>JAEQBH010000733.1:1200000-1892433 GCA_016808115.1 Tetrastigma voinierianum
TTTGGCGAGAAGAGTCGTCCACATTAACGGTCCACCAGCCCGCGTTACCTTAGTCACATCGATTAGAAGTGGGTCACGCTAAAAAATGCGCCCAATATTGTCTGTGATGCCAAGCAAGGTTTGTACTGAATACCGAATTCACTTAGCTCAATCACCCACCAGGCTATCCTTCTTGATAGGTCAGGCTTGTGTATAGTGCTTCGCAAAGGGAGATTGGTTAGCAAGATGATAGGGTATGCCTAGAAGTAGGGGTGAAGCTTCTTAGCTACCACACGAAGGGCCAGTGTTGCTTGTTCGAGACAGGTATACCGAGTTTCTGCTCCAGAAAGAGATTTTCTTACAAAGAATATTGGTCTCTGCTTTCGATTTTCATCTTCTTTGAACAAAGCTACACTTACTGAGGCTTTTGACATCGCTAGGTAAAGATAAAGTGTATCGCCTGCCCTTGGGCTAGCCTGAATTAGCAGTTCAGTAAGATATTATTCAATTTCCATGAAAGCTTGGTCGCATTCCTCATTCCAGTCGGCCCTATTGGCTCTCCTTAGAGTGATAAAAAACGGTTTCAATCAGTCTATGAAATGGGATATGAATCGCCCATGAGCTGTAAGCCAGCCAGCCAGTCAATTGTTGTACTTTTTTTTCTGGAGGTAGGAGCCTGAGAGTCCATTATAGCTTTAAGTTGAATAGGATTGGCCTCTATTCCTCTCTGGGTCACCACAAAGCCTAAGAACTTGCTCGGTGACTCGACGCACATTCAAGGTTGAGTTTCATGTCATACTGTAGATGACAAAAACAACGCGGCTAAGCATTTTCATGCTTAGTGGTTACTATCTGATTCTCTCTTTATTCGGTTTAAATAAAATCATGCAATATTTATAAAACAATGCTTTTGTACATTTTTAAATGACGATATGATACAATACATATACATATATACTTATACATATATATATATATATATATATATATATATATATATATATATATATATATATATATATATATATATATATATATATATATATATATATATATATATTCATTTCATTAGTCCATTTCAAGAGTTATGCGATTTCATATGCCTTTAAATCATTGAATCACAAATCATGCACTTTTCAATTTCATTATCATTTCTGCTTATCGAATTTAACTTTATCTTTTCGGTCTGTAGAATGAATCACGCACGGTCCGCGGCTACTTGGCCGTATATATATATATATATATATATATATATATATATCTCATATATATATATATACTATATATATATATATATATATATATATAAAATATGTACTTTCGATTGGTACTTACTACACGTCTTTTTGTCTGGCAGGCGCTATGGATCGGTATGCCACGATAAGTACGTTGTTCGACTCTTATTGGTATACAATTTATCCTTAGCTTTCGAATTCCTAGCGGTTAACATTCTTTTAAGGGCATTAAAATCATTCAATACAATTTACAATAGTATATATACATTTGTGTACAGAATTGAACATTTTTCACTTTCATGCAATTTTCTTATGCAAATTCGTTTCACAAGCAATTGTCTGAAATCACTTAAAACAAATCATTTCAAACACAAATCAATATGCACTTTCTTGTCAATCATTTCCAAAATTCAAATCATTTCGTAATTATTCAAATATTTTGAAATAAGAAGTTGAGAAAAAACCAATAATCGTCGCTTTGATTCCAATCTTCGGAATCTCGACTTCAATGTGGGCTTGCCTCCTCGTCAGCCTATTCAAATACAATGACAATCAAGTATTGTTCGGTTATTCTAGGAGTTTTGGTTAGGGTTGATGTCTACCCAGTACCTTCACTTGAAAAAAATTTTTCAGGGACACATGAGCCATATTTTGCTCATACTTCCTTCAAGAAAAATTGCTTATATCTCTATGATCCCATTTTTAGTAGGAATTAAGATCATCTTGTTTGGATCACCCCGAGCTCAGGATTCTGACATTTAATGGCTGGTCGACCATGCCCATTCACTTTCGGTTACCCTCTTTGTTATTCTGATTTCAGGGTCTTAACTCCATTAATTAGTAATGGTTCCTTCCACTCATTTGAAGCGCTATGGTTTCTAGGTTTCTTCTCCAATTTGAATAATCGATTTGGATCACCAAAGCTTCAGTTATTTCATTTACATCGAGACTACTCAATTGCAAGGCAATCAATTTCTTACAAATAGCTCCACTTTGATAAATTTCTGGGCACTTTGGGGTAACAATTTGCATACACTTCCTTCAATTAAGTTATTCCCCTAGAAGTCTATTTTACCTAGAATTTTGAATAACTCAATTTGGATGAGTGAAACTCAACTTATGGCCAAAACACCATAACAACACCCAAAACAGAGCATACCCATGAACTACTCGAACTCACGTTTAAGCCCATATTTGGGAGCCTTATAGCTACAATTTGCTCCTGGTCCCTTCTATACATTTGTAGCCCTATCTCTTATGGTTCTTTAACAAATGGAATTACTTCATTTGGATGATTATAACTTAACCTATATCCAAAACAGAGCAGGATTTTGAAACAGATTTTTTAGCAGCCTTTCTTCCCAAAACCCAACATTCTCCTTTTTACAACCATTCCTCAAAACCAATCAAAACAATACAAAACAACTTCAAACTGAACTAAAATCATCCAAGAACACTTTTATACCATATTTGGGGTTTTATTAAACCCAAACACAAGTAGAAAGGGGGTTAGGGTTTGGTTTTTCATACCTTAAATCTTGATTCTCTTTCCTTTCTTCTTCCTCCTTCTTGATCAACTTGTCCCTTGATTACATGGAGGAGAAATCACATATCCCTTCCCCTTTCTCCCAACCGGATGTGCCCTAGCCTTTCTCCCTCTTTCCCTTTTTTGCTAATGTGATAAATGGCATTTTACAAGACCAAATTTGGTTGTAAGTCTTAATTCTTCATAAGGCCTTGTTTGGCCTTCTCATTAAATCCACTTTTCTCATTTTTTCCATTTTAACACTTCATTTCACTTTCATTTTCATTTTCATTTGTCATTTACATTTTGGCAATTACATTCTTCATTTATGATATAGGTCCCATTTGACATTTTACCAAATTTATTTGGCTTCTATAAATTTTAAGGTTGTATATTTTTTTCGTTCTAAGTTTAAGTCTGGAAAATTTTCATTTTACTTTATTTATACCTAGCATGTTGGCAAAACTGCTAGGGGTATTTTTAGAAATGGTCTGATTAATACGGTGATTGCGGTGCATCATGAGTAGGGTACAATAATCCACATTTGGAGTTGACATGAGAGAAGGATATGAGACCATCTATTGGCTTGGTTTTTTTATTTCTTCCTTCCACATGGATAGCATTTACCCTGGCCTTAACTATGGTGGATCTGAAGAGCTTATTCTATTGGTGCTTTGACTGATCTTGATCCTTGGGCCAGACCGCCTAATATATAATGGTTGGTTTGGATGCAGTGGGGCTACTTACCAATTTATGGTCACATCTATGACACTTACTGATTCATCCATTAGTCCATTATCTAATATACATAAAAATTGTCAAACTTTAGTGAATTTTCCACCAAGAACTTTACAGGTTTACGACACACCTTCGGTCTCATGCCATGATCTCATGATGTCGCACGCGGGATTTGTTTCTTTGGGAGAGGATCGATAAGGTCGGTCACGAAGCCATTAAATTCTAACAAGTGAGCTGATAGGTAATAGTCTCTCATACGAGACATTCAGGGGGATGAATTGTAGGAGCTCTTTTTTTTCTGGCCCGATCTTTGGATCATACAGTCTACTGCTCGACCTTCCTTGGATTCAGACGGCTTATTTCTCTCCTCCGACTGGTTTGTAATCATGATAGTTTGTGTTGCTACACAGATATTGTCCTCCAACATTTAGTACCTATCAGTCCGCTTGTATAATTCTTCCATTGTTGTTGGCTGGTCTAAAGATAGTGACTGGAAGAAAGGAGTGGATGACCCTAAACTTCTCCTAAAGTTTTGGAGGACTGCATCCATCCTATATGACTCTATATGCTAAACGGCTTGCCCAAACCTCCTTGTTAAGTCTTGAATATACTCCTCTTCCTGCTTAAGAATAGTCTGTAAAAAGCTTATGTTCCTTTTTTGTCACACCGAACAAAGATACTACGATATGAATGCCACCCATAGTTCATTAAACGAGTTTATTGAGTTACGCGGGAGCTTGTGGAACTAGGCTAATGCAAGCCCCCGTAAACTAGCCGGGAACACTTTACACAACAGAAAGTCATTGTCGGCGTTTAGTGTCATCACCATTATAATCTGATGATGTGATGCCGTGGGTCGGTGAGCCATCCAATGTGGTAAGGCTGAGGTATGACAAACCAGCAGAGGTGACTTGTAGTCAAAAAGAGTATGTTGCCACATCGTGAAAAGAGCATGTTATCGAGTCCTCTAATTAGGTTAATTTGGCGGTATGTACAAGATATTACCATCTTGAGTAAGATGTTTAAAGCGACATTGTTGGCGTGCACTTGCGACAATACCGCGGCGTTCGGGGACGGCCCGGACTAGTTGGATGGTTTTACCTTGCTGGCCGAGATATTGCCATTAACGGTATTCTTCGAAGGCGGGGTAATCGCGAAAGGGCCTCTTACGTAATTTGGCCCTTGTGTTCTTTGCAGGCGAGAGACTTAAGGATAGAAGCGTGAGAGACAACTCATCATCTGTGGGTATCTACATCGTCGGAAAAGATGAGGCTCCTTCCCCTTTATTAGACGATGGTCATAGCTCAGCCCCGCTATCTTGCACATCTTTCAGTTGTTGCTTTCGATCTATGCTACCAACTAGTCATTCTCATCTTATGGCATTCGGCATGATCTTACAGCGCCATTAAATCTTGTATTCCTCCTATTTTCTTTCCATGTCCTGACGCTAATGGAGGAATTGATCTTTTGGTGATTGATTTATCGGATTGCTTGTCATTGCGACTGCCTCAGACGAATCACAAGTGGAGGGGGGAATCGACAGAGTTCCAAGTGAAGAAGGGCTACTAGACAATCATTGAAGCCAAGCTCTTGCAGCCTATAGACGAGACTTTTTGTTTGATTCCCACAATCAACACTAATTGTTGTTGTCTTGGTCGTCAAAACCTTTAAGCATCAGCAACACAATGTGAACCTGTAAAAAAGGTGATCCAATGGCGATGTGCCGGCCACACTCTCTGATGATTAAGTCAGCAAAAGATGGAGAAGAAGAAGCAGAGAGTTCTTATAGTTGGAGTTTTTTTTTTTTTTTACCTCATGGGGGATCTCCTCGATTTATAGGGCGTGGTTCCCAAACCTCCCCTTGATTTTAGGGATAAAATCTCTTCTTCCCTATCAAGGATTAATCTTTTGAGAAATAAGAGATTTGGAGATTGGGAAATCCACTGATAAATATCTTTTTTGCATATTTTCCGCTATCGTATGCTTATCCATAACGAACTTCCCCATACATACGTGGTAAGATGGCTGACTGGGGGACTTGAAACCCTAGACGGGCCGCCATGAAGCGAGTCTTTAACAGGACACCCTGCCTTCCTTAGATGGGCTTTAAGACTCTCCCGTCTTGATAGTTCCCGCCTGGTTTTAATATGGTAAGTGGACTTAGGCCATTTCATGATGCGAACCAAGCAAGCCTTGGGCCCATTGAGTAACAGGTCTAGGTCTAAAGATCATGGTACTCACATATCAAAACAAGAGCCAACTTGGAGAAGAAGCAGCTTGTAAAGGGATGAAGGCTTTGGAGATCAGCATTTAAGATCTTGACAATGGATTGGAGTCTACGTTTAGGCGCTTGATCAAAACAAGAGCCTTCCTCCTCAACACAATCTCTAATGCACTAAGATAATGCTAATAGTCTCCCAATCCTGTATAGACATCCAAATTTTAGAGGATCTACACAAGGATTTCAGTTTTCAATTCAAAAGCAATGTATATGAGTGCAAAAAGAAATTATAGTCACAATACGAAATACAACTAGAAATTGAACATTTCTGCTCAAATGTTTTCCCTTTGTTTCTTTTGAATTTCCAAAGTAATGCTGTAAATGTGGTATTGCATGGAAAAAATTTGGGTCTCAGGACAAGGAAAGTCTTGATGCTTTCTAGAAAAACATAGTGTGTGTACACTTCGCCAGTTGCTCTTGTCAATACCTCTCCAAGTTTTCCAATAGACATTACCTGAAAAGCTTAAAATCATAAGGTCAAAATTTGCATCCAAACCAGTAGACAATCAAATGAAATCAGTTTATGATATATATATATATATATATATATACCATATATATATATATATACTCTCTCATAGTATCACAAAAGATAAAACATACAATCAGTTTATGATTTTGTGGTGAACGGTTTATGTATATTCACCTAATTATGGATTAATTGGAGTACATTGCCTTGTACAGGCACATCACGGCACATTGCAAGTCACTGTGTTTTTTCTCAAATTTGAAAGGAAATGGTCACATGGTGTACAAAGAGACAGTGCAACATTTTGTGCCTCTTGCAAAATGTATCGCTGCTCAATTCTCCCTCACGAATTTAGATTCCTCTCAACAACCTCATTGTTGTTGGTTTCTCACCATGTCTATGAATCTAGACTAGCATAGCCTTGAAGAATAAATTCTTGTCTAGTTGTTGGTTGCACTCTTCTTTCCTTCTCATATTATCTGTTTTCAGAAAGTGAAATTTATAAGTGGAAATTTAGGGAGTGCAGTGCAGACGTGAGACCACTCATCTGCTCTTACCTTAGGTTTGTCTCTGTCAATTGACCTTTGAACATCATGTTCATTTCTCTTCAAACATTTAATATGTTGGGTTCCTGATATGATCTGGATCGAAGATTTGAGATCTGTCCATACAATTCTTAATTATGTTTTAATGGGATTTCTAACGACTAGAGGTTCTTCCACTGAGGATACAACATCGACAGGCCAGAATTTTGGATGTTAGGTGGATTGAAGCTGCATTTTTATACTTGAAAATGCAGGCTATGTGACGGCTGAGGAGGCAGAAGGGAATTAATTATTTTGGCTTTTTGAATGACACACCAAAGTTGTAGGACACCTAACACCTTTTCAGATTAAAAATTGGGAAATTATGAGAGCTTTGCAACCCAAAAATGTGACAATATAACCAGATTCCAAGGGGAGCCCATGCTGGCACCACATGCTCCTCAGATTAAATTATTCATCTTGTCTTGTTTTAATCTCTACGATTGCTTATATATAGAAAATTGTTGACATTGTAGCAATCATCTCAACTTTAGTTTTCTGTGAAAGAACAAGAACCATGGCTAACCGATGCCATATTAGATCAATTAGCTTGCCTTCCAGATCACATCCTATCACTCTCAAAATCCAACAAGAGCTTAACAAGCTCAGAACATTGGAGGCATCATCTACATCAACATTGGAAACAATCTCCAATGGCCTATCTGGACTGCAAGAGTTGTACAAATGCTTGGATGAGCTTCTTGGTTTGCCCTCCACCCAACAAGCCCTTTCTCACCATCAACATGAGAAGTGGGTCAATGAATTGTTGGATGGACCTGTGAGGCTCTTAGATGTTTGTGGCTCTTTAAGGGATGTAATATCACAATTTAAGGAAAATGTTGGAGATCTTCAATCTGCTCTCAGGAGGAGGAAAGGAGATTTATGCATTGAAAGCAGCATAAAAAATTACATATGTTCAAGAAAGAAGATGAACAAGGGTGCCAAGAAGTTGCTGGCAGCAATAAGGAAGATGGATAGCAAAGCTGGGGCCTCAACACTCTTAGATCAAGATCAACAGCTCTCAGTGATTGGGTGCTCCCGAAGTCATTAAGCCAGGCATTCTCTTCCAAGTCGCTTTTTAATGTTTCTTGTCGCATTTTGAAGTCAAAACCAAGTGGGTGGTCACTGATTTCAAAATATATGCACAAGGAGGCAGTTTCTTGTGAAGAGAAACATGACACTGTGAAGTTGGAAAATACAGATTTTGTACTAAGCACCCTTTCAAATGGAAGAGCAGATTTGGAAAAGATGAACATCGCTCAAAAAGGACTCGGGGTTTTGGAGGCCGGCAGCATAAGCCTTGACAATGGTTTGGAGTGCATGTTTAGAAACTTGATCAAAACAAGAGCCTCCCTTCTTAACGTCATCTCTCACTAGTTATGTAATAGCCTCCACCTTCTAATCCTGCAGAGGCATCCAAATTTTAGAGGATCTGCATAAGGGTTTCAGTTTTTTAATCCAAACAAATGCATATAAGTGTAAAAACATAGTTACACAATGAAAAGCATTTCAATTTGAGCATTTGTACTCAAAGCTGTTTTCTCTTTTTCCTTTACAATTTTGAATATAATACCATAATGTGGTATCACATTAAAAAATGTCAGGTATCAGTGCTGAGAAGTCTTAATGCTTGATGCATAAACAAGGAGTGTTATACATTAAAAACTGAAGTGATACATGCAAATGGGAAAAATAAGCTCACATTATTTCATTGACCTTGATAAAATGAATAGGATTCTGCTTGTCTATAGTTCTAACAATCTAGTCTAAATTACAGCAGTTTTTCCAGAACAGAGGATTTTAGAAGTTCCCTTCAAATGATTTTCTTAGATCATGCTTGGTTCCTGGAAAATTTGGAGTAGATGATAGGAAGGGAAATAAAATGGAAAGGAAAAATGTAAAGAAAGAAAAAAAAAAAGAAAATTGAAGTAATATATTTTATAATCAATAAATAATTTTTATTTCTTTTTGCAAACTTATTTCACTCACTTTCCACTATTGTATAAAGATTAAATAATTTTAAATTATATAAATTTTAAACTCATCTTAATTATATTTTATTTTCTTTGATATTTTTTATAGTGAAATCAAATATGAAAAACAACATTTTTCTTAGTAATATTTTTTTTCCTTACATTTTTAGCATCCAATTCATTGGGGGAGGCAAATGCAGGGTAGAACAACCAAGTGCTTAAACCAGGAAGCAAATTCAGTGTAGAACAATCATTTGGTCCAATGAACCTCCACCTAAGGGTCATCATTAAGATGCCAAGCGGCTGTTGAAGTAGGATTCAATGATCAAGTACAATAAATGATCTGTACAATCATATTATAATATGAGATCGAGTAATTAACCAGTGTCTCTTCTGATTGCAGCTTAAGAACCTTGGAGGAACCATGATGACAGCATGCTACTCGTGCAAGCATATACAAATAATATGTTTGTCTCATTTTGATTCAGTATCATCCTCACATATAATTTGAAATCAATTAATAATACTATTGCTTTGTCTCTTAAGATCTAATCTGCAAAGAATATTGAATTAATATCACCAATTGTAACGTGCTTTCGTGCATGTTTTGATACCTGTTGTTTGAAGCACGGGCATCGGCGATGCCGTGCAAACCTACAAAAAAAGGGGTCCGGCGGCGGTGTACCGGCCGCCTCTCCGATGCTTAAGTCAACAAAAGGATGGAGAAGAAGAAAAAGGGAGTTCAACGGTTAGGGTTGCATATCTTGTCCTTGTGGAGAGCCTTCCCTTTATACTTAAATTTCTCCTTGATTATAGGAAAGATAATTACGTGTTGGTGTCAGATCTTTGTTTCCCTTTGTCAAAGGTTTAAGTTCTTGCCTCTTATCGAGATTAACGTTTTGAGCATATGGGATTTTGGACATTGGGGCAGTGGATAAATATCCTGCGAAGTGATTTATTCCTAATATAGCATCCATAGCACCCATTTCCATCACTGTTAGAATGGCAGGTTAGAGACTCGGGGGTCTGAAGCAGGTTCAGTTTGCGCAAATCTGATCGATTCAGTGTGGTTTAATATGGTGAGCCACCTTGGGCTCTTTATGAGATTGGTCGACGATGGACCTCTGCGGGTGCTAGGCCTCAGGAGTAGTGGGTTTTTTTGACTCAAAGGCGGTACTACATAATGCCCCATTTTCTTGAAGGAAGTTATGCTCTTCTAATGGGTGAAAAATGCGTGTTCCAAGACCTAAGTATAGAGGAACAGCAGATTGTTAATGCGCGCAACAGTTTCCAATGCGTCGACATGTGATGTCAGTGGTGCATTCAATCGTCTTACAGGAGTTCTCTCTATATATATGGATTGAACACTCCGAAGTTTATCAAAGATTGCCAATGGATTCCTCTTACATCACACCGGCCTTTCTTCACTATTATGGTTTTAACTTCCAAGTGTCATAGGAAAACCAAAAGTGGAAGTTCATAAGGAGGCTTTAGTCTCTGACTATTAAGTCTTTAATGGATGTTATTATTGTTTGAGAGCGACGTTTGTGTTAACCCTAGATGGAAGCTAACTTCTTCTGTATCACCTTTCAGGCTCTTTGCTAAGGGTTGCGTAGATCGGCCGGAGGTCATGGATAAGTGGCCTGATTATGCTACTGCCCTTATTTCAGAGTTTTGTGTTGGGGCTAGGTGCCCTCCTATGCTGACGCCCTCTGGAGGTGCAGTAGTCAAGGTGTATGGTTGGGAGAAGGAGAGCCTTCAAGTAAAGCATTTCAGATTCTTATCTTTCTTCCACTTCTTCTTCTTCGTGTATAGCTGAGAGAAGGAGAGCCTTTAAGCAAAGCGTTTTGGACTCTTCTTTTTCTTTGATTTTTTCCTTTTTTTTTTTTTTTGTTTCTTTCGACGATTAGTCTAGTATGGTTGCGTGGACATATTTGTAATGGGTCTATCATGGTTTCTTGGGCATTTCACATTTTGTGTAACCATGGTATACACAATTACGCATTTAATAAGATTTAGTTAACGGCATGCTTATTTTTGAGCTTTCTTATCTTTCATTCTTTTGTGTATGTCGGTGAGGTTGCAACCGTCTTGGATATCTTCTAAAGTAGTTCTTTTGATTTGTAGATAGGTTTTTAGATTTCGCCTCTATTGTTCAGAAAATTTATGGACTGTTCGTCTTGAAAAACAAATTGGCAGGGCTAAACATCCAGCGGACTAGGCCCATAGAGCTTTGGAAGCCGGCGGTGGAGTAGATCCAAGAGTGGGCGCTTTGATGTCTGGAAGACTAAACGTGTTGTAGATATGGGCGTGGGAGGCGCAGTTGATGAGTCTTAGCTGTTTATTTTTAATCCATTTTTGTAGCATGTTTTAACGTTTAGGCTCTGTTAACTGCCAGGTGTGGAACGTTCACCAACTTTGTGTTTTGGTATTGATGAAAGGGAGAAGCTGGGCGAAAAGAAGCAGAAAAATGGAGTGCGAGTGTCTTTGTTTGCAGCATAGTTTTTGTATGTTTGACACAATTTGCGAGGCTAAAAGAACTATGTCGCAGCCAGCAACTAAATGTTGCAACAAAGCTCAAGCAAAACTCAAGGCTGAAAAAGTAGTTTTATTGCAACAAAGAGTTTTTCTATCGTGACATTATTGAAGAATATTGTGAAGAAAGCGTACGAAAGTCCTTAGCTTTCTGTCGTGACAGTCAAGGAGAGCAAAGGTTGTGATCACGGCCAAATATTTCCTCTGTCGAAACATAAAAAGCTGAAGACTAACAGATGAACTATGTCGTGACAAAAGACAATTTTTTGTCATGACAAAAAATCACTAAGACTCTGACACAAGTCCATTGAGACAAAGTGTTTTTATGTTGCGATAAGTTTTGAACCAAAGCCCGACTCAAGGAGGAATTTCTATTGCAACAAAGAAAAGTATGTAGCGACATAACATTCAGATTCGCTGAAACAGCAAATCCTTTTGTAAAACCAAAGATTATTCTGTAGCGACAAACAAAACATGAAGGAGAATTGAATTCTCTCTCCTTTGACAAAGAAAATTTGAAGAAGCTGAAAACAAGAGGGTGAGACAAAAGTTCATGTTACCTTTATATTGAAGAATTTAAGGCGAGAATCTCTATGAAAATAAAATTTTAATCGCGACAATAAAAGCTATGGAATAATAATAAGTGCACATTGCGTGAGAATCAGGTGGAGTCTGTGAAATTGAAGAAGAACTGAGATTGGCCAAGAAATATGTGTATTGCTGCCAAAATTTCTATGTCCACTGACACCGCATTTCGAAGCCAAGAGACAAAAAAATTAGAAAAATAAAAATGCATCACGACTATGGGAGTTTCCTATCGCGAAGAATTAAACTAGGACTCAAGGAAATCGATCGCAATAGAGTTGTGGTGTTTGAAGAAGGGAAAATGTTTGTCATGATAAGAAAAATTATGTCACGACAAACTCCAGAAATAGAAGGACATGAGAAGGTAGTTTGCAAAGCAGTTTGATATCCGCGATACAATCATTCCTATTGGCAACCAAGAACAAGTGCTGCACAGGAATTCTGTCGCTTCATTATCAAAATGCATTCTTGCCAGGAATTCGAGAGAGCAGAGGTCGCGACAGTTTGCGCGTATTACTCTGACCGGAGGCGGTAGCGAAGGCGAAACTACATTTGTAGTGGAGACTTTTGATCTCGCGACATAGTGACCAATTTAGGCCAAAATTTTGGGGATCCTGCGCTGAATTAATGAGTGCGGCCCAGCATTGGGAGATGCATAAATAGGGCGCGTCTGGGGCATTGTCAGCATTGGCTTAAGCGACTCGAGGATGCGGGTAGTTGAAGGGCGCTCTTGTTATGTATTTTATTTTATTTTATTTTATTTTAGCATAGTTAGTTTTAGTGAAGTTTGGATGGATTTTAATTGGTATTCTTTTAGATTTAAGTTTGAGTATTGAGTGAAGTGGCTTCAAAGTGCAGAATTTGTTTATAAATCATCTTTCTCATTCTTGTCTGAGTTCGAATGGGGCATGGAAGGTTTACGGAGTTCATTTATTTAGTTCTTCGTTCCTGATTTGATGAATTTTAAATCGAGTTAAGTCAACGATATGAGTTAACTAGTTTTGAAAAGGATTGGGCTCTAAAATGGGTCAATGATGATATTCTGTTTTTATATATAAGATTGGAAACATGTAATTAGAATTCTTGAATTTATTTGTTAGTATTGTTCTTGAATTTATTTGTTTCAAGTGCCATATGCCCAGCAAAGGTCCTGTATCCTAGGTTCTAGGAGGTTCTGCGGTGACACGAAGATGGAGAATCCTGAGAATATAAAGTTGTTCTTTGTGGGTATGGTAGACTAACCACTGAGACTAATGAGCTAAGTGATTACTCAAATAGATCACCAACTTACTCGTAATTTGAGGATAGTTGAATGAAGCATCAATTCAATCAATCAAAGGTTTCTTTACTTTCTGCTGAATTGATTATGATCTTATGTTAGCAAGGATCTAATCAAGGAGATGAAAATTTTCATCAGAAATGAAGGATGATGTCATGATCAAATTGGAAGAACACCAATATCACAGTCTATGGGGCAAAGATTCTCCAGTCTAGATATGGTATGAAGTACTGAAAAGGAAAAATAATTAAAATCTTATAAAGGCAGTTACAAATTACAAGTAACTAATTTAGATCATGTCTCGGAAATAGATAGACACTTTAATCGGTGAAAAGTATGGTTGAAATCGAACTATACTACCATGCATCTTAACAAACTCGAGTTTTTTTTCCAGTTTAAAGGGTGAGCTATGGTCGATAAGATGCGAGGAGATTGATTATCACTCATTGATCTATATTGATTTCCTCTCTCGAAATGATAAGATTCCTAAAACTTCACTTTTATTAAAAATTATTTTCATGTATATTAAGGACTTGAATCTAGGACTAAAATTCTTTTTAGTCATCTCATCATCATAACAGTAGATTTCAAATAGTAATGATCTTGAGTAGTTGGGGCAATTAGTCATTTGATTTATCATCATTCCTCGTAGGAACGATATTTGGACTTTAAATATCCACTTTTATTACTTATACGACGTATGCACTTGCAGTAATCAAGACCAACTCAATTTTTAATGAATACATTTTAAAAACTGAGATAATCACTCTTTTCATCTACATAAGCATCTCGCTAACAAGTTTTTGGTATCGATTCTTGGGGGTAAATAGTTCTTGGTGGCGATCTGGGAAATTTGGCATACCTGACAACTGTCGTATAGTTTTGGTGCAATATGAGTTTTTGGCACCATTACCGGGGATTAGCTAATAGTCCTTTGGTAATAGTGTTATTAATTTGTGTATAAAGGTCTTAACATGTTTTGGGCGTCGTTGCTGGGGATTAGCTAATAGTCCTTTAGTAATAGTGTTATTAATTTGTGTATATATATAAAGGTCTTAACACACGTCTCCTGATATTATGGCTGACCTATCGGTGCATTTAATGCTCCTATTAGCAGCTTGCCCTATATAGGGATAGGGGTGCAAGCGTTATTTTCTTTGTCGTTATTCAGAAACTTTTCGCCAAGAATCCTTTGAGCGTCTGTAGCCCTTTGAAGATTTTGGTGAAGGAGTCGTTGAAGAGTTCAGACCATTTTCAATCTCCTGGTGGGTTTTTACTTTCGATTTTGTTTGTAACGATTGTTTTGAATGCGCTCTTTTCAATCGCTGGTAAGGTTTCGACGATGGAACTGTACATAGCGTTTTGGGACATACCCATTCCTGGGTACAACCCACTAGTTTTCGGGAAACTCCTCAGTCTAGGGTGTTGGTCCTGCTTATCGTTTTTCCAAGAGATCCTTAAGTTGATCCCCGTTCTTTGTTTGCTTGTAGAATGAAGAGAGGTCAAGAGGAGACTTCCACCAGTTAGGTTGGGCATAAGAAGGGGTCTAGCCTGGAGTCGCCTACTGTGAGCAGCCTTGTGTCTTTTATGTCCATGGAAGAACTGAGGTCCTTCTACCAAGTCCCTGACAACATTAGTTGGAATTGTCGGATGGGCCGGCTCATTCTAATGAAGGTTATGCAATAACCGTCTCTTTTACTCCCGGGAGTAGTCTCGTAGTCGACTTTGCTTCTGGCCATCGCCTGCGGAAGCGCTGCATGTCACCCAGGCTCCTCCCACGCTTATTCACGAATGTTTTTCGAATTTTAATGGGTTGTAGCGTGCTTAACCTTCTACCACCGATATTTCACCGCGTAGATATGCTTCAGGGACGCTGAAGCCGGAACCGAGGGCCTACCGCCTATGTCAGCTCCATACCCCCGACTGCCACTCAGAATCAGCTCCCCGACTCCCAAGACAGAGGCGAAGGGGGTTGTCCTGGTTAGGGGCTCGTGGTACGAGATGCCTGACTCTAAGGTTTCCTTTTGATATGAATCAATCTCTCGCATTCCCATGTTGGTCTTGGTCTAGTTGAAAATCATGTTCTAGTAGATGATTAGTGTTTTTGACACACATCCATTTTCTTGCTGCTATCCAGGTAAGCACATGTGGGGACGGCTAGTCAACTGAGTAGAGAAAGCTGGCCTGGAGAACATCAAACGACTACTGGAGATAACAAAAGTAGAGCGCAATCATGAGCTTCTCTTGACGATGAGGAACTTATGAGAGTCGGGTCAGCTCGCGCCTTCCTTACATCTTCCCCACATTCCGCTCAAGGTCTCGCGACAACTCATCGAGGAGAGCACTTTGTTCTCACGAATCTTTGTAACTCTAGCACTGCAGCTTTTGCGCAATCATGCTCAAGAAAACCAAGCCGGTTGCGGTGGGCCTGAAAGGGTCTATCCGAGTCACCCAAAATCTAAAGTCCGCGGCCCGCCCTAAAAATCTAAGAATTAGGAACAAGATAGAAGGTCCAAGAAACTAAAGAGCCACACGGCCTGAAGGCTTCACTTGATGGGCATACTCTGCGCTGAGTCCGCTCGAGGAAGTAGAGATATCTATGCTTGCCGCCGGCACGCCGCACGGCTGCGAGCAAGGCACCAAGGACAAGTCCACCCACATACCCATGGAAGCTCTGGGCGCGGCCTCGCTATTACGAGCGCCTAGGAAGGATCTAGTAATAATTTCAGCGACTCACTGCCACCGATGATCAATCTGTTTTGAAGGCGCCCAAAGTGGGGCTCAGCAGCCTCTAGAGAAGGGGATCCCAAACAGGTCCTGAATGTGTTGACGTAAATTGGAGCGAGGGGTCCCCTGGTGTTATCACGCCTCCCGCTACCCCCGTCTGCCTGCATACCTTATCTACATAAGGTCACCTAATTAGGTGCCGCTGGTAACGCACGCCCCTCCTATGAGAGGATCCACCCCCAAAGAGTATGGTTGCCCCCGATCTAAAGGGTGCTCAGAGATCATCTCCTTCATTTGAGCCTGAATGAAAGTGAGCTCCAATAGGTATATGCGAATTTATCCTAATTACTACCAATTATCGTATACCAGTGAGTAGCATTCCATCCCGTCCCGTCTATATGAAATTATATAGGATTTCAACAAAATATGACCCAGATGGTCATTCACAACCATGATTTTCACCAATTAGCCAAACTAGTACATGCTACTTTACTTGGCTACTATTTCTATTTAGTAATTTCGTTTCTAACTCTCCTTCAGCTATGACGACCATCCGTACGGCCCACCGAAGATAAGGAATTTTTCAATTCCGCTAGATTTTATCGCTGAGAGACCAGACTTTAATTTTTAATCAAATTCGCTTTCCAAGCATCAGCCTCGGATCGCTCACAGCGAATCCAGGCGAAACGCAAGCAAAGGCCAGCCTACGCAAGAAGATTGAACTGGCAGAGAAAGAAATGGACAAGGCCAAGCAGGTGGCTAGGGTGGCTCATCTGACAGCTGTAGCAACGGAGAGGCTAAGGCAAGGGCAGAGGATGACCTTACTAGAGTCTAAGATGCCTCTGGCCAATGCGGGAGCATGATGAAAGCGCTGAGGTCGAGGTCATCTCAGCCTAACCACTGAGCTAACGCCCAACAGCCCGAGGCATCCAAAGATGAAGTGTCCTTCATTCCCAAGTAAGAAGGATAAGGAAGCTTAAGCAGGAAACAACAAAAAGTCTTCGAGTAGATTTTCGCCATTAGCCATGGATGTCAGGCGCTCAAACATGGCAATCCCGCAGGACCGACCAAGGATTCCTGATGGCATGCCTCGATTCCTCGCCGACCCACTTCTCCGGAGGTCCCAGTGGTTCCCCGGCCAGCAAATAATCTGGCCGAGCCAAGGCCGCAAGGTACATCCGTCAAAACTAGTGAAGAACTAAAGAGGAAGGCCACGAGAGGAGCAAGGATAACTCTCTTATATTAGTTTTCTAGTTATTTAAGAGATTTTGCAGGCAAATGGCACACCGCACATATTATTCCTTGTAATCCTTGGTGATTTTTAGCGCATTTTAATAAGATACGAAGGTGCTAGCTAAACGTGAGTCATGTTTGATAAAAATCCCCACATGGCACCCATGTCCGGGGCCCTCCTTTAATTTTGAAAATTGTTGTTGAGCCAAACAAAACCATGGATACGCTTCTTGAGCTGCCATTAGTGGCAACAATCCATGTCCTGACTTTATGCCAAGAGGGAAATCAACCATGCTCGACTTTTTACGCATCACAGTGACATCAACCATGTTCGATTTTATGTGCTAGCGTGACATCAACTATGTCCGGTCTTTAGGTATACCAATGTGACAACAAACTACGATCTTGACCTTATTAAGACAACAACCATATCTGGACTTTTAGAATGTCAGTAGGACAACAACCATATCTGGACTTTTAGAATGCCAACAGGATAACAACCAGATCTGAAATTTTAGGAAGAAGCAACTATAGGTTTTAAGAGGAAATGTGCAAAGGATAATCTTTTATTGATGATAATCTCCTCAAAGAATACACTCATTGGGAGAATACTCTTAAGATACACACCATCCTGAATATAAACTCATCCATTTGTTTAACGTGATAAGACCCGACTGGGTCTCCTACTGGAACCAATCGTAATGTCCCTCTCTGGGCTTGGCTCGGAACTCCTTGGTCACGATTTGGCCATGTTTTCAAAAACCCTTCTTAAGACTAACTCCTCTGCTTTGAATGTATGCGTCTTTACACGTCGATTGTGTAAGTTTGCTAGCCTCTCGCTTAGTATGACGTATGACAAACACCGTCTCAGAGTCTGGTCTCAGCAGTCTGAATCTTAGTTGGTACTTGACTGGTCTTCAATTTTGTCCGAATGGTGGCATCCTAATTTCTCGGGGATGATAGCCTCCATCCTCACAAGGGCGAACGTGTGACTCCAACGCTCCAACTGCTGTCTGATAGTCTATTAGAACTCCTGCTAGCTCATCTACCTACTTTCCTTCAATGTTTTGTGCATTTTTCATATTTCAACAGAGTCTTATTAATGTTTCGCAGCCATTGTCGGGTAATTAAACAAGTACAAGTTTTTGATCTTCAACTCACTACAAAATTCTAGATACCCAGCCACAATTGTTTATCATTGCATAATCGATTAGGTATTCCGACCGCACTAATAATGTTCTTCCATACGAATTGAATGATCTTTATCTTTGAAGGATGTGAAGGCTTCGGGATTTCATCCATTTCATCAAATAGTCTATGGTAACTCGAATGTTCTTTCCAAGAAATGTTTTGGTACAATGGGTCGAACAAATAATCCCATTAAGGCAATGTTATGGCTTGCTAAATTTCAAATAAGAGCTTAACATCGGGGCTCGTCGCCGACAATGGCCACACTTTCTAACATAGGCGGCGGAATCCACATCCATGGTCGGCCAATAGTAGCCTTGAGTATGAGCCATGTCAATCGCCCACAAAATGTGGATGATCAGATCCATTTCATGGTTTCACTAATATGTTCGTCCTCATGTAGCTGGCACATAAGATGTGGCTCGCCTAGACCGGCGAGACACAATCGGGTTAATGAGAGAGAACTCCAAGGTTCGGGACTTGGATCTTGTGGCTTCAACTCGCCATCTCTACATTCCCCGAACTCAAATACGGCATTGAGTCATCCAAGAAGAACCCGTTTCATCTATTTCATTCACCCGGGTAGGAGCATTGTTTCTTTTATTGGTAGGGGACGCGCCATGCACCACCATAGCGCCTACCTTTTATAGAATTTAGACACGCCTAGCCACTGGGTTACTTGCTTCCTAACCCAGGTTGATCACTCGCATACTTAGTCATACGTCTTCGTTTATATTCATCACAATTCCCAGCCTCACCACCGAGTCGCTCTTATGATGATTTTTTCTAAGGATACGGAGATTGCAAGGTCAAGCCTAGCTATCAAGCCTACTCGGGCCTCGTTATCGTAGTCGGGAAACCAAACGCATGGCATGCTCTATTATTTCCATTGGGCTTCAAGTTGCCCAATAAGCTCCATCCATATCCGTGGGACATCCACTCTGCTGTTGTCTCGACTCAGCTTCCTACTTTCAAGGAACCCCTACTAAAAGTCAGCCAGTACTTGCCCCTTTATCGCCAAACGATGTCTATATTGAATACCAAACTCACTCAGCTCAACCGCCCACTAAGCCATCCGTCCTGACATATCGGGCTTATGTATAATGCTCCTTAGGGGAGGTTGGTGAGTACAATGATAGTGTGTGCTTGGAAGTAGGGACGAAGTTTTTTAGCAGCTACCCAAGGTGCCAGTGCCACCTACTCGAGACTAGTATATCGAGCTTCTGCCTTGGATAAGGACTTTCTTACAAAGAATATGGGTCTTTGCTTCTGGTTTTCATCTTCCTTGAACAATGCTGCACTCATCAAGATTTCGGAGACTGCCCAGTAAATATAGAGTGTGTCCTCGGCTTCAGGGCTAACAAGAACGAGTGGTTCGGTGGGATATTGTTTGATAGCTATAAGAACCTGGTCGCATTCTTGATTCTAGCCAACCTACTGAGCTCCCTTTGGGGTGGCAGAGAAAGGCTTCAAACGATCTGTGATAGGAGATATGAACCGCCCTAGGGCCGCCAGTTGGTCAGTCAATTGCTAAACCCCTTTTCTAGAAGTAGGGGTCTAAGAATTCATTATGGCCTTGAGCTGGATGGGACTAGCCTCTATCCCCCTCTATGTTACCATGAAGCCTAAGAATTTGCCCGAGCTGACTCTGAATGCTCATTTCAAAGGGTTAAGTTTCATGTTATGTCTTCGCAACGGCTTGAAGGTTTCTTGTAAATGCCTTGTGTGGTCGGGGCATTCTTGGGATTTTACAAGCATGTCATTGATATAAACCTCCATGGATTTACCTATCAGAGGTCGAAATATCCTGGTCACCATCCTTTGATAAGTTGCCCTTGCATTTTTCAGACCAAACGACATTACATTGTAGTATTACAATTTGTGTGGCGTGATGAAGGTTGTTTTCTCCACGTCAGGTAGGTGCATAGGAATTTGATGGTATCCAGAGAAGGCGTCCAGAAATGACATAATTCCATGCTCGGTTGTTGCATCCACAATTTGATCTATACGTGGTAAGTGAAATCTATCCTTAGGACATGCTTTATTGAGATCAGTGTAGTCTACACATACGCGCCACTTACCACCCTTTTGTGGTACCACCACCACATTGGCCAACCATTCGGGATACTTTACCTCCCTTATAAACCTTGTTGCTGGGAAGATTACTTACTCCGTCCACGGATCCGATCGCCTGATGTGGAACGCCTCACCCTTTCGCCTCTTATTGGCAGAGCGGGAGGATCGCTCAGCCTTACGAGAAAGCCACCGTTGGACTTATCCCAACTAAATCAGAGGCTCTGTGAGAATACATCAATGTTGCATAACAACGCTGAGTCATAATCAGTTCTTCTTCATCGGACAAAAGCCGGCCGACGTAGTGAATAAATTTCCATACAACTCCACTTCTTCTAAAGGGATCCAGCTAACGGGTTCTTTCTTCCGCCCGATTCAGCGTATACTATGATTGTCATGAGGGTGATAGATCGTCCGAGGGAGGCTGTTTGGAATTGCACTTCCCTCCTTGTTCATGTAGGGTCAGTTGATAACATTGCCTTGCAACCAACTAGCTACTCAAAAGGTCGACCTGCCCTGCACTTGTCAAATAGCTCACCATTTGGTGGTACGTTGATGGCATTACCTTCATGGAGTACAACCAGGTCCAACCCCCTATGACATTATAAGGCCCCAAGTCTTCGATGATTGAGAACAAACCCGAAAGGATTAAATTTCAACTTTCATAGGAAGTGTACACTCCTAGTGTCGCTTGTAGCTCGCTCCACTGGGCTTTCAAAGAGGATTCGCCCTGGGCTTAAATTTAGCGTGTCGAAGAAAGCCTATCCGCGTGAAGGTCGGGAGTTCGAGTAAGTCACGTGACCGCCTCATCCACCAGCATTCTATGCACATCAAAATCATTAATACTGCAGGGTGAGACAGGCATCGTGAGGAGGGCACAATGACCGCTCGGGTTAATTTGAGGAAAAGATACTGGGTCCATCTATCAAGCTCAACCACTGGGTCGCGATGTGTGGACTAAGATTCACCCTAGTTTTGAACCATAGCCGCCCGACGAGTCTCTCTTTTGTTGTCGTTTTGATTGATACTGATCATTAGCCGGACCGCCCAGTATATAATTATAGCTGGTCTGGGCTCTTATGAAGTCACCTGACTGGCTACAATTCTCCCTACGGGCTGCCCCAACACCACTCCCTAATCAACTCCCCTAAGGTGTCTCGCCTGACGCCTTTTCTACCACGAACCTAGACTTCAAGATCATTAATTTGAGTCATATCCCTATGATAATCGTGAGATACAAGGTTTTGTTTCTTCAAGAGGGATCCACCTGATAGGCGCAGCCATCTAAATCTATAAGCACAAGGGCAATACTTTCGCATTTAGATGTTCGGGTGGAGTGAATTGGTGTGGGCACTCTTTTTTTATGAGATCGGGTCTCGAGGTCGCTCTAGCTCCGTCTCCCGACCTTCCTGATGGACGGCTTCTTTCCCACCGGCTTATCTTTCTCAGCCGTCTGGGTTGTTGCTTAGATAATGGCCCTGTTGTTCGCACTTGTCTCAGTTCCGCTTGTATAACTCTTCCATTATCGTTGGCTGTCTAGAGATGGGGCGAATGGAAGAATGGGGGCCTACTACCAAGCTTCCTAAAGTTCCATGACTACGCCCATGTCAGAAAATTCTAATTGTTGGATGGCTAACCCGAACCTCCTCGTAAAGTCTTGTACGTGACTTGTTCCGCCTTTCAAAATAGCTCGTAAGGACCACGTTATGCTTCTCGATGTAATCAGTAATGTGTGTTCATGAGATGAACGCCTCCCAAAGTTCGTTAAACGTGTTTATTGAGCTTCGAGGGAGTTTATGAAACCAAAGCAGCTGTAGGCCAGCTAGCCAGAAAACTTTGCATAGTGTGGCTGGGTCACGCGCATTCAAAGTCAGCCATTTGGTTGTAATGGAGCATGTGATCGTACGGGCTAGCAGAACCGGCAAAACATAGTGGAAAGCTTCGGAATACTAAAACCCATGCAAGTACCATAGTCGAGGATGTGTCGCCTCTGTGGGGGTGAGAGGCTACCGTCTGACTTCAATCGCTACAGCGGCATGTAGGGAGTCGGTGGTTTGTACTAGCATGGGATATACCGACAAACATGATCTGGCACCATGCCCGTAGCAATGCATACACGCTTTCTGCCGACGGGTTTCGGTCGCTCTACTTCCTACTGCTTCTCCCTTGCCTCGACCTGAGAGCCATTATCTGCTGGGCCAAACAAGGCAATGCGAGTGTCTTTGGCACGAGATTCAGCCCTATTTGCTTTTGACGGGGAGGCTCGTGAGTCGCCAAGGATAACCCACATCCGATTGCATCCGTGTTATCAAAAAGGACAATAGCTTCTTTCCTCTTTATCACAAACTACTGGTTTTCTCGCCGCTTATCTCGCATCTTTCGCCAAGATTGCGCCTTCAACTTAGCCCAAAACTACCGCTTTCCGACCGCAGATTTGTCGATCCCGCACCCTGAATCATTTGTTCGCTTCCTATTTCTTCTCTATGTCTTGACGCCAATGAAGAAATTGATCCTTGAGCGATTGGATCATCGGGTCGATGGTCATTGCACCTATGTCGGACGAATTAGATGTGGGTATGGTAACCGTCAAAACTATTAGTGGCGAAGGGTTACTAGATAGCTGTCGGAGCCAAGCCCTAGCACGTCGCCAATGAGACTTTTTGTTCAATTTCCACAGACGGCGCCAATTGTTGGTACCTAGTTCGTCTAACCTTTGGGGGCATTAGCGACGTAATGTAAACCCGTGTGCTGGTCCAAGTATGTGTGTCAGCCATCCGATGCTTAAGTCAAGAAAAGAATGGAAAGAAGAAGCATGGAGTTCGACAATAGGGTCAGATAATTTTGCCTCGTGAGTCTTCCTTATTTAATTTCCTAATGGTGGCAGATAATCTCGTAATTTTGGTGATAAGATCTTTCTTTCCTTTTCAAGGGCTAGTTCTTCCTTATCAAGGGCTAGTTCTTCCATATCAAGGATTAACATTTTTGAGGCGTATGAGATTTGGACATTGGGAGACTCATGGATAAATATCCTACGAGTGATTTCTTCCCTAATATAGTCATCCATAATACCCTTTCCATATGCTGTAGAGAATGGTCAGATCTGCATCTAAACAGGTCGGTCTCAGACTCACTGTTGGTCAGGTTCTCGTGGCCTTAATATAGTGGGCCGCCTTAGGCCGTTTCATGAGGTGGGCTAGGCGATGGGCCTACGCAGGCGCTGGGCCTACTGAGTAGTGGGTCTAGGCCCAAAGGCCACGATACTCACAATGCATACATATATTAATTGCCTTTGTTCATTGACCTTTGATCATAATGCTAGGATCAAGATTTGGATCCGGTTGGAGAACTTGAGATATGTCCATAAAACACCTTTGATTTTATTTTTCAGGATTTTTCTGATGACCCAAGGTTCTTTCTTGAGTAGATATGTGTGCATCACTAAAAAATTAGAATAAGATTAAGCATATTTTCAAACTTCTATGACTTGAAACAAAAAACATGTACCAACTCCATCACAGATAAATTGTCTACATAATAGCATATCCTTGTCACCTAAATTCAGACTATTGTATGAAAACAAACAAACAATGTTTTCTGTGAATTAAGTTGATGAAACATGCATCTAATGAAATTTGGACGGGCACTTCATGACACAATGCGAGGGACTTTTTTTCTTACTGCAGCTGTAAGGGAATCAGTGATCTGGTGCAGAAAGAGACAGGGCAACATAGTGTGCCTCTTGCTAAATGCATCACTTTTCATTTCCTCTCATGCATTTAGATTAGTCTCAACAACATGTGGCGGAATTGATTGCCTCCTGTTTCTTTGAATTTAGACTAGTATGGCATTGAAACATCTTACTATTCTTAATAAATTCTTGTCTGGTTGTTTCAGTCTTCTTTCTTTCTGTGGTTGGAATTGGGTGGAGTAGGCTCCATAAAAACCATAAGCAAATGAATGAAGTTGAGTGTATTGAAGTTCTTCATCATGTTTCCACACAGAATGTGAATTAAACTGTGTTAGTTAATATGGAATATTAGGAGGGAAACCAAAATGGGGCAATTCTCTTGGTGAAAGATTTGAAGACCAATAAGTTTTATATATAGGGACTACAATGGAGGCATGGAAACGAGAAGCCACTCGTGTGCACGAATATTGATTTTGTCATTGCTCATTGACCATTGATCACCATTTTCATTTCTCATTTACAATCTGATGTTTGATATGTTCGAGATTTGGATCAAGAATGGAGATTTGGGATCTGTTCATAAATTTCTTAAATACAGTTTCTGATTTTTCTAGTGACTCAAGGTTCTCCCACTACTAATTCAATATTGACAGGACCGAGTTTTGGATGTGAGGAAGGCTGAAGGAGCATTTTTATACTTAAAAATGCGGGGCTAATGTATGGTAGTTAGAGGGGAGGCAAAAGAGCGGATGAGAAATTTGTTGTTGCTCTGCCACATGAGACCTGATATTGGTGGACACATGATGAGTATCTTATATACTCATTTTATCTCCATGTTTTGCTTAGTTTTTAGTAGTTTTATGATATAAATAAGTGCTCTAGTGCTTTAATGCTCTAATATTGGTAGGACACCTTGATGAGTATCTTATATACTCATTTTATCTCCATGTTTTGCTTAGTTTTTAGTAGTTTTATGATATAAATAAGTGATCTAATGCTCTAAATGTTTTATTTTGTGTTTAGGCCAACCATTGAGCATAAATAAGTGAAATCGAAGAGAAATATTCATATAGCCACAACAAACATGTGATCATTTCGTCTATGTGATGCCTTTCCATGGCTCCCTCATTGGCATGGGCACATTCTAAACTTCGAGGGCTTTCCGTAGACGCCAAAATTGTGCAATTTGGAGTCCTTATTTGCAAGTTACGGCAACCGAAAGTGAAATAGGAAGTTATAGCTTCTAGAGGGTTGCAAGCCAACACGCTGCAGCGTGAGTGTGCTCACGCTGTAGTGTGGTCAAGCCTACAACCTTCTAGTGTCTGCCCATTTCCTTCATGCTGCAACGTAGATTTACCACTAAACCTTTTGGAGCCTAAAGTTCTGAAGCCCATTTTTTCACGCCCTCTCTTTGCTTAGCTTACAAATAAAACTAGATTAGTGCTTTAGAGAAAAGTCCCTTTGGGAGGAAACACCCTAAGGCATAGCTCTCTTTGGGGAAGAAGGTAGATTGAAGAAGAAGAAGGAAGATTGAAGAGAAGATTAGGCTTCCAACTAGTTTATTTCTTTCACTCTTCATGTTTTCCCTCTTTTCAATGGTTGTATTTTCCCTTTTGATGAACTAATTTTATTTTCTAAGGTTTTAGATGTAGTTTAGTTATGATTTATGTATTTGGGATTTGATTTACTATCTATTTGATGTTTGAATTATAGTTATGTGAATCTGTGGCCGTGGGCCATGCAGCCTGTCAGTGGCCCGAGCCCCATGAGCCTTCCTTAGCCCGCCACATAAAGCGGCCCAAGGCAGCCCATTATATCAAAACCACACGGGAACTGACCATATGGTACAATCCTATAACTCGTATGGTGTGACACCCCAAATCCTGAGGGTCCATTGACAACTGTCAACGCGAAAAGACTTCGTGGTGTCGAGTAACGACACCACACCCTTAGTGTGTGACACCCCGAAAATCACGGGGTAAATTTTTTATAACAATTTTTCTTTTGGCTGCGGTAAACTCTCATCGCGACGGGCGGACCTGGCTGGTTTTGTTGCCACCTCGGACCAGCGGCTCGGTTGTGCTCGGAGGTCGATCGCGTGCGAAGTGCGGTTGCGGCGTGCCGCATGCACACCACGCCTGTCGTGCACGCTGGTGCCGATTGTGCCTGCGATCGCATGGGCTAGGCGCCACGGTGCCCCGCGCTTGCGTGTGCGTGCTCTGTCGCGACAAGGCCCTTGTCTTGCCTGTCTTGTGCGCTGTGGCATGCGCAAGCCTCCGGTTGTTGTCACAACCAGGAATTTCTTATCGCAACCCACTGCCGAAGATTCCTGTCACGACAAAGAACCAGAAATGGGCAGTAACCCATTCTTTCTATCTTCTTTGCACTTCCAATTTTCTTCCCTACATTTCATCAAATACTATTGTTTCTATACAATTTGTACTAACAATATAATGTCCCGGAAAATATCCACACCATATTAAACCAGTCCGAAACTAAGTTTTTATTACAAAACTTATTATTTACATAGAAAAAATTGAACATTCAGTCCAAAATATTACAAAATAAATGAACTGGCCACAACCTAGCATTTTTCACGATAATCCTCAGATGTGCTCACCCACGGATGTACCTCTAGTACCTGAAAATGTATTTACCCACGATGGGGTGAGTAATGCCCGATAGAGAAGTTTTCCTACAAGGGCTACTCCTTACCTAAAATGCACATACAATGGCATATGCACAACAAAACACATTCCATACAGAAAATGCAGTCCTATATGAAATATTTCATGATATGCATGAGATGTGACTCCTCATGCCCACAACCCGAGTCCCGATTGACTCCCTCACGCACATGCAACGCCAAGTGTGAAAAACCAGTCATTGGTGTTTCACCCAATGACTTGACTCATTGGACCGACCTCCAATATTCATTTGAATTTCATTAAATCATGTGTGTTTATTTGTGGGTTGCGTATTTTTGGGTTCTCACAGCATAAACGTCGCACGCCTTCATAACATTTTTACGATCTTTCACCGACGGTGATCATGTCTAACCGCATGTAGATTTGGGTCTTTCACCCTGGGGTGGATCTACCCCATCTTGCTACGCCCAAACACACGTGATCTATTATTATTATTGTTTTACCCAACCGTGAGTCTCGATTTTGAATGTTGTCCCATTTCCGAGTTCACCACACATTCACCAAAAATGGTGAGTCAACCATCACTATGCACCCATACCCGACTCTATGCGATGTTACCATGCATATGAAATGCAAGTATGCCATATTAAGTTACATGCATCATTTCCAATTTATGGAAAATAATTTTCATTCATAATGTCAACATATCAGCGAGCATGCATCGACATAAAATTTTCACACACTACATGTTATTCAACTACCAAGCAATAACACACAAAAGATCCCTAATTTGGGACCTTAATTCAACGAGGCGTCATCCGACCTCAACATTCCAAACACACATCAAAAAATAAAATTTATTTAGTTAAATTTATTTTTTCAGAACATTGTGTCTATGTCGCGATAAAGGTCTCTTTGTCCCAACAAAGAAATCATCCTGACGAGGGAACTCAAATCGTCGCGCCCTAGAGGGGCGTGGTCGCGCTCCCGAGCTCACTGGTTGCGGCGCTTCGCCAGTCATGCCCCTTCTGGTAGGCGTGTGTATTTCGGCAGACGACTAGTTCCCGGCAGTCGCGACCCGCAGTCGAGACTGAAAATCGATTTTATGTACAATTCTAGGTATCTGTGATCGGAACCTTTACACCTTCAATCCGAAATTTTGGGATTTGAACGCCAGGCCCTTTCGTGGCCAAAGATGAAAAACCATGTCATTAGATGGCTTTTAGGCTAAAAATAAACTGAGTAGAAAAACCCCCTACCTCTCGGAGCTTGGCAAAAATCCTAGATTTTGGTCTCCATTCGAAAGCTCATGGCTGAGGATGAACATCACACCTCCAGAAGCAGCTGATGGTGGATCTTTGAAAACTAGAAGGAAAGAGCCTCTCTCTCTCTTCTTCTCTTCCTCTCTCTTTTCTCTCTCTTTCTTTTCCCTTCTTTCCCCCTCTCTCTACCGGTTTGGTCAAACTTGCTCAAGTGGGATGTCCTCTCTTGCCACATGTCACCCTCTCAGTGGCTCTCTTGGATTTCACTTTATCCTCTTATCCATAACTTTGGATTTTCATCCTCTTAGGTGGTGACACATAGCCACCCCTTAGACTTTTTTACTTTTTCTCTCCATTTGACACATGGCTTGATGTGAGCCATCCAACATGTGTCAAGTGTCACTCGTTACTCTCGGTGCCTCAAAAAAGGTGAAATTTATTATCTTGGGGTCGACAAAATTCGATGGGTATTAATTTCGTGAGACGATTCAGCGGTGAAGTTCGGCTTTATCACACGAGATCTGAAAATTCGGATTTTCAGCGAAATACCATTTTACCATTTTTCGGAAAATTGAATTTTTCTCGAGTTTTGCGAAGGTCTTCTGGTCCACGAGTCGATTAGGTGGTACCACGTAGTTGGTTAGGAAAAAATAAATCTATTAAAGAGGAAATTAGGCATAGGATGTTTATCTACGGATCTCCCAGCATCCGAATTTGATACGCATCAAAAACATAAACCCTTAACAAAGGAGAATCGGTCTTTAATAAGGAGAAATTTTATTTCCAAAATCATGAGATTATCCTTCCAAAAATCAAGGCGAATTGGTCTTTGATAAGGAAAGAGATATCTCATCACCAAAATGCAATTATCTTTCCTAAAATCAAGAACAAACTTCGAATATAAAACAAAGAACTCCCAATGAGAAAGTGCAAATCTAACTATGAAACTTCTTTCTCCTTCTTCTCGATCCTTTTTGCTGACCTAAGCATTAGAGAGGTGGCCGACACACCGCCATCGGACCCCTTTTTTTGTAGGTTTCCATTGTATCATTGATGCCACTGGAGAGACCAGATGAACAGGTCTGGAAACAATTAGTCACGTCTGTGGGAATCCGAACGAAAGTATCATCAATAACGTGCAGAGCTTAAAACCTGTGGCTTTCTAATAGCCCTTCACCAATAGTAGCTCCGATGGTTATCCCACATCTTATTCGCCGACACGAGTTGCAGTAATGAGACGATCCGGTGATTCAAGCGCGAAGACGATTCGCTACATTGGCATCAAGATATGGAAAGCGGGAGAAACAGCAAAGCGAATGGGAACTACGGGATCGTATTGAGCTGTAACATCAAAGCGATCGTCTACGGGGGCCAGGTAGAGAAAAAGACATACAATCTTGGCAAAGGGAGGCGCCCGAATGGCCGCGAACAGATCACTTTCGACCATCTTTGGCGACCTGAGGGAAGAAGCTCGTTGTCACTAGCGATGCGGATCTTTGACGGATGGCGAGTTATCCTCACCTGGCGACTCGCCAAACCCCTCGAGAAAAAAAAAGCAGCTGGGCCAGATAGTGCGGAGACACCTTGCTTGCCCTACGACCGGCAACAGATATGACCTACTCCTTTGGCGGAAAGAAATATCACAGCCGAAATGAGAGTCGACTGGCAGCGCACGCCAGCGTATGCATTGCACATGGGCGTGGTACCAATCATGCCCTCAGTATATCCCGCTTTCGGTGTAGCACTAACACCCTACATGCCACATGTAGCAACTATTCGAAGTCCCAACGACATGCTCTCCTCCCCCCTAGGGCGACACATCCTCGACTATGAGCCGCCCAGCGGGTTTGTCATTCCAACTTTCACTATGTTTAACGGTTCTACTAACCCATATGATCATATACTCCAATATAACTAAGCAATGACTTTGAATGCTGGCAATGACCTTCTATTATGCAAAGTTTTCCCGGCTAGCCTAGGCGGCCCTACGCTAGCTTGGTTTCATAAGCTCCCTCGAAGCTCAATAAACCCGTTTAACGAACTTTGGGGAGTATTTATTTCGCAACACTTGTGTTTAGTGTGTCAGAAAAGGAACATTAGTTTCTTACAAACTATTTTTAAGCATGAAGAGGAATCCATGGGACTTCACAGGAGAGTTCAAGCCGATGCATCCAACAAATAGAAAGTTTACGGCTGGGCTGATCCTTTAGAACCGGGAGAAGCTTGGACGACGACCCCACTGCTCCACTCGTTATCTCTAGACCCCCCTTGACAATGATGGAAGAGTTATACGAGGCGGAGTGAAACAAGTACTTTCAACATTGGAAGATAATATCGGCCAGCAACCAGGGCCCAGTGTGATCAATGATCAGTGAAAGATAAGTCGGAGGAAAAAATCACGTTATTCCAACAAGGGCTGAAGAAGGCCCAGAAAGTGACCAAGATGGTCTCAAAAAAGAAAAAGGCCAGTAATTCTCCTTAGACATCTCATATGAAGCTATTGCCCTCATTCGCGACCTGCGATTTCAAATGTAGCTCTTCATCAGATAACCCACTGGGAAATAAATCCTTGCAATGTGATTATCATTGGGACCATGGACAAAAAATCGATTGGCGCTGGAGTCCGAAGTTCCTAGTAGAAAAGCTTATCAAGGCAGGACACCTCCGAAGGTACCTCAAGGATGTTAAACAGGGGGTGGAGTCGGGGCAGCCTATTGGTAGAATTACAGTCAGCCCAGCCGTCCAGTCAGAACCTAGACCAACTATAAACTATATATTGGGTAGCCCGACGGATAATTAGTATCAATCAAAGCACCAGTAAAAGAAACTCGTTAAGGCGGCTACGATTAAGGCTAGGGTGAATGTCGTCCATACAGAAAGCGACCAGGAAGTAGAGCCAATAGATGGCCCTATATCCTTTGCTCTAATTAACCCGAACATGGTCGTTGTACCTCATTCTGATGCACTGGTACTCACCCTCTGCATTAATGGTTTTGATGTGTATAGGGTGTAGGTGGATCTAGGTAGTGCGACATACTTGTTTACAACCCGGCCTTTACACGAGGGCCAGAAAGTTTTCCACTGCGTGATAAATTGTTGAACAAATCCTCTCTAGCTTCAATAGGGCAACTACAACCACGCTGTGAGATGTCACACTCCCTGTGAAATTCGGGCCAATGACTCAGCGGGTTTTGTTCTCAGTCGTCGAAGACTTGGGGCCTTATAATGTCATAGTAGACCGGACCTGGCTGCACTCCATGAAGTCGTCTTTGTCAACATACCCAGATATTGATTATTTGACGATGTGGCGGATGGATTGTTACAAACAATGGATTGGTTTTTACAAATAATCATATCATCCTATTTACGAACAAAAAATGGGATGCGATTCAGGAACAAACCTCCCCAACGATCTTACATATATAACAATCATGGTATACCGCCCAGTCGAGGCCCGAAAAGACCTCTAGCCCAGTGTGGACCCCTTTGAAGAAGTTGAGTTAGATGGGCCAGAGAAATTTACTTATATCAGCACCCTCATGACCAATGAAGAAAGAGCATAGTTACGACTTACGCTACTACACAACATTGATTTATTAAGCAGAGACACTCCCGATATGGTCGAGGGATAAACCCGGTGGCTTCTCCTGGCGAGCGTCCTCCGCTCTCAAGTAGTAAGGCAAGGTGGCCACCACGGACGACATCAGTCGATCAAGCGAGTGGACGTCTTCCTAATAACCAAAGTTTATAAGGGAGTTGAAGTATCCCAAATGGTTAGCCAATGTGGTGGTGATACCAAAAAATGGTGGTAAGTGGCACGTGTGTGTAGACTACACTGATCTCAACGAAGCATGTCCCCGGGATAGCTACCCCTTACCATAGATAGATCAGATTGTGTATGCAACAGTCGGGCATGGCATTCTTTCATTTCTAGATGCCTTCTCCGGATACCACCAGATTTCTATGCACCCGCCTGATGCGGAGAAAACAGCCTTCATCACACCTCCACGAGTTATACTGTTACAACGTAATGTCGTTTGACTTGAAAAATGCAAGGGCAACTTATCAAAGGATGGTGACCAGGGTATTCCGACCCCTGATAGGTAAATATGTGGAGGTTTATATTGATGATATGCTCGTAAAATCTAAAGAACGCCTCGACCACACAATGCATTTGTAAGAAACCTTCAAACTGTTGTGAAGACACGACATGAAACTTAACCCTTTAAAATGCGCATTTGAGGTCAGCTTAGGCAAATTCCTGGGTTTTATGGTAAACACAAGGGGGGATAGAGGCTAATCACATCCAGCTCAAGCCCATAATGGAGTCCCAGTCCCCCACTTCTAGAAAAATTGCATCCTTCAGCTGCGACTCCCGGCCGTAGGGCCGGTTTTATATCTGCATCGAAATCATTTGAAGCCTTTCTTGCCACCACAAGGGAACCCGGTAGGTGGAATCAAGAATGTGACCAGGCACTTGCAAAGATCAAGCAATATCTCATCGAACCACCAATTTTGGCTAGCCCCGAGACAAGTGAGACGCTCTATCTTTACATAGTTGTTTCTGACTTGTCGAGTAAAGTGCGACACCACATCGTGTATTCACGATCTCCCTCCCCAGGAGCCCATGCATGTGCCCGCCCATTCGGACATATTTTTGAGTAAACAAATTCGAGCAATAACCAAAGACCTAGGCCTGACATCTGAACTTTAAGGAAAGCAGCGACTATACGCATAGCATCATACCATCGAGAGCTAGCAAATTTGCACTGACCGTGATGTGGCCTTTACATACATTCAAAGCCGATGAGTTAATCTTAAGAAGGGTCTTTAAAAACACAGCCAACCAAACATACGGGAAGTTCCAGGCCAACTGGGAAGGACCATACCGCAGTGGTCTAAAGTAGGGACAAAGCGAGGAGTCTTATCGTTGAGCAAGCTAAGCGGGACATTGTTCCTAAAAAAGATGGAACGTCATTCTTAAGGCCTTTACTAGTAGTGTATTCTTTGAGGATATTACCATCAATAAAAGATTATTCTTTACACATTTCCTCTTAAAACCTACGATTTCTTCTTCCCAAAAATCCAGATATGGTTAATGTCTTGATGGTACATAAAAAATCCAGATATGGTTATTGTTCTACTAGCATATTTAAAAGTTCAGATATGGTTGATGCCCTATTGGCACACAAATAATCCAGATATGGTTGATGTCTTGCTGGTACATAAAAAGTCCAGATATGGTTGTTGTCTTGTTGGCATATTTAAAAGTCCATATATGGTTGATGCCCTACTGGCACAAAAAAAATCCATATATGGTTATGTTCTACTGGTACATAAAAAGTCAAGATATGGTTGTTATCCTACTAGCATATTTAAAAGTTCATATATGGTTGATGCCCTGCTGGCACACAAAAAATCTAGATATGGTTGATGTCTTACTGGTACATAAAAAGTCCAAACACGGTTATTGTTCTGCTTCCAATATTTCGCCTTGGACTCTACCTTGGCCAAAGAAGCTTCCATGGCCTGATGCTTAGACATGGCTGATTGGGTGTAAAGCTGCAGTCTCTCAGCATCGTCTAGCAGGGACTGAAATTCCCTATACTAGCGAACCATGTTTCGGATGGTCGGCATAGCCTGCAAAAGATAAGGTACAATGAAATTGCAACGCAAAGATAGCAACCAAGTAAAGCATCATGTACCAGTTCAGCTGATCAGTGAAAGTCATGGTTGTAGATGAACATCCAACCCTCGACCACCGACTAGAAAGATTCCTTACTCAGGTAGGCGAGGCAGATGGAATGCACTATTCTCACGTAGGCCACTACGTGCCAGACGTGGTGGGATAGAATTGTGTATGTCTGATTGAGCGCTCGCTGGTTAAAGGGGCTCTAGCGATGGATGATCTCCTGAGTACCCTCTAAATTAGGGGCAACCATGCCCACCAAAGGAGCGATCCTCTCATGAGGAGGAACGTATGTACTCAGCAACACCTGGTCAGGTGGCCTTCTCCTTCTAGGTATGGTATTTGCAAGCTTAGGTAGGGGTAGCGGAGCAGCAGCTACCCCTAAAGAGGACCCCTCGCCAATTTCATCAACACTAGGACCCCTGGCAGAGATCCCCTCCTCTTGAGGCGCACTGTCCTCACTAGGGTCGCCTTTCAAAACCAGCAGATCATTAGTGGCTAGGTCGGGGGAGTCCACTGGAATTATTGCCCAGTCTTTCTAGGCCTCTTCATCAGGCGAAGACTGCCTTGGATGCTTCCTATCATATGTGGAAGCAAATTCATCCTCCAAGTCTACAGCCCGCTTTCGCATCTATGCAGCAAACCCAACGGCAAGCATAGACATCTCCTCTTCCTCGGCAGACTCATTGGCAAGTATGCCCGACCAATCCATGAAACCTTCCAACCCGATGCCAGTTGCTTTAGTTTGTCGGGCCCTTTTCCTACCTCGTTCCTCCTTTTCAGGATGGGGGGCAGGCTGCGGGCTTTGGGGCTGGGTGACCCGGACATACCTCACTAAGGCCCCTATGGCAGCCTCCACTCGATCTTCTTGAGAAGCAAATGCCCTAAAAGAGCTGCAAATTTGGACTTGCAAGGTGGCGGAACAAGTGCTCTCCGCAGCAGACGTGTGGGGCGACGGCGTAGAACGATAGGGATGATGTAAGGAGAAAGGAGCCCCGGTGTAGCTCTATGAGTTCTTCACCGTCAAGAGAGGCTCGTGGTGCACTTTCTTGCCTCTGGCATCTCTATAAGGCGTGTGTCGACCGTGATCTCGCCTACCCTTACCTGGATAGCATCAGGAAAACGGATGTGTGTCAAAAACATGAATCATCTAGCGCAACCAGACTAAGACCAATCTAGGAACGTTAGAGATTGATTCACATTGAATGGAAGACCCGGAGAGTCGGGCTTCTCGTACCATGGGCCCCTGACCAGGACAACCCCCCTTGGCCTCTATCTTAGGGGAGTTCTAAAGCAGATCACTGGTGATCAGGGCTGTAGATAACATGGACAGCAGGCCACGATCTGACTTTGCGTAGACAAAACCATATCTCTCTTGGCAGAAATATCGGCAAGTAGAGAGAAAGTTAAGTACACTACAACCCATTAAAATCCGAAAAACATTCAGATGAATAAGGCGGGGAGGGCCGGAGACGTGTAGAAGCGCTTCAGAATGACAAAACCCGGAAGTAAGCAACAGAAATCCCGACTCTGGCTTGCTCGAGGTAAGTATCACAGTGGTCTGTCTCTCTAATCTTACGGTAGAAATGAGCGGCCGTCTCTCAATTCTATACTAATGCCGTCAGGGACTCGGTATAAGGACCTCAGTTCCTCCATGGACAGAGAAAACACAAGACTGCTTGTTGTAGGCGACTCTCGGTTGGAGCCCTTCACAGGAAATCTGCCGGGTGGTGAGAATCTCCTCTTTACTCTTATCGTGCGGCAAACATAAAACGGGGATCGGCTCATTATCTCTTGGCAAAATAATCGCCGGGACCAACACCCTGGGCTGAAGACTTTACAGGCGCTGAGATGTACGAGAATGGGTATGTCCCAAAATAGTACTCATGCAGATTCATTGCTGTGAAGGCCTTAGCAGCCAAATTTAAAAGCGCACGTCAAATAACCCTTACAAATGGAAACAAAAAAAAAACCCCACTAGGAGATTGAAAATGGTCTGAAATCTTCAGTGGCTCCTTCACCAAAATCTTCAGGAGGATAACAAGCGCTCAAATAATTCTTAGGAGAAAAGTTTCTAACATTAATGTACCTGTCTTTCTGCATATATAGTAGGCATGAGCAGAGCATTCAATCTGATAGCTAGTCAGCCACTGTACTGGAGACGTGCTCCTCTTCTCTTAACATTCACAGTTTCATTTTATCACAACAGGCACAGAAAACAAATAAGCTAACTATGATCAGCACTGACCTTTGGATCTATAGCCTGAGCCCTCGACCATGGGCAGGTCATTTAAGAACATTGTGCAGGTTTCCTCTAAGCAGGCCCAATGTGCATTAGCTATGTAGAGCCTAGGAAACAGTGATCGGGAACTAAAGCCGATAAAGCCCGATAGAGGCTTCTCAAAATCTAATTTCGAGATCCTTGAGCTCCCTACTTGAAACATATGAAAAGTGAAAAATAGAAAGCTCGACATACAAGTATGTCAAAAACCAAATCTTATTAAAATATGACAAATTGCGCCAATAGTTACATAAAACAAAGACAAACATATCCAAGCGACCTAGATAGAGTCCCCACTGGCAAAGATGCCTTAAGTAATCCAGCTTAGGCTAATTCAAGCCAAAAACAAATAAGAGGTAAAAGGAAGAAGAAAAGGAAGAGGTAAAAGGAAAAAGAAAAGGAAGAGGAAAAAGTCAAAGAAAAGGAAGAGACTGAAGCGCTTCACTCAAAGGCTCTCCTTATCTTAGCCTTACACCTTGACCGCTGCACCTCCAAAGGGCGCTAGCACAAGGGGGCACCTAGCCCTAACATAGACCTTGAAAAAAGGTCGGTCGCACAGTCAGGCCCCTTGTCAATGACCTCAGGCCGACCTGTGCAAGGCCCATTAAAGAACCTTGAAAAGGTGATGTTGGCATAGTTAAGCCTCCTATCTAAGACACTCGATGGGTCAACACAGACATCATCTTCAAACACACAATATCCATTAACGACAAATAGTAGTAGAGACCTTTGAAAGCCTCCCTCCATAACCTCTATACCTTCATCGGCCTATGGACGGGGGTGAGGGACAAAATCGCAATACTGAATAGAGGCTTTGTGTGACAGGAGGGGAATCCATTGGCAACTTCATAAACTTCGGAGGTTCGACCCCGTATATATAGAGGTGGAACCTCAGAAGACGCATTAAATACACCATCGAGACATCACATGTCATTGACGCATTGAAACATATGCGCATTAATAGTCTACAATTCTCCATACTAAGGGTCCCGAAACATAGTATTTCTCCTTGACTAGAAAAGCATGATTTTCTAGTCGAAGAAAAAGGGGGGCATTGTGAGTACCGTGGCCTTTGAGCCCATACCCTCTAATCAATAGGCCCAGCGCCCGCACAGGCCCACTGCCTAGCTCGCAGCATAAAGCAGCCCAAGGCAGCCCATTATATTAATACCACACGGGAACCGACTAGACGGTACAATCCTATAACCCGTCTGGGGTCCTAAGTCTCCCAGTCAGTTGTCCTACAACATATGGGTGGTTAGGAAAAAATAAATATGTTAAAGAGGAAATTACGCATAGGATGTTTATCTACGGATCTCCCAGCAAGGGAGAATTGGTCTTTGATAAGGAGAAATTTTATATCCAAAATCATGAGATCATCCTTCTAAAAATAAAGGAGAATTGGTCTTTGATAAGGAAATAGAGATCTTATCACCAAAATCACAAGATTATCTTTCCTAAAATCAAAGACAAATTCAAGTATAAAATAAGAACTCCCCAACGAGGGAAGGGTACACAATCCTAACTGTGGAACTTCTTTCTCCTTCTTCTCGATCCTTTTTGCTAACTTAATCATTGGAGAGGCGGCTGACACACCGCCGTCAGACCCTTTTTTTTGTAGGTTTACATTGTGTCGCTGATGCCCCGAAAGACAGACGAACTAGGTACCGACAAGTTCTATTAAATGTTCTAGTCTATTTTTCATGCTTGTTGATGAATGATCACCATTGACATGTTTTATGGTTCGATTCGAGATCTAAGAAATGAGAGCTGAATTAGACAATGATTAAAACATCACAATTCACCATAGACTAGAGATACTCATGGGTTTTGTATGGTAATTAAGGTTTCTCGGGTTTATTGCGCTCTTAGAACTTTAGATTGAGTAGAGATGAAAAATACTTAAGTTCTAGGAGTAGATAGTGGGTTGTTGCAAGAGATTCACATATGCAATAGTGAGACTTACCATTAATAGTGATTCGAATGTTAATTGGGGAAAAATTGGACCTAATACATAATGATTAGCTAAATGAAATCTAAACCCTAGGCTTTTCCACTTTATTTCATATCCTTGCATGTTAGCTTAAGATTTTAGTTTATTAGTTTTTTTTATTCTCATCTCACCTCATTCTGTCATCCAGATAAAGATAGAACTTACCCAATTTCAGTACTTAGTAACCCTTTTCTTCGTGGGAACGATACTTTTACTTTTATCACTATATTACTTGAGGCGACGAGTGCACTTGCACATATAAGCACACACATTTTATAAAGCACATTTCAATCCTATCACACCTCATCATGCTCAAATTAAAAAAAGCATAACCATGAGAAGCTTGTAGGCTAAAGATGTGATAATATAACCGAATTCTAAGGAGACCCCATACTGGCACCACATGGATGAACAGTTTGTTGGTAAAATCGTATATAACTAGAAGGTTTTGAAGGTGGGATTCTTATTTTTCATTGATTAATGAAGTACTTAAATACAAAAACTTCTCAACAAAAATCAAAATAAAAGGCAACAAACTAGCTAAAGTTTAGCTACTAACATATAACAATTAAAAAAGGTCAAAACAATTCCTAAAATTATGGTCTTCAAATCTAGAAATATTCAGTTGTAACTTTGACATATTCAATCAAAATTATAGCAGCTTTTAAGGCACAATCTTCACACTCCTTCTTGCCTTTAATGTTGCAAATTCTCATCTTTGTCTTCAATTCTTCAAACTTGATTTTGGGCAATGGTTTAGTGAATTCATCAGCTATCTAATCTTCTGATTTGCAGCAAATCAATTTCATTTCACCTTCTTGTTGAATTTCTCTAAGGAAGTAAAACTTGATCTTAAAATGCTTTATCTAGTTGTGAAACACTGGATTAGAGGAGATTGAAATAATGGCCTAATTATCAACAAATATTTGTGTTGATTCTTGCTGCTTAAAACACAAATCTTCAAGTATTTTCCTCAACCAGATGGCCTAATTTTCCGTAGCTGTTGCAACAATGAATTCAGCTTCTACTGTACTTCGGTTAACAATTTCGCTTTTCAACACCAACTGATTACACCTAACCAAGGCCGAAATAAAAACCGATTTTGCTCTTCATATCATCAACTAAACCCGCCCAATCACCTTTCATCGTAAAACCAACCAACTGAATTGATCACTTTGGGTGATACTTAATGCCATAATCAATAGCTCTTTAACATATCTAAGAATCTCTTCTTAAAAGCCTCGCATGTGTTCTTCTTACTCAGACAATGCATAAACCCGACATAAGATTTCCACGCCGCACTATGTCGCCTAGAAGCCGTGGAGGGGCACATGAGACAAATTAGGCTTTTGTAAAGATTCACCACTTGGGAGATCCATCACTGGAAAACTTCTCTTTGCTTGCATCGAGTTTCTATGCCTTTACAATCCTCCATATATGAAATTTATTCAAAATTTCCTTTGCATATTTTCTTTGACTTATGAAAAATTGATTCCTTAGCTGCCTTACTTCCAAACCCAAAAAATAGGTCAACAATCCCAAGTCTTTCATCTCAAATTGCTTAAACATTTCAAACTTAAATTCATTAATAAGCTCCCGGTCAACATAAATAGAAATAATGATAATGTTAATGCCTTCACTTCTTATATAGAGAGTTGCCTTGCTTAAGCTTTTATGGAAGCCTAAGTTGATCAAGTAATCATCAATCCGACAGTACCAGGCTCTTGGAGCCTACTTAAGTCCATATAAAGCTTTCTTTGTTTTCTTTCCCCTGCACAACAAAACTATCAGGTTGTTCAACAAAAATTTCCTCCTTTAAGTAGCCATTTAAAAAAGCAAATTTTACATCTAACTAGAATACTTTCCAGCTTTTTTGCGCCGCTACAACAAGAAGCGATCTGATAGTATCAAGCTTGGCCACTGGAGAAAAAGTCTTTGAAAATTCCACCCCAAATACATGTGCGTATCCCTTCACTACAACTCTAGCTTTGTACTTGTTCACTGACCCATTAGCATTTAATTTTGTTCTGAAAACACATTCAACTCCAATAACTTTTCTATCTTAAGGTTTTTGCTTAAGTTGCCATGTGTGATTCTTCTCAATCATGCTTAGCTCTTCTTCCATGGCTGAAAGCCATTTTTTGTCTTTCATTGCTTCTTCAAATCCAATTGGTTCGATTACAGCTACACTGCATCTGGCATAGATGTCCTCAAGTGATCTGGTTCCTTTAACAAGTTGGTCATCAACATCATTTTCATTTGGCTGTAAATTAACAGGAGTTTTTCCTTTTTAATTTTCTGAATTCCAGTCCCATGCTTCATCCTCCATGAACACTACATTTCTACTTATTAGAATTTTTCCAAATTGAGGCTGGAAAATTCTATAGGCTTTGGATAAAGTGTTGTAGCCTATAAAAATGCCTGGTTAAACTTTCTTATCGAGTTTGTCCTTTCTCTGACCATGGGTGTCAAATAGAAAATCCATGTTTCGAGTTCATTTCACATGCTATGGTGCATTTAATATCCATATTCATGTAAACTCATAAAATTTCAACTTGGTTTTGTAGGATTATTGATGAAAAGCAAGTGATTCGGGCAAGAAATGCTAAATATATTTCCAAAAGAAGAGTCAAATCGAGAGTCTCACAACGCCAAAGGCTTACTGGGAAGATTAATTTTTCTGTACCATCTGAAACATCAAATGGTTCAAATTTCATACTTGCATTCTACATTCAAAGATCTTTCCAACGAGTACTCACACGCTCAAACTGAAAGTTAAATGAAAGGCTACGGCCCCGACAAGTCGAGAAGAAACAGTCATTGCCAGAAATGGTGTCGCGACAAGAAGTGGTGTCAGCGATTAAATGGTGTCGCTGACGTAAAACCCGTGGTCGCGACCAAAAGTCAGCAGAACCCAAAAGGCCGAATTTGATATTTTGACCTAATTTCAAGCCCATTTCACCCTGTGACCATATATATACTGCTTGTAAAGAGGTTGAAGATCGAGAGCCTCTCTCATGTGGGGTTTCTCTCTCTAGACCGCCCATTTTCCAATTCTATAGATTCGATTGCTTAGATTTTAGAACAGTTTATTTATTTTTATTTATATTGAAGAGATTTCTGCCGTATAATAGATCTCATTTCACTAAGGTTCGCATTAAAGATTGAAGCTAAGAACTGATTTTCTCTCTCACAGGTTTTCTCTCTCTCTAAACCGCCATTTTCTTAGTTTTACACAGATTTTTATATATTTAATAGATCTTAGAGCAGCATTTACTATTGAAGAGATTTCTGTGTCAGACCATATATTTAATTTATTTACTGTCAGAGAGAAGATTTAAGCTCAAATCAGGTTTTTCTTATTTCTTGGATTTCTTTCTTCATTTTCTTACTTTTTGTTTGATTAGTGATGACTGAATCCAAAGAATGGAACATTAAACACCCTAGTGGTCAGTTTAATTGTCGAACATCTCGATTTGCAAGCTTTTTCATTTATTTTGTGGTTTGAATAATCGAATTTATATAATTGGTACTGCTCATATCATGAATTGTTCCTAATATTAGTAGCTTATACCCAAAAAAGAGTCAGATCTTTGCTCGATTTCCGTGAGGCCCTCCGAGTGACACAGAGACGGAGATTCCCGAGAGTAAAAGCTGTAACTTAGGGGGTATGTTAGACTAATATCTGAACTACGACTTTGAAAATTACTTTGATAGATCACTAATTTACTCATGGTGTGAGGATAAATTAGATGATGTATCAATTTAGTTGATCAGATGTTTCTCCTTAATCTGATAAAAGGATCTTGATCCCGTGTTAGCAAAGATCTAATCAAGGAGATAGAAAATTTTATTAGATTTGAAGGACGAGATACCAATTACATTGGAGAAGGCTTGCATTATCTTGTCTATGGGGACAAGAATTCTTCAGTCCTAAGAAATTGTTGTGAAGTAGTGAAAAAGAAAAACAATCAAATCTTAAAGAATGCCAAATTTTACAATTAGCTATTTAGACTCATTTGTCCTGAAAAGGAATATGGTGTGTTAGATAGTGAAATGTATGGTGTATGGAGAAATCCGAGCTATACTACATTGCTCTTGGAGAAATCTAGCATTCAACTTACAATTGTTGCACTTTCAAGGAAATGCAAACTGTTTTGTAAATAATTATCCCCATCCCTAGTGACTCTTTTCATACCTTTTAGAATTAAGTAGTTGTTTATTTGGTAGATTTTTAGGATTAGTTTTAAATCAGTTTTTGTTTCAATTAAATTGATTTTATTCGACATCCTACTTGGTCGCCTAAATAGTGAAGAGCCCTTGTAATCGGGTGATCAAATTCCACCAGAGAACCCAACCTCGTAGTAGCCGATATCCCGACTCCTGCAGCCCACTTTATTACTAGGGATGACCCGCAGCATCATGGAAGGGGTCGAGTGTTGGTAATACTTTTCATTTCAGTTTTTGAGTGTGATTACTTTTGTTTCAAATCAGTTTTTGAGTATTTACCACATTCACTCCCTTGGCCATATTTTCACATATACATCAATTTGGTCAATCTTAACAAGTTTTTGGCGCCGCTGTCGAATCGCACTGTCTACTTTCCTCATCGAAGTTGACATTTTGAAGAACGTGTACTCTTGCTAATTTAGGCAATTTTTATTTTTATTTTTATCTTTTGGTTGTGATTTGTTTAGTTAATTTTTTTATTAGTATTTTGTACTTTATTTTCTTTTGTTTTTCTTCTTATTTGTTGTTACTTATGGAGGAACATCTATCAGAAGATAGATTTTGCCTACAGCCAGCTTGAACTACTTCTTCATAAATTGGACCAAAGAATTCACAATGACTCACTCATGGAACAAGGAGTATTGCCTTATCAAGGGAGTTCAAATCCCACATTTCAGGAGGAAGAAGAGTTGTCTCCTGTTAAGAAGAAGATTTTTATCTACATGGAAGGGAACAAGAAGATGATTAATCTTCATGAGCAGAAATTTCCAGATTTAGATGCCTTCTAAGTCAACACTAGTGCTAGATTGAAAAATGTAGAAGCTCAAACAGGCCACTTGGTCCAAGCATTCAAGGAAAAATTCTCAGACCTCTCCTAGTAACACTTTTCCAATCCCAATGAATGCATTGATACTCCTGAAAGCAAAGGTGCGTAAATTTCCTATCCTGAAATCTATGGAAGAAGGTGAAAATGAGCTGGAAATTGAGAACAAGGCACTCCTAAATAACTTAGATGATGAAGAGTCATTATTGGATAAACTGATATTTGAAGAAGTAAGCCAAGTAATGGCTATTGAAAACATTTTGGTGAAGATTGACACATTTACCTTCCCATGGCCTTTGTGACTGGGCATTTAAGGGGATCTACAAAATTCTCATATGCTAAGAAGACCACTTCTTTCCTCAAGGCAAGCATGGATTGACATCAACAAGGGGGAGCTCACCTTGCTTGTAGGTGAGGAGAAAGCAAAGTTCAATCTTTACCAACCATTACCTTTGACGGAGCAAGAAAGAGTCATGTGAAGAAAATTCTGCAGCTTGCTTCAATCAAAGTGGCACATTTGAACAAATTCCCCTTAAGCATAAATGTGTTTACATCTACTTCACATAAAGGGGACTGCTTTGAAGAAATTGTGGCTGAACCACCAGCCATAATTAAAGGGGATTTTGAGTTTCTTTCCCCTCTTCAAGGTTTGAAAGAAAACATCCTTGAGCTGAATGGTTATGAAGAAGAAGTGTTTTCCAAGATGAATGATCGGGTCAAACGAAGCACTAGTACTTTTCCAATGAGTCTAGCCGACTCTAAAAACGGAGCAAATTTTTGGGGAGGCAACCTAAGCTAAGTAATAAGGATTCTATCCATTCTCTTTTCTTTTCTATTTTTTTAGTTATTTTATTTGTTGTCGTTTTTTTTTTACCTACCGGGATGAAAATTCAAAGTAGTTGTTTTAACTTGCTGTTGTTTAATAAGGTAAGTTTGAAGTTCAACATGTTGTCATGACTAGTTTGCAAGAGCGAAGGCAAGAAGTTGGAAAGTGGTTGAAGTAATTATAGTGCTTGAAGTGTGAAAAAAAAATGGAGTGGAGATGTTCATCTAATTTCAGGTTTTTGAGATGAAAAGAACCAAATTGAACTGAAATATAAAGTTGGAAGGTTCATGATAATGCTTGAGGAGAATTGAAGACAAGAGATGAGTATAAGCATGAATGAAAGCATTAAGGGTTGCTATTGGAGGAATTTTGAGAGAATATATAAGCATGAAGGACTTATGAAGGATAGCAAGTGATATGGGCAAGAGACAAAGCAAGGAGAACCTAAGGAGTCAAGAAATCATCACACTAGACAACATTGAACATTCGGATTTTCTGTATTGATTAAGGTTCCAAATGGTTCACCTTAGCATATGAGCACATTCTATATCAAAGAGCCTTTCCAACGAGTCCTTACACATCAAATTCCGAGCTAAAATGAAGGAGATATGAGTATAACAAGTTGATAAAAAACAGGCGCTGAGCAGATCACGGGATGTGACCAAAGAAGACAAATTTCTCATGAAAAACAGAGTTTTAACCTCTTTAAAACCCTTTTTTTTTCTTCCTACTTTATACTCTATCTTGCCATACTCTTTCCTCCAACTCCTTGTAATCTAACCACTTAAAGTCATCTCCCATCCACTAAATCCTAAATCACATTCCTCCCAATCCATCTCCATCATCTTCTGCTTCAAACTCCATCACAAACCCACAAACTTACCTTTGTTGAACCCCAATTTTCCATCCATCATTCCAAGCATCAAAGTAGGAGTTACAATGGAAGAAATTTTTTTTTTTTTTGCTTGGCTGTTTGTTCGTTCTTTTCAGGATCATTGTTGATTGTGGAGTGATTTGCATGTATTGGAAGTAGGTTTCAAGAATCAAACTCACTCATTTGAGGTGATGAAGCTGGTGCACACCATGTTTGAGAGAAAATGCCAAAGCCACTTTCATGGCTCCAAAGAAGCAAAAGAGTGTATCAAGGGGTAGTACACCAATGTCAATGTTTGAAAATCATCAAGTTTCCTATTCAAAGTGGCCAAGACTACAAAGGGGAGTTCACTTTTCCCAAGTCTCTTTATTACTCTTTTACTTTATTGCTTCGTTTTGCTCATTGCTAGACATTTAGGACAATGTTCATCTCAAAGTTTGGGGGTGTTTATTTTTTGTTAGTTTATCATGTCACACCCCACATGTTGCAAATGACAACTTTGAGGATAAAATTTTCTAGTGCTTTTCTGGATAATGACTTTGTTTGATGCTTCCTAACTTACATCTTAGTTTGGTATTTTTTTTTTTAGTTAGAGTTTATTGAGTAATTGAGTTTTGCTTGGAGTTGTTGTGATGTCAATAAGGACCATAAATGAACCCTTGGCATATGGACAATATTAGAGATAATAGGACTTAATGCTTAATGAGTTATCTCTTTAATAGGTTATTAATAATGTGTCTCAAAAATCCATGCACGTGGTCACTAAGTACCCTTGAAAAGAAGTTTTTGCTTGGGTTAGAGAAGGTTTATGAGAATCCATCTAATTTTGATCTCCATAGGTTCTAGAATTTGTTCTATTATCGCTTGAGGCGAAATCCTAGGCAACACAACAATTGAGAAATGATATAGGCCATCCTTGGAAAGATTGTGCCTTTCAAGCTAACCCTGTTAATATGCATATGCATATTCCTCTAGTACCAAGATGTTGAGCCTTAAAGAGCCAAAATTATGTTTATAAAAAAAAACCAAGTTTGAAGCCAATAACCTTCATATACATCACTATCCCTCAATAAAGAACCAAACTCACCCATAACATGAGGATTCAACATAATCGAGAAATGTGGTGAGCAGCTGGGGGAGTTATTTTTTCCATAGGAAAAATAACTCCAAATTGGTTGAAATGAGTAATGTTGAAAAAAAAAAAAAACAGAAAAACTTCAAGTGTAAAAGAAGCAAAAATACAATAAAAAGTCAAGGAGGAGTGAGTCTAGCCTCTAGCCTTCCTTCCCTAGAGCAAGTAAATCCTAAGGGGTGTCTCAACACCTAGTACCCTAAGGCCAATCGGGTTCAGAGCTATTGATTTAAAGTCGCTAGGGCTGGTAGAAAGCTTAAGGGGGTTTTGACATTGCACCACTCTAATAACCTTGTCTTAAAGAAAAGGCTTCTTGGTGTTTGTTGAAAGAATGCAGAATTCCGGTGCGTAAAAGTGATATGAGGAGTATGGAAGGATGCACCTAAACGTATTTCGGGGTGTTTGAGAGTCACTATGTCGATGGTAAAAACCAGATGGAGTAGGAGCCATCAATGCAGAAAATATGTATGTTTGGGTAAGTTTTTAGCCTAAAATGACTACTCTCCAACTACCCTACCCAAGCCTACATTACAAGCTTATAAGACCTACTGATTCGAGTCAGGTGTGCCTACATTAAGGAGAGGATAAGAACAACAAGCCTATGGAACCTATAAATTATCTTAGGAGATCCAGACACCTAATTCTCATAAACTCATCTAGCTGAAGCAATTGTTTGATAGAGGAAGACCACACACACACACACTCAGTGAGAACCATGATCTAAATTTGTCTATTATGAGATTAATTCACTATGAAAAATGAATAAATTATCTTGATCATATTCTCTATATTCCTTGTAAGGGTAATTCTGAGACACATATCACATAAATTCCCTGCAAAGTTTGATTACTCGCTTTTGCTAAATAAAAGGGTGAAATGAACTCTTCTTTCATTCGCTGGGGGACAAGCAACTTCTTCTTTTATTTGCTTCGAGGACAAAGCAAAACTTCAAGTTCGGGGTGTTTGATGAGTAAAACTCATCTATGTTCCAGTTCATTTCACATGCTATTCTCGTGCATTTAATATCCATATTCATGTAAAACTCATAAAATTTCCTCTAAACTTGGTTTTAGGATTATCGATGAAAAGCAAGTGATTCGGGGCAAGAAATGAGCAATATATTTCCAAAGAAGAGTCAACCGAGAGTCTCACAACGCGCTACTGAAGATTAATTTTTCTGTACCATCTGAAACATCAAATGGTTCAAATTCTCATGTCTCGCATTCTACATTCAAAGATCTTTCCAACGAGTACTACACAACTGAAGTTAAAATGAAGAAGCAGTGGCCCCGACAAGTCGAGAAGAAAAACAGTCATTGCCAGAAATGGTGTCGCGACAAGAAGTGGTGTCGCGACAGAAAATGGTGTCGCGACAGAACCCGTAAGTCAATCTTCAAAAAGTCGTTAGAAACCTAAAAAGGCCGAAATTTGATATTTTGACCTAATTTCAAGCCCATTTCACCCTAGGACCATATATATACTGCTTTTTAGGTAAAAGAGGTAAATGTGAAGATCGAGAGCTCTCTCATGGGGTTTCTCTGCACTGCCCATTTTCCAGTTTTTCCATTTTGATTTGTTTAGATTTTAGAGTAGTTTTAGAGCTGCATTTTATTTATATTGAAGAGATTTCTGCCGTATAATACAGATTCATTTCACTGTCTGCATAAATATTGAAGCTAAGAACTGGATTTCTCTCTCATGGGTTTTCTCTCTAAACCGCCCATTTTCTTAGTTTTTGCCGTGTATTTATATTTAATAGATCTTAGAGCAGATTTTTATTTCTTATTGAAGAGATTTCGTGTCAGATCATATAATAATTATTATCAGTTGAGAAGATTTAAGCTCAAATCGGGTTTTTCTTATTTCTCTTGGATTTCTTTCTTTCATTTTCTTACTTTTTGTTTGATTAGTGACATTGAATTCAGTAATGGAACATTAAACACCTGGGTTGGGCTTAATTGTTGAACATTCAGACTGGCAGCTTTTCGCTTATTTCGCGGGTTTGAATATCGACTTATATAATTGGTACTGCTCATATAATCGAATCGTCGGACACAGCACTTATACCCAAAAAAGAGCCAGATTCGTTCGATCAGAGGCCCTCCGAGTGACACAGAGATGGAGATTCCCGAGAGTAAAAAGCCAGAACTTAGTATGTTAGACTAATATCTTGAACTAATGAACTTTGAAAAATTATTTTGATAGATCACACTTACTCATGGTGTGAGGATAAATTAGATGATGTATCAATTTAGTTGGATCGATGTTTCTCCTTAATCTCGATAAAGGATCTTGATCCCGTGTTAGCAAAGATCTAATCAAGGAGATAGAAAATTTTATTAGATTTGAAGGACGAGATACCAATTACATTGGAGAAGGCTTGCATTATCCTGTTTATGGGGGCAAGAATTCTTCAGTCCTGAGAAATGGTTATGAAGTATTGAAAAAGAAAAACAATCAAATCTAAAGAATGCTAAATTTCATAATTAGCTATTTAGACCCATTTGTCCGAAAAAGGAAGGTGTGTGTTAGATAGTGAAATGTATGGTGTATGGAGAAACTGAGCTATATTACATTGCTCTTGACAAATCTAGCATTCAATCATACAAATGCTGTACCCTTCAAGGAAATGCAAATCGTTGTAAATAATTATCCCCATCCCTGACTCTCTTCATACCTTTTAGAATTAAGTAGTTGCTTATTTGGTAGATTTTTAGGATTAGTTTTAAATCAGTTTTGTTTCAATTAAATTGATTTTATTCCGACATCCTACTTGGTCGCCTAAATAGTGAAGAGCCCTGTAATCGGGTGACAAAATTCCAATTGTATAACCCTCCAATCCTCGTGGTACGATATCCCGACTCCCAGTCCACTTTATTACTCAGATGACCCGTGCACTCAAGGGAAAGGGGTTGAGTGTTGGTAATACTTTTCATTTTAGTTTTTGAGTATACTTACTTTTGTTTCAAATCAGTTTTTGAGTATTTACCACATTCACTCCCTTGGCCATATTTTCACATATACATCAATTTGGTCAATCTTAACAGTGGCACATGAGTGAAACACAAACAACCAAATATTTTTAGATTTTTCATTTTAGGTTTGAACCCATACCATGCCTCAAAAGGAGTCTTCCTATGTACAGCTTTTGTAGAAAGCCTGTTTAACAAGACCATGGCTATGTTTGTTGCTTCTGCCCAATACTCCTTAGGCAAACCTTTCTCATGAATCAAGCATCTTATCATTTCAAAAATGGTTATGTTCTTCCTTTCGCTGACTCCATTTTGCTGTGGAGTGTATGGGGTTGTCAATTGATGCTCAATGCCAGCTTCCTCACAAAACCGATTAAATTTGTCTAAAGTATACTCCTTACCATTATCAGATCTCAACATTTGAATGGTACAACCACTTTGGTTTTCAATTCATTACTTGAATTTCCAAAAGACATCTATAACTTCATATTTAAATCTGAGAAAATAAATCAAGCACATACAAGTGAAATCATCAATAAGATTTTATAATATTTTACTCCCTTTTAGTGAAGGAGTTCTTTGAGGTCTAGTAAAATCGATGTGGGATGAGCTGCGCCTTTCTCCGTCGCCTCTCCAAATAGATTTTTGGAATGAGCTCTCGCTTTGTTCCGCTATATCGATAAGCCTTGCAACCTGGTAATTTTGACTCCAAGTGGGGTATGTCGTGGACCAGCTCCTTTCTTTGCTTATTTAGGATTGTTGTATGATGAAAATGACCTAGCCTCTTGTGCCATATTATGCGTTGTTTGCGATGACTAGATAGGTTGCTTGTTGTTCGGTAATTGGTGTAGCTACCAAAGACTCTACTAAGTCCCCGAAAACGGCACCAAAAATTTGTTAGTGATTTTCCATAAGCGCACGGGTTGCACAAGTAATACAGTGGATAAATAAGTCCAAATATCGATCCCATAAGGAAGATATGGTTTTAGCGATGATTGAGTATCCCGACTACTTAAGTCATTCATTATTTGAGCGACTGGATGGTTGGGTGAAAAAGAGGTTTCCTAAACTAAACTAACAACAAAACAAATCTAAAATTGATTTTATAAGATTCCAAGTAAATGGGTTGATTTTAAAGAAAAGCTGTAGGGAAAAATACTAGAGTTGATTATATCCATTGATGCAATTATGATTTATTTTCATGAAGTGTTGGTTTAATGAAAATATATTTGTGTTTGTCCAAGGAAACCGGTATGAGGTTTACACTTTCGTGTCTCCCCTCAATTTCTCACACCCACTCCCTATTCTCCTTTCGATCCATCTAGGTAATTAAGTATGGTACTTTTAGAAGGCAGTGCTTTCCTTGGGAATCCTACTAGCCATCTCTCGGTCCATGCAATAGGACTACCCAGACTACGCTCAGATTGATCACCTCTCGATCCATACGATCCTGACATAATGATGAGATGGTGCTACTCCGAATGAAATCCATCTAGTATTAGGCATTCCCAATTCCCTAGACTTCTTTGATTAGGTTAATTACTATTTCAATTAACTAATTCATGCCTTAAGAGACCCAGGACCGGATTTTAGGGTGTAATCCAAGCATCACCAAGGATGCCCTAGTATGGGGATCAAAGACCTAACTCCCAGTATGGATTAATTAGTTAAAACCATAATAATCCTAAGAACTACACCAACTAACATCCACACAAGCATGAATTCACAAAACCATTCTAAAATATATATAAATCAAGCATCAACTTCAATAATCAACCCTAGAGGAGAGTTTAGCCACTCATTACAACTAAGAAATCCAACAAAATCATGTTTAAAATAAACATAGTAATGAAAGAGTAATAAAGAGAGTAAAGTTTAGAGATACAAAACAAATGAGAGATGAAATTCGTCTCAAACTCTGCTCTATAGTTGCAATAGCTCCTCTAGTAGCTAGTTCTTCAAAATCATCTCCAAAAACAAGGTGAAACTCAAGAAAATCTAAAAATCCTAAAGTGATTCAAGAAAAAGAGAGGAGAACCCTTAAGGAGGGTGTTCTCCCTCAAAAACCGAACCCTAAACAAGTCTATGATTCACATATTTATAGGCCAATGGAAAATGGGCCAAAGACGGGCTAAAAATATGAAGTTTGTTATTCCAGCCCAACATCCTTCGCTTAGGCGGTGAAGGCTTCTTCACCGAGGCGAACCTGAGAGTTGTCTTTTATTGAGTCCTTCCTTAACCTAGGTGAACCCGAAAGGTCCTCTTGCTTAGGCTTGGACTTCGCAGCGGTGAAGCATCCTTCGCCTTGGTAAACCACTTCGCGTCGGTGAGCACCCTGTTGTAGGATCAACACCTTCCTCACAACTTGGTTTCTCCATCACTTTGCTTGATTTTCCTTCTAATCCTACAAAACATAAGAAAATAAGGGATTAGTGAAATCTTTAAGAATATGGGTGTGAATTTAGTATTTAGGTTACAAAAATACATGCAAAACGCTCTATAAATGCTAATAAGATCCACACCTATCACTTGCTTCTCTTCCATTGGATCAAGAGAGAAGCTTTTATTTCTCATTTTGATTCTGAATACTTCATCATTATTTGCATCTTTGATCGAGCATTGCTTCTTCTTAAAGATGACTGAAACACTCTTCTCAACTAACTGCCCAACACTTAGCAAGTTTTTATCAATATTAGGTACATACATGACATTAGAAATTAGTTTTGTACCTATGCAACTTTCAATGGCAACGATTCCCTTTCCCTTGACCATGATATAGTCACCATTGCCAATTCTGACTTTTGATACTTGTGACCTATTCAGATCTCTGAAAAGTTCTAGATCACTAGTCATATGATTCGTACACCCACTATCGATCAAACAACATTCACTTGAGCTGCTGCTCGTGAAACAGGTTGCTACGAATAGTTGTTTTTCCTCCTGCAAGTGAGTAACTTTAGCCTCATTCTTTTGCTGCAAATTATTCTTGCATATTTCTAATGATGCCCCATCTTGTGGCACTTTTCACATTTGACATCAAGTCTTTTCCAACATTTGAAAGCAAGGATGACTGCTTTTTCCGCAATGCTCAAGGAGGAAATTCTGCATTTTTTACCCGCATATCGGGCTGTGATACTCGGTTGCTTGTCGAATTGAAATTCCTTTTCTTGAATTTCTTCTCCTTGTTTTTTCCTCCTTAGTTGACTTGCAACTCAGCCTACAATGCCCTTCTACAACACCTCAACTCTTACTAATCTTCTTGTTCCCGAAACGCAATGCATTCAATAATTCCGCCAAAGTAACTTTTGACATATCTTTAGTATTTTCCAAAGAAGAAATAATAGCATCAAATCTTTTTGGAATAGTTACAAGTATTTTCTGAACAATTCTAGAGTCAAAAAATTCATAACCTAGTAACCTTACTTTGTTAACAATGGTGAGAAGCTTATTTGCATACTCCTTGATTGTCTCGGGTTCTTTCATTTTATGAAATTCAAATTCTATAACCAGATTCAACACTTGCATTCCTTTGATCCTTTCATCTCCTTCATATTCTCTTTTGAGGAAATTCCAGGTTTCAAATGTTGATTTCAAAGTCATGATTATGATAAAAAATTTTGGTGAAACAACAACAAATAAAGAAGCTCTTGCCTTCAACTTTCTTGTTTTCTTCTCCTTGTGATTTTTTATCTGCACCATTGTCGGATTGTCTGTCAATGGAGGAACTTCGTAGTCCTCCTCTACAGCTTCCCAAATGTCATTGTCCTGTAGGGGTGCCTCCATTATGGCTGCCCAGATATGAAAATTTTCACCATTAAACATATGTGGTACTAGTGCTGTGAATGGTGTTTCAGAATCCATGAGTGGAATAAAGCAAGGTGTTTAGGTGTATAGGTTTTATGGTGGATTTCACTCAACTCACTCATAAGTCCTCATAAGAAAGAGGCTTTGATACCAATTTGTTGGTAAAATCGTATATAACGTGAAGGCTTTGAAGGTGGGATTCTTATTTTTCATTGACTGATGAAGTACTTAAATACAAAAACTTCTCAATAAAAATCAAAATAAAAGGCAACAAACTAGCTAAACTTTAGCTACTAACATATACTAGTTAAAAAAGGTCAAAACAGTTCCTAAAAGTATGGTCTTCAAATCTGGAAATATTCAGCTGTATCTTTGAAATATTCAACCGAAATTATAGCAGCTTTTAATGCACAATCACACAGTCCATAATTCATCTAGTCTCGTTTAGTCTATGTTTGTGCTTATATAAAGAGAATCATGCACATTGTATCAACCATCTCAAATTTGAGCTTTCTGTGAAAGGAGAAACAATGGAAAACTAGTGCCATGTTAGATCAATAAGCTTGCCTTCCAGATCCCATCCTACCACTCTCAAAATCCAAGAAGAGCTTTACAAGCTCAGAACGTTAGAGGCTTCATCTACATTAGCATTGGGAGCAATATCTAATGGCCTATCTGGACTGGGAGAGTTGTACAATTGCATGGATGAGCTTAGTTTGCCCTCCACCCAACAAGCCATTTCCCTCCATCAACATGAGAGATGGGCCAATGAATTGTTGGATGGATCTATAATCCTTTTAGATATTTGTGGCGTTACTAGGGATTCCATATCACAATTTAAGGAAAATATTGGAGATCTTCGGTATGCTCTCAGGAGGAGAAAAGGAGATATGTGTACTGAAAGAAGCATCAACAATTATAATACTTCAAGAAAGAAGCTGAGCAAGGATGCCAAAAAGTTGCTAGGAGTACTTAAGAAGATGTATAACAAGTTTGAGGACTCTCCACTCTTGGATCAAGATCACCAGATTTCCACAGTTATCAGAGTGCTCAAGGAAGTTACTATAATGAGCATTTCAATCTTTCAGTCACTATTGTTGCTATTTTCCGCTCCAATCTTGAAGTCAAGACCATCTAGGTGGTCTCTGGTTTCCAAATTTATGCATAAGGGGACGGTAGCTTGTGAAGAAAAACATCGGAATATGGAGTTAGAGAATGTGGATATTATACTTGTTGCAATTTCAAGTGAAGAATCCAACTTGGAGAAGATGCAGCTTGCTTGTAAAGGGATGAAGGCTTTGGAGATTAGCATTGAAGGTCTTAACAATGGTTTGGATTCGATGTTTAGGCACTTGATCAAAACAAGAGTCTCTCTCCTCAACACAATCTCCCACTAGGATGATGCTGATAGTCCCTTTTATCTCCCAATCCTGCATAGACATCTAAATTTTAGAGGATCTAAACCAGGATTTTAGTTTTCAACTCGAGATGTATATGAGTGTAAAAAGAAATTATAGTCACAATATGAAATACAATTAGAAATTTAATTTTTATGTTCAATGTTTTGCTTTTTTCCCTTTTGAATTTCCAAAGTAATACTATAAATGTAATATTAAATGGAAAATTTTCAAGTCTCAGGGCTGAGAAGACCTTGATGCTAGCTAAAAAAACTCGTTGTATTTATGTATAAGAAACTAAAGAAACAAATTTCAATCTATAGGCCATAAAAATTGGAAACATCTACTTGATTTATTTCGATGAACTCAACGAATGAATAAGGTTCTAATTATCTAGAGTTAAGTAATCAATGGGGTCTAGCCACACTTAAGCCTGTTATTCTTGTATCACATGGCATACAGATCGTATATTCTATTCTGCATCCATCTCTTTCAGAACAAAAGATTTTATAAGTTTCATCCTGATTGATTGATCCTCTTAAGTATACCAATTTCCTATTGTGATGTTGGATTAATAGTCAAAGATTCTCTATTGTAATTCTTTCCGATTACTATTATTCTCTGTTAGGCAAATAACTTAATTATAGGAAACTATTATATTCTTTCCTAGTTTAGAGATATTTCTCTGTTAGGCAAATAACTTAATTATAGGAATAGCTTGATTGTAGGATCTCTACTATCTCTATAAATATGTACATGTAAAGATATAGAATTATTATGAATAAAAAATATTCTTCTCTATTTTACAAGTTGGTATCAAAGCCACGAAACCCTAAATCATTCTTCTTTGAATCCTTAAAACCATGGAGCAAGTCGACTAAACATCCACCAAATCTACCCCATCATTATTCAACACGAAGGTTCATCATTCAATTCAGGAATTGTATTGAATGAGACCAACTATGATCTGTGGTCTCAAATGTTAAAGATGCAAATTGCTGAGAAGGAGAAACTCTCCTTCATTCGTGGCACATCGCCGCCAGCTAAGGATAAAGATGGCTATTATGAAAAGTGGTATCTCGTATTAAATCGTAAGGTCAAAAATGGTTTCATGTCTATGTCCCCTGAGATTATGAAGCGATACATTCGCTACCTAATGTATCGCAGATATTTGGAAAGCTCGTCTAAAGTTCTCTTTTACACGGAAATGGATTTAATTACGTGTTTTACCTTGAACTAGAGGGCTTTCTTTGCCAAACAAAATGGCAGACCACTCTCTATATATTATGGAGAACTGACTGAAATCTTCAGTGAGTTGGATCATCGTGATAAGGTGGTCATGGAGGATGAGACAGATATTGCATCCTATCATAAATTGCTTCAACGACAAATGGTGCATATCTTTCTCGCTAGATTAGAGGGTGATTTTGAGCAAGTGCGCGGAGAAATCTTGAGGAAGGAACTTATCCCTGAATTAGAAAAGTGTTATGCCCTAATTCGCCGCATAGATGTTCAACGTGGGGTGATGAACGGACAACTGGAAAATTCTAAAGCTTCACCATATGACTCGAACTGTCTAATCAAACTAGTCCTCAACACCAAAGAAGACCAAAAAGGCCCATCCATCCTAAGACTCGATAATGGTGGTGACAAATCACTCATACAAATGCACTCACCGTGGATCAAACTCGGGCCATACAAAAGTCGATGCTATGAACTTGTGGGATATCCGGAATGGTGGGATCATAGACGTGATTCCCGGAAGAAGAATTATAAGAAGGCCTCTACTGTTGCAATTGTTGAAACAAAGACAGAGGATGATAGCGGTGTCCTCGGCATTGGTAGCAGCAACAGGTAATGGTGGTAAGGTTTTAAATATTTCTACACCTGTTTCTAATAGTTCATGGATAATTGATTTTGGTGCTACAGATCATATGACATTTGATTCTGCATAAGTTCGATTCTCTTAAATCTTCCTCACAAAATTTCGCTTTTCCACCGCCAATGGTACCTTAATTTTGATTATCGGGAAGGATCAGTTGTCCAATAACACCTCGAATTTAGATTCCGTTTGGTTGTTCCCTCTTTCAATTATAATCTTGTTAGTTTCTCAAATAACCACGCCTTATTTTGTAAGCCGCCATTTTTCGCGTAATTTTGTGTATTTAAGGACATCCTGACAAGGCATAATCGTTGTGGTGTTAGGTGAGGGAAGCTGTATACTGACTTGGTGTCTAAAAGTTCGATGAGTTACTGCTTTAAAGATTGGGGTCTAAAATAAAAATAAAAATCCGATATGGCTATGGCATCGACGCCCTGTGGCATGCTTCTTTCGTTACATGAAGAAATTGCTTCCCTAGTTTATTTGCAAACTTTGATGTCTCTCTATTTCAAATGTGATGTTTGTGGAACTCAAAAAGCCACGTGCTGCTTTCCATTAACCTTGAATAAAAAGTCCATTTCCTTTTATGATCATACATTCGGCTGTTTGTGTGGGCCCATCTAAATTTGCTACTTGGACGGATCGTATCGTTTGTTACTTATCGATGATCAGACTAGATACCTTGTATGTTTGATGAAGTCTAAAAGTGAAGTAAACTTGTTATTTCCAAAATTTTCATAAAATGGTTCAGAGTCGCACAATGCACAGTTCAGTTCTCGCAGCGACAATGGAGGTGAATATTCGAAGCTTAATCAAGCTGCATTGAAGCCCATAGAACCATTCATCAAGCTACTGCTCCGATACACCCCAACATATCAGGTGGCTGAGTGGGAAAAATCGTCACTATTGAGGTTATCCATGCTTCATCGATAATCACATATGCCTTTATCCTATTGTAATAATGACTTACTCTCTCGCAAAGATATTTGATCAATCGGTACCTTCCCAACACTATTGATTTCTGACACCATCCCAGTTCCTCATTGAAGCAATTGTTGCTCCAATCGATCCAAACTTACTCTCATGCCTTTGGTTACGAGCATTTGTACATCTTCAAGCTGCCAACAAGAAATGTTGACACCTCGGCATTGCGAGACAGGTCTTTGTGTATGTTGCTTATCAAAAGGGGTACCGATGATATCACCCTCTAAGCAAACGAATGTTTGTTACATGGATGTAGTTTTTCATGAAGACTCGATGTATTTTTCCTCTGAGCCTGATCAAGGGGAGCACCTAGAAGAAGTTCAAGCTCTAGACTATGATTTTATGATCTCTATAGAAGGAGAACTCTCTTGAACCTGGTAACAATCTAAATGGGAATGAAAAGGAACGCCCTGAACTTGGTAATGAGAATGCTGGTGAATTTGATTTGAGTGGTATAAATTTGGACCACAAAGGGTGATGAACGTGTGATTTAAGACTCCAGACAACGGCCGGACCAACTCCATCTCTGAATCTCTCGCACCACAAAATCGATACACCAAACCACCGCCTCGAGGATGGTCCTACTCAGAAGGTCTAAACCTCCAAGAAAACAACTACCAATTGGCTAAACCGTAGGTATTCCTAAACCCACACATATTAACCCAAACTTTCTAGTAAAGTTAACATCCCATGAGTCACTATGTGTCTAACTATCGTCAGTTCAATCAAATAAGCTGGTTTGTAAATCAATTATCTATCAGATCTATTCCTAACAACTTAAGGTGAAGCCTTAACTGACCCAAGGTGGAAAGCTGCTATGAATGAGGAGATGAAATCCTTGTAGAAGAATGAAACTTGGGAACTTGTTGATCGTCCTCTAAGGAAGAAACCAGTTGGATGTCGATGGGTTTATACTGTGAAGCATAAAGCAGATGGTACAATTGAACATTTTAAAGCGAGACTAGTAGAAAGAGGGTACACCCAAACCCATGGAATTGATTATACAGATACATTTGCACCTGTAGCTAAAATCAACACAATTCGAGTCTTATTATCTTTAGTTGCGAACCTGGATTGGCCATTGCAACAATTTGATGTGAAAATGCCTGCACATGAAGTCATCCAACAGTTGACACACCCCCACCCCTTCCGGGCGGCGTGCCGCCACTCCACGTAAATCCCCAAATGTTACCCTTAACGACTAGAAACTCCCCGTGAAGAAGTCTATCGTTTGCTTAAACCTCCTATAAAAATTTTTCTTTTATTTTTCAGTTTAGGATTTGGTAAAATCTTAGCAGCGGAAAACTTCAACAGCATGACGACTACACATAGTCTAATTCCAAATCCTGTATACATCCAATTTACACTATATCCAAAATATGGCAACCAGCATACCAACACATTCTCACAAAACTATACTATGTACATACATATGTTCCAATATACATATTCAAAGTATGCTCTTACAAAATATAATTAATATTAATAAAGACTTATACCGATGTCAGACAAACTTATCAGGCTCTAGCCTTATGCACTGCATTCGAAAATAGTTTTTAAAACACGAAACTAATGAGCTAAACGAGCTCAATGAGTGTATGCTTTTATAAAGGTTTTGCTCGAAACTCAAATCGTGAAACTTTCTTTTACAATATTTTCCGTAAGCTTTACTTTGCTTTGCTTGCTTGAAAGTTTCTAAAACTTTTCTCTTGCTTGCTTGCTTATACTTGCTTCGCTTTAAAAGTATATAAAACTTTTTAATACTTTCGCTGCTTGTTTCGTTTTCTTTAAAAGTCAGATAAAACTCTTATTGCTTGCTTGCATAGAAGTTTATAAAACTTCTCAATTTCTCTTGCTTGCTTTATCTTTTTTAAGACCTTTCACAAACCTTTGCTTTAAACCTTTCACAAACCTTTGCTTTAAAAGTTTCTCAAAACTTTTTATAAATACGGGAGCCTTGGCTCAACCGTATGCTTTGAAAATAAAATCCCACGGGAGCTAGGCTCAACCGATCGTTTTGAAATCTAAACGGGAGCTTGGCTCAACCGTTTGCTTTAAAACTCTAAGTTTGGGCCACCGGGAACCACACGGTTGATTTTTCAAAACTCGATATCATGCTCATAAAGCATCAACCATCGAGGCCTATTTTCGCTTATCAATTCCTGGGCTGGAACACTCGAACCTGTGCTCAACCGTGCCGGTGGAAGGACCTTTGTCCGCGCTACCTTTTCCCTCCTGAATATGGTGGAATTGACTCGTGGTCGCCATCAATTACAATTTAGTTAGAGCTCATAACCTTATATACTCCTGCACGTGCGACTTTGGCCTCCTTTAAATGCATGATGTATGACCTAAGTTTGCAAAACCGTGCAAAACTACAATGCATGTATGAGATCCCCTAACACCACTGCGCACGCATTTTAAATACCTCCGACCGCTTTTCTTGCTTAGAACTAGGAAGGCCTCGTTTTTCACAAACATTCTTTGCTTGCTTGCTTATTCTTTGAAAAAAATGGCTTTACAATTTAAAACCATTTGTTTGTTATTATTAAAATGGTTTAATTATTCAAAACCATTTGCTTACTTGCTTGCTTGCTTGAAAAATGGTTTAATTATTTAAAATCATTTACTTACTTGCTTGCTTGCTTGAAAAATGGTTTTACAATTTAAAACCAATGCTTGCTTTCAATTATGGTTTAACTCCAAAACCATTCGCTTGATTTAATTCATCGCTTGCTTCTTGAAAATGGTTTGAACTCAAAACCATGAAATACCAGTGCAAAACAGTTTATAATAATAATAATAATACACTAGTATTTGGAAAAATGAGTTTAGAACACTCACCTCTTTGCTTGCTAACTTGAGCACAATTCCACACTTTACCCGCCTTTGCTTTTTAACCTACAACCTCAACCAAATACAGCAAATATTAATTGCCTACGTAATCACGTAACTTAACTTACGAAGCAGCGAGGTACGCTACGTTTTCATCGAGTCCCAATCTTATTCGAACCTATCTTAATCATTTAAGAAGGTTCCTAAACTATCGGTGTACGAATCCGGGCTTAATTACACGAAAACATAGCATTCTCGGGCATTTTGGATTAATAGGTGTACCTATTCTCGACCTGCACTGCACACATTGCATTCTGGTGGGGTGTACCGGTACACCCTGAACGTGTACTGGTACACTTTGCCTTATGTTGGGGTGTACCAATACACCCCTGTACGTGTACCGGTACACCTTGCGAACTTTTGCCCAGATTTGCTTCTTTTGCCACTTTTGCTACCAATTCTCTCCATACAACTCCCATAATTCATAACACCTCAATAATTATCATGGAATTCATCTTACAACAACCCCACAACACTTGAATTGGTGCTATGGAACCTCAAACCTCAAAACCCTAGGTGAAAATCCAAGAACTCAACCTAGGTCCACCAATTCTTTTTAAACATCATATAATTTTGATGATTCCATGTTTATTTTTCTCCCAATTGGGGTTTTACTCTCATAACCCCAACACCAAAGGTTCAGCGTGCTCTTCGTGACAAAACCTGTAATTAAAGGAGCATCTATTCTCCTTGCCAAAGTCCTAGAATCCAATTACCTATGGTTACAAGGCAAAGAGTATACCTGGATTGACTTCTCCTCCTCCTTCTTCGTCCTTCTTCTCTTCCTCCCCTCTCGCTCTCTTCTCCTCTCACCAAATCGTGAAGCCCTAGCTTTGGAGACCAAATGAGACATTGGTTTGTCTCATTTCCTCCCTTTTACAAACCCATTTTTGACTTAATTATAAGTTAGTCCTTCATCTCTCAAGATTTGCACCTCAAGCATTTAAATATTGCAATACCAACTTTTGAAATTCCTACTATGGCCCATCTCTACACTTAATGATTTTTATATTCTTTTTGCTAAATGACAATTGTAACCTTGGTTTAATACCACAATTTCCGGGTTCCATAAACTTTCATTTCCTACTTTAGTCTCCAAAATACTACAATATGACACTTTGTACTCTTATACACCCCTACAGTATCATGTACTATACACTCTCTCGGGACAGGGTGTTACAAGAAGTGTACATGGATTTGCCACCAAGGTGCACAATACCAAAAGTGCATTATCGAAAAGTGTGCAAATTAAAGAAATCGTTGTATGGGCTAAAACAATCTCCGAAAGCATGGTTTGGAAGGTTCACGAAGTCCATGAGGTCTTTTGGCTACCATTAGGAGTAATCTCGCACCACGCTTTATTCAAAAAATGCATGGTAAGATCAACGCCTTATCAGGTATGTTGATGACATGGTGGTTAAGCAAGAAATGACCCCGGGCGAGTCAAGGCTCTACAAAGTTACTTGTCAAGCAAATTTGAAATAAAAGACCTCGGTCACTTGAAATATTTTCTTGGGATCGAAATGTCTCGATCTGATAAAGGGATTTTCTTGTCTTAAAGAAAATATGCTTTAGATTTGTCATGGAACCGGTATGTCGCAAGATGTCAAACCGCTTGATACACCAAAGAAAAAAGGGATTGAAGTTATGTGTTGAGACTAATCAAGTGCCTGTTGATAAAGGGAGATATCAGAGGCCTTTGGCTGAAGATTGATGTACTTAGCCCACACCAGCCGATTCGCTTATGACAGTATTGTTAGCCAATTTATGCATAACTCGAGAACAACATATGAATGCAGTTATGCGCATTTTAAGGTATCTGAAGTCCGCTCTTGGAAAGGGCATTTTGTTCACTAAAAATGTAGATTGTCAAAGTGTGGATGCATATAATGATGCTAACTGGGCTAGAGCAATAGATGATAGACGATCTACTTCAGGATATTTCACCTTTGTAGGTGGTAATCTCGTTACATGGAGAAGCAAGAAGCGTAATGTCATGCACATTTAAGCCGCAGCAAATTTAGGGTTTGGTAATTCTTGGAATATGTGAAGTATTGTGGTTAAGACTTCTATTGATGAATTTGGGCTATCTGCCTAGGCAACCGATTCAGCTTTATTGTGACAATAAAGCATCATGTGATATTGCTCATAATCCGGTACAACATGATAGTACAAAGCATGTGGAGGTAGACAGATTCTTCATTAAGGAGAAATTGGATGAGAAAATTTTCGAGTTGCCTAAGATTCGATCCAAAGATCAATTGGCTAATTTCCTCACCAAAGTTGTTTCAAGTCAAACGTTCTCAAAGTTTTTGGGCAAGTTGGGCATGTGTGACCTATGCACCAACATGAGGGGGAGTGTTGCGATATTGGATTAATAGTCAAAGATATTCTCTATTGTAATTCTTTCCTATTACTATTCTTCTCTGTTAGGCAAATAACTTAATTATAGGAATATCTTGCTTGTAGGATCTCTACTATCTTTATAAATATGTACATATAAAGATACATAATTATTATGAATAAAAATATTCTTCTCTATTTTACAAGTTTTCCTTCTATCCACAATTTCCATATTCTTCTTAATTAGGAACTCTTCCATGGAATTGATTGGAATTGATTGTAGGTAGTTGCTATAAAGTTTTAATTCATCTTAATTATATTTTATTTTCTTTAATACTTTTCATAGTGAAATCAAATATGAAAAAACCATTTTCCTTAATAACATTTTTTTCTTTACATGTTTAGTATCAAATGCAGGGTACGTAGAACAACCACGTGCTTAACTAGCCAGGATGCAAATTCATAAGGTCATCCATAAGATGCCAAGCAGCTGTTGCAGTAGGATTCAATGATCAAGGACAACATATGATCTGTATAATCATTATAATATGATAGAGTAAAAATTAACCCATGTCTCTTCTGATGGCAGGTTAAGAACCTTGGATGAACCATGATGACAGCATGCCACTCGTGCATCCATATAAAAATAATTTGTTTGTTTCAATTTAATGCAATAACATCCTCATATACACTTTGAAATCAATTAATAATACTATTGCTTGATCTCTTGAGATCTAATCTGTAAAAGAGAATAGGAGCATTGAATTGATATATCACAATTTACAGGGTGACTTGACACCTGATGTAGATCTGTTTGCACCAACCCCATAAAAACAATTGACCCATATGTTCAACTTTCCATAAACAAGAAATAAAAATAACATTTCAGAATTGCAGATCAACTTCACCTCATATAAATTGTCTATGTAATGTCATATTCTTGTCACATGAAGTCACTTTGTATACAACCAAACAATGTTCTCAAGTATTTGCATAATCTGAAATGATAATAAAACATGTAATGAAATTACAATTATTATGAGAAATGGCAAATGGTTGGTCTATATTTAACTCACTTTGATTCATAGCAACAACCTTGGCTCCCCTTTCTTTGAATTTAGACTAACATGGCCTTGAAACATCTTGTTGTTCATTCTTTTATTTCGATGTACCTATTGAAGAATAAATTCTTGTCCGGTGGGTCCATAAAAACCAAAAGGATATGACTGAAGGTTTGAGAGTAGTATTGAAGATTCAAATGGATATCATCATTTTACTTGTTTCATTGAAAAAAGAATAAAACAAGAATTTATTATGGGTGAATCAAATAAAAATATTAGGGAGTACAATGGAGACATGAAAACAAGAAGCCACTCATGCATACATATATTAATTGACTTTGTTCATTGACCTTTGATCATTATGCTAGGATCAAGATTTGAATCTGGATTCAGGATTTGAGATGTGCCATAAAACTTCTTTAAGTTTATTTTTCAGGGTTTTTCTAATGACTGAAGGTTCTTCCACAATATTGACAGGCCTCCTTCTTGGATGCAACTAGATTTTTATACTTGAAAATGCAGGCTAATGTGGGAGTTAGGGAGGCAAAAAGGGAGATAACGATTTAGGCTTTCTGTACACAAAAATTGTACCACACCTTATGCCTTTTCATTTAAAAAATTGGTAAATCATGAGCGCTTTGCCCTCCAAATATGTGACAATATAACCAAATTTGAAGGGGAATCCATGCTGGCACCACATGCGCATTCCAGTCACATTAAATCATTCATTTTGTCTTGTTTTGATTTCTATGGATTCTATATATATAGAATTGTAGACATTGTAGCACCCAGCCAACTCAAAGTTGAGCTTTATGTGAAAGAAGAGGGATAATGGCTAACCCGTGCCATGTCAGATCAATTAGCTTGCCTTCCAGATCACATCCTGCCACTCTCAAAATCCAGGAAGAGCTTAACAAGCTCAAAGCATTGGAGGCATAATCTTCATCAACATTGGGGGCAATCTGCAACGGTCTATCCGGACTGGAAGAGTTGTATAAATGCTTGGATGAGCTTCTTAGTTTGCCATCCACCCAACAAGCCCTCTCCCACCTTAGAAATGAGAAATGGTTCAATGAATTGTTGGATGGACCAGTGAGGCTTTTAGATATTTGTGGAACTGCAAGGGATGTTATGTCACAATTTAAGGAAAATGTTGGAGATCTCCGATCTGCTCTCAGGAAGAAAATAGGAGATTTGTGCAGTGAAAGCTGCATCAGCAATTACCTTTGTTCAAGAAAGAAGATGAACAATGAGGCCAAAAAGTTCCTAGCAGCAATGAAGAAGATGGATAGCAAACTGGGGCCTCGCCCCTCTTAGATCAAGATCACCAGCTTGTTGGGTTTCCCTCCTTTATGGGACTCATCAATTTGCTAAATATGGTTTACTATTTTGGGCATGCACTTTGCTCATGTGCAAGACTTTGCATACATCCAAGACTTTACTTGGTGTGCATGACTTTGGTATTAGTTTGGAATCTTCAAGGAAATAAAGGTTTGTATTTTTTTGGGATATATCATCTTGGTTTGCCTGGGTACAAGAAGGCATTCAAGTGCATTTTTGGTTCAAGAAAATTCAATCTTCTTCTCCATTTTGGAGCCACAAAATTAGTGCAGGCTCATTTCTTCAAGTGAGCACGCTTCACTTCGATATTCGGGGTTTGGCGCTTTGTTCGAGATTTGGTTTACTTCTTTTATGAGGTATTTTCCTCTTGTGATTTACATCTTAGTGTGTTTGTAAGGCTTACACATTTTGGCCACTTTGTAAACTCTTTTGTGATAGTGGAAGAAGCTGACTTACCGGTCGTCGTTGACGTACCTCTGCTATTCTGAGAACCACGTAAATCTCTTGCGGTGCTCATTTATTTCTATTATTTATTTTATGTCATATTGCTTCCATTGATTTTACACTTGTGGAAAGCCTATTTTTCCCAACATCCGTAATGTGAGCATTTGGTTAATTTGGTTCCGATTCATTATATTTGTGTGTGAATTATGACTCAAGAACGCTGGGCTTATGGTTAGTTTCAATGGCACAAATCAAAGTGACTTGAAACTAAAATGGAAGACCTTGTTTTTGTAAAGATTTAAATGGACCCATAGAGGATAGCGGCAAACCTGAAGGGATGAAAGATGACTATGGAAAAGCTAGACCGAAAGGTCAGCTGGGTTTTATCTTAATGGATTGATGATATCTCTTCATCACGCCCTACAAAAATTCAGCACATGGTCTGGACTAAATCGAGAGTCTTTATGATAGAAAGACTACTAATGAATAAAGTATTTTTATTTCAAAGCTTTTGCAAATTCTAAATATAAGAGGGTACTCCTATTGCAGCATTCAATGAGATTAAGAGCATTAGAATGCTTGGTCACCATGAAATTACTTTACGATGAGTTGCAAGCTTCGAGCATTTCTAGTTCACTTCCTAAAGCTAGAAACTTTGGTGGTCACAGCTTAGTAACTCGCATTCGGGATGGAGCTTAACAATGAGTCAAGTTACTAAAGCAGCCTCTGTTGAACAAGAGACAAGAAGAAAATCATCAGAAAATCATCAGGTTTTTTCTCACTCGAGGCACTTGTGATGGAAGCAGGGGCGGGGTAAGGTAGGGCTCCGCTGTGTGATAAATCTAGAGGTCGTTCAAGCTCGATTTCAAAGAAAGATGTTGATTGCTATTATTGTCACAAGAAAGGGCACATGAAATGGGAGTGCAGAAAACTCAAGTTCAAGAAGCAAAACAAAGAGAAAAATTCAGAGAAAAAACAAAATGATACAGCTGTAGTTACCGATGGTGGACTCATGATTGTCGTGATGATACTAAATTAATTTGATTAGCGAGAGATGGATTAAGGTAATCGATTAAGACTTCATTTCATGTTATGGCGGGCGACTTAACACACTTCTTACCACTTAAGGAATTGAATTTGGGAATGTCCATGTGGGAAATGAAGATGTGTCAAAAATTGATAACATAGGTGACATTGATTGGAAACAAATATTGGATGCATATTGTTGCTTAGAGATGTGAGGCATGTCACAGGATATTCGGCTCAATTTAATCTCTGCTGGAAAGTTAGATGATAAAGGCTACAACAACAATTTCAGTGATGGAAAATGACTCTCAAGGTTCTCTAAGTAGTAGCAAAAGGAAAGACTTGTTAACACAACATACAAGCGAAATCTGAGATGTGTGAATGCCTTTTGAAGATGACTTCGTCAGCCGATCTGTAGCATAGAAGGCTTGGACATATGAGTGAAAAAAGTTGGGATTGTCAAGAAAGGCTTCTAGAGGATAAAAGATGCGCCTTTAAAAACTTGTCATTCATTATTTCATAGTAAACAAACAAAAATATCTTTCCATTAGAAACATTGCATCTAGAAAATCTCATGTTCTAGATTTGGTACGATGTTCGGATGTGTGGTCCTTTGAAAGATTAGGACGGTGGTCTTCATCTTTGTCACTTTTATTGATGATCCTCTGAAAATTTGGGCTTATACACTAAAAACTAAAGATCAAGTTCTAGATGTGTTTTTAAAGCGTTTTTAGGCCAATGTTGAAAGAAGCGGTGACAGTTGAAATGTGTTAAACTCGGATAATGAGTGGTAGATATATTGGACCATTTGTTCCCATTATTTCACAATCAAACATCGACGTAGAAAAACAGTCAAAAGACACCTCGTGAGCGGGGTTGCGGAGAGAATGAATCTTTTATTCTTGAGAAGAGTAGATGTTGCTCTCATTACAAGTGCGAATCTTTTTTTAGGGTGACGGTAGGGACGGCCGATTGATCTTATCAATTTGTCTCCTTCAGTTCCGTTGAATGGTGATGTGCCAGAAAAAGTTTGGATCGGGAAAGAAGTCTCTTATGATCACTTGAGTGTCCAGTGCTGAGCTTTGTTCATATTCAAAGATGAGAGGTCGAGCTTGGTCAAAAATAAAGCGGTGCATATTTCTTGGCTATGGGCATGAAGGAATTTGGATTCTGAGGTTGTATGATCCAGGTTGACAGAAAGTTGTCGAAGCCGAGATATAGTTTCTTGGAGGAATCGGACTATTAGAACATTGACAAGTTTGAGTCGTTGGAGTGCAGTACTGATGATCTTGTTGACTTAAGATCCCTCTTGATCACCTATTGTTCATGATATTGTGAGGAATTCGAGACACCTCATAATGATGCAACGAGGAAGATGATGTTGAACGGGGAGATTAAAGAGGGAGGGACCAGAGCCACCCCCGAGTCACTTTACCACGGACACCATTAAGGAGATCTACGGAGAAAAGCGACCATCAAATATTCTTCAAATGAGTATGTGATGATATCATGTCGGGGTGAGCGAGACTTATCAAAGAGTCTTGAAGCATGAGAGAGAAAAAGAAATTGAATGGCTTAAGGCAGTAGAAGGAAATGAAGTCTTTGCATGAGAACACACCTATGATTTGGTGGAGCCACCTAAAAGAAGAAAATTTTGAAAATAAATGGTCTTGGGCAGAAGAATGATAGAGCAGGTTCTCGGCAAATTCAAAATAAACTTGTTGCTTGAAGGTTTTAGTCAAAGGAAAGGAGTTGATTTTGATGAGATATTCTCACGAGTTGTGAAAGATGTCTATTCGAGCTGTGCAGGCTTATAGGCTGCAGTACTGAATTTAGAAGTTAAGCAGCTTGATGTGAAGACCGCATTTTTGCATGGTGACTTAGAAGAAATTTATATGGAACAACTGGGGGCTTCACCGATAAAGTGTGATCGTTATTTGCCAAATTGAAGAAGAAGCTTGTATGGATTAAAGCAAGCACCAAGGCGGTGTTATAAAAATTCGATTCTTTCTGTGACCATAGGTATTCAAAGAACCTTGAGACCATTATGTGTTTGTGAAGAAATATCAGATAGTAATTTTATTATTCTCTTGCTACGTCAATGATATGCTCATTGTGGTCAGAACACGACGAGTGTAAGTTGAAGTCGAGAAATTGAGCAAGTCCTTTCATGAAGGATTTGGGTCAATAAAAACAAATTCTTAGGATAAATTGTTAGTGACCAGTCATGAATTGGTGGCTATCTCGAAATTATATTAAAAGGTTCTTGAAGGTTCAATATGGACAAATGGCTTATTAATTGTCCCACTTGTGAGGCCACTTCAAACTTAGTTCAAGTTAGTGTCCACACAAGTGATGAAAGAAAAAAAGGAAATCTGAGAAAATTACATGCTTGGCTTGATTGGTTCTTTGATGTATGCCATGGTTTGTACTCATAGGATATTGCTCACGCGATTGGGGTTTATTAGTCTATTTACATCGATGGAAAGAACAACTGACGTGATGAAATGGATTCGAGGTATCTTCAGGGCACTTCAAGATGGGTTTATTGTTTTGGTAAGCGGGGCTGATGTGATGGGTTCACCGGATTAAATATGAATTTGGTGATGTTGATAGTCCAAAATCTACTTAAGTTATTTGATTACTTTTGCAGGAACGGTGGCGTGGCAATCAAGATTACGATGTGTTGCTCTCCACCATATTGAGTTCATACGCCATCCATGAAGCTTACGAAAAGGAGTGTTAACAAGTTGAAGAAATTCTTACAGAGTTGGGTTTGAACAAAAAGGTCATGTCCTTCATTGTGATGATCGAAGTGCAATCCACTTGAGTAAAAATTCTTCATTTCATTCGAGATCGAACACATTGATGTTAGATATCATTGGATTCGTGATGTCTTGAATGATAAGTTGTTGCAACTTGAAAAAGTTCACAGTAAGGAACACCCGGATATGTTGACTAAAGGCATTGACTAAGAATGACATGAGAAGTGTTGATTTTAAGCGAGAATGGTGAATCCTCTCTGGAATCGAAATTAGGGAGGAGGGATTGTTGAGTTTCCCTCCTTTATGGGACTCATCAATTTGCTAAAATATAGTTTATATTTTGGCATACACCTTGGTTTAGATTATGACTCTTGTAAATATCGAGACTTAGTTTTGGTGTGCATGACTCTTGGTATAGGTTTGGAATCTTCAAGGGAAATAAAAGGTTTTGGTGGCATTTTTTTGGGATATATCATCTTGGTTGGCTCGGCAAGAAGGCATTCGGGCAATCTTTGGTTCAAGAAAAATCCAGTCTTCTTAACTCTCCACGTTTTGGTGCCATAATCAGCGAGTTTGTTAACTGAGTAGTAGTTTATTCACTTGATATTTGGGGTTTCTTGTGGTTTGTTCTTAGAGATTTGGTTACTTTTTTTGTGAGGTATTTTCCTCTTGTGATTTACACCTTGGTGTGTTTGTAAGGCTTATGCCTTTTTGGCCCTTTGTGAAGCTCTTTTGGTAGTAGTGGGAAAGTACAGCCTCACGGTCGTGTGGGGCGTACCTCCAGGATTATTGGGGAACCATCAAATCTTGTGTGCTCATTTATTTTTATTCTTTGGCTATGTAGTATTGCTTGAGTGATTTACATGGCCAGAGCTATTTTCCCAACCTGACTCTCATAGTAATTAAGGTGCTCCAGTTAATGTAATGAGAATTTCTATCTTCCATTTACTTGTGTTCATGTTCTTGTCCTCACCAGTGTTGAAGTCAAAACCAAGTAAGTGGTCACTGGTTACAAAATATATGCATAAGAGGGTTGTAACATGAGCAGAATTATCTTGATTGAAGGAGTTAGGATATAGATTTTGAAGTGTTTCAAGTGAAGAAGCGGACTTGACGATGCAAATGCATTAAAAAGAGTGAGGGCTTTGGAAGTCATTATTGAAGGCCTTGACAACGGTTTGGAGTGCATGTTTAGGCACTTGATTAAAGCAAGAACCTCTCTCCTCAACATCATCTCTCGCACAATGTCACTTGACCTTCTCTACGCCTGCAATCCTGCACGAGTCAATTTTGAAGGATCTGCAAAGGATTGGGTTTTCAGTTAGAGTTGTGTATATGAGTATAAAGAAAAATAGTTACAAAATGAAATGATGTAAGAATTTGAACATTTAGAGTTCATGTTGTTTTGCATTTTTCCTTCATGATTTTGGAAATATTTGGATGCATTAGAGAAGGGGAGTTTGAATCAATCCTAGAACTCTCCTCTGAACTCGTCTAATAATAGTGTTGAAGTTTTGAAAATACGAAGAGAGAAAATAAAAAGGAACGGGACAACGGAGAAGGGAATTCTTAATTCAATTCTTTTGATGGAGAAATACAGTAATTTTAATACAAATATAGGAAACAAATTATTAAATTAAGATCCTAGATTAAGGAAAATCAAAATACTATAATCAATGACCTAAAATCAAGCCATGATTGAAAATAGAAATCAAATACCAATCCCATGATTGGGACTAATTAAAAACCGACATTTAAATAGAAAATGGAAAATTTGGACCCAGCAACCATAACATTTAATTCTAAAACCTCCTTGTTTAGGGCTGGCTTACAATTCTTACTGACTTCTTTTATGGGTTTTTCACTAAGTCAATCATGGTGATGAGTCTTATCATAATCATGATCAGAAGCAAACCCTTTTCATGTTGCCTTTCCTCGCTTCATATAAAGTTGTCTTTCTGCAGCAGTTTGTCTAATAACCTTCACAGTGACTCTCATCGGTAGGCTCTACCTAGCGATGGAGCTGTAAATGAGACTCGTTAGCCAAAGCCTTGATGAGGAAAGCTGAAGTGGAGTCATTTTTCATTTCGACATTGCCTCGAATTTGATTTAGGGTCCTCACAAGGGGCATCACGACCTTCCTTGCGTTGATCCTTTTTATGTTTTGACAGTTTCTCGGACTCCTCACAGCCAATAGGAGAATCATAAGGTTCAATCAAATTCATTGAAGAATTTGGCTTCCTTCCTCTTTTCTTAGTATTTTGTTCTATCTTAGATTCTTGTTCTTCTTTCCAATGTTCAAACTATCAAGTTCAACCTGAGTCACTAAGAATGCAATTTGCTCCTCCTTCAATGGATTTAGAACAAAACTTTTCGCTTTCATCTTAATTCGAAATAAATCATTGTCATTTGCAGGGTTTTAATTGAACCCATGATCATTTGTTAAACAATACTTTTCATAACCTTTCTCAACGAAACTCCTTACTCGACAAGTTAAGTCATATGGCACATAACACATCAGTGATTAACTTAGTACCATGAGAGGTTGGGATAGCAATTGTACCTTTTCCCTTGACAACAATATGCTTACCATTACCCACTTGAACCATTGATGAAGTAATTTCACACCATTCTTTGAACAGGCTCTTGTTGTCAAATCTCATGGTTTTGAAACGACCAATAATGAGCCATGATTTGTGAACTCATCTTTATTAAACAAAATGGCAACAAACAAGTAATCTTCTTCCTCTTGATATACTGCTTTTGCCTCTTCCTCATTTTTTTTACTTTTCATTCCTGTAAATAATAACTTCATGTCTCATTTGCTGACAATTAGAGCATTTAGCATTTGGTCTTCTCCAACACTTGAAAGGTGGATGGTTTTTCTTGTTACAATGCTAGCAGGGTGGATATGACTTCTGTCAATACCTGGTTCGTCTGTCCTCCAAGGCATCAGCGGCATGGTATAAACTTGAAAAAAATGGGGAACCGACAGTGGTGTGTCGGCCACCTCTCCGATGCTTAAGTCAGCAAATGGATGGAGAGGAAGAGAAAGGAAGTACGACAGTTAGGGTTTCATACCTTTCTCTTGTTGGGGAGTTCTTGTTTTATACTCAAATTTGTCTTTGATTTTAGTAAAGATAATCTTGTGATTTTGGTGATGAGATCTCTCTTTCTTATCAAGGCAATTCTCATGTTTTTGGAAGGATAATCTCATGATTTGGAAATATTTTCTCGCTTATCAGAACCAATTCTTCCTTATTAAGAGCTAATGCCCGGCTTATCAGATTAAATACTGGGATCCATAGATGAGAGAAGCATCCTATGCTTAATTCCTCCCATAACATATTTATTTTCAACCACCCTTATCTGTTAGGGCGACCGGTAAGGAGACTCAGAGATACAAATGGGTTCCTAAGATTGTACCATCACAGTCGGTTCCGTGTGGTTTTAACGCAATGGGCTGTGTTTTGCTTTATGTAGCGGGACGGGCGGAGTGGGCTTGAGAGGAGTTGGGGCTTTATTGACTAGCAAGTCTTGGCTTTAAAAATTCTGATCACTCACAATCACCCTCTTTTCTTGATAGAGGATTATGCTCTTGCCCAGTGATCGAGAGAAATACTATGTTTCGGGACCCAGTGGAGGTGATTATTAATGCGTATATGTTCCAGTGGCCCACATTGACGTGCGATGTCTAGATGGTATATTAGATACTTCTCCAAAGTTCCACCTCTGTATATCGAATTAAAACATCCAGTTTTATGAAGTTTATGATAGTTCTTCTTTTATCACATAAAGCCTCTCTTCACTATTGTGATTTCGTCCCTCACCCCTGTCCATAGGCTAGTGAAGGTAAAGAGGTTATGGAGGGAGGCTTTCAGAGGTCTCTATGGCTATTTGTCATTAATGGATATTGTGTGTTTGAAGATGATGTCTGTGTTGACTCATCAGGTGTCCTAGATGAGAGGCCTAACTATGCCAACATCACCTTTTCAGGGTTCTTTGTTGGGCCTTACATAGGTCGACCTGAGGTCATTGACAAGGGGCTTGATAATGTGACTGGCCTTCTTGGAGTGTAGCCAGGTTCGGCCCACTATGGCATTATAAGGCCCCAAATCTTCGATGATTGAGAACAAAACTCGTTGAGTGACTGGTCCGGCTTTCACAGGGAGTATGACATCTCCCAGCGTGGTTGTAGTTGCCCCGTTGAAGCCATAAAGGATTTGCCCAGCTGAAATTTAGCATGCTAGGAGAAAGCTTCATCTGTGTGAAGGTTGGGAGTTGCAACAAGTCTCTTGCATTGCAGATCTACCAGCCTTTGTAACACCCAAAATACCACTAAAAGTGCTATAATAAAATTATTATATATTCGGGTATAATTAGGCGACTTAGGTATTTTAAAATTTTTTAAAATATTGATTAGATGATTATTTGAATCGAAATGAACCCCCAAGTGAAAAGAAAATATAGAAATTGTAAAATGGGGACCCAAGGTCAGTGTAAATAAGTTTATATGTCTAAGTGATATTAGGAGAAATAAATGAGTAAAGGAAAAAAATCAAGGAAATGACATGTGGCATGTAGGAAAGGGAGAGCTTCCTCCTTTTTAAAGAAATCTGATGCAGAAGTGATCCATAGGAAAGAAAAAATAGAAAGGGAAAGTTAGAGAGAGGCTCCACACTTCTCCTCTAGATTTTCAAACGATCGGATCATAGGTCTCGTGAAAACACGAAGGGGAAGTCCTTCCTAGTGACCAGAGCTACAAGTAGGAATGAATGCTGGGGACTTTGACAAACTCCATGAGGTAAGGTCTTCTCCTGCTTGGCCTTCTTCTACCTAAGTTGTTGGGTAGTTATCGGCCTTAGGGAAAGTTGGTTGCATTTTAAACCATGGGAAGCTGCCACATTGTGGTAGTGCGCCTTAGCCAGACAACAGAGCTGATTTTGGGTACGAAGTGAAGGGAAATTGGTAGTGTGTCCTTCTAGTAAATTGTAGCCACATCAATTAGCTTGATGTTAGGCTTTTGAATTTCTCGATTTGGACCTCTGTAGACTAAGTTATAGTCCTTTTAATGAGGTCAGCCCAGCTAAATCTGGTCAGTTAATTTGTCGGTTGGAATCACTTCTTGTGCATAGAACGGAGTTTTGGATCAGAAATAAAGCTAATTTGGCAGTAAGTCCTTCTGTGAAATTGTAGCCACATCAATGAACTTGATATTAGGCTTTTGAATTTCTTAATTCGAATTTCTGTAGACCAAGTTATGGTATTTTTACTCTGAACAGTCAAATGGGTCGGAAGGTCGTCAACGGTGTGGTGCGATCAAGCGATTATTCGTCAAGCGTTGATTAGGTCAAGCGCAGAATGGATGCGATCGTGAGTCAATGTAAAGCGGTGGTGATGGCGTTGATGGAGTCAAGCGATTAATCGTCAAGCGTTGGTCGTCAAACGTTGGTCATCGAATAATTGTTCGTCAACGGTGAATTGCGTCCAGCGGTGGTCGATCTAGCGATTGAGTCGTCAAGCGGTAGTCATCAAGCCGGTGCTCGTCAAGCGATTGCTCGTCGGTTCGGTCGGCTCGTCAAAGTTGACTACGCATGACCTCAACTTGGTCATATCTCCCTTCGTTTGAACTTCCGATTTAGATTGTTCTTGGATATGGAAAGCCCATGGAGTCGAGGCCACATTCATATGCCTGAGGAGGGATGGTAGATGTCAGACCGGGTGTTGTGGGCTCGTCACTTCAGTACAGCTCGTCAGTTCAGGTCAGCTCGTCAAAGTTGACTACATGACCTCCAACTTCGGAAGGTCATATCTCCTTCGTTTGAACTCCGATTTGGGTGTTCTTGGACTCTATGGAAAGCCCATTGAGTCGAGGCACATTAATATTCCTTAGAATTTATAGAAGATTTTTTGACCGGGTGGTAGACGAGCTCGTCCAGTTCAGATCTGCTCGTCGATTCAAGTTGTGTGTATGACCTCCAACTTGGAGGTCTGCTCCTACGTCAGAACTCGGATTAAGTGTTCTTGCCTCCTATGGAAAGCCCGTTGGTGAGAATCCATCTACATATAGAATATTTAAATTGGAGCTCATATTAAACTCGAAAATCAATCTAACCAAAACCACTAGTACTTGAATAATATTGTTCTTTAATGGTTTTGGAATAGGGATGACAGGAGGAAAAGCCAAGCGTGATTGAGATTCCAAGGATTGGAATCCAAGTGCAAACATTTTCGGTTTGTTCACTCAACTCCTATTCCCCGCTTCAAGTTTTTGCATGTTGTTCTAAAAGATATTGAATTGATTTAATTTTATCTTGAGAAAAGTGATCAGAAATATTTCAGATATAAAATTTCATGATTTATTGAAAATAAACCCGTTTTATACAAGCGCATATTGTACTATATTTTACAGCGACTTGAAAACGCTCCCTAATAGAATGTTAACCGCTTATTTCGCATTAAGATAGATTGCATACCAATAGGTCAACAAATAAAGTCGCGAACTTATTGATGTGTCACCCGACGCTGAAATTTCAATGTGGAATCGCATTTCCAGAAGGTTCACGGCTCTGATTGTTTATAACTGGGCCAAAGAGCCCAGTGACCGCATCAAGTTATAAAACTATGGATACCTACCGCATCGGACCGCGGTTTGACTCTGCCATCCTCGTATATCGAAGACATAGTTAAATTGCGGCGGGCATAAATCGAATCATGGGCATAATCAATTGACAGATAATCGGCTGACAATGTAACCGAATCGATTGGCATAATCGAATTGGTTTAATCAATTGATTTTTTAATTGAATTGAATGTCGAACTAAATTGAATTTCAGGGGCATATTTGAATCGACGGATTGTGGAAGACACAGAAAATGTATTTAAGGGATGATCAATAACTATAATTTATCAGATATATATAACAAAGTATATGTAATGTATTTATATCGATCATCCAATGATTGAAAGTTCAATTAGTTAAATCGCATATATCGATTTGCCGAACCGAGGAATGGATTTCAGATAGAACCACTAAGGCCGCAGAGAACATGTAAATAAGATTGCTTTACCAATGCGCAGTAATCAGTGATAGTGACTGATAAAGGGACCCAAGATCGAGGAAAGGCCGAGTCATAAAGAAAGAAATCTCGAGTATGTTCACATGTGCACTCATTTGTGTGTTCTTTTTGATACGATATTTGTGATAAACAATTTGGAATATCGAACATCTATTTCCTGTAAACATTTATTTGAAAAAGTTGGGCTGATGCCTATCAGAATGGATTTCTATAAACGTGAAATGCTTACGGGCTTGCCCAATTTCGTAATCGCTCCAAGCAAAGATATAGATTTTGGTACTCAGTGATTTTGAAGTACATCCCTGACTTGCCTCTGATCCGCCCTGCCGGCCTGTCCGTAAGGGGCGCTACAACTTTATCGCATCGTAGCCTAGTTACAGCTGCTCTACAAAATGATTTTTAAATTGTTCAGAACGATTTTGAAATTGTGTTTAACATGCATTTCATTTGCATATAAAGGATGACATGACTCCACGCTTGGACTACCGGGGTCTTAATAGGATAAGCATGGATCTATCTTATTCTCAGGTCGAGGATGACCAGGGACTCTCGCCAAACAAATTCGCTGCAGGAATGCTGAAGCATCCCATGCCCCACCAATGAATGAACCAGAACAAGTGGCGTGATAGTACCACGGGTATCCTCCAAAGAATAGTTCAGCATTGGGAAGAGCCTAAGAACCAAATGCAATCGCCTCCAAAGGTATCACCATCGAGAGATGGCAAGGTACCGACCAGATTTGTGGCTGGGAAGAAAGAGGACGAGCCTTCAGTGGCGTAAAATCGCTCGAGAACCGGGATAATGTCAGGCAAATGCATTTGCACAACCGAAGAGAAGTTGGAATGTGCGACCTCGATTACTTCGGGACGAGGCTTATCTGTGGGTTTCCCGTGACTGTGACCGCACTCATCGAGAGAGTGATACGGGAGTTCTTCTGATGAGTTCAGCATTAAGGTGGGTCACATTTATCTAACAACATGAGACAGAGTTTCTGCTAACCAAGCAAAGACGTATGAGGATCAATATCAAAGAGAATTCACACGGCTGAGCAAGTATGCTCCTAGATACTTGAGTGAGGGAAGAAAAGTGCCGTGAGGTTCAAGATTCGCCTTAATGACTTATGATTCAGCCCATGTCACAAAGATTTTGCCAGGATTTCTCCAAAATCGTGGACATGTACACTGAATGTGAAAGAGTAAAGAAAGAGGAAAAAGAGAGAAAAGGATAAAAGACAGGAAGAAAATCCAGGTCACCTGGGGCTTTCAACAACAAAGAAAGGAAGAAATTAAGGGACCACAGTGGTTCAATCACCCTAGCAAGACAAGCACGAGTAGAATACTACCTACCAGCACCATCGCTACGAGTACACCAGAGGTCCTTCTAGAGACGATTGGCTCATCGCTCTCTATCATGAGAAAGTCCATAAAGGAGAATGTCAGGGAGACTTCATGTGTGCTTGCTCGATTTAGATCCAAAGAGCATGTGAGCAAGATCGTTCCCAGAGCTGTTCATTTACAAGACCACAGACTCTGGGGTACAACTTTATGCTACAAAAGGCACAGAGCCAAGCATCACCGAGGTTCCAGACAAGGACAAACTCAGTAAGATGGTCAGCTCAAAATAGAGCATATGCAACAGAAAGCAGTGGAAGATACCGACGCCCGTATGCAGAAGCCGGGTAATTTTACCATCTTTTGATATATTATGCATGCATCAAGACAGATCCATAGATCTCCACTCATTCATACATACCCGACATACCCAACCTAGGTAAACTGGGCCGAGAAGTGAAACCCAGCATGACATCTCGTACAAAACCCGTCACATAGTGTTAATATTTGCGGAACAGAGTCTATGTGAGATCAGTCCCATCAAAATGAGAAGGAATTTTGGGAGACGACTGAGTTATCCCCGTGAGTCTGATGTGATATCGACGGATGTCTCAGAAGCATCGCTAATAGTCGATTGTAGAATGAAAAGAGTAACCTTTAGACACCGAATGAAGATGAAGTAACCTTCATCTGAGAAACCATCTATATCTAATGTGATATTCACGCCATTGCCAGAAATTGAATGCATGGAAGGATGTGAAGCCTACTTCGCTTACGTGATTGATATGGTGAAGGCAAGGCCTAGTGATCATCCGATATCCTCATCGTTAGCGATTTTCCTGATGTGTTTCCCAAGAGTTACTTGATCGCCCCAATATAGGAGATCAGGAAGCTTGCTATTGACTACTGTAATCAAGTGCCACACCCAAGATTCATTACACTTCAGCATGCAACGCTCCACTGCAGCCAAAGGAATTGAAGCGCGCTTGCAAGAACTACTTAAAAGGGGTTTATTCGGCCAAGTGTATCACCATGGGAGCTCCTGCTTTTTGTTAAAAGAAAGATGGTACACTGCAGCCATGTATTGATTACGCATAATTGAACAAGTTAATCTGTAAAGAAGGCATCCGGTTACCTGGGAATCGATGATTCGCTTGACCATTTAAAAGGTGCAAGCATCTTTCTAAGATCGACTCAGGATCCGTACCATCACTGAGAATTAAAGCATGTCGATGTGCATAAGACGGCGCTAGACGTTAGTTTATGGACATTATGAGTTCCAATGCCTTGATCGACAAATGCCCGTGCCGCTTTCACGGACCTAATGAATCGCGGTTTTTCAATCGTGATGTAGATCGCTTGTCGTGAGTGTTCATGCACGAAGATTCGTATTCAAAGATCACGGAAGTCATGACACACCTTAGAGTAAAGGTTGTGAGACTTCGAGAGAAAGAGCAAATTGTATGCAAACCTGAAAGCAAGTGAGTTTTGGAAGAATGAAGTGACCTTTCGGGCATATAGTATCAAAGAAGGAATCCAAGTAGATCCAAAGAAAATGTATGGTCGTTGAATGGAAGCCACCAAGAAAAGGTACATAGGCGCGTAGTTTCCCCGGGACTCCGCAGACACACACGTAAGATTTGTTAAGGGGTTTTCAGTATGATCGCGTGTACTCCGATGACGAAGATCGCCTCCTCCAAAATGTAAAGATGAACGGAGGAAAAATGTCAAAGAAGTTTTGATAAGTTGAAAGCATTCTAACCGAGGCTCGATTCTTACTCAACCGACCGCGAGAATACGTGATTTTTAAGGATGCTGTCGCAAATGACTGGATGTGTCCTCTAACGAAGAGGTAGTGGTAGCCTATGCTTCAAGACAGCTTGGAAGCCGCATGAAAGGAACTACTCCCACGCATGATTCGAATTAGCTCGCAATCAGATTCATACCAAAATTGAGACATTATTTGTACGGAGAGAAGTGTTTCATCTACACCGATCATAAGAGTCTTAAGTATTTATCACAGCAAGAGCTTAACTTGAGACAACTGAGATGGATGGAACCTGATAAAAGATTATGACCGCGTGATCGATTATCACCCTAGGGCCAACGAAGGGTCGACGCTTCAGTAGAAAGTCAATACGAACGCTTCGAGCTGCCGAATGCCCATTCGCCATTATATGACGATGGTACCGTAGTGGAAGAGTTGATAGCAAGACCGAGTTTATCAATCGAGAGTGCCAGTGCACAAAAGAAAGCATGAGAAAATTTCCGCCTTATGATAAATCAGATTGAAAATGGTAAAGAAAACCGAAGTTCACAAAGGAACGAAATGGAAAGCCAGATAAGGACGGCTCAGGTAATCTCGATTGTAATGATTCCGAGGAAACGCATAATCGAAGAGGCACATATCGATCTTCATATCCATCCTCGAGCAACAAAGATGTACCTAGATTTAAAATGTCATTCCTGTGGTCCCGATGAAAAGAGATGTGCCGAACTTGTAACCAAGTAAGCTCGTGTGCCAAAGAGAAAGTGAGCATCAAGTTCCTTCCTGGATTATTGTAGCCTATCGTAATACTCGAGTGGAAATGGGACCGAATCACCATGGATTTTTGCGGGTGGGCCACCATTGACAGGAGAAGGCATGACCCGCCTGTCATAAGTAGGACCGATTTGACCAAGCCACCTCACTTCCTATTAAAGGAGAACCGACTATCCATCTGATGTGCCTAAAGCAGTAGCCGTACATCAAGGAAATAGTTCATATACGGGATTCCTATATCCATTATTTTCCAGACCGATCCGAGGTTTACTCAGATTGGGGGAAATCAGAAGAGCCTTGGTGCACGACTAATTTCGAAGACAAATGGGCTCCACTCACAAACTGACGATAATCCGAGAGAGTGATCCGCATTCCTAAGATATAAGGAGTCAGGTGATCGACTGAGGGTAGTCGATCAACACATTGCTTTAGTTGAATTTGTGTACAACAACGCTTCCAATCAAGTATCGGGAATTGCTTTATGAGGCTTTATATGGGAGAAAATGAACATCGCATACTGAAAGAAAAGAAAGTGATCGCCCCGACTTGATACAAGAGACTGGCAGTGCGGAAAATGATTGTGAGGATAGATCAAGGTGGCCACCGATAGACGTAAATCATATGCCGACATGAAAAGAAAAGATATCTGATATGAGACGGCGAAAAGGTAAGCAAAGTATCGCCTGAAGAAGGTGATGAGATTCTGGGAAAAAGGGCAAGCTGTGAGCCCTCAGACATTCGCCCTATGAAGGATTGAGAAAGGGATCGTGGCATACGATTGGCGCCACCTGATTTGAAAGATCCATGATGTGTTTCATGTGTCCATGCTATTTTATGGTAAATCGATCGCACTGCCACATGTAAATTCTTCTATATACAATCGAAATAGAGTACAGATTTGACATATGAAGAAGAGCCGCAAAGCTTTTTGCTCAGAAGTGGAAGGAATTACTGAATAAGAAGATTCCGCTAGCCGGTTGCGCCGTGGAGAAACCATAAGACCTGGCTAGGTCACTGGGAAAGTGAGAAACGACATGGGCAAAGGCCAGATCCTAACTGTTGACTAAGGTAATTTCTCGAGGACGAAATTTTATTGGCTGAGAGTTGTAACACCTTAAAATACCCTAAAAATTTTTATAATAAAATTATTATATATTCCGTACATCGAGCCAACTCTGGGTATTTTTCCGAAATTTTATCGATGATGATGATTTTGCTGGAATCTTAAATGAGCCCAAGTGAAAAGAGAAAATATAGAAATTGTAAATGGGGACCCAAGGGCCAAGAAATAAGTTTATATGTCTAAGTGATATTATAGGAGAAATAAAATGAGTAAAAGGAAAATCAAGGAAATGACATGTGGCATGTAGGAAAGAGGGAGTGGAACTTCCTCCTTTTAAAAGTACGATTAAGAGTGATCCATAAGAAAAGAAAAATAGAGAAAGGAGTTAGAGAGAGGCTCCACCTCTCTCTAGATTTTCCGACGATCGGACCATAGGTTCCCATACGAAGGGAAGTCCTTCCTAGTGATAAGAGCTACAAGAGAGACCTAACTGGGACTTTCGACAAACCCATGAGGCAGGTCTTCCTACTGGTCTTCTTCTACCTAAGGATTGTCAGTAGTTATCCGGCCTTAGGGAAAGTTTGGTTGCATTTTAAACCATGGGAAGCTGCCACAGAAGTAAATACATAGCCTAAATTTAACCTTAGAGCTGATTAAATAATGAAGTGAAGGGAAATTGGTAGTAAGGTCCTAGTAATCAGAGCCATCACCAGGCCATGTTAGCTTTTGAATTTCTCGATTTGGACCTCAGATCAAGTTATAGTCCTTGAATGAGGTCAGCCCAATCTAAATCTGGCCTGGTCGCTTTGTCCAGCTTCTAGTCAACTAAATGCACATTAGAACGGGGTTTTTGGATCACAGAAATAAAGAGAATTTGGCAGTAAGTCCTTCTCGTGGAAATTGTAGCCACATCAATGAACTTGATGTTAGGTTTTGAATTTCTTAATTCGACTTTTGTGACCAAGTTATGGTCTTTTCACTGAACAACCAAACGGTCATCGAGGTCGCAACAAGTGGTCGCTAAATGCTGGTCGCCAACAAAGGGTCGCCAAATGCTGGTGTCAAACCGGTGTCGCTGCTAAATATCGCCAAACAAGGGTCGTCAAACAAAGGTCGCCAAACAAGGGTCGCCAGTCAGCGGTCGTTCCAACAAGGTCGCCCAACAAAGGTCGCCCAACAAAGGGTCGTCAAATGGTTAACCAACAAAGGGTCTTCAAACAAAGAGGTCGCCAAACAAAGGTTTCGCCAAACAAAGGCTCGGCTGGCCAGCCGCCGCCAAGATCACGCACACCTCCAACTTCAGCGTCATATCCTTCGCAACTCCTGATCAGTGTTTTCGACCCTATGGAGTCATGGAGCCGAAGAAGACGATATGCCCGAGGAGGATGTTAGATGTCAGACCGAGGTGTTCGACTGAGCTCTGTCACTGGGGCAGCTCGTCGGCCAGTCGCCGTCAAAGTTGACTACACATGACCTCCAACTTCTATCATATCTCCTTCGCTTCAACTCCGATTGGGTGTTCTCGACTCTATGAAAGCCCATTGAGTCAAGAGAATACATTATCTTAGAGTATAGAATATTTTGACTGAGGTGGTAGACGAGCCTGTCCAGTTCGGCCCCAGGTTTGCCTACTCGTGATTTGACTGTATGACCCCAACTTCGGGTCCTAACTCCACAGTCCGAACTCCGATCTGAAAGTGTTCTCGCACTCTATGGAGCCCATTGAGTCAAGAATCCATCTACATATAGAATGTTTGGAATTGGAACTCATATTAAACTCCGAAAATTTAATCCTAACCAAAACCACTAGTACACTCGACACATTGTTTCAATGGTTTTTGAATGTGGACTCCATTTAGAGGAAAAGCTTTAATCATGGATCGAGATCCTGAAGATTGGAATCAAAGTGCAAATATTTTTGGGTTTGTTCTACTCAACTCCTATCTCCTGCTTCAAGTTTTTGCATGTTGTTCTAAAAGCATATTGAATTGATTTAATTGATTCGAGAAAGTGGGATTAATATTATCGCATATAAAAATTTCTTACGATTAGCTGAAAATAAATCGTTATATACAAGCGATATATCAGACTATATTTTGCTATAAAGGATTGAAACGCCCTTAATAGAATGTTAACCGTTTATTTCAGATATGATAGATTGGGTATACCAATATGGTCAAATAGCGCATCGCGAACTATTGATGTCATCTGACGCTGTTTCAATGACCATATTCAAGAGGTGTTCACTATTTGATTGCTTATAACCGCCAGCCTCAAATGACTGCACCGCGGTTATAAAACCATGTGATATCATCGCAGCCTTCACGGACCGTCGGTGACTCGATATCCCGACATCAAGACATAGTTAAACGCTAAGGGCAGAATCGAACAGATGGGCATAATCGAATTGATCAGAAGACCAAGGATTGGCTGTAACTCGAATCATCAAGCATGAATCGAATTTATTTTAGTTAACCGAATTGATTTTCGTAATTGAATCAATGTCATAACTAAATTGAATTTGCGGGGCATATTTGAATTGATTTGAGATCGTGAAATATTGATTATGAAAATGTATTATGGGATGACTACACGAACTATACTCTATTGTATATATATAACAAAGTATATAATGTATTTATCGACTAATTACAAAATGATCAAAGTTCCGAATTATTAAATCGCATAAATCGATTTGCCGAATCGAGGAATGGATTTGTGATAGAACCACCAGCATGAAAATGCCAGCGATTGCTTACCAATGCGCAGTACCGAGGATAGATAGTGATCATAGCTTTAATTCCAAGATCGAGGAGCGAAGGTCATAAAGAAAGAAATCTTTGAGTATGTCTCGAAGCATGTGCACTCATTTTTATGTGTTCTTTGATATGGATATTTTGTATAAACAATTTGAATACCGAACATCTATTTTGTAAATCATTTTAGTGCTCGATGCCTACATTGTAAAATGGATTTGTTAAATGTAAATGTTTACGGGCTTGCCCACTGCACGCTTCCGCAGAAGATATGATTTTGAGAATTTCAGTGATTTTAGTGGCATCCCTGACTTCGGTCGGATCCGCCTGCTTGCCTAATGGTCGTGTATACGCCAAGCAACTATGCACATCAAACCATTAATACAGAGGGTGAGCAATTAGCAGCATCAATGAGGTACAATGACCCTGCTCTAGTTAACGGAGCAAAGGATAAGGGTCATCTATTAGCTTTGCTTCCCGGGTTGCTTTCTCGTGATGGACAAAATTCACTCCCGGTTTTAATCGTGGCCGCTCGACGAGCTCTTTTCACGGAGCTTTAATTTAACATCGACTATTACCGGCCACCATTATATAGCTTTATACAAGTTTGTAGTCTCGCCAGACTCACGGCTGGTTGTAATTTCACAAGAGGTCGCCTGACTCTACCCTATTCTACATCCCCTGGCAGACTGAGGTGTCCTGCCTTTATCGCTTCACTAGGAACACTCAATTCCTGATCAATTTTTGCTTTGTGTCCATGGTCCCTCTAATAGTCGCATCGCAAGGATTTATTTCTGCTGGTCCGTCTGGATAAGCTTATATTATTTGAAATCCGGGTGGTGGTCATGAATGAGAGGTAAATGATTACATATGAGATGTTCGTGGGAGGAACTGTGGAGGGTTTCTTTTCGAGACTAGTCTGTGGTAGCTTTCGATTTCGCTCACCTCATGCTAATGCCTTTTTTCCCCGCTGATCATCTTCTCACTGGCTATAGTCGTGATCACATCACCTGAAGCCGCGCCGATATTGTCTTCCAATGTTGAGTACCTATCTCATCTCGCTGCTATAACTCTTCCATCATGTTTCATGTCTAGAGATAAGTGAGGGTTAGGGGCGCTTCATTTCTCAAAGCCTCCTGAAGTCTCTCAAGGACCCCATCCATGCCGTGAAATTCTATTTGTCGGATCTACCACCGAACTTCCTCGAAACCCATACGACTGCCTTCATGCTTCAAAATTCATCTTGTAAGGATTCTTTTCTATAAGGCACTACATAGGTGTTTAAGTGATAAACGCCCTCTAAAGTCTATTAAATGTGTTTATTTGAGCTCGAGGAGCTTAGAAACCAGTTACAGGCTGTTATTAGCCAGAAAACTTCAGATAATAGAAGGTCATTAATGTGATTTAAAGTCATTAATTCGGTTATAATGGAGCATGTGACCATAGTAATTTGTAATCCATCAAACATAAGTAAAGCTGAATGACAAATTCGGGCGGCGCCATAGTCGAGGATGTAAGCCGCCTTGTGGGGGAGAGAGATGTCACGGGGATTCTCAATCTTTACTACATGTGGCATGTGGTGTAAAGACCGTGACCGAAGGTGGGATATACCGAGGGCGTGATCGGTGCCACGCCTTTGGGTAATGCATAAGGCTTCTTGAAAGGCTAAGTGAGCTCATTGCCTGCTTTCATTGCTTTCTCTCCCCGCCTAATAGAGTAGGTTGCACACGTGTTGCTAAATGCATGCGAAAGGTTTCTCGCGCGACTGCCCGATATTTCTTTTCCAAGGAAGGGTTTGGTGTCAAAATACTAGATAACAGAAAAATACGAAGAAATACTCTTTATGTTCTTCCTGACAGGTTAAGATCTGGCCATACAATGGTAGTCTCCCCCGATTATCTAGTCTTATAGCAACTATACATGGTAACTAATGCATTCCTAATTCCTAGTGATCTATACATGGTAATCAAAGATTCCTAATTCGAATATATGGCAGGATAATATATACAACTAAGCCGCTGAGTCCTTAAATCGTGATAAACTCCTAAAATTGTATATAGAATATCTCCTCAAATTGATAGCTGTAAGTCACTCAAGAACAATTTGCCAACAAAAATTGATGTCATGACAATCAAAGCTTTGGTAGAAGACACCAAACACTAGATCGTAAGAGATATGAGGAAAGATATCACCCCGATCTTCCAAAGTGTCTCAATGTAATGGCAACCAACTTCAATGCTGGAAAGGTCATGGATTGTGGCAATCGAATAAAGACTAGTGTTATCAGCATGAAGAGGAGTAGAAGTAGTCTGAGGAAACCCAAGCTTCCTCAAGGAGACCACGAGTTTGTACAATTTTGTATCAAGTGGGAGATGCATTGCACGATATCAAATTTTTAATAGAGATTAGAAACATCTTGTTTCTACATCTCCAAGAAATTAATGCATCACTCCAAAAACACACCAACTTGTAGTAGATCGATGTATCCCACACCCAAAACACCAGATCATTATAGGCAAATAAGTTGAAGAGAGGTGTCAATAGGAAAAACAACTCAGAGTCAGGATCCTCAAGATAAGTGAATGATGTGCGGAAGAACCGGCAGATAGCATGAGATGCCGAGGAGAAGATATAAATGGTGGACCGACCTGATGAATAGCATAAGAGATATCAGGTCGAGTAGTGGTCAAGTAGATAAGACTCTAAACTGGGCGTCGATAAGAGAGGTTCCATCCAAAAGGCCCCTTCATCTTTCCCTCCAGATTACATTTACCTCCATGAGACATCAATGTAATAGTGTCCTCCAAACCAACCAAAGTGATAAGACTAATATACTTATGCTAGTTCATAAAAGGCTTGCATGGATCGATAATGAATCAATCCAAGAAGTATGTGAGCTAGCCAAGATCTTTCACATGGAAAGTCGCGATAATATTGTTGCTTAGTAATCAAACCAAATGTAAAGGCTTAATGATAATATCATCCACATAAACCAAGAGAATAACTATACCCAACGTAGATGTGATGTGTGAAGGAAGAGAGAAGAATCATATTGACTTTGTGTAAAACTGAAGGAAAGAAGTGTACTGCGAAACTTCTCAAACCAAGCGCGGGGCACTTGCTTAAGCCCATACATAGAATGCTTGAGCTTATAAACATCATGAGGAGAAGAAGTAGTCATACCAGAGGGAAGCTTCATGTAAATCTCCTCCTGGAGATCACCATGAAGAAAGGCATTCTTCACATCCACTGATGAATTCCATGAATGTGAAGCAGCAATAACTAAGATGGTTCGAACCGTGGTCATTTTGGCAACATGGGCAAATGTCTCCTCATAATCAACCCCATATTCCTGCTTGTTACCCAAAGCTACAAGGTGAGCTTTGTACCAATCCAAAGAGCCATCAGAACGAAGTTTTACAGAAAAAATCCATTTACTCCCAATAGGTTTGACTATAGGAGGACAAGGAACAATATCCCAAGTGTGATTCTCCTCAAGTGCTTGATGTCTTACTTCAAGACGCACTTGCCAACACTATGTTCCATGGCCTATTTGTAGCAAGAGGAATGGAACAGTGGATAAAGCAGCGACAAGAGAGACAGAGTAGAAGAAACTATACTCAATTAGAGGGTCGAGAAGGACAAGTAGAATCGACGAAGAGTAAGGAAGGCATAAGATCAGCGCCAAGTTAAGATCAAAGGAGGCACAAAGGAAGGGAACTGTGACTCATGTCAACTAATACGCTCTCATACACAAAACCAAGGTCAGAACCGTTCAAATTGTTGAGATCTAAAAGTAGCAGCAGATACAGATGCAAATGACAGTTGAACATGAGATGGAAAGAAATATTGATTTTCAAAGAAGATCACATTTTGGGAAACACGTATACGAGAAGCATGGGGTTCGTAACAAACATAACCCTTAACACACTTAACCAAGAAAAACACACTTAATGCATCGAAAGAAGTTTATGTCGTCATGAGGGAAATGCCAAACAACACAACCAAATGTACAAAGATCATAATATAAAGTGAGAATGGAACTAAACAACTTAAAAAGGAGAAACATGATTTCATTATAGAGAGGGTGTTATCGATCAAATGAACCTGGGTAGTGAGAAAGAGCTTACACCAAAAAACGAGGAGGAACAGATGATTCAAGTAAAAGAAGTTCTTACGGATCAAGAAGGTGGCGATTTTTCCTCTAGAAGAATGACCGCGACAGGGTGTCAAAGGACAAGAATGCCGAGAGACGATCCTCATGAGTTAAAACCCCAAACTCATTGGGATGATTCGCCGCCTAATCAAAGCGCAAGACCTTGATGCCGGGCAGAGAATCAGTCTCCTAAGGAGTGAAGAAAGCGTCAAAAACTCCGAAAAACTTCACCCTAAATAACGAAGGAAGTAAACCTGGGCAGTTTAATTAAAGTCATCAACGAAAGTAATTAAAAAGTACTTCAGAATGCAAGATGAGAAACAAATGTAAGTGCAATCCCCAAACATCACTATGAATAAGCTCAAACATCGTGAGGCACGAGATGCAATGATGAGGAAAAGGGTAGAACTTTACTTTGCCAAGTTTGCATGATGTACAATCAAAAGAAAGATCAATAGGAAGAACATGCTTATTTCCCAATAATCCAAAATTAAACAAAGTAATTAAGGACATCGTAGTTTCATAACCTGATGTCTATGCCACATCTGTTTATAACTAACATTACATGCAATGAAAGTAAAGGAAAACTAGGAATATAAAAGTGGAAGGAGAACATGAAGAGGTGAAAGAGTCGTTCCATTTTGGGCCCCTTCGAGATCATCCGCCTCGACACTCTCAATCCCGCACAACACAAACTCAACGAGAGAAATCGGACATTATACAATATTTATCAACCACCGACAACATAACAGATTTGTGAGGTTAGATACACAAAACATCAAGCAGGAAGAGGAAAGATCACCAACAGCACTGATAGGCAGAAAGATGCCATCAGCGGTGTTAATTTTCATATTTCCACTAATTTTTATATCGGGAAAGAGGAACAACAAGATACTACATGTATATTAGATTTTGAGTCAAATACCATGGCTGAGGAAGAAACTTTATGATTACCCGCGAGAGCCTAAAAGCAAGAAAACTTAAAGGATCATCCGTCAGACTACTTCGGCGAGTGTGACGGCTCATAAGGTCAGAGCAGGAAGAGGAATAATCTGCGAGGCAAAGAAGTAATGCGAAGAAACTAGAGGCACATGAGGGTATGATAAGGCGACTTCATTCCTTTCTAAGGAAAATGGGACAAGCAGAGATGATATGACCCCTGCTTCTTGCAAAGAGGTAGAACTTTCGACAATCTCGAGTAATATGGCCAAAAGCTTTACAACTAAAGACTCGGACAACACACATGTCTCTACCCTGAGGTCTCCCTATGCCGTATAAGCCACATGTTAGTGCACTAATAGTAGCTCGATGTTCCATGGCAGCCTGAGTAACGATACGCTGCTCCTCACGAAGAAGTCCACTTAAACAAGCATCCAGAGATAGGACAGGATGATAGTTCATCATATTAGAAAGTGCAATTTCAAAACCGGGTCATAACTTCATCAAGAATTTGATTCGCCATGGTGGTGGCACTTTGACAAAGAGAGTTGCAAAAGGGGAACATTAGCATAAACAATGTCTAATAGCTGTTTCCCAAAGAGTTTGAGCGGTGGCTCCTTAATAAAGAGATCGCCTCAGGTGAAATTGTTAGCCATCCATACTCCAAATGAAATCATTTAGCAGAGTTGTCTCTGATTGTAAACCAACAGGCAAGATGTCCACATAGTGTGCCAGCTAGCTGAGTAAGGCCTCAAATCTGAGAACAAGGTGAGACTCAACCGATAAGGAGACAAGTCATAACCCGAGTACTGCGAACTTCCACTTAGACAAAGCCCTCGGGGCCACCTTGAGGAAAAGTGAACACTCCATCAATACGACCCCACAATTCTTTTCCTTTGACAAATAATTTAAATTGGAACTCTCAAGATGAATAATTTTTACCAGTAAACCGAATAGGGAATGATTCCAACTTATCCGATGACATGATGCAACCAAGATACTAAAAAGATTGTAGCTTGCACATTGAGAAAAAAACACACAAACAAACACCCACTAGAAAAACAATATATTGCACCGAAAATTAGAAAAGACATAAACCAAGAACGCCGAAAATTATAAATTGCCAAAAGCCACAACCGAAAAAGGCGCTGGAAATAAGAGCAAGAACCGAACACCCGCAGATGACGCCGAGAACAAGATAACACCTTATATAGAAATCTGTCATTGTCTACCAAGATGGAACCTAGAGGCGCCGAACAAGAGAAACCCACAAAACCAAGAGAAAAAAATTGTTCGAACAACTAAATCAAGAACTGGCTCGATACCATGTCAAAATACTAGATAATGTGAAAATACGAAGAGAGATTTGGAAAAGTTCTCCCCTTTGATTCCGCATCTACCATACATAAGGTCTCCCATTATCTAGTCTTAGCATCTATACGGTAACTAACAGATTCCTAATCTTACATTTATGCTACGGTAAGATAATATATACAAATTACATTAACAGTCCCAAATTGCATAAACTCCTAACATTCATGAGCCACGTAGGATAACTCATCATCCACTGGGGCATCTACACTACCGTGACACCGGGCTTCTCTTCAGACATCTGCCTGGTGCTTTGTTTCGCCCCACCATCTTGCAAGGCCCCCTTCAATATAAGGTCGTGGTCTTTTCTACCCGGGGCTGTAGAGACGATTGTTTTCTATGTTGTGTGTGCCTCAACGCGATCTTGCGCCCTCATCTACCTTGCTCGCTCCTCCCGCTTCTTCCACGACCAATGCAGGAATTGGTCCCCAGCGACTAAATCACCTGGATTGTTCGACATCAGAATCATGTCGGCATGAAACCAGACGCGGGAAGGAACCGTTGAGCTACGCAGCGTGTGGAGGGCTATTAGAGCCAGCTTGAGCAAAGCTCTCGCACATCGCTGATGAGAGAATTGTTCAGATTCCATATACAATGCCAATTGCTCCAGACCGGGTCTGCCCGTCCCGCCCAGTATATCACGAGTGGTATAAAACCTAAAAACTAAAATCCAACTAAGCAGGTCGCCTCCGATGCTTAAGCCATAAAAGGATGGAGAGGAAGAAAGAGAAGTATGACAGCTAGTGGTCGCAGATCTTCCCTCGCTGGGATTTTCTCGTTTATACTCGAATTTTTCTTTAATTTGTAAAAATAATCGTGGATTGGTGATGACTTTCCTTATCAAAGATCAATTCTCCTCGATTTGGAAGGATGATCTCATGATTTTGAAATAAACTTTCTCCTTAACAAAGACTCACCCTTCCTGTTAAGGACTAATGCGTTTCAGGCGATCGACCCGGGAGCGTCGGGAGATCCGTATGAGCATCCTATTTAATTCTCCCAGTTATTATTTATTTTTACAATCCAACCATAGCATGCGCGTAGATCTAACATCAGGACTCCGCAACCCCGCATGTTCTAAGATTGAATCGTCTAGTCGATTCCTATATGGTTTTAACATAATGGGCTACCTTGGGTCGCGATGCGGTGGGCCAAAGAAGGCCCGCGCAAGCGTCAGTTTATCACTAGCTGTCTGTGCTCAGTGGACCACTTGGTGATTTCAACTTCTTCTACCCACATCCATTTTTCACTGGCTGGTTCTACCTCGATGCTACTTTCTTTCTTCTAATCTTCACTGTCACTTCAGAAGCCATGCTGCTCACTACTAGTGCTCCTTCTATTATTATGCTCTCTCATCGCTTCCCTTTCTCAGGCTAAAAGCACTTAACAATTCTGCAAGAGAAATTCTTGACAAGTCCTGGGTGTTTTCAAGGGCAATGATGGTTCCTTCATACATTTTAGGAACAGTAACAAGGATTTTTTCAACTATTCAGATCCAAGAAGTCTTACTTTATTTGCAATTTCAAGAAGTTTTCATTGTATTATTTAACTGATTCAAACTCCTTCATTCTTTGTAGTTCAAATTCTCTAACCAAGTTTAGAATCTATGTACCGTTGATTCTCTCATTTCTAGCATACTCATTTTTTAGGTAATCCCATATCTCCTTTACTAACTTTAGAGACATAATCTGTGTGAAAATGGTGGGAGTGATTGTTGCAAACAGACAGGATTTTGTTATTGATTTCCTTGTCCTCCTTTCTTTATGTACCTTCATCCGAGCCATAGTGGGATTTGCAAGAAATGTAGGGACTTCATAATCTTCTTTCATTGCTTCCCAAAGATCCAAGGCTTCTTAGATATGTCTCCACTGTTACTGCCCACAATTAATAATTTATTCCATCAAATGTAGTAGGAGCTATTGCAGAAAAATTGGCTTCACCTTTCATGATCAAATTGCAGGTCCCTCAAGAAGAAGGGCTTTGATACCAATTATTGAAGTTTTGAAAATATGAAGAGAGAAAAGAAAAAGGAAAGGAACAATGGAGAAGGGAATTCTTAATTCAATTTTTTTTTATGGAGAAATACAGTAATTTAAATACAAAGATAGGAAACAAATTACTAAAATCAAGGTCCTAGATTTTGTAACCACTATAATCAATGACCTAAAATCAAGCCATGATTGAAAATAGGAAATCAAATACTAATCCCACAAATTAGGAATAATTAACAAAATTAACAACTAAATGTAAATGGAAAATCTGGACAGCAGCCCTAACAAATAGAATTTACCTTAAAATAGTAAAAGCATGACAAGCGCTCAAGAAAAATTGGAGAACATAGACCATCATTATGATAATTAAGCAGTATATTTCTCATCTGTTATCATCCACAAGGCATCCCTATGGCTGTAGTATTCAAAGATGAAGTACAGTATGTGATCTGTACATCATTATAATATGATCAAGTAGTCAATTAACCAATGCCTCTTATAATTGCAGGTTGAGAATCTTAAGCGGAAACATGATGATAGCGTGCCACTAGTGCTTGCATATATAAGTATTATCTTCATCTCATATTTCCTTTAATCACTTCCAAAAATGCCTTTGAGATCAATTAACAATATGCTTACTTCATTTCTCAGGATCTCAATGTCCAAATATTTTTAGGTTTTATATTATTTTACTTTCATTTACTGGCTCAAGGTCATGGTTCAAAGTTGCGGTATCGATCATCGACTTAGGTCTCAGACGTATTTATTCTGCATTCATTTGATATCGGCCGATAAGTAAATTAAAATAAATAGAGAGTTTAAAAAATTATATAAATTATTAGTGCATATATGTAATTGACTTAAAAACTAATAAAATAAAATTTATTTTATATTTATTACTATTTAAATAACTATAAAAAAATCACGAAAAGAATTAAAAAATTATAATATACTTGTTACAAATACCTGTATTATAAAATTAATTAAATAGTAGATACAAAATAAAAATAACAGCTTAGTTAATTGTAATTATTTATTTTCTTTTTTGTCAGGTCATGAGGTGTCTTGAACGGGTCCGTGCACATACGAAAGACAATTACAATTAAGGGCGGACCATAAGGGCGGCAAAACTCTACAACATAATACAGTTACATTCTTAGGGCTTGAACTCGAGACCTTTGGTTAAGCTAAGAGAGATCCCAACCATCTCACCTACATATTTGGTAGTTTTAACAAAAGCAATATATAAAAATAATTATAACTATTATAATAGTTTATGGTAAGTTAGATATTTAAAAATAATTTAGTCTTTTATCTTAAATTCATCTTTGTTAATTTAAATAATAATTTATTCATATAAAAATATTGATATTTGCTTCAAAATAAAATATCAATATTAAGAATTGAAACATAAAATCAATTAAGCAAATAATAAGTAACCCACTTTCCTCATTTAATAGAATAATCTCTAAAACTCCCTTCTTCTCACTTCTCCTCCCTCTGCCTCCTACCCTTTCATTTTGTCTTTCCTAACCTCAAGCATACACCTGTTACCGTGCCATAACGCCCACAAATTCGTGGGATCAAGCCATGGACCCTTCGACCGCCAAGCCCCCACCACACCAACTACATGTGGGCTAGGGCTAACCACCACTATAGAGCGGCGGAGAAAGACCAGGTCCTCGTCGTTATCGGTTGCAAAAGCTACCTCATCGTCCCCAAATAGGTCGAAGATTGTCTATAAATACAACAGGCTGAAATGCCCCATGGTTCAAAAAGTTCAAAAGTTTTGATTTTTAGTGATTTTGAAGAGTGCATTCCAATTTAAAAGTTTTGATTTTTAGTTATTTGAAGAAAAATATTTAATAAATTTGATTTTTCATTGTGGTCGGGTAAAAATGACAGAATATGAGGAACTCCAAGTTTTTTCCTCTCTGAGAAGACCGAGTTGACCGAGTTAACTCGGAATCTCTGTCAAAACGACCGAGTTTGGCCGATTTCAACATCACCATTGAGTCTGCAAATATATCGTATTTAGTATCTGACTAAAGGTCACCTTGAGACACTCGATACCACTCAACCATCTCGCATTGTGATCGGGTCGAAGCTAACCTGCCTTCGAGAGGTCAAGCAATGTATTACTAATTGATTTCAAAACAAATATGGGGATGGTATTAAAGAAAAATTAGATAAACAAATCATTCATATATGTATGCATGTTCACCATAATTCCTCAAGAAGGTTTACCATGCCAATATAAGAGACTAGTTTACTGCTTCATTATACTATTATAATTAATTGATAATATGTTTTGCACATGATCCATGATCCCTAATGCAAAATATGGATGCTTGAAGTCACTAGTTATGCCTGTTTATAGATTATGAACATTCCCAACCATGTGAGAATCACCTTTGATGACTTCTATCAAACTCCAGCATCAGTAGCGGAGGTTGCTGGAAACCTTACCGGAGGTTACATTACTAAAAGTTTTCCACATTGAAGAGACTAGAGGAGATCCTGTCCCCATATTTTTGAGATCAAGTATCTAGTGCCTTGAAAATTTTAAAAAAAAAAAAAAATCCCTCTCACAGCATCCCCAGTTGCTCAAATGGGTAAAGAAGTGCCCTTGAAAACAAAGAATACAAAAACCAAAACAGTCCTCAAACCAAAGATTTGTCCTCATGACTCCTCCTAAGTAAGGTTCATATTACATTATGTATTCGTTTTTAAACTACCACTAGATTCTTTAGGTCCTCTCTCTCTCTCTCTCTCTCTCTCTCTCTCTCTCTCTCTCTCTCCATGCAGCACCCACCACCCATAGTTGTCTTCAATTTACAAATGTAGGTCACCATAGAAAATGGGGTCTTCCCCAAGCTGTTTTGAGCGGGATGAACCTTGAGTCTCAAGATCTAATCTGTAAAAAAGAGTTGGAGCATTGGATTTGACATCTGATGTAGATCTGTTTGCGTCAACCCCCTAAAACTAAATTGACCTTATGTACAAACTTATATAAACATGAAATAAAAATAACATTTCAATATTGAATATCAACTCCAGCTCATAAAAAAATGTATATACAATGGCATATTCTTTTCTCACATTCAGAATATGTGTACCTACAAACAAGCCATGTTATAAAGAATTTATATACTTTGCAAAGATGATAAAACATGTGATGAATTTATATTGATTATGATTACAGGTGAATAGTTGGTCCATGATGAGGTTTGAAAAATAGGCGTGCAGGCCTACTCACTAGGCCCAAAGGAGAGGCAGGCCCTATAAAACACCCAAGCCTCTAAAGGCCGGGGCCCAAACGAGCCTGAATCCACTCGCCCCAAAGGCCGATGATATGGATAATCAAGGGGCCTACATCCAGCAACTCCACTAAATCTCGCCTAATAAGGAAAGTAGATAATTCTCACAACCGCTTATCCCAAATCGACTAAATCTCTAATGAGGAAAGAGGATACCACAACTACTTATCCTCAGAATCAAACCAAATCTTATCAATAAGGAAAGTAAGATATTACCACCCTCAATTATCCCTTACATCAACGTTTACAATAAGGAACAAAATCTCCTACCCAATGAGAGTAATATCATCCTCCAACGTGTAAACACTATTCAAGATCATAATCCAGTTTAGAAAGTTAGCACAAGGATCATCCACTATAAATACAAGGCCACCCCATCGACGAAAGGGACGCTCATTCAGACGCCAATACTAAGCAATCTAAGCATTCTCTTTTTCTCTCAAGGAATAATCCTGACAATGAGCGCTTACTGCAAAGCCCCCGCCGCCGAATCCCTTCTTTCTACAGAAGTACTTCATCTACACCCAAATCAACAAAGGCAGCGATCCTACCTCAGCCATGCATAATCCAGAGCAGCTCAGATCCCAAATTTGCACAGGCCCACAGTCCGCCGACACTTTTACATGCTCCAAATTTTTGGGCCCGTTGAAAAAGCATCACGCTTGGCGCTGTCTGTGGAACGATAGCTTCCTGTACAAATATAACCGATTCGGCTACTAGTATCAACAAGGAACACAAGGAGTACGCTAATCCGCCAAGGACGCAGACCAACCAAGCAACGCATGCCTCTACCACCCAGCACATTAACAATGCAAGCTACGAACGAGGTGGAGGCGTCCGCCTCACCACCGACTGACGTAAGGAGTTAGAGTAACTTACCAAGCAGATGCAACGCCCACAGGAGGATGACTTACCAGTTCAAAGAAGGTCACAAACTTCCTCCTCAGGCGACAACATCCCTACAATGTAGAAGTCCAAATGAACTTAATCTTCGTGGATCCTCGGGCGAAGACGATCAAACTTCGACGCCCATCTCGCATTGATTTACAGTTACTATCTGTAAGAGGGTAGAATATCCAAAGTATAACCCATTAAAGAATGAAGCCGCCATCTATGGTGGCTGCCAAAGCACTCTGGAACTGCCAAGAAATCATTTCCAAATCTTCCGCCAATCAAGATTAAAGACACTGCACCTTTCCAAAAAGTCAAGTCGAATACGCATGCAAAGAAATTTCACTTTGATGAGTTCGGCTTACCCGCGTGTGCCATACCCGAGGAGTTAGATCAACTTCTACTCACCCGCCACTTGGCCATTAGCCATTCTAGCCAATCGCCACCAAACATCGTCACTTCTACCAATCACTCGCTGCACGCCACTCCATCAATTCCACCTACAACGCCACTTACACATCGCCACGGGCTATTAACGCCACTTCACACCGCCACTGGCTACAACGCCACTACCAATCGCCACTTCTACACAACGCCTACCGGCCAATCGCCACTTGGCCACAACGCCATATTCCACATCGCCACTTGGCTACAACGCCTACCCTGGCCAATCGCCACCGCGACAACGCTTCACTCCGTCAATCCACTACGCCAACGCCACGGCCAATCGCCACTCTGCCATACAACGCCACTTCTACCAAACGCCACTACTACAACGCCTACCTCTGGCCATTAACGCCACTCCTAACAATCGCACTTGGCCAACATAACGCCGCACTACCACCCGCCACCCTGGCCATAACGCCACTACCAATCGCCACCGCTAACGCCCACTTCTACCAATCGCCACTCCGCTACAACGCCCACAAGGCTCAATCGCCACTGGTCAATCGCCACTGGCCAATCGCCACTCAACACCCCCACTCTGGCTTACATCGCCACTACCGAACGCCACCAAGCGGCCACGCTGGGAGCCAAGTAATTCATAATGACGAGGCTCATCCCTCAACTCTGATGGACGAGCCCCTACTATTTACATCACGACGAGCCCTCCATAGACTTCCAAATGTACTGCCCCCCTACTATTTACACGACGAGCCCTTCACTGACTTCCCAAACATCTGCCCCTCCTACTATATTTATACTTCGACGAGCCCCACTGGACTTCAAACGTACCTGCCCTCCTACTATTTACATTGACGAGCCCTTCACTAGACTTCAAACAGACGGGCTCCCTTCTACTATTTACATTGACGAGCCCTTCACTGCACTTCAAACAGATGGGCTCCCTCCTACTATTTACATTGACGAGCCCTTCACTGGACTTCAAACGCATCGCTCCCTCCCCTACTATTTACAATACTGGACGAAGCCCTTCACCGACTTCAAACAACATCGCTCCCTCTAATTATTTACTGACGAGCCCTTCAATCGACTTCACGCATCGCCCTCCTACTATTTACATCGACGAGCCCTTCACCTGACTTCCAAATGCATCGCCCTCCTACTATTTACATCGACGAGCCCTTCACCTGGATTCTTCAAACGCACGCCCTTTACAATTCTTCGACGGGCTCATCCTCAACTCGACGGATCGAGCCCCTACTATTTACACTCGGACGAGCCCTTCACCGGACTTCAAACAGAGACGGCTCCCTCTCCTACTATTTACATCACGAGCCCTTCACGTTCCGGCATGCATCGGCCCTTCATAATTCATATTTCGACGAGGCTCATCCTCAACCCGATGGACGAGCCCCTACTATTTAAATTGACGTGTTTTTCCCAATAGCTCTACCCGAACAGCCTTCCCATCAACTCTATCGTTGACGAGTCTTATTATCTACACATCGAGCCTTAAGCAAATGTACTTCCACCCCGACGAAGCCTTCCCAACAAATTCCTATTATCTACACGGACGAGCTCTTATAACAGTCTTCCTGACGAGCTCTTCCCAACAAATGACGTGAGCTCTATTATCTACACCTGACGAGCTCTTACAAATGTACCTTCCCGACGAGCTCTTCCCAATCCTCCTTACTGGACGAGCCCTAGCTATTTATATACTGGACAGAGGCTCTACAACAAATTAACTGACGAGCTCTTCCCAAATGTTCTACTGACGAGTCTCTATTATCTACGTGACTAGCCTAGCAACAAATTTCACCCGACGAGCTCTTCCCAATGTACTCTACTCTGGACGAGCCCCTATTATTCAATGCACGAGTTTCCACAACAATCTTCCGACGAGCTCTTCCCAACAGCCCCACTCGACGAAATTATATTATCTACACGGATCTAGCTCTTACAATGTGCCTTCACCTAACGAAGCTCTTCCCAACAAATTTCATTCGACGAGCCCTATTATCACCTGACGCAGCTCTTACAATGCCTTTCCCGACTAGTTCTTCCTAAATCTCCACTGACGAGCCCATTATCTACTGAACAGCCTACAATGTTTCCACCGAACACTCTTCCCAACAAATTCCACTGACGAGCTCCATTATCTACACTGACGATTTCCATAATGCTTCACCGACGAGCCATTCCCAACAAAGCCACTGACTAGCCCTACTTATCTACACGGATCGAGCCTATTAACAGTTTCACCGACGAGCTCTTCCTAACAAATTACTGAGCGAGTCTTATTATCTACATACCTAGACGAGCTCTTACAACAGCTCTCTTCCCCGACGAGTTCTTCCCAAATAAATGTACCTCTTACTTGACGTGCTCTATTGATTCACATGTGACGAGCCTTATTATCTACACTCCGACGAGCTCTACAATGCCTTCCGGACGAGCCTTCCAATCAAAATTTACTTGACGAGTCTTCGACATCTTACACCTGACGAGCTCTTACAATCCATCACTGACAGCTCTTCCCAAATGCCCCACTTTGACGAGCTTCTATTATCCACAATCGACGAGCCCCATACAAATTAACGAGCTCTTCTCATCAAATTCTAATTTTATTCTATTATCTACTAATCTTAATGCTTCACTCAACTATTCACTGACGTGCTCCCCTCGCCCACATAGACGAGCCCCGCCAACAATTCACTGGAGCCCCGCCCACACGCGACGAGCCTCCCGGCCATCAATTCACTGACCAGCTTCTCGCCTCATGACGAGCTCTAAATACACAGCCTTCTTTAACGAGCTCTTCCCTCGGGGCCACATGGACGAGCTCTAATTAACATCCACGAGCCCTTCCCCGCTCATGCACGAGTCGCCAACCTGCTCACCCGCACGAGCTCTTCCCATCAGCTTCATTCGACAGCTCTGCTCAATTGCTGGCATGCACGAGCGTCCTCCCATTTAGCTCGCAGGATCTCTACCTACCATCGCCAGACGACTCCAAATAAAAATCGTCGCGCTTATGAATCGACAACTCATGCAAGTCACCTGAGATTAGCAATGACCGACGAAGGCTCCACTAAAATGTCATGGAATCCAGAATCATAGACAATGTGCAAGACTGTTAACTGATACCATCCGTCGATTCACGTAGCTCAACATCTATGGTTACAAAGCATGCGAGTCTTAGGAATCACTGATCCAGTAAATCAAATTGACGGAGACAACAGCCTCAAGGTCATGGGCTCACATCCATCTAATCTGTGCCACACAGCTTAACGAATCAATTCACCAAAGTGGGTTAAATTTCATGGAGCCTCAAATGCGCTCGCTTTGAGAGCTCAACTGCCATCCTGGGAGCTAATTTAGCATTTAATTCATGGGAACATCGCAAGAGTACAAGTAGGCGAAAGTGAGATATAAAATGAATATGGTTAAAGAAAATGCATATGTCCTGGGTCCCAAAAAAAAAAAAAAAGCTATCTCAAGCAGGACGTCGAAAAGGACTCTGGCTACGTATGTTCGTATGGAATAATACAGTGAGAAGTCCAACTCACTAAAAAGCAAAGAAAAGCTCCTGATCAAGGGAACGCAAGATGAACCACAGAGGATATTTTACGAAGAAACAGAGCGAGAACCGAAAAAGTCATCATCACTGCACATATGATAGCGACAAAACCCTAACTAATCCAGCCCCGAGCTGACACATGAAAATCAAACCCGATGACAGAACGAGAGTAGTCTCGGCTTCATGCACACCGTGCACAAGGGTCGTGGGGCAACCGATGAGGTTTGAAAATAGGCGGCAGCCACCACTAGGCCCAAAGGAGGCAGCCCATAAAACACCCAAGCCCGCACATCACTTCCAAAACGAAAAGCTCAGTCCACTCCGCCATAAAGGCCGATGATATGGATAATCGGGAAGGCCCACATCCTCGCAAACTATGTCGACTAAATCTCGCTATCATAGAAAGCAGGATAATTCTCAATAACCCGCTTATCCAAATCGACTAAATCTCTGGGACGAGGAAAGTAGGATAATTCTCAATAACTACTTATCCTCAGAATCAAACCAAATCTTAGATCATGAAAGTAAGATATTACCACCCCTCAATTATCCTTATTATTCAGGTTTACAATAAGGAACAAATCTTCACCCAATGAGAGTAATATCATCCTCCAAGAAACATACTGTCTGGGATCATAATCCACCAGAAAGGTCATGATCAATCCACTATAAATACAAGGCCACCCCATCTGAAAGGTACGCCTATCCATACAATACTAAGCAATCTAAGACTTTTTTTTTCTCTCATGAAGAATCGACAGACGGATACACTAGCAAAGCCCTCACGACCCCCTTTTTTCTGGCTATAGAAGTAATTTCATCTGAACCCGCAATCAATGAAGGCAAATGATCCCACTCCCTGCATAATCTAAGAGGGCCTCAGATCCCAAATTTCTGGCCAATAGTCTGTAATCCGGCCTGACACTCCACACGCCCAAATTCCGCCTCCATTAAAAACATCATCATCCATATTGTGAGTCATATGGGATTAATCAGGTGACATGGCTTGTATGGGCACTCCAGTATACAGGCACTCACTATTAGCATTGCTCCCTATTGTTCCCCTGATGGAAGGGGTGGTAGAGGGCCGACTACTTGATGGTCACGTCTTTGCCTGAAAGAGCGGGAAGCGATCAGAAACAACTGAAAATGCTGTCGATACTTGTTCTCTTTTGTGCGTTTAGATCCTCGACAACTCAAATTTGGTGCCTCAGTTTCTTCAATTTAATTTGTCATGGTCATAAAGCATCTCGTATTCATTGTTTTTCTTATTGATGGTGCCTCGCGGCACTCCCGTCATGCGCGTTTATCTTATTGTCTGCTTTATTTTGATTAATTAGTATTTCCTGGCGACATCTGATTTTGTATTGTGTGTGAAGCTGGCGGGTGGAGGCAGGGGTTTTGAAGCATTTGGGCGAGGTAGAAAGTGCATGGGTCCATTTGGGCGTCGCGGCGTCCTGACGTCGCGACATCGGCGTCATGACTTACTAGCGTGGCGGCGTTGGGTCACTCGAAATAAAAGTCAACAGGCGTAGCGTCGCGGCGTCTCAGCGTCGCGGCGGTAAGTTGCCAGTTTTGTCTCATCATTAAAGAAAGGACCCGAGTGGGGATCGAAGATCGTCTGAGCGAGAGCCTGAGTCAGCGGCGACCTGAATCTTGAAGAAGAAACCTGCTTTTGTATTTACTTCTTTAAATAGGATAAAAGTCACGTGTTTCTCAGATTAAATATTTGTGTACTCACCGCGGTATATTCACGAATCCATATCTAGGGTGTTGTTGAACCATGTCGCGATTGTATAGATTAAATATTCGTATTTTTATATGTTCAGGTTGTTTATGACTTATTTAGTATCTCTATATATGTGATTTAATCTGCATGGTGATGTCTGGCCAACATTGGCATGATTGTCTTTGGATATCAGGGTTAGAGATGAGGATGTCGGGGATCTAGAATAGAGGCGACCTCGGTTAATTAGGTAAATAGAGATATTAGATTAGAGGTGGCCAGTTAAAGTTAGAACATTTAAAAGCGTTTGGTGTCGAGTTGGGGTAGAAGATAAGCTCAGCCTCTCACCCAGCGAGATGGCGGATACACCTATCACCCCGTCATCAATAAGTCATGAATCAAGCTGAATAGTAATTTCTCTAGGAGTAATCCACCATCAAAAATGGCGGAGAACATAGCCACTAGTCTCACAACACGATGTTCATTAGAGCGATTAGTTTAGTTTAAATCGGTGTCGATGTTGTCGCCAAAGCACATCCGGATAATATTGAGCCCGATCTACGTATTCAACACACACTTATCCCGTGGATCGATATCCGTACCTTAGGTACACTATATTACTTGAGGCGACGCGTGCACTTGCGCACATAGGCGTACATATATACACATCACGTTTTTGGCCTGTCAAGTTTTTGGCGTCGTTGCCTGGGACAAGTTTAGTGTGATATTGACAACAAGGCAATTAGATATTACTCTGGAATTTCTTGTTTTTATTTGCTTTTACAAGTGCTAGTAATTTGGTCTTTTTGTTTCATGTGTGATTGCGGAGTCAAGATTCACAGTGAACACGTCGGCGGCGGAGATCAGTTGACCTACATCAGTTTTGATCTGAGCGAAAGAACTTTACCTGAGAATCGTCGAGGAAACCGGGGAGAGCGAGAAACTGGCCTAGAAATCTAGCAATCATGGAAACTGATAAGCGAGGATCTGCGTGAAAAAACTAGCCCGCGAGAGGGGGTGAAATGGGAATAGCGGGAAGGAATCAAGCCTCGGAGTGTTTATCGGCGGATAGTCCATTCGTATTTGCTAGAGGGTTGCCTAAAGCCTTCACCGGTTGTTCGAGACTGACCGTCAGGGCCTATTCGAGCGAACAACGAGCTGAGTGGTGACTATATGGTCTTGGAACATCTTATTTCATGGATTGCCCAATGAGAATCAAAATATGCATGTGACCCGATTTCCTGAAGTCTGCGGCGATCAAATCTGATAGGGTCCTTGAAGGCGCAAGGGACAGTTGTTCCCACTCGCTCAGGTGATAGAGCGAGCATTTGGTTAACAAGCTAGCCACGGATTCCATTACTTCATGTGGAGCGACTTGGTATCACGAGAAGTTCTGACCAAGTTCTTCCCACCTTGAGTACGCGACATGCGAGGATCAAATCTTTGATGACTAGAGGAGAACTTTGGCGGAGGCATGGGATAGATTCCGCGGTATTGAGGATGCCCACATCCTGGTGACGGATGGATGCGAGTCCGTACTTTCTATAATGTATCTGGTACGAGTGCCTTCGACGATGATTGATGCCTCGGTGGAGGCCAATAGAAAACCACGGACGAGCATATGAAATCTTGGAAGATCACGATACCTAATACAAATGGTGGCACAGAGATAAGATTACACGGTAAAAGCCGTGGCGACACAGACAATGAAGTTCTCAACTATCAGTTTACTCATGTTGCCTTGGTGATAAGCAGTTAACTTCAGACTGACAACGTACGCGAATGTCACTGCAGACTAACCCATAGGAGTTGTGTGGTCTGTGGAGGGCGACCAATGACTGATGAGTGGAAACCATGATATAAGCGAGGCCCGGTATGTATGAGTTGTCTGAGTCGGCCTGACAGCAAGGATAGTATGGGGAAACATTCTCAGAACCAAAATCAAGGCGGTGGCGTCTTAATCGAATGAGAATAATCGAGCGATCGAGGTATGGATGGAGGAAGAATCGAGAACCAGTGCCACGTATGGTGGCGGACCATACTGAGAAGGTGGATTTGGAACCAAGCCACTGGCGTAGATGCTCACCTCACATCTTGCCTTTATGAATGAGACAAGGCGAATATGCGACAACGAGCCTGATTGAACAATCAAGCGCCTTGATTGTAGAGAAATTTAGAGTACGGATGGGTCAGAATGGCCCAATCTATTGTGGGAAAGACAATGGGTTCCTTACTAAACAGCTTTCAGTGAATTTCGAGAAGAGAGGGAATGAACATGTTAAACGTCCTGCGAGAGTGGTAAAGAGATTGGAATACGGAGGCGATCCCCGGTGGCCAGTGAGGCGAAGGAGTGTCACCGGTCGAGAATGATAATGTAGATGAGGCAGCCCCCAGAACGATGCGTAGGAAACCTGGTAGACGAGATAACCCACAACCCCGTAGCCCCGATTCCATATCCTAGCGTCTAAAGAGCATAAGTTGGATAGCGGTTCACGAGTTCATGTGGGTATTCCACTTGAAAAATTTCTTTGCTCCGATATTCCGTTCGCTGATGCTCTGGAGCAGTGCGATTATGTCAGAGTTTATATGAAGAACATGCTGTCACGGAAAGAAGGCGTGGCGATTTGAAGCAGTTAACCTAGCGAGGTGTGCCATACTTAGGAAGATTTGCCGCCAAAAGCTAAAGACCCCGAGCGGTTTCTTATCCCGCCACCATTGGAAATGCTATCTGAGAGAGCATTGTGTGATTTGGAGTTCGATGGTAATCTCATGCCCTTGTCCATATTTAAGCGTTTGGGGTTAGGTGAAGCTCGTCGACTCTGATCCACCTCGGTTGTGAGCGGGTCCTTAAAGCATCGGGAGGGAGTGATAGAAGATGTCTTAGTGAAGGTTGTGAGTTTATCTTCCCGAGAGAAGATTTCATTGTAGTAGATATGGAAGAGGATAAAAATACCCATAATCTTGGGTGGGCGTTTCTTACCATTGGAAGAAATGATTGATGTTCGGAGGAGAACTAAAATTGAGAGTGCGGGAGGATGAAGTTAAATTCAGCGTGTTCGAAGTTGTGAAGTTATCCGTGAGAAAGTGATCATGTTTCATGGCAGAGATAGTGGAGCTATAGTGCCTAGCCAAGCGGTCTCAGCGATCCTTTGGAGCTAGCCTAGTCTGAGTGATTCAGGAATATGGGTGAAGAGGCGGGAATATGTAAAATGGATGGATTCTTCCGAACCCGATAGAAGGAAATACTTTGAATCTACAGGTGAGTGCTAAAAAGCGCCCGGTGCCATCGGTTGAACAACCACCCGAGATGGAGCGAAACCTTTACTGGCCATTTGAAGTATCGTATCTTGGGATATCATCCACCTTACCAGTGATCATTTTAGCGTCACTATGATTAGAGAAGTTATTGAGGGTCCTTGAGATCCGCAATGCGCTCGGATGGTCTACAGCCGATTTAAAAGGATTAAGCCCTTCCATGTGCACGCATCGTATTTTCTTGGAAGATGGTCATAAAGCCCTTAGTGGAAGCGCGAGAGGAGGTTGAATCGACTATGAAAGGTAGTCAGAAAGGAGGTGTTAAAGTGGCTGGATACTAGGGTAATTTATCCTATCTCAGATAGTGCATGGGTAAGTCCAGTACAAGTAGTACCTAAGAAGGGAGGAACAATTGTCATCACAGACGGAAAATAGCTATGTGCGCCTTCTAGAGCGGAGTTCTGCAGTTGGAGAATTTGTATTGATTATCGAGGCCCGAACAAGGCCACTCGAAAGATCATTTTCCATTCTTGGATTTTGGATCGGATGTTGGATCGATTAGCCGGTCATGAATACTATTGCTTTTTGGATGGATACTCCGGCTACAATCAAATTGCTATAGCCCCTGAAGATCAGGAGAAGACGACATTCACATGTCCCTATGGGACATTCGCATTTAGGCGAATGCCCTTTGGGCTATGCAATGCCGGGCACCTTCGGCGATGCATGATGACGTATTCACCGGATATGGTTGAAAAAGACAATGTCGAGGTCTTCATGGATGATTTTTGATTTGGGTAGCTAATTTTGACATTTTATGCGGAGAATTTGAGATCGGTGTTGATAAGATCGCGAGGAGACCAACCTTGTACTCAATTGGGAGAAGTGCCATTTATGGTGAGGGCATTGTACTTTCGGGCATCGGTTCGGCCTGAAGGAATGAGGTAGGCCAGGCTAAAGGTGAAGCAATTGAAAAATTACCTCCACCCTCATTAGTAAAAGGGATAAGAAGTTTTTAGGCCAGATTCTGACAGCTTCATCAAAGACTTTTCTCATATTACCAAAACCGTTGTCTAATCTCTTGGTCAAGGGACAAATTTGGAAGTTGATGCCTGATGTACGCGCGTGTCGGTGTTGAAGATAGATTAGTGTCATTTCCTATTATAACAGCTCAGTTGGTCCTTTCCATTTGAGCTGATGTGTGATGCAAGTGACTACGCGATTGGAGCAATGTTAGGGCAAAAACGAGAAAGAATATTCCAGGTAATCTACTATGCGAGCAGAACCTTGAATGATGCTCGGTTAGATGCATACTTCTGAAAAGAACTATTGGCCATTGTCTTTGCTTTGGCAAATTCGGGCCTTATTTGATTAGTGACAAAGATTCGTGATCCACCTGCTTGATCATTACGCCTCAAATGCTTGATGACTAAAAGGGCGTAAACCCGGACTAATCCGGTGGGTTCTTTTCTTTGCAAGAGTGAAGCGTAGAGATTAAGAACGAGAAAGGGACAGAGGAACCTAGTTGCAGATCATCTTTCACGATTAGAAGGGGCAAGTGATGAGGTTCAAGTGAATGGCGACTTTCACGATGGTAACTCTTGGCTAGCCGAAGACAAAGGCGGTTCCATGGTTTGCGATTCGTGGTATTTGGTAGCGAGGTAATCCCTCGAATTTAGAAACATCAACAGAAAAAGGGTTTCGCACGCGAAACACTACTATTGGGAGGAGCCAATTCTATACGGACATTGCGTTGACCAAGTGATCCGAAAATGTGTGCCCGAAGATAAATGAGCAGTATTTTGAACCGCGCCACACTTTGCCATGTGGTGGACATTTGGTGGCCCTGAGCGATAGCCAAAGTGCCCCGATCGGAGCCCCCTGCTTGCTGCCTTATTCAAGGATGCTCATCAGTTCGTATCCACATGTGACAAATGTCAACGAATGGGGGCATTTCTAGAAAAGACGAGCAGCGTGCATGATTACGGGAAGTAGATTTGTTTTGATTTACGGGGATGGATTTTATGGGACCATTTCCCCATCTTATAAAAACACACACATCTTCTTGTGATGAGTGTAATCTGCAAGTGGAGTTGGGGCTGATTCCGACCAGTACTAATGATGCCAAGGTGGTGGCACAGTTTCTTCGCAGCCACATATTTGCGCGATTCGGCACTCCTCGAGCACTGATCACAAATAACGGTACTCATTTCTGTAATAAGATGATTGACAAAGTCTTGCAAAAGTATGGGGTGCGACATCGTACATCCCTTGCATATCACCGCGGTCGAATGGTGACGGAGGTATCGTCGAGAAATCAAGTCATTACGGAAAACGATTAAGCCAGCTCAGGAAGGGTAGTTTAAAAAAAGATAGAGGATGCTCTGGGCATACGAGCGGCGTTTAAAACACCGTGGGTATGTCACCCTTTCAGGTGTTTATGGAAAAGCATACCTACTAGTGGAATTGGGAGCATCAGGCTTCTCTTGGTAACTCGACGGTTAAGACATGGGCGTTACATTGTAGCTTGTGAGAAGAGGCTGGCTGCGGCCTTCGGTGAACTAGGCGAATTCGAGCGAAGCTTATGAGAATGCTCGCATTTACAAGGAAAGGACGAAAGCCTGGCACGATAAACATATTGCCAGGAAGGAATTCGAGGCGGGGCGGTAGGTCGCTTTTGTTTTAATTCCCGAGTCTCAAACTTTTTCTTGAAATTGAAGTCTAGATGGTCGAGGACCTTTCACGGTGACCAAGGTCCTCCCATGGAGGGGCGAGTTACGCATCTTGAGAAAAGGAACATTCACGATTCGCCCCATGGACAGAAACCGTATTTGGGGGCAGTTCATGCGGATAAAGCGGGACTGACCCCGTGGCCCAGCATCGGGGCGAATACGATGTGGTCATAGGAGCTCGGGTTCCGAGCACATTGAGGTCGAGTCGTCGATTCGCGACATTAAACATAGCGCTTGGGAGGCAACCCAAGCTTTTCTTGAAATTTTTCTTTCTATGGTTTAGTTTTTCTTGTTTGTTTTAAGTTTGGTTTGGTTTTCTGTTTCTGTCCGTAATCGAGCTTTCCTTTTGGATGTCTGTTTTCAGGACCCGCATTCTAAAGTATTATGGAGGATTCGCTCAAGAAATTCACTTCAGAAGTTAGAGGGAGTCACAAATTGCACTAGGGGAGTTTTCTCTTACCTTGGACCATTGTTGAATATTTTGCATTGCGGGCCTTCGCGTCACGTCGTGGCGTTGGCACCGGCGTGCGAGCGTGCGGCGTCCGCGGCGTCTCAGCGTCGGCGGCGTCGGTTGACCCTCCTCGCTGGGCGCCAGCGGCGTTGGATTAAACCCCTGCGGGAGCGTCGCGGCGTTGGATCTAACGTCCAGCGGTATGCATTTTTATACTTCTCACGGAGCGTCAGCGGCGTTAGATCTCGCGTCAGCGACGTGCTTCTTTCCTCGGGCGTCATAGCGTTGCATTTGCACGTCGTGACGTTGCCTCTATTTAAGGCCCAAATCCAATTCCTTTTGCTCTTACCCTCTTCCCTCCTTACCTGAACCCTAGTACATCACGTTGGTCGTCCTCACAACACCCACGCGAAATCCTCCACACCGTCGAGTGTTTTGCCACTCCGACCACCTCTACATTTTATTGCCACTACCAATTCACTCATCTGCTGTCTGTCTCGAGCCTTTCACCACGCATTAGATGTCGCTTGACTCAGTTAGGTTTTGTTAGCCTATTAGGTCTAGTCCTGGTGTTGGTCTAGTTTGAGCCGGTGGGTTCTTTAGTTGTCCTAGGGTTTGTGTCTACATCCTTGTCTGAATATTCGGTCTTAGTTTTCATAGTACCCCTTAGGTGCTCGATATATTGTCTAGTCCATCCAGGTGTGGCCCTTTTGGTGCCATTTGGCTACATTGTACACTTAGGACCTTAGGCAGTCTAAATTGTCTTTGTTGCACCAATGTCGGGTAAGAGGCAGAAGTTGCCTACTAAACGGGGTCGGGCCAGTGAGGATCCGACCCCGAATTTCGATGTCACGTGGTTTGTCAATGAGGGTGCCGTCGATCGGTTCGGCACCATCTGTAAGAACCGGTCCTTTATCAAAGAAAAGGGCTTCCACCACCCCAACGACTTCTTCAGAAAGACTATTACAACCAAGGATGGCGAAACTTTTGTAGCCACCTTGTCAATGCGATGGTGTGGTGCGAGAATTCTCACGCTGACCTCGCCTCCGCGTCATCAAGAAGAGTCCAGTCTGGGGTGTGTTGGTAGACGACGCGATCTATCCTTGATTTATAATCTTGATCCTATCCCGGGAGCCTTCGATCGACTCGGCGGCGGATTACCCGAGGTCGTGGGTCTTAAGCAGGCGGGGTGAGTGGGCTGATGATGGGCGCGTTGTCGCTTCAGGCCAAGCATTTGGCCTATATCCCTAAAGTTTGGCATCACTTCATCACGTGGCGTCTCATTCGACGGCGCTGAGCGTGTGTGAGGTGACATGGCGTACCTGCTCAACTGCGCTATCGTGGGTATTATTGATGTTGGGCGTTATAAGAAGAGATTAAATCCTCCATAGCCCGGGACGCTAAGATGAACTTGGGGCACCCTTTCCTTATATACGGCCTATGCAAACGAGTCGGGATGCCCTTAGATGACAACGAGGCGTGGCTACACCCAATTAAAGCTATCTTAGTTAAACGAGACAAATGGGTGTCCAACTGAGGGCTTATATTTCGGGCCGTGAGCCCTCGGACGGAGCTCCGGCTTCTCAGGGCGTTTTGGACTCTGGGCAATCCCGGGGTGACATTGGGCGATCCTCCTCGTCACCCACCACCACCCACCCCTGGTAGGCCTTGGCGGCGACCTATCCGATCCTCCACTTTGACTTGAAGAGGACGATGCTGCTCCCTTGATCAGCTTTGATGCATTACAGGATGAGACCCGGGAGCCGCAGGTCACCATTACGGGATATGGAAGCTCTTCGAGACTGACATCGCGTGCGTTACGGCAAACCAGGCCACTATTCTCAACAGCTTGATCCCTCTAAGCCCGACTTACTTGACTTCTCGCATTCCACCGGCCCTTGCCGCCCGCCACATGATGACGTCCGTCCACGGGAGTTCCTTCACCTCTCTATTCTTTTATTGCCAGTGGGGACAACTGGTACTTTTATTTGAAGTGTGGGTGCGGTAATCGGAGTTTTAAGTAGATTAGTATAGTTATTAATGATGATTGTTTTTTATTTTCATATACTGTGCTTTAATCTAGTTTCATTCAGCATTTAGGTTGTCGAGTCTTGTGTTTAGTTCGAGTCTTGTGTTTAGTTCCTGTTTTATTTGCTTGTGGTAGATCATCTCTATGTTTAGTGGTGTTGTGTTTAGGTAGCCTGGGGTGGACGCCATGTTTGAAAGTCGAGGATCACTTTTCGCCAAGTCCATTCACAAGATCATGGAAAATAAAGGTATAACCCGTAGCGATCATGTATTGTTCGATGTCAGAATTAGGTCGATCAGCAGTATACAGTGATCCACCCCTGATATTCAAGAAACTATTTCCCACGAACCCATTACACCCACACTACGCATGACTCCTGTAGGCGTCATGCCGAGACCTGGATACTAAGGAACCCAAACAAACCTCTGGAGTCTCTAAAGATCAAAGAGACGGACACCGTGAATAAAAAGAGGATCGTCTCGAGCCTCAAAATAAAAATAATAAATAAAAAAATAAAAAAAAGAAAAAGAAAAAGAAAATAGAGATGTAATATGGATCTTTCCACCTAATCCCGACACAACCCGAGGGGTCTTTCAAAGCCCAACGCCTGTTCAACCTGGTCGGAGTCATCGGGATTTCACCGCCTGCCATGTGACGTAAGATGGAAGTTTCGCATACTTAGGGCCCAGGTTATCGAGTGTTCGGGTACGCCGAGGAATCAACGCCCGCCTTTAACCAACCCGCTGGGAGTCACCAACTAATCTCCGCTACATGAACACTTAGCATAAACTTATGGGCACTGGGCCACTCTATGTTACGCTTGGTGGGAGGTATGCCAGAAAGCGAACTGGGCATGCTCCTATCCTTCGTAGTTAGATTTTCCCAAATTGTGAGTTGAACTCCAAGTTCGGGGGCATCTGAATCCAGGTAGAGCAAAACTGTGAGGTCATTTATTCAACGACATGGTCCTTAGGAAAGGTTATTGAACACTGAGGTCAGGCATCTACAACTACACTTGAGTTTAACGACTAATCTTTCAAAAGTCAACACCTTTGCGTGAATCCCCAACTTGAACAAACCTATAAAGTGTGAGTCCGTCCACTGATCCCCATCTATCAAGACGTGTAATTTCATCACATCCCCAGTAGAAAAGCAAGATGGGTGGGTCCAAAGTAGATCGGCTTCAATGGGACAAGCAAGAAGCTAAGTTTAAGGGATGAGTGCCTGAAACACCACGCACTGATAATCAAGGCTATCTTATCATTTTAGCTTTATTTGAATAAGAATTAAGTATTTCATAGTCTAACATCTGATTTTTGTATTGTGGAACTTGTGTGGAACTGGGGTTTCGGGCATTTTCGAAAGAGAGGGAATTGCATTAAAGTCGGTCGAACGTCATGATGGCCTCCAACGTCACACGTTAGGTCAACAAGAATAAAAGCTTCAATAGCAGAATGCCATGACGCTCATCATTACGTCATGATACAGGATTTCACTTCACGCGTCACAGTTTTGCCTCTCCATCATTAAAAGCAAAGGGACCGTAATCTTGGGATCAAGATCTGCATAAATGAGGGCACGAAATCGAGCAAGAATGTAATTCAGATTCAAAGAAACCTACTTTGTATTTGCTTTTAGGATAAAAGTACCGATAGTTTTATAGATTAAAATATTGTACCACAAGATAAGTTCTGTAGACCATAACATCTAGGTGTTGTTGAACCCGTCACGATCATGGTTTAAATATTCATAGATTTATATTAATATTATTCGGGCTGTTTATGACTTGTTAGTATCTACTCTATATCCAAGTGATTTATCTACATGGTGATGTCCAAGCACATTGGCAGTACTGCGCCGGATATCCAAGATTCAGAGATGAGGATGTCTCTAGATCCACAGAGCAAATGCATCTAATAATTCTGTGAATAGATATTCCGATTCCAAGGGTGGCGATTAAGGTTAGAATAGCGCTTTAGGTATCGAGTTGGGGGTAGAGATACACTAACCCTACTAGCGAGATGGGTGTGGATACACCTCGAGAGAGGCACCAGAAACCAATCACCCCTGTCATCAATAAGTCATGAATCAACTGAATAGTAATTTCTCTAGGAAGTAATCCATCAACAATGGCAGGGGGAGACATAGCCCTAGTCTCTACAACACAGTAATTCATTAAGAACGATTAATTTAGTTTAAATCCAGGTATCAGTAAACTGTCAATTAAAGCTTACATCCAGATAATATTCAAAGGCCAATATCTGTATTCAACACACTTATCCCCGTGGATCGATATCTGTACCCTAGGTACACTATATTACTTGAGGCGACGTGTGCACTTGCGCACATAGACGTACATATATACACATCACGTTTTCAGCCTGTCACTTATGTTCTGCATTCCAATTGAAGAATAAATTCTTGTCTGGCTGTTTCAGTCTTCCTTCAGAGAATATTTAAGTGGTTTTCACCATTTTGGTGTTTTATTGAGAAAAATTTAAGAAATGAAAATTGTTGTCTTGCTTCTGCCAAGTGAAACAAAATGAAGCATTAAGGGAGCACAGTGGAGACACAAAATCAGGAAGCCACTCCGCACACATAAAATAATTTTGCTTTCTTTCATTAACCTTTGATCATCTTTTTCATTTCTCGTTAGCAATTAAAATTTTAATAAGTTAGGTTTGACATTCATCTGGATCAAGATTTGGAGATCTGTTCCTATATACTTTTATGGGCCTTCTAATGACTCAAGTTTCTTCCTCTGTGGATAACAATATTTATTGATAGACTACATTATTGGATGCAGGCTGATGTGGGCAGTTAGGGAGGCAAAAGGGGAATGACTAATTTGTCTTTCTGCATGGCACATCAAAATGGTAGGACACCTACTACCTTTTTCAGATTAAAAATTAGCAAATTGAAGGCAAACCCATGCTGGCACCACATGCCACTGACATTATTATATTATTGGTCTTATCTTGTTTTAATCTCTGAGTCTGGTTATTATATATAGAGAATTGTGGATATTATTGTAGCAACCATCTCAAATTTGAGATTTCTGTGAAAGAAGAGAAACAATGGCTAACCAGTACTGCCATGTTAGATCCATTAGCTTGCCTTCGATCCTACACTACCACTCTAAAAATCCAAGAGGAGCTTAACAAGCTCAAAAACTGGGAGGCATCATCAACATCTACATTGGGTACAATCTGCAATGGCCTATCTGGACTGCAAGAGTTGTATAAATGCTTGGATGAGCTTCTAAGTTTGCAGTCCATCCAACAAGCCCTCTCCCATCATCAACATGAGAAATGGGTCAATGAATTGTTGGATGGACCTGTGAGGCTCTTAGATGTTTGTGGCTCTGTAAGGGATGTCATATCACAATTTAAATGTACGAAATCTTCCATATGCTCTGAGGAGAGAAGGAGATTTATGCATTGAAAGCAGCATCAAAAATTACATTTTTTCAAGAAAGAAGATGAACAAGAATGCCAAGAAGTTGCTAGCAGCAATGAAGAAGATGGATAGCAAAGCTGGGGCCTCTCCACTCTCGGATCAAGATCACCAGCTCTCCACAGTGATCAGAGTGCTCAGACAAGTCAATTCAATTAGCATTCCTATCTTAGAGTCACTTTTGTTGTTCTTGTCCACACCATTTTTGAAGTCAAAACCAAGAGGGTGGTCACTCATCCCAAAATATATGCACAAGGGGGTAGTTTATTGTGAAGAGAAACATGACAATGTGAAGGAGTTGGAAAATATAGATCTTGTATTGAGCACTTCTTTTCTTCAAATTTTGAAGTTATTGAGATTTAGAAAAGATGCAACCTCATAAAGGACTATAGGTTTTGAGGCTGGCACTGTAAGCCTTGATAATGGGCTGAAGGTATTATATCACACGTAAAACAAGAGCCTCTTCCCTACTCAGAACTTATAACAGCCTTCTCCATCTTCATATCCTGCAGAGGTATCCGGATTTTAGAGGATCTGCAAAAGGGTTTTAGTTTTTCAATCCAAACACAATGTATATGAGTGTAAAAACAAAGTTACACAGTGAAAAGCATTTCAATTTTAGCATTTGTTTTCATTGTTTTTTTTTTTCTCTTTTTCCTTGACAAATTTGAAAATATCATTAGAAAAATATCAGGTATCAGTGCTGAGAAGCCTTAATGCTTTATGCATAAACCAGGAGTATTACACATAAGAAACTGAATTGACACATACAAATGGGAAAAATAAGCTCAAACTTATTTCATTAAACCCCATAAATTAATAGGATTCTGCATATCTATAGCTTTAATTTCATTAAGAATGTTCCATCCTCCATACAAATATTTGATTGAGAGCTACTTTTAGTCCAATCTTGTTTGTTTTCAATAGCAATTATTTACCTATGGAGTTCTCCTATGACTCCCTCCTATGGACAGGTGGTAGATGGGAAAACTCTTATTCAAGGATTTTAAACTGCAACTGAAATGAGTTTTCCGGCAGCTCCTGCTGTGAATGCCCTTGATGGATCATCAAATATAACTCTAGGCACATTTAGTCTGTTTCTCATAGATCACCAGGCATAAAATCTATAGTGTAAGTTACAGCAGTTTTTCCCAGAACAAAAGAATTGTTAGAACATATGTTTAGGATTGCTTACGTGCATATTGTTTTACAGTTAATGTTGTAGGCAGTTATGCTTATGGTTGTGCAGTTATGTTTTATGGTTTGTCTTAAATGTGCAAGATAACTTGTTCACCTTCATAAGTAGATCTTAAGTTAGTGGTAGTTACTTATGTAATTTAAATGTAATAAGTTTGAGTTCATGAATTATCAAAAAAATCTGGTAGAATTCCTCTCTTCAATTTTTTCTTTCTGTTTATTTTCCCCGTTATTTTGTTGTAGTTTTGCTTGTGTTACTTGTTACAGCAAATTATCATAGCATTTTTTTTAAACTAACAATTTGAAGGAGCATTATTTTTCAAGTGGACGGGAAGAAGTCGAACTATGGAAGGAGAACGTTGCCTCTAAAATTCCGCAACGCCATTTTTTATGGAGAAAATGGCTGTTCGAATGGAGGCACTGCATTCTGAGGCTCTAGATCTCTGGGAAGCCGTGGAGGAGGACTACAAAGTTCCTTAACTTCAAAACAATCCAACAGTGGCTCAAATCAAACTGCTCAAAGACAAGAAACTAAAGAAGTCCAAGGAAAAGCTTGCATGTTTGCTGCAGTGTCTCCTACAGTTTTCACTCACATCATGTCTTTGAAAACAGAAAATGAGATTTGGGACTATCTCAAAAGTGAATATGAAGAAGATGAAAGAAATCAAAGGTATGCAGGTTTTAAATTTGGTAAGAGGATTTGAGTTGCAGAAAATGAAGGAGTCGAAAACAAGCAAGGAATATGTAGATTGACTGCTTGGTATCGCAAACAAGGTGAGGCTAAGAGGACATGAATTTGCTGATTCAAGAATTGTCGAGAAAATCCTAGTATCTGCTCTAGAAAGATATGAAGCAACCATCACCACCCTTGAAAACACAAGGGATGTGACTAAACTCTCCCTAGCCGAGTTATGCAATGCTCTTCGAGCATAAGAACAGCAGAAGCAGATGCGAGAGGAGTTTGTAGCTGAGAATGCACTACCAGCAAGGCATCAAAACAAACCCAAAGACAAATTCAATGAGAAGGAATCCGAAGAAAGCGATTCAAGCTCCAAAACAACAAATCAAAAAGAAAAAAAAAAAAGGAATTCAGAGGAAAAATTATAAATTATCCATCGTGCAAGCACTGTGGTAAAATGGGACATCCTCTTTTCAAATGTTGGAAGAGACTGGATGCAAAATGCTCTCAATGCAACCAATTGGGGCACGAGACAGTAATATGCAAGAACAAAATCCAGCAACACAATGAGGAAGCAAAAGCAACAGAATTCAAGGAGTTGAACAAAACCATCACCTTTCAAAGTAAGAGTTGGAAATGGCACGTTCATGATTGTGCTTGGGAAAGACACTGTTGCAATCCCAACATGTTCAGGAACAAAACTTTTTCATGATGTGTTGTATGTATGAGACATTAATCAAAATCTGCTTAGTGTGGGACAACTAATTGAAAAGGGAAACAAAGCTGTTGTTGAAGATAAATACTGCTTAATCAAAGATGTAGATGATCAAACTTGTAAAACATAGAAGAATATTTTTATTCATAATAAATCTGTATCTTTACATGTACATATTTATAGAGATAGTAAAGATCCTACAATCAAGCTATTCCTATAATTAGATCCTACAATCAAGCTATTCCTATAATTAGATCCTACAATCAAGCTATTCCTATAATTAAGTTATTTGGTCTACGTAGAAAGATTCTAAAACTAAGAAATAATAGTAATAGTAATAGGAAAGAATTACACAGAGAATCTTGACCAAGAATCCAAATCGCAACACTTCCCCCTCAAGTTGAGCAAGGATGTCTCATATGCCCAACTTGCCCAAAAATCTGAACATTCGAATGAAACAAAATTTTGCATGAAAGATATCGTACCAACTGATCTTCTGATCAAATCCAGTAACTCCGACACCTTCTCATCCAATTTCTCCTCTTATTGAATAATCCGTCTACCTCCACATGCTTGTACGCATCATGTTGTATCTGATTATAGAGAAATATAACATGCTGCTTTATCACACAATAAAGTCGAATCGCTTGCCTACAAATAGCCAACCATCAATAAGTCTGCCCACACGCTTCACATATTCCAAAGGCCATACCCCTAAATTCGTTTCCGCTTGAATGTGCAACAACATTCTACTTTCGCTTCTCCTATGTAATCTAGATTACCACCTACAAAGCGTGAAATATCCCGGGCGTAGATCGTCTGTCATCTATCGCTTCCAAATTTAATCAAAGATCACTATATGCATCCACTTGTCAATCTACATTTTAAGGAACAAAATGCCCTTTCCAGAGCGACTTCGTATACTCAAAGATAACCGCATTCATATGTCGTTTTCAGGATTGGCACAACCGCTCAGAATAACACTCAATGCATAAAAAGATCTAGCCTAGTGCTACTGGTACATCAATCTTCCAATTAATTCCGATATCTCCCTTATCAACAAAGTAATCTCAATTAGTCTCCCAACACATAACTTCAATCTTTTCTTCTACCTGTGTATCACCGGTCGACATGTCGACACGCTTCAGAATAAATCTAAAGCATATTTTCTTTTAGATGCAAACCCTTATCAATCAGAGACACTTCGATCCTAAGCAAAATATTTATGACTGTGCCTTTCATTTCGACCATTGGACAAGGCACTTTGTAAAGCCTTCCTTTCATCGGGGGTATCAGAACCACCATGTCATCAACATACACAATAAGGGCAGTGATCTTACCATGCTGTTTTTTCAAGAATAAAGGTCTAATTACTTAATGGTAGCCAAAGACCTCACGGACTTCAGAAACCTTCCAAACCATCCTCTCAAGATCGCTTTACCATACAACTATTTTTAATTTGCACACTTTCTCGACAAAGCACTTCTGCATCAAGCGCACCCCCGTAGCAAATCCATGTACACTTTTCGAACAACTCGCCATGCGAAGCCACATCAAATCGTTGTAAACAAGAATCCAGTTCGGCAGTAGAGACAATAAGACTCTAATCGTATTGATTTTAGCTACAAGTGCAAATGTATCTCGTATAATCAATTCCATAGGCCTGTGTACCTTTGCTACCGCCCCACTTTAAACGCTTAGGTTATCCGCTGAAGCTTCACAAGATAGTGTCCAATTACATCCAACCGGTTTCTTCCGTGGAGGAGATGATCAACAAGTTCCCAAGTTTATCTTTCTCAAGGATTTCATCTCCTCATTCATAGTGCATCTTTTCCACCTGTCACGTAAGGCTTCTCGTACACTATTAGAATAAATACGTGATAATTGATTTACAAATTATCTATTTATTCATACATACATGGTTAGACACATAAGGATTCATGGGATATTTAACTTTACTGAAGTTCGGCCTATATGGCTGAATACCTCCGCTTACGCGCAGAAGGTTTTCAAGAGTCTATACATTACAAGCAGCACCATCCTCGCAGTAAATCGTTTGGTGTATCGCTTGCCTATGGTGCGAGATTCAGATGGAGGTTCACTGTCTGCTATTTAACGATCAGGCGCAACAATTGCTTCAATGAGAGCCTAGAGTTGTAAAACCAAAATCAACAGTGTTGGAAGGCAAGATCAAAGCTCTATGCCGCAGAGGCGCGTGTCCCCAATAGAATAAAGGCATATGTAAGCCTATCAATGGTTAATTTATAACCTCCAACAAGGATTTATTTTTCCGCTTCTCCGCCACCCCCACTCTGTTTTCAGTGAATCTAACGGTTTGATGAATGGTTCCATGGGCTTCCAAATACCGCTTCAATTCAAAACTCAAATATTCACCTCCATTGTCACTGCAGAGAACCTAAACCTATGAAATTTTTGAAATAACAAGTTTACTTCACTTTTAGACTTCATCAAACATACCCAAGTCATCCTGGTACAATCATCAATAAAAGTAACAAACCAAAGCGATCCATCTAAAGTAGCAAATTTAGATAGGCCCCAAACATCATCAGTAATGTATGATCATGTTGTGAACTGACGCTTGTTCAAAGTTAATGGAAACGGGCTAACGCGCTTTTTGCAAAAGTCTGTCAAACACCACATTGGAAACTAGAGACATCATCAAAGTTTGTAAAAATAAACTAGGAAATAATTTCTTCATGTGACTAAAAGAAGCATGCCTCGCATGTCGATATAACCATATCCTGATTTCTTTTTTTTTTCGTAACCCCAATCTTTATAGCTTGACTAACTCATCCGAACTTTTACACCAAGTCCAAGTAATACAGCCTTCACCTAACACCACAACCAACGCCTCGTCTCGAACCTTAATACACACAAAATTTTGGCCAAAATGACAAATACAAATAAGGGAAGTGGTTATCTGGTGAAATTGACAAAAGATTATAATTCAAAGAGGAACAAATCACAAAAAGAATCTAAATTCAAGGTGTTAGTGAGGGACAAGGATCCTTCCCCAATAATCTAATCGAGGTACCATCGGGCAAGTGGAAACAATGTTTAGGAAGATTTAAGAGGTGAAACTTGTCTAGAATCAAAATGTCATATGATCCAGAAACTTAATCAATTATCCATGCACTATTAGAAATAGGTGAAATATTTAAAACTTTATCACTGATTACTTGTTGCTTGCCAATGCCGAGGGGACTTTCAAACACCGCTATCATCCTCTCGTCTTTGCTCACAATCAAAGAGCAGGCCATCTCGAATTCTTCTTCCTGAATCACACCATGATATTCCTGGATATCCCACAAGTTCATAGCATCGACTTCTAGGCAGATCGCCTTGATCACAAGGAGTGCATTCTATGATGATTCATTCGCCACTACGCGCCTGGGATGGATTGCGGGCCTTTTTTCAACTTGTTGTTACCGAGAAATAATTTGGGCTTAATAAATTGACCTGAGCCTCACTACACATATCGTTTCCGCACTTTCCAATCTGTCCGCTCATCACCATAGCCGGTCATCTCTACGGGCGAACTAGGCATAACACTCTTCTGCACTGTGGATAGGATCCTTCCTCAAGATTTCACGCACTTGCTCAAAATCACTTAATCCAAATGAGAAAGATATGCAACCTTGTTGTCAAGCACTTCGATAGATGGCCAGTCAATCCCATCCACCATGACCACTCAATGACGATATTGATCCAACTCACCGAAGATTTCAAAATGGCCTTCCATATAATATATAGAGAGTGGTCGCTTTATTTTGTTCTGCAGAAAGTCCTCCGTTGTGCTGTAAACTGAGAATCAACCGTTCCATCATAGTACACGACGTAGCTTCCAAATATCTCTAGCAGTGGGTAAAGCTAATGTATCACTCAATCTCCAGACACACATCGTGAACCATCTTTTCACTTCGATTTTCAATACCACTTTCATAAATTTCACCTTTCAGTATTGGCGATGTGCCACAAAATGAAGGTGAGTTTCTCCTTCTCAAGCAATTTGCATCTCTAACATTTGAGACCACGATTATAGTCAGGTCTCATTCAACACACCTCGAATTAAATGATGAACCTTTCAGGTTGAATAATGACGGTAGATTCGTGATGACGTTTCAAAATCCGACTCATCATGGTTTAAGTGGATTCAAAGAATGATTTAAGGTTTCATGGCTCGATACCAACTATGTTGCTAAGAGAATATTTTTCATGATAAACTGTAGACTTACATGCTATATTTATAAAGAGATAAGAGATCCTACAATCAAGCTTGGTCTTATAATTAGATCCCATAATCAATCTATTCCCACTAGTTGGCTTGCCTAATAGAGAAACATATCTCTTAAACTCAGGCAATATAATAGTAATAGAAAGAAACAAATACACAGAATCTTGACTATTAATCCAATATCGCAACAATCAAGACATGTTCAATGTTAAAATGGAAGGAAAAAGCTTTGTCTTAAAACCATCAGAAGAAAAACAAACTGTTTTTGTTAGCAAAGAAAGTGTCACCAACTCATAGCACAAGAAGCTTAGGCACTATCATGGCTTAGGAATGCAAAAAATGCAATCTCAAGGAATTATAGAAGGCCTACCCAAGTTGAAAGAAGAAACCTTAAGATGCAAGGCATGTCAACTTAACAAGAAAATCAAAAAACCTTTCCAAAGACAGCATGGAGAATAACAAAGAATTTACAGCTCATACAAGAAATTAAATCACTTGAAGACATCTGCCAAAGGTGAAACATAGCCGTTTGTGAACCCACCAACTTTGAAGAAGCAAAAGAAAAGGAAGAGTGGAGAGTTGCAATGAAGGAGGAGTTTACCATGATTGCAGGCAAACACGGAAGCAAGAAACAAAGTAATTGGAGTGAAGTGGTGTCAGAACCAGCAATGTAGATGGACAATCAACAAGCGCAGTTTTTAATCACTATCAAATTCATGTTTTGAGAAAGTTGAAACAACAAACTTAAACAAGAGGAGTGTTAAATACATAAGCTTAAAGATCGCTATATGCATATTGTTTTACGCTTAATGTCAGAGGTGGGCCAGTTTATGGTTGTGTAGTTATGTTTGTGGTTTGTCTTAAATGTACAAGACAACTCTACTTCCACCTAAAAGTAGGATCTTAAGTTAGTGGGTAGTTGCTTAAGTGTGCTTTAAATATAAGAAGTTCGAGTTTGTCAGTACTCGGATCTTTAACCTCGGGGTGGCTGGCCAGTAGCGATGTGTCCCAAAACATAAAGGGGTCCGGAGGTGATGTGTTGGCCGCCTCTCTGATGATTAAGTCAGCAAAAGGGTGAGAAAAGGAGGAAGGGAATTAGTGCAGTTGGAGTTGCATACCTTCACCCCGTAGGGGATCTTCCCAAATCCCCGTTAATATGTTTTTCCTTATCAAAGATTATCATTTCAAGAAATAAGGAATAAAATATGTTTTTCCTTATCAAGGATTATCCTTTTGAGAAATAAGGGATTTGTAAAATAGGAAATATGTGGATAAATACCTTTTATGTATTTTCTGCCTCAATGTATTTATCCATAACGAACTTTCCAAATGTAGAATGGTTTCATTGTGGGACTTGGGATCCTGTGACTGATTTAAGTCTCTCCCATCCGGTTAGTTCCTGATATTTCAATAAGATACTAGCTCGGGCCGCTTCATGATGCGGTCAGCATTCTACCAACGCAATGCTAACATCGAGGTGTTTAGGTCTAAATAGATTACCAGACAATGCCCTCTTTTCCCGACCGGTCAAGGCTTCTTCCGCCTAATGGCACACGGCGGTTTTTAAGCTTTAGTGGAGAAAGTTGAAAGGAAAAGGAGAATTATGTGCATCAACTAACGCTTTGATACAAAAAACCGAGTAGGAACCGCGACAAGCCAACATCAATGACAGCTCAGACTACTATATAAGCTCCTGCCCATTCTTTTGCCAATAGAAGAACTTCAAGTGTGAGTGTCTGCACCCTTCTCCTATACTCACATCCCCCGGTCATACCAAGAGAGTCGCCAAGGGGTGAAACATTTTGTCACCGGTAGCTCTTCCCAAGTGAGGTCCGCCGAGAGCCTCTGCCGGATCGAAGGAAGCCGGGCCTCGAAGAAGCTTCGTCGCCTATCGCCACTGAGGGAGCAAGACTAATGTACCCGTCCCAAGTGCGAAGAGAAAGAAGGCAAAGAAGGTTAGATAACCAAGGACGCCACATAGACTAGAAGGCTGTCGCTGATTAGCGGACCTAATCTCAAAGTGAGCCTACGAGGAGCAGAGGGTGATATGTCTAACTTCGTCATTGGATTTGGTCGTGGACGTGCTCACAAAAGGGGTGGTCCCGACGGGCCTCGTCAGCTTCCACCACTTCCCCTCCAGCTCCTGGGCCAACCTGGGGTACTCCTCGATCCCAAACAGCCACTAAAGCAAACAACAATGAGCATCATAGCTGAAGCCACACATAGCCAACAAGCGGCACCGCTTTCTTTGACCAAGGGTCAGGTCCACGTGTCAGAGAGCCAATGTTTTGTTTAAACATGTGCCAATAACGAAATGGAGGTTTCACAAAGGGCTGGACTTTTGAAAGTTCCAGCAAGCTTAGAGTCAAAAGTCTGGTCTTTTGAAAGGGCTAGCAAGCTTAGAGTCATGGTCTGGTCTTTTGAAAGTGCCACGTCGTGAGCCAGCTGTCCCGGCTCAGCGCAAGAGCTAAAAGCCACAAATTGTCTCACAAAGTGTTAGTGCCAACGCGCCGACTGAAAAGGCCAACAAGAGCCACTGGGGCCCGGTATTTGACACGCACCCGCCTAAGAGCCTTATTTGGACTTTGAGGCACAGGCCAGCCTGCTAATCCGATCTTCAGCAGTTAAGAGCCACAAATCGAACTTTAGAAAGTGCCAGTAAGCTTAGAGCCATGGTCTGGTCTTTTGAAAGTGCCAACAGACTTAGAACCACTCAGCCTGTCTTTTGATAATGCAACCGATCAGAGCCCTTATCCTGATTTTGAAAATGCCAAAGCAGTTTAAAGCCGCTAGCTTCCGCCTTTGAGTGTCAATGGCAAGACACCGGACTTTAGAGCGGTAGTATGCTTAGAGTCATATGTCGTCTTTCAGTGCAAGCAGTTTCGGAGCTTTTACAATTCTAACCTTCAAAGTGTCAAGAAGCTAAGAGCCACTGCCTAGCCTCAAAGTGTCACTTTATATGAAATATATTTGATAAAATTCCAACAGATTAACAACTATCGACTTTTTATTTTAAAAGTGCCAAGAAGACAACAACCATATGTTCACTTTTTAAAATGCCAGTTATATTAAATAACCATTTAATATTAGTTTTTGAAAATGTCAGTAGGACAACAACCATATCTGGGATTTTTTAAAAATGTCAGCAGGACAACAACCATATCTGGGCTTTTGAAAATGCCAGCAAGACAACAACCATTTATGGGCTTTTATGAGTGTCAGTTAGTTAGGAGCCTTATCTGGTCTTTGAAAGTGACAACATGGTAGCATCCATAACTGATCTTTCGTAAATGCCAGCAAGCTAAGAGCCTCACCTGGACTTTCAAAGCCGTAGGAGTGCCTATAACTCGGATTCTTTTATGAGTGCTACCGACCGGGAGCCTCATGGCGCGGTCTTTCAAAGCGCAGCGGTAGCACTATGCAATCGGATTGGTAAAGCAGGTAGTCAGAATTTTTGAAGAAAGTAATAGCGCTCAGATTCGAACCGGTACTAATGGCCCCATCTAGTTTCAAGGTTTCTGAATCCCATTCCAACTGCCTGCTCCCTTAACCCGATTCTCCGCTCTAAATGAATGCACCGCTAACGACATTGCCAGAAGGTGAGAGGGCCTCTGTACACGAGTCGGGTCTCAGGTTCTTGTCTACAAGATGCTCAAGGGATCGACCACAAGAAACCCATGTGTCCTTCCTTTATCACAGAGCAATCGAATGCACAACTTAACCACTATCTCGTATATCTTTTATAAGATCGCGACTTTCTCCACATGTTCGTGAATCGGTCACCTCATGCCGCAGAAGCATTCAAAGACAACCTGGTAACTCCAAAGATCCGGTCTCGCCTTACCTCTCGCTTTTCTTCTCTCCAGAACTTCCCACCACCTGGAGTGAATCGATCTTCAAAGGATTAGGATCATCAAGCTACTAGATACTGCAACCGGTCAAACTCTAGATGGTATAATCGTCGAGCTTACTAGTGGTGAAGGGCTACTTGAAATGCTTGAACCAAGCTCTCTGTAAGTCGCCGCATCATTGAACCAAGCTCGGCAAGTCATCGCCGATGAGACTTTTCGCTCGCCCCGCTTAAGGCGCCTACTTTATTACCCGATCATCCGAATTGGGGCATACGTACAATGTAAACCCGCAGTGCCAAAAAGGGTTTGCATACATGTGCTCTGGCCAATTCATGATTAAGTCAACAAAAGGGGTGGAGAAAAGGAGGAAGGGAATTAGCGCAGTTGGAGTTGCATACCTTAACCCTTAAGGAATCTTCCCAATTTATAGGGCTTGGTTCCCAAATCCTAGTTCTTGTTTTATGAATAAAATATGTTTTTCCTTATCAAAGATTATTCTTTTGAGAAATAAGGAATAAAAATTATTTTTCCTTATCAAGGATTATCCTTTTGAGAAATAAAGGATTTGTAAAATAGGAAATCCGTGGATAAATACATTTTGCATATTTTCCTCCTCAATGTATTTATCCATAATGAACTTTCCAAATGTGGTAGAATGCCTGCCTAGTGGACCTCAGACCTCAGACAGATTTAGCTCCTCCCGTATGGTTAGTTCTGCGTGGTTTTGGTCACTAGAGGCCGACTGGGTCGTCCCATGATGCGCCAAGCATGCTAGCGCCGGCCGCCTATTTAGTAGTGCTAGCCTGGGTACACATACTCATGTAGTTGATGAATTATCAAAAAAAATCTGAGAGAATTCCTCTTCAATTTTTCTTCGTTTATTTTCCTCTGTTATTTTTGTTGTAGTTTTACTGTTATTTTGTTACATCAATTATCATAGCATTTTTTTTAAAACGAATAAGAATTAAGAAATTCCATTCGAATGATTTTCTTAGATCATGTTTGGTTCCATAAAATTTGAAGTAAAATATGAGGGAGCAAAAGAAAATATAAAGGAAAAATGTAAAGAAAGAAAAAGGAAAGAAAAATTTTAAAAATAAAAAAATTCAATTATCAATAGAATTTTTTTGTATGTTTTTTCAAACTAATCTCACTTACTTTCCTCTATTGTATAAGATTAAATAATCTTAACATATATAAAAATTTTAACTCATCTTAATTATATTTTATTTTCTTTGATATTTTCTTATAGTAAATGCAGGGTAGAACAACCAAGTGCCTAAAGGTCATCCATATGAACTATCAAGTACAACATATGATCTGTACAACATTATAATATGATGAAGTAATTAATCAATGTCTCTTTTGATGGCAGGTTAAGAACCTTGGAGGAAACATGATGACAGTATGCCACTCGTGCATGCATATACAAATAATATGTTTGTCTCATTTGGATTCAATACCATCCCCACATACACTTTGAAATGAATTAATAATGCTATTGCTTCATCTCTTAAGATCTAATCTGCAAAAACAAAAGAGTTGGAACATTGAATTAATATATCACCATTTACACGGTGACTTGACATCTAATGTAGATCTGTTCACACTAACCCCATTAAAATAATTGACCCATATGTTCAACCTTCTATAAACATTGAAATAAAAATAACATTTCAGTATTGCAGATCAACTTCAGCTCATATAAATTGTTTACCAAATGTCATATTCTCGTATCATAAAGTCAGACTTTGCTTACAAACAGATAAAAAATGTTAGTAAGTATTTGTACAATCTGCAAAGATGATAAAACATGTGATGGGTCCATTTTCAACTCATGATATTGTGATTACTGTTGTTCTCACTGTTGAAGAGACATAGTAAAGACTGCCTAAGGTCACGTGATGCAGAAAGAGACATAGCAACATTATTCCTCTTGCAAAACGCATCACTATTCGTTCTCTTTCACACATTTTGATTCATCACAACAACCTTGGCTTCCCTTTCTTTGAATTTAGACTAGCATGGCCTTGAAACATCTTGTTGTTCATTCTTTTATTTCTATGTTTTGGGTCCCTATGGAAGAATAAATTATTGTCTAGTAGGCTCCATAAAAACCAAAAGGGCATGACTGAAGGTTCGAAACTAGTACTGAAGACTCAAATGGATCTTACCATTTTATTCGTTTGATTGAGAAAATAATAAGACAAGACTGTATTATGGGCAAACCAAATAAAACTACTAGGGGGTACAGTGGAGACATGAAAACAACAAACCACTCATGCATACATATATTAATTGCCTTTGTTCATTGACCTTTGATCATTATGCTAGGATCAAGATTTGGATCTAGATCGAGTATTTGTCTATAATATATTCTAATTGCCTTTGTTCATTGACCTCTGATCATTATGCTACTAGATGTGTCCACAAAACTACTTTGAGCTTATTTTTCAGGGTTTTTCTAATGACTCAAGGTTCTTCCATAGCAGATACAGCCTCCTTTCTTGGATGCAACTAAATTTTTATTCTTGAAACTTCTAGGGAGGACAGGGGAGACATGAAAACAAGAAGCCACTCGTGTGCACATATAATAATTTTGCCTATGTTCATTGACCTTGGAGCACCATTTTAGTCTCTCATTAACATCCAAATTTAATATTTTAGGTTTAAGATTCGGATCTAGATTGCAAGTTGGAGATCCGTCCATAAGGTTCTTAAATATGTTTTAATGGGTGTTCTGATGACTCAAGGTTCTTTCTCTGTGGATATTAGATTATTGACAAGATACATTAATGAACGCAGGCTAATGTAGCTGTTAGGGAGGTAAAAAGGGAAATCGTTGTCTTGGCTTTCTGTACAACACACCAAAAATTGGCAAATTGTGAGATGTTTGCAGGCCAAAACTATGACACATAACAAAATAAAAGGAAAAGCCAAGCTAGCACCACATGCCACACACATTACTTTATTCATCCTGTCCTGTTTTGATCTCTTTGTGGGGTTATTATATATAGAGGATTTGAGGGATACTGCAGCAGCTTGTCTCAAATGAGCTTCGAAAGAAGAGGAATATTAATGGCCAACCTGGTGCCATGTTAGACTAATTATTTGCTTCCTTCCAACTCATCCACCACCTTCAAAATCCATATTGTTTTTAATAACCCTGAAAATGGGAGGAATCATCCACATCATTACGAAAGCACTCACATCTGTCTGAATGGAAGACTTGTACAAATGCTTGGATGAGCTTCTTAGTTTGCAGTCCACCCAACAAGCCCTCTCCCACCATCAACCTGAGAAATGGATTGATGAATTGTTGGATGGATCTGTAAGCCTTTTAGATATTTGTGGCAACACAAGGGATGTAATATCACAATTTAAGGAAAATGTTGAAGATTCCCCACCTGCCTTGTGGAGGAGAAAAGGATGTGTGCATTGAAAGGTTGTTACACCAACAATTTATTTGCTCAAGAAAGAAGATGAACAATGATGCCAAAAAGTTGCTAGCAGCAATGAAGAAGATGGATAACAAAGCCGGGGCCTCTCCACTCTTGGATCAAGATCACACAGCCTCTACAGTACTGGAGTGCTCAGAGATGCAATGGCCAGTATTTCATCTTCCAAATACCTTTCACTGTCTTCTCTCCTCAAACAGTGTTAAGTCAAACCAAAGCATGGTAACACTGGTCGTGGTAAAGGGCCAGGTTTCTTACTACAGGTTTGAGAATATGGAGGAGTTGGAGACTATAGATTTTGCAACACAGCCCTTTCTGTAAAAAGAGAGGACTTAGAGAATGCAAATCAAGCCAGAAGAGTAAGACTGAGCTTTGAGGTCAGTATTGGAAGGCCAGTGATGGTTTAAGGCCACTAGGAACTTGATCAAAACAAGAGCCTCTCTCCTCAACATTTTCTCTCACTAATGTCATTCCAACAGCTCCCACTCCAAACTCTGCTCAGAACTTTGAACTTATGATCTGCAAAGGACTTCAGTTTTCAATCAAAATTAAATATATGAGTGTAAAAAACAGATAAATAATGAAATGCCATGAATTTGAATTAATGCATGTGTTTTTTTTTCCATTATCCAACCATCTACTAATATGAGATTTTATGTGTAAAATCAAATCTCATTCTGATAACCCTTAACAAACCTTTCTGTAGTTTATTACAAATAAGGACAAATTTATTTTATCAAACACTATTCAATCCTCTTGATTCTTCTAAGGGCCTAATTAAGGCTAATTATGAGTTTAAACAATTTGGAACTGACGTTTTAATCCTGTAAGTAATCAGAAACTTTACTTTTTTTTCATCAACAAGCCTCCTGAGGGAATTGCTACCTACATGGCTAGATATCACTCTGGTTTCCTTCCTGAAGACCAGAAGAAAAAGGAATTTACCTCAAAAGATAAAAACATAATAACAAAGCAAAAACTATAATATAAGCAATATTACATCTTCTACCATATATTTTCATCACCATCAAGTTGTTCATGTTAAAAACAAAGGCAAACACAGTAGTTAATCTATGGATTCATGCTAAACCTATTTATTGATCAATAATCATACCAATAGACTGCAAATAATCCCAGTAATAAAGATTAAGACCTTTGAGAATCATATGACTACATCCACTGCAGTATATGTAACAATATGTTCATCTCATTTTGAGTTAACAAATGCTTCACAAGCTTGGGGAAATTTTTGCTAATAGGAGAGAAAAATAATTTTCAGATTACCCAGTACTTTTAACACACACTTATCTATTTTTTATTAAATGTAATGTCTTTTAAATAGGCTACAAAGAGTAACTCTACTACCGGCCAGCTAAAAACTAAGGGAAACAATATAAAAAAACTAACAACCCACTAGATAATAATAAAATAAAATAAATAATTTAAACTCCACTGTTATAAACCATGGGATTCTAACTTAGTCCATTCCTCCAACACACATTTGAAATCTTGGTTAATACGCTGGTTACTTTTAAGATCTGATCTGTCACAAAAAGAGTTGGATCATTGGATTAATATATCTCCATCAGCTGGGTGACTTGGGACCTGATCTAGACCTGTTTGCATCAACCCCCTGAACTACATTGACCCTTATTTACAACCTTCTACAAACATCAGGTAGGACACCATTTTTTTTTTATTTTGATCAGACAGGTAGGACACCATTCCAGGACATCAAATCAACTTCACCTCATATAAACTGTTTATATAATTATCATATTCTTGCCTCGTAACGTCAGACATTGTAGACATACAAATGGACAAAGTTGTAAAGTACATATATAATCTACTGAGATGATAAAGCATGTAATGAATTTAAGATGATTACGATTTGTGGTGAATGATTGATCCAAATTCAAATCATGGATTAATTGGGAATACCTCATCTTGTAGGGGCATCTCTTTCATGCATTCAGATTCCACTCGACAACCTCACTGTGGTTGGTTGCCTCCTGTTTCTTTGAATTTAGAATAGCATGGCTCTGAAACATCTAGCTATTCATTCATTTCTTTTCTCTATGTTCTCGGTTCTTATCCTCTATGACAGTTTGGAATGCTCTAAGGAGGAAAATTTTCAATATTTTTAAAGGCACTAGATACTGGATCTCGAACATATGTGGAGATGGTCGACCTCTAGGCCCTTTTAATGGGAAATCTTGAAAGTATGACCACAGCTATGTTTTCCTGCAACCACCATCACCTACACTCCTTAAAGTTTGATAGAAGCCATCAAATGAGATTCTCACATAGTTGGCAATGTTTATAATGTAGGAATAGGTATACCAACTTCATGGAAATAACTCTGCAGCCTCTTTTTGCAGAATGGGGCATTTCAGATGTTCGTTTCCTCTTAAGCTTTTGGATCTAAAGTTTAGTATTTCAGAATCTAGATCTCAACCAACTTTTTAGGATCCTCTTGAGGGGGGTTTCATGTGATCCATTGATTGCATATAGAAATTGACAGACCCCTTTCCTATTGACAGGAAATCTACCGGCAACTCCACAGTAACCTCCCAACCAAGCTTGTTTCATTGACAATTCTGTGAAAATAGGAGTCGTTAAAGCCCCATTAGCTTGTCTTTGGAAAACATGGGTTATAAAATTTTGTACTTGAAAATCACACCTTTAGATTTAACGAAAATCCGGCAGCATAACGGCTGCACAGTGGTCAAGCCCGAAATACAAAATCACCTATATAAAAAATAAACTCCCAATATTTTCCAAAAATCCAACTACAACCATAAAGAACCTTTGGTCCTCATCAAAATATAAGATACAAATCAATCCAACATAATTTCATATGACTTTGTTTTCTCAAAACCATGCATGCATATTTTACAAAAGATATTTACATATACAAAATGTCACATTTTTACTTTTACTACTTTTACTTTACACCTTATCTTATATATATACAACACAACGTTTAAGACTGAGGATCCTGAAAATGTCTTTCGGCTTTAGTACCTGCACCTGAAATATTATTTAAAAGCAGCGTAAGTCAACGGGCTTAGTAGTCTTATAAAGTTCTAAATGCCATTATCTACGTATGTCTGCTCCGATATGAAAATCTTATGCAGAAATGGTTGCAAAATTTGTTTTATAGCGAGTTTTCCTATGAAAACCATTTAAAACTGTCCCAATATTCTTCTTTGAAAATTGTTTCGGTGGTGGTTAATATCTGAAAAGTGCTATATTAGTAACGTCAAAAAAGAGTACCAACCATTGTGGCCCATTTAAAAACTATTAGAAAACTATTTACTATTTATTGAAAATTGCTTGATGGTGGTTAATATGCGAAAGTGCTATACTACTCGTAGAGTACCAACCAACTATGGCTACATTTAAAAATACCCTAGACGTGATGCCACGGAACCTCGGAACCTGGCATCGGTAGTGAACCTCGGAACACTACCCTTCTAATATGGTCCGGTGAACACGGTGGGATCTCTATAAGCATAATGGAACCTTGGAACTAAAATGCCCGGTGATGGAACCTCGAAACCAACACCTCATCGCCATGTACTATGTATTTTAACTATATCTATATACCCGAATGTGTAGAGGGCGACTCATATATAAATATATCTTATATGTTAAGTAAGGCAATATAGTGATCATAATGTCATAACCACGCCATGCACAATCCAGAATCATGGCGGAGCGAGGCTGTGCCATCTGGGGTTTTGCTAAGCAATTATTCTTTCTAAGTCCTTTGAAATCAAAAGTTTTCTTGAGTATAACAAGTGGGAGGTAAAACACTTATTACATTGTATTTTCAAAGCACTTTACAAACTTGTAATTTAAACGCTTTCGTTTTAAGCGATTTTGAAATCTCGCTTTTACCGACTAATTTCTTTCAATTCTTATCGGCTTGCACTCTAGATTATGGGTTGGATGTTGATACGCCTACACAATCCATACAAAGTATGAAAATGTCCTCAATTCAGCGTTTTAACCATAAAACATACAAAGAGCCTCAAGCGTATATCGAAACAAACTTCGATTCTAACAAAACTTTACGTGCTAGTCCCATTCGATAAGGACATTGATAATATGAGGTAAAATTGACCAAAATGTCCCTACACATGAATTGCCCCATAAAAACTATATGTTTTAACAACTTTTTCAAAACGACCCTATGTTATTCGATGTATTAGACCACTCACGTCAGCATAACCACGAAATTCGCACATGTGGTACTACAATTAAATTTTTTTAAGAAATTATGTGGGCACCAAATGCTATTGACAGACATATAATTAAATTCTAGACTCAAGGGACTTTCCATAAAGTCTAAAAACACCCAAAAATATTTCTGAAATTTATGTTGGTATCAGAATAAAATCTAAAATTTCAACCCAGAATGTCCAAAAGCAGTCCAAGAAATTAAGTAAAGGCTATGCGAACACGGTTTGAAAATTCCTAAAAATTCCTAAACTCAGTCCAAAAATTTTGGAACTGAAGTTTACGACCTTTCACAGCCTCTAAGAAAATTTCAAGTCATTACATAGCCTTTAAGCTCGAAATAACACAAGTAGGAAAATTTTCTACCTTTTAAAGTTTGACAAAATGCTAAGATATTGGTACATTAAGCATTAACTCTGCGTACGCATAGTCGGCTTTATACCTTCAGCCGAAAATCTGATCAGATTTTAAAGTAAATCACGAGAAAAAAAAAAAAAGCAAAGAAAATAAAAATAAAAAACCTCTCTCTCACGCACTCATTGTCCGTTCGTCCCTGCCATTCGATTTTTATCTTCTATTTTTTTTTAAAATTCTTATTATTATTATTATTATTATTATTATTATTATTATTATTATTATTATTATTATTATTTGGATAAATGATTTCTATTACCTACGTTTGGTCAGTTTCTTCCCGAAATAATTTATTTCTTTTGAGTTCACTTTATTGTAAAATGAACTTAGATCAAGTCATTTCGACTTCAAGATTTTAGTAAAAATCTGTCCACAGAATCGCGAGCTTATCGTAGGAAATTAGTAAAATATTCGTATCTCGTAATTCAACGAAATTTTAAGGTCACTAGATTTTAAGGCAATTTGCTTGGCCTTGATCCAGTTTGTCATCAAGATCTAGAATTTTTTAGGTTTCCCTGAACCATTATGGTAATTTATTATTATTATTATTATCCTTTTGAAATTCTATAATTTGTACTTTCACCCCTCCACTTTCCTTGATTGCAAAAGTGTCACAATTCTTTGAAAACTTTATAATTTCACCCTTAAAAACAAATTTTAAAAATTCTATTATGACATTAAAATAATTAAGGAAGCCCTTGGTGCACATATGCGATCCTACGGTTACACATACCGTACACCCTATCGGGACGGGGCATTACAAATCCTCTCTCTTTTAGAACATTTTGTCCTCGAAATGAACAAAACTAACATAAAGAGGATACCTTAATGCGAAAACAGGCGAGGATATTATTTGTAGCATCCCCAAACCTCGGCTCCGCGTAGCCTCATAATCCTTGATTCCCAGTAAAACGTTGACTAAAGGAATGACCTTATTCCGCAAAATCTGCTCTCTGCGATCTACTATCTTCATTAGCTGCTCCTTATAGGTCAAATTATCCTTTAGTTCTAATGGATGATCTCTGAGTACATGGGAGAGATCTGGAATGTACTTGCGGAGCATGGGTACATGAAACACATTATGAACCTTAGACAACTCTAGAGGAAGGTCTAGTCTATATGCTACTGGTCCCACTCTGGAAATAATCTCATATGACCCTATGTATCTGGGCCTCAGCTTTCCGCGTCTTCCAAATCTAAGGACACCTTTCCAAGGGAGAGCTTTGAGAAGACCTGTGCCTGCATGGCTTTGTAGATCCCTACGAGGTTTGTCCGCATAACTTTTTTTAAGTCCCTTGGCTATCTTGAGTGCATCTCTCGGACAATGGATCTTATCTAAGGTAATACGTACTAACTGCGGGCCCTGTCAGTCTCCTCTCTCCTATATCGTCCTAGCATATTGGGTACGACATAGGCCATCTGATGCTTCAAATGGAGTCGTGCACATCTTTGGATTGATATGTTGTTGTAGGCGAACTCCATCAGAGATAAATGCGTATCCCGGCTTCCCTTAAACTCTATCACGCATGCTCACGAGGCATATCACTCTTGCGTCTAATCGTTCTCTTTGACTAACCATCGGTCGGCGATGGAAAATTTGTGCTCAAGGTACGTCGAGTCCCATTGGCATCCTGTAAACTAGACGAAATCCCTGAATGTGAATAAAGTCTCGATCTGAGACTATCAATATAGAACACCATGTAAATCTAACTATCTCCCTCCATGTATAATTAATTCCAACTTGTCCAACGGGTCATCATTGCTAAGCGGGAGAAAATGCGTAGTTTGCCGTTGGTCTATCCACTATCACCCATATGGCATCGATGTTGTCTCAGAAAGGAGTTCTCGAAAGCAGTGGCAATCCCACTTCAGTAATCTTATCACTTCCATACGAATCGGAAGGGTTGTATCTTTCTGCTGGCTTACGGTGCTGCCTTCCACTGGCGGCCGGGTTAGGCATACGGATCTAATCTGCAATTTCCTTTTCATACCCTTCACGATAATGCTCCTCGGTATGATATCTTGGTGCTACCGGGGTGCATAGGCGTATCTTTGAAGAGTGAGCCTCTTCCATGATTTCCCTTTTGGAGTTCACCTATTTGGTACACACATTCGACTCCTCTAACTATTAAAGCCCCATCGTCTCGATCACGGAACTCACGGTTTCCCTACCACCCTCGATCTACGCTCAAACAATCATCTACGAAACACCTTGACCTTCCTTGATTTTGATCCACGAGAAGGACTAACATAAAATGATACTTAGCAGGTGTCCACATATCGAAGCTACTTTGAACTCCCCGAGATCTCAACTCTATCAACAATGGGAGATATGCGTGCGCGAGATAAGCATAGGAACCCTCGATTTCTGCTTAAGGCATCAGCCACAACATTGGCCTTCCAGTATGGTACTCTATCGTGCAATCGCAATCCTTAATCAACTCAACCATAGCGCTACCTAAGTTAAGCTCTTTACGAGTGAAGATATCTTTGGCATGAAGCTCTTATGATCGGTGAATATCGGCCAGGAACACCGTATAGATAATGTCTCCAGATCTTTAGAGCGAAAACCATTGCTGCTAGTTCTAAATCATGGGTCGGGTAGTTCTGCTTGTGCTTCTTTAACTGACGGGAAGCATAAGCTATCACTCTACTATCCTGCATCAAAACACACCCTAACCCTTGTCTGGAGGCATCACTGTACACCACATAACCATCCTTTCCTGACATTGGTACTAACATTAGGCTATCCGTAATCTCTGCCTCAGCTCCTCAAAACTATGCTGGTAGGTATCTAACCACTCTAATTTCTGATCCTTTTTCAATAGATTGGTCAATAGGGTTGCTATCTTCAAAAATCCCTCAACAAATTTCCTGTAATATTCTACCAATCCGAAAAGCTGCGGACTTGAAACATTCGGTAATCTTTGCTTCCAGAGTTCACTATAAACGATCTTGAGGATCCACCTTTAATACCTTACACGAAAATGACATGACCCAGAAAGGCTACTTTGTCCAAGCCAAAGCGGCACTTCTTAAACTTAGCGTATAATTGGCCTCTTGAAGCTGTCACTATCTGGAGATGCTCTACATGTTCCTCTGAAATGCCTGAGTACACTAGAATGTCATCAATGAATACGATCCTGAAACTTATCTAATGCGGGTGAATACCACATTCATAAATCCATGAGCGCGGTAGGGCACATTAGTCAATTCGAATGGCATCACTAGGAACTCGCAGTGACCATATCTCGTCCTGAAGGCAATCTTAGAAACATCATTATCTCGGAACCTCAACTAATGGTAGCCTGACTTAGGTCAATCTTAGAATATACAGAGATCCGCGTCACCGGTGGTGAATAGCTCATCTATACGAGGCGGATCTTGGTTGCGTATTGTCGCTGATTCGGTAATACCATAGTCTATACACAATCGTAAGCCATCTTTCTTCTTTACGAAGAATGGAGCTCTCACGGTGGTACTAGGTCGGATATGAAGCCCTTGTAATAATTCCTCGATTATTGCCTTGATTAATTATGTTGGCACCATTCTATATGGAGGAATGGATATCGGCTCGGTCCTTGGAATCAGTTCAATAATAAACTGATTATACATCAGGAGGTAAGGCGGCTCTCATCTGGAAAGACATTTGGGAACTCTTTGACTATAGGGATGTCTTCGGCCGTGGCCCCTCTTGTCTCCCACATCCACCACAAATGCAAACCTTTGTGACAACCTTTCCAAAGCATTTTTGAGGCGGTCATGGCATTAATGAGACTAGGGGCGATCTCTCTTTTGATTCCCAAAATATCACGCCTGGTTCCTTTGGCGAACCAATCTTACTTCTTTCTTATAGCAATCTAAGGTGGCTCTATGCGGATAACCAGTCGTACCCAAGACCTTATATAAATCATGGATACCTAACACATTCTATAAAGTCGATTGGAAAATCCTTATTCCGAATCCTGTCTGGCACTGGAACTATCCTTTTGGATATCATAGTATCTCCATTGGGTACAGAAACCACCATACGACCATCTATAGGCTGGGACTCTATCTGGTGCCTCTCAGTGTGTAATACCCCAAAATATGCCCTAACAGTTTAATAACATGTTTAGGATATTTTGTAGGTATAATTTGAATTTTTCGTAATTATAATTTGCTAAGTGAGAAAATTTCGAAAACCCGGAATTTATACAAGATACAAGGGTATATTAGTAAAATTTTTCAAAAAGTATATGAAAGGCATAATATGAGAAGGGGATATGCCATTATAGAAATAAGAAAATTGGGTTGCAAATAGAAGAGAGTATAAGGACTAAAAAGTAATAAAGGAAAATTTTAAAAATATAAAAAGGGAATAAAGACCAAATTTGGTCTCACATTCTAGGGCTTCACGTTTAGAGCAAATAAGAGAGAAAATAAGAGAAGAAGAAGAGGAAGAAGAAGGAAGATAAGAGAAAAAAGAAAAAGTAAGGATTTCATTTTTTTTTGTATGGATTTTGTCTTGAATTGTATGGAATATGTTTGTTTTCCTTTTTGTTGTCCTAGCTCTGTTTGGGTGCTGAGAAAATGTGGGAATCGAAAAGGTTAACAAGAATTTTAATTGATTGGCTTAGTATGGGTATTTGTTGATTGAGTATGGAATGTATGGAAATTAGCGGTGTATGAAAAACCTTGTTTGTTTCATATGAAAATTTAAAGCCACGAATGTTTATATTCTATTTTTCGTTTGGTGGCTGAGTGATGATTTTTATACCTTCGAGTTTTTCAATAGAAATCAGATCTTTTAGATCAAATTCATAACAGTGAGGATTTTTGCTCGTCTAACTAAAAGCTTTGATAAGGTTCGTTAGAGTTAGTTACGACCATTTGTAAGTTGTTGAAAGATCCCTAGATTTTCTTGGGTTCTGTAGAGTTCAAAAAGGGGAGAGATTAGCTGTGTGAAGTAGAATCCGTGTGTGTGTTTTTGCTGTGTAATGGAGACACAGAGAAATAGGGGAAAACAGAGTGCTGTTTTGAAGTCCTTTTGCACATGGAGTCTTTGTAGAAAAGTCTGAATAAAGCTTTTTCTTCTACGTATTGCTATTTCCATAAAAAAAAAGTCCGTTTTTGGGTGTTGGATTACAGCAAGCCCTTTGAGTCTAGAATCCACTATATAAGCTTAATACCCAACTTGAACCCAGATTATGTCCGAAAATGACAGAAAACAGTAGGCCCCTGCTGGTTCGGCGCACCGGATTTTCTGGTTGTGTCCTCCAACTTCGGACAGGCATAACTTCTTCGTCCGAAGTCCGTTTTGGGTGTTCTTGGATTCTATGGAAAGCCCTTTGATTATAGAATCGACCAATATATATCTTAATGCAACTTGAACCCAGATTATGTCCGAAAATGACAGAAAACAGTAGGCCCCTACTGGTTCGGCGCACCGGATTTTCTGGTTGTGTCCTCCAACTTCGGACGGCCGCAACTTCTTAAAGTCCGAAGTCCTTTTGGGTGTTCTTGGACTCTATGGAAAACCTTTGAGTCTCAAAATCCACCCATATATAGGTGATACCATATTGAGTTTATAATACATCCGAAAATGACGACTAAAAACAGTATTTGCTGCTCTTTGCTTGGTAGCTGATTTCTTCATGGCTTGCAACTTGCATAACTCCTTCGTTAGGATTCCGTTATGGGAATTCTTGGACTCTATGGAAAGCTCATTGAGTATAGAATCTAGTCATATGCTATTTAATGGTATTTGGTGTCAATTTCGTTCTAAAAATTTGATTATAGTACCAAGCGTACTAATCGTTTGGCTACGGTTTATAAGCATACATGAATTAAATATCCGAATGATAGCAATAGCAATATACGCAGAGTTGATATGTAAAGAAATATGAGAATAGTGATATGAAGCTACAAATATGAGAACGAATTCAGATTAAATTAATCATAGAAATATCGCATATGATTCTTGGGATAACAATAATTATTCGGGAATATGAGATATGTACTGAAAATGGAATAAAACACTGGATTGTCTGCTTAGAACCTGGTAGAGGCATAGATGGGCATGCCTATTAGGGAAAAACAAATCTGCAGCATACTGATTAGTTGGCCCCGTTTGGATCATAACAGTGCCTTCGGGCCCTTATAGATGGTCATTGTCTCGTACAATGATAACAGCGCCTTCATGCCCTTATAGTTTCCTTATTCCACTTCTAAGGTTTATGCAGGCATGAAACATAAAACAAATGACAAGATATGCAAATGATTTGAACATGATAAAAGTACATGACATGATATGAGAAGCATAGCATTGTTGTGTGATGATATGTAAACAGTGACAAGTACATGTTGACAAGAACCAGAAGAAAAATGTAAACGACCTGAAATGAAACATGATATAATAAGAAAGTATAAGATTGCATAAGCATGTGTAAATTATATTTATGGAACATATATAAGCATGTGTATATGACAAGTATAGAATATGACATAAGTATATGATATTTTATATGTATATGTAAATGTGTAAAGTGAGATGACTCTTATTAGTGGTTGTCCACGAGTTATTCCCACTAAGCGTAAAGCTTAACACGGGTTTTCATCCGTGTAGGTACGGAAGTAGAGGCAAGAGGACAGGACAATCCGCATCAGTCTCCAAGGTCAACACATCATTAGGTGCTCACTTGAAGACTTTTTGGTCTATTTTGTATATGTAATATCCTTTTTGTTGTTTGTAAACAAATGAAGCAATGTAAATGTTGAACTACTTTCATGTATGGAGCTTGTATAAATTTTGGGAAATCCTTTGCTACGGGGCCAAATACGAGATAAGTGTTTAACATTTTATGATTAGCTTAAAAGGCTATAAAAAAAATGATGACACCTAAACCCGACCTTTGAGTCTTTGGGTTGGGGCGTCACCGCAGGTGAATGGTACTAAAATAAATGAATGAGTGGCTCTGGGTCCGCAATGCATATGCATCATGATAAATGGCCCGAAATCATACCGGTAATCGTGCGGTGATACATACGCCTCTGTTGTCGTGATACCCGAGCTTGGTACAAGTACCACTACGAATCGTGTCGAGTCTTGCCTGCATACGCCTGCATGACCTCTGCGAGTGTTGCTTGCCTCTGCACAGACCACCCCTACCGGCTGATTGGGGTGGCCCGGGTACTGGGTGAATGCTCTTTGTACTTACCTCGAGAGGTCTCTCTCGACTTCTGGCGTGGATGATCTCGGATAAAGTGAGTTTCACGCCCGCGTTGGGAAGCATCTATCATGTTCATCACACTCTTGAGATGCCTCCTCGACATGTAGGGCACAATGGAAGAAAGATGATCTGATCACACTAGGCGGCGGGTGCATGGTGACTAGTTACGGGGAGCACCTCTCTTCTTGTCACGGCCGCCTGAGTTAGACCCAGTTGTCCTTTCTACCTTTAGTGTGGGCCTCGGCCCGACTCTCAAAAGTTATTTTGAGATGCCCGAAATTTAGATGAACTTTAATTGGCGTTGGCCCAGGCCATGAATCGCTTACATTTATGTTCCTCATTTTCCTGTATCATAGGGCACCAATTTCACGAGCTCTGAAAACCTCTGCTCATATTCTATCATTGTCAGGGATCGCTACTCTAACCTAAAGAATTCTTCTATTTTTGCATCATGATAACTACGGGTGAAATAATGCGTAAATACACAGCATGGAGCCGGGTCTAGTGACTCTGTAGAGATTGTCTCCTGTAATGGCCACCCACTAATAGTCCTTGGCTGTTTGCCATCAAGAACAACCACGAAAAAGGACTTTACGCTCATCCTGAACATCCCATCAACGTATAAATTTCACTAACCACCGTCACAACCATAAATTACCTTGCCTCTGGATCGCGGTACCATCATAAGTTTTAGCCCCAACAGTTTTAGAGTGCGTTCTATCATTGCCTACACTCTTTTAGAAGGCTCATAGTTGTGGTGTTGCTATATCAATCTGTATAACCTGATTCATAGTCAAGGTACCGCCTCTTAGGTGCGACCCTGGTGGTTCTCTTGAGTGGGTTTATTGAGGCATCTTCCGATCTAGGGGTGTGCTCGACATTTCTCTCTGGTGGTGCCTCCGATGCGGAAGTCCTAGGTCGACCTCTACGACCTCGTCCAGACATAATGCTGTGAATTTCAAGGTTAAAAGATTCAGTGACACTTTACAATATTTGATGCATGCAAGGATTTAGAAAAACAGTATAGGTTGCAATAGGAAAATCATTATAAAAAACAATTCTATAGGAAATAATGTGGAAAACGCGCGAAAAAACAGGCGAACTATCGCCTAAAGCGCTCACGATACCAACTTGATGTGAGCCCCTTCCTATTATTAAAGGGAATGCGTAGAAGCGCAACTCCACGAGTAACCTCCAGCGAGCTAAGCTCGGCCGGCAAATTACCATGAAGCTAAAGTCGTTAAAAGCTGGTAGTTGTCTTTGGAAAACGTGGGTTATAAAATTTTGTACTTAAAAATCACACCTTTAGATTTAACGAAAATCCGACAGCATAATTGTTGCATGGTGGTCAAGCCCGAAATACAAAATCACATGTATAAAAAATACACTCCCAATATTTTCCAAAAATCCAACTACATCCATAAAGGACCTTTGGTCCTCATCAAAATATAAGATACAAATCAATCCAACATAATTTCATTGCAACCTGTTTTTCTCAAAATCATGCATGCATATTTTACAAAAAATATTTACATATACAAAATGTCACATTTTTACTTTTACTACGTTTACTTTACACCTTATAAGTATATATATACAACCACCCGGCGTCTAGGACTAAGGATCCACCGGAAGGTCTTTCGACCGATGCCATTTTTAAAAATTATTTAAAAAGCAGAGAGAGAGCGCCAGACGACGGGGTCATTGAGTACTATAAGTTCTAAATGTTGTTGTTTCTTGTATGTACTCCTAATATGAAAATACATGCAAATAGTTGTAAATGTTTATAGAAAGCTGAGTTTTGTAACCATTTAAAGAAAACTATTATAGAAAACTATTTACCAACTGCTTTATTGTTGATGGTGGTTAATATACGAAAAGTGCTATATTGTAAAATCAGTACGACCACGTGGCCCATTTCATGTTACGAAAACTATTTAACAGCGAACTACCGTTTGATGGTGGTTAATATCTTTGAAAGTGTTATACGTAAATCAAGTACCAACCCTTGTGGCCCGTTCGAAATACCACGACGTGATGCCCGCGGAACCTCGAAAATTGCATCGGTAGTGAACCTCGAACAACTACTAGTCTAATATGGTCGGTGAATGATGAGATCTCTATAAGCGTAATGGAGCATTGAATACAAAATGTACGTGATGGAACCTCGGAACCAACACCTCATCGTCATGTACTATGTCAGCGCGCTAACTATCTATATACCTCGAATGTGCAGAGGGCGACTCACTATATAAATATATATTATACTAACCCCCAATTGCCGACTAGGCAATATAATTAGTCATAATGTCCCATAACCCTGCCATGCACAATCCGAGATACATCTGACCGGAACTGAGCTATGCCATCTAGGGGTTTTTGCTAAATCAGGCCAAACTGTTTCTTAAGTGCTGAAATCAAAAGTTTCTGCTGAGTATAACAAGTGGGAGGTAAAAAAAATGCTTTATTCATTACATTGTATTTTCAAAGCACTTTACAAACTTGTAATTTAAACACTTTCGTTTTCGAAAACGATTTTGAAATCTTCATTTTTACCGTATTTCTTTCAATTCTTGTCAAACACTCCTAGATTATCGTCGGATGCTCAATCGCCTACACAATCCATACAAAGAAATGCGAAAATGCCCTCGGTTCGGCGTTTTAACCATAAAACATACAAAGGGCTTTTCAAAAGCGTATACCAAAACAAGCTTGGTCCTAAACTTTCATTAGTCCCATTCGTGGGAAATTGAAGCAGCTACTTGAGGTAAAATTGACCAAAATGCCCCTACACATGAATTGCCTCATAAAAACTATATGTTTTAACAACTTTTTCAAAACGACCCTATGCTATTCGATGTATTAGACCACTCACGTCAGCATAACCACGAAATTTGCACATGTGGTACTACAATTAAATTTTTTTTAAGAAATTATGTGGGCACCAAATGCTATTGACAGACATATAATTAAATTCTAGACTCAAGGGACTTTCCATAGAGTAAAACACTAATATTTACGAAATTTATGTTAATTTGTCGCAGAAATAAAATCCTAAAATTTCAACCTAGAATGTCCAAAATAGTCCAGGAAATTAAGTACGAGCTATGCGAAGACACGGTTGAAAATTCTAAAAATTCCTAAACTCAGTCGAAATTTTGGAGCGAAGTTTCACGACCTTTCCACGGCACAAATTTGAGTCATTACATAGCCTTTAAGCTCGAAATAACACAAGTAGAAAAATTTTCTACCTTTTAAAGTTTGACAAAATACTAAGATATTGGTACCTACGCGTAGCTCTCGTCGCATAGTCCAACTTTGCCTTCTACTTCGACGAAAATCTAAGATCCGATTTTCGTAAATCTAAGAAAAAAGAAAAGAGAATAAAATAAAAATAAAAAACCTCTTTCTCTCACGCACTCACTGTCCGTTCGTCCCTGCCATTTGATTTTTATCTTCTTTTTTTTTATTCTTATTATTATTATTATTATTATTTGGATAAATGATTTCTATTGTCTCATTCGAGTCCGTTTCTTCCAAAATAATTTATTTATTTTCAGTTCACTTTATTGTCAATGAACTTAGATCAAGTCATTTCCTGACTTTCGAGATTTTTGTAAAAATCTCTTCCCTAAAGTCACTGGCGACTTATCACCTAGAAATTCGTAAAATATTTCGATTGTCTCAAAATTTAACGAAATTTTTCTGGGTCACTAGATTTCGCGAGAAGAATTTAATGGCGCAGTCTGTTTCATCATCCGAGATCTAGAGAATTTTCTAGGCTTCCCTAAACCATTATGGTAATTTATTATTATTATTATCCTTTTGAAATTCTATAAATTGTACTTTCACCTCTCCACTTTTCTTAATTTCAAAAGTATCACAATTCTTTGAAAACTTTATAATTTCACCCTTAAAAACAACTTTCAAAAATTCTATTATAGCACTAAAATAATTAAGGAAGTACTTGGTGCACATATGCGACCCTACGGTTACACATACCGTACACCCTATCAGGACGGGGCGTTATAGAAACTCCTTTTATTTTCCACAGAACACGATAAGTTCCCTTTATTTTCATAAACAAGAACATATTTATTTCTATCTGTTAAGGATTAGTTTTCTAATCCATTTAGGAATCTTTTCCTTCTTTCCTTTTCTCTTACTCTCCTAATTAGATTCTAACTTTGTTTCCTTTTTTTGCTCTAACATTTGAGTATAAATATGTATATTCCCTTCTTTGTTAATCAATGAAAATCAAACATTTATTTTTCTCTTCACATGACATTAGAACCACTTTATCGGTAGCCCCCTTCTCTAGTATATCTCCTCCGTCGGTCCTTCTCTGATGGACCTTCTTCGACATAACTTCTCCAATGGACTTTCTCCAGTGAACCTTCTCAGGTAAAAACTACTCTCGGCGACTTTTCAACAAATCTACTTGCGGTCCTCTTTCGGTCCCACATCAACTTGTCATTGTAATTAGATTCAGACGACTACATTTAGTAATAATGCTGACCATGTCGACTCGATTGCATCAACTCACATGTGCGGTCAATTCCGACCCATCTAGTGAGCCATGCCTCGCCCGGTCCACATCATTCGCCTTGTATTGATTTTGGCCCGATATATCTAATGGCCATGTCTCACTCCGGCCACATAACTCATTGTGTAGTCAATTCCGACGGCTTTTCTACCGACCCAAGATCTACCCATCGAATTAAGTACATGTCCGTTAGATCCGGCCCGACTAGGTTGGGGATCAGAGCGAAGTCGGGCGCGATCATATCTATCTTATCTTGTACTATCTTGTCTTGGGACTCTCATTGACTGTTCTTTCTCGGAGCGTACTGTACCTGTTAGTTGCACAAACAATTTCGGTAATAACAAAAATCATTTTGTACATATACAAAAGAACTATGGGTAGTGTCCATCACAATTTATACACGTATCTGAGTCAGATTTACTGTACATTTAAAATATTCTATTACAAAAACATCGGAGATTGCGAGCTGTCAATGGTGAAACACCTATCTACGAGTCAAAACTGCTGCGTGTGGAATGTCTGTCTTCTATCCTTGTCTTGACTTTTGTACCTACGGATTGAACACCCGTGCTAAACTACGGCTTAGTGGGAACATAAGCATGGACAACCACCCGATAGCGTATCACAAGCTTATACATATGCATTATATATATCTAAGCATTTTCTATAACGTAATTCCTTATCATCGATATTCTGACATATCAAACCTTTTCTGTATATTCCTATGATTTGTGCATTCTTCACTTTCATACTTGTACTATTGTATACTTTCCTAATATAGGTGTTCATCTTGTACTTTTCATATCTTTGTTATCCACCGTACTATTCCTATACTTCATATACATTTATGCGTTCTTATTCTATCTATCCTATACTTTGAGCTTGTATACTTTTATTACTTTTCTTGTGTTCATATACTTATTTCCATATCAATTTATCTTTGTACTACTTGTTCTTATGAGTATGTCTGCACTTTCATTGCATAGCAGTGCTATGCTTCTCATATCAGGTCATATCTTCTATACATATCATTTCCTTTTTGTGGTTTCATTATGCGCAAATACCGCGGCGGATCACGGGGAAACTATGTGTACGAAGGTACTATCCTTTGTCTGAAGCGATCTGCAATACTGTTAATACCGAAGGTATCATCAGCATGCGAGGCAGGTGATCTACGTCTATTAATGGTGACCCTTGCGGGACCACACGATCAAACGAGATCTATATCATCGACCCAAACGGGGCCTCGATATACAAATACATGAATATCTTTGCGGCAAGCGTATCTTCCACATGGCGTACTGTCACATCCTCACCGGGTTACAGCGGGAACTGATCAGGATATTTTCATATCATATTCTTCATTACATATTTCATAAGCATGAATAACTATTGTTATCATGATCGCTTATGCAATATGTACTATCATTACTTTAATCTGTATTTGTTCTCATATCTGTAACTTCATATTATGGTTCTCATATTTCTCTATAATACATATATTCATATCTTTTACTATCCTTTAGTTTTGTCTTCGTATCATATATGTAATCCTATCATATATCATGAATGCATCTATGCACTCTTGTATTTATATATTCATATATACAGCTTTCTATATTCATATCTCTTTATATCATTTACGTATTCCTGTCATGTCTTCATCTATTCATATAATTTCTATATTTCTATCATGTATGCTCTTACTCATTCATATATTCGTATATGTACCTATTAGTCATGTACATGTACCCATTCCTATGCTTTGTCATCTTTTGCTTATCTCTATTGTTCCTAGCATTTACGCATTTCTATCATGTGTTCCTAGCATGTTCCATCCCCATTTGTTTGTATGACTTCAAATCCTTATGTTGTGTATACTCTTATATTCATATGTGCCTATCATTCGAGATCTTGTAGGCTATCATATCTTATGACATATCCTATCATATCTTATCATATCTTATAACTTATACCTATCTGTATCTTATGACACCTCCTATATTCATATCATATTCATGTTTATGAACCCATCTATACATATTACAATTTCTATGTTTTCTTGTTTCACTGGCTATTACATATAGCACTTCATATACTTATGAAGTATGATGTCTATGAGATCACACCTCATTCATATATTCTCATTCCTTTATGAATCTAGTTTACTTAGGAATTGGAATCAATACAATCGGATCATCCTAAATAAAGTTATGGCATTTTTTAGCCACCCAGCTAGTTATTTTACCGATTTTCTAGGACAGTTTGTATTACTCATTTTTTCCTTGAGGTCTTAACTTCTTATTTTGACACACTATGTCCTTATATTCATTTAAGCTAAGGTGCTAAGGGTTCTATTCCAACTGGAATCGCAATTCAGACACCCCGGAACTCAGGTCACGATCCGAAACAACCCGGACTTCTCTATGTTCAACACTGAAACCAGAATTTGGTTTGCACATGGTCCCACTTCGAGTGGATTTTTGGGCCACTTAGAGTCATAATTTGACAATGTCTATTTCTATATGGATGGTTCTCCTTGAAGTCTATTTTAATTATGTGTGAATCACTCAAATCAGGATAAGAAATGAGTAGGTTATGGCAAAATACAAACTGGTCAAAACTGGAAAACGAACGGGGGTGTCTCCGGTACATGTGTGACTTGTACGGTACATGTTCGAATACAGGGTGTACCGGTACATGTTCAAGTTGTACCGGTACATAGCGATGAAAATGCCCAAAATGTGTATTTTGTTCCATATTTCCATATTTTGCTACCCAAATCAGCCATACTTCATCTGCAGCTTCAAGACCCGCTCCATATGTCTCTTGCCAAACTCTTTTCTACTCAATTTCCTCTTTCCAATGCTTATTTTGGTTTAAAGACCTATCATGAATTACTTAAAACCCATTCCAATATGGGTTATAACTCATACACAAATCAAACTCAGGATTTGTTAGGTTTTATTCTAAACCCTAATTCAATTATTCTCGATTAACCATGAATTCGCTCGAGAGGATTTCATGAGCTTATTGTGCCATATGGGGTTTTACCCACCTTACTTGCCATCATTTTTGGGTTAAGATGAAACCCTAGCAAAAACCCTATGTTTGGAGACAACTAATAACCATGCAATTGTATGGAAAACAATTCCAAGCTTTAAAAGCCCATGTAGTTCCATACCTTAGCTTGATCTTGGCTTCTCTTCCTCTTCCTCTTCTCTTCTTCCTCTTCCTCTTCTCTTCTTTTCTCCTTTTGCTCTCCTCTCTCTCTCTACGGTTTCTCTCTGTTGGAATAAATTTGTCTTAAAACCCATGTTTGTTAAGGCCATGTTTGGCCAAAACAATAAAAACCCATTTTTGGATTCTTTTCCCATTTTTGCACTTAAGCCCTTCCATTCTTTATTATTTCTATTCTATCTTTTCTCTAATTGTCTTGAATCCCGCAACTTATTAAATTTTCTACTTTGGCATCCATCTTTTCATTTTATGACAATTAAATCCTTAAGTATTAAATGACTAATTGCCCTTGGCTCCGATCTATTAATTCGGTCTCTTATTTTATTTCCCGAAAATTCCCATTTAACTTTTAATATACCCTAAACAAGTCCGAAAACTGCTAGGGTATATTTCGGGGTGTTACAACATGTCTAACAAGCTTGATGCATTTGGATTAAGTACATGTGTATCCCATTTCACCTATATGCTCCAGCTTGAGGAAGAGTGTTAAAGATTAGTTTCCTAATCTATTTAGGAATCTTTTCCTTTTTTCCTTTTTTCTTTAGTCTCCTAATTAGACTCTAACTTTGTTTCCTTTTTTTGCTCTAACATTTGAGTATATATATGTATGTTCACTCATTTGTTAATCAATGAAAATCAAAGAGTTATTTTTCTCTTCACATGATATCAGAGCCACTTTTCTGGCAACCCCCTTTTTCGACAGACCTTCTGCAGCGAAGCTTCTCCATCGGACCTCCTCTGTCAGACCTTCTCTGTTGGACCTTCTCCGACGGACCTTCTCTAACAGACCTTCTTTAACGAACCTTCTCCGGCGAACCTTCTTTGATGGACCTTCTCCAGTTGACCTTCTCCGACGAACCTTCTCCGACGGACCTTCTTCGTCGGACATTCTTCGACGACTTTCCACCAATCTACTTGCAAGCCCTCTTTCGATCCCATCAACTCGTCATGTAGTCGATTCAGGCAACACATCTAGTGACCGTGTCTCACTCCGGTCACATCAACTCGCCGTGTAATCAATTTCGGCAACACGTGATGGACGTGTCTCACTCCAGTCATAGAACTCGCTGTGTAGTCAAATTCAGCATCTTTTCCAGCAAACCCATATCTACTCATCGGATTAAGTACATGTCTAACAAGCTTAATGCATTAGGATTAAGTACATGTGTAAACCATTTGACCTATATGCTCTAACTTAAGGGGGAGTGTTAAGGATTAGTTTCTTAATCCATTTAGGAATCTTTTCCTTCTTTCCTTTTCTCTTTCGTCTCCTAATTAGACTCTAACTTTGTTTCCCTTTTTTGCTCTAAAACTTGAGTATAATTATATGTATGTTCCCTCCTTTGTTAATCAATGAAAATCAAATAGTTGTTTTTCTCTTCACTAATCCTTAACAATATCAAACACTATCCATTTTCTTAATTCTTCCCACGGTCCAAGGTTGATTAGGATTTAAACTATCCAAAGCCAAAAATTCTAATCCAGTATTTAATCAGGAAGTCTACTTTTTATTTTCAATAACAAGCCTCTTCAAAGACTTGGTACCTACATGCTTGTGATCATCCTCGTTTCCTTCCTGAAATCCAGAAGAATAAAGAATTTATGGAGAAAATTTGAGAATTTTAAAACAGTGAAAATAGCAGTGTCTTTCATCATATATGTTCATCACTCATCGTTGTCTATGTTAAAACAGCGAAACAGCAGTAGGATTCACGGATTCAAGAGTTGAACCTATTATTGGTCAATAACTTTAGCACAATTGAGTTGTAAACAAATTTCTCCTTATATTGGCATGTCCTATTGAGGAATTATGGTGACAACACACCAGCCACTCATGCTTGCATATATAAATATGTTTATCTAATTTTGATTCAATACCATCCCCACATACATTTTGAAACCAATTATTAATACTATCGTATGATCTCTCAAGATCTAATCTGTCAAAAAGAGATAGAGCATTGGATTGATATATCACCATCTGCAGGATGACTTGACACCATGATGTAGGTCTTTTTGCATCAACCCCCTAAATTAAATTGAACCTTCTTTACGACCTTCTACAAACACCTCATATAAACGGTTTATATAATATCATATTCTTGCCTCATAAAGTCAGACTTTGTAGACATACAAACAAACAATGTTGTAAATTAGGTATGTATGCATCTACAAAGATGACAAAACATGCAATGAATTTGTCATGATTATGATTAGAGGATAATGATTGATCCATATTCAAATCATGGACTAATTGGGAGTACCTCAACTTGTACGAGCATCATAACACAATGAAAATTACAGTTCTCAGTGGACGGGGACAAAATTACAGTTCTCAGTGGACGGGGACTGCATGACTAGCTAAGGCCACATGGTACACAGAGACAGAGCAACATCCTGCCTCTTGCAAAATGCATCACCACCCATTCTCTTTCATGCATTTAGATTCCCCTCAACAGCCTCACTGTGTTTGGTTGCCTCCTGTTTCTTTGAGTTTAGACTATCCATTCTTTTTCTTTCTTATGTTCTATGCTCATATTGAGGAATAAATTCTTGTCTGGCAGTTTCAGTCTTCCTTTCTTTCTCTCGCTAAGATTGGGTGGGAGTGGGCTCTATAAAAACCAAAAGGAAATGATTGAACCTTGAGAATAGTAGTGAATATTCAATTGGTTATTACCATCTTGGTGGTTTGGTTGAGAAAAGATTAAGAAATGAATAGTCTTGTTCTGAAAAGTAAAACCAAATAATACTTTTAGGGAGCACAGTGTGGAGACACGAAACCAGGAAGCCACTCGTGCACATATATAATAATTTTGCCTTCATTCATTAACCTTTGATTTCTCATTAGCATTTAAAATTTTAATATGTTAGGTTCGAGGTTCATCAAGATCAAGATTTGGAGATCTGTTCATATGTACTATTATGAGCTTTTTAATGACCCAAGGTTCTTCCTCTGTGGATACAATATTGATAGGCTACGTTATTGCATGCAGGCTAATGTGGCAGTTAGGGAGGCCAAAGGGGGAATGACTAATTTGGCTTTCTGCATGACACATCAAAATGGTAGAACACCTAATACCTTTTTCAGATAAAAAATTAGCAAAGTGTGAGATCTTTGCAGGTCAAAGCTATGACACAACTAAATATAAGAGAAACCCCATGCTGGCACCACATGGCACTCACATTATATTACTGGTCTTATCTTGTTTTAAACTCTGAGTCTGGTTATTATATATAGAGAATTGTGGACATTGTGGAAACAATCTCAAATTTGATCTTTCTGTGAAAGAAGAGAAACAATGGCTAGCCAGTGCCATGTTAGATCGATTAGCTTGCCTTCCAGATCCCACCCTACCACTCTTAAAATCCAAGAGGAGCTTAACAAGCTCAAAAACTGGGAGGCATCACCCACGTCAACATTGGGTACAATCTGCAATGGCCATTCTGGACTGCAAGAGTTGTACAAATGCTTGGATGAATTTCTTAGTTTGCAGTCCACCCAACAAACCCTCTCCCACCATCGACATGAGAAATGGGTTGAGGAATTGTTGGATGGATCTGTAAGGCTTTTAGATATCTGTGGCGATGCTAGGGATGTGATTTCACAATTTGAGGTAAATGTTGGAGATCTTCAATCTGCTCTCAGGAGGAGAAAAGGAGATGTGTGCATTGAGGGCAGCATCAACAATTACATCTGTGCAAGAAAGAAGATGAACAGGGATGCTAAAAAGTTGTTAACAGCAATGAGGAAGATGGAAAACAAAGCTGCAGCCTCTCCACTCTTAGATCAAGATCATCAGCTCTCCACCGTAGTCAGAGTGCTCAGAGATGTTAACGCAATGAGCATCTCTGTCTTCCAGTTACTTGTGTGCTTCTTGTCCACACCAGTGTTAAAATCTAAACCAAGTAGATGGTCACTGAAATTTATGCAAAAGGGAGCGGTTTCTTGCGAAGGAAAACAGGAGAATGTGGAGGAGTTGAAGAATATAGATTTTGCATTAAGTGCCATTTCAAGCAAAAGAGCAGACTCAGAGAAGATGCAAGTTGCTCAGAAAGGACTGGGGGCTTTGGAGGTCAGCATTGAAGGCCTCGACTATGGTTTGGAGTGCATGTTTAGGAAGTTAATCAAAACAAGAGCCTCTCTCCTTAACATCGTCTCTCACTAATGTCAACAGCCTTCTCTACCTCCAAGTCCTGCACAGGATCCAATTTTTTGAGGATCTGTGAAAGGATTTTGGTTTTCAATCGAAGTTAATGTATACGAGTATAAAAGGAAAAAATAGTTTCACAGCGAAATGATATCAGAATTTCAAAATTTCTACTTCTTGTGGTTTCCCCTTTGTCTTTTCAATACCTAGACTAATGCTATAGATGTGAGATTGCATGTGCAAAAAATCAGATCTCTGCCCTAAGAAGTCTTAATATTTGAAGCATAAATGAATAGGATTCTGCATCTCTATAGTGGTACTTTTTTCACAAAGACTCTTCCTTCTCCATACAAATATTTGATTTCAGACCTGTTTTGGTTCAATCTTGTTTGTTTTCAAGGGAACTTTTTTGTCCCATTGACGGTTGGGAAAGCTATACAGAGAAAGTGCAGAAAAAATAAAGGGCATGTCAAACTAGACCTAGTATGAATATCCAGATGTATTCTCTGTCAACTTAGGTAAGGTTGACAGAAGCCATCAAAGGTGAATTGTGACTGGCTTGAGCTTGTCTCTCATGTATAAACCAGGCATAACAATCTTACATTCTAATATGCAACCATTTCTTTCAGAACAGAGGAGCATAGAGGTTTCATTTCAACTTTTTGAATTTACGGTTCAGTATTTCAGATTCTCAGAAGCGTGATCTTAATTAAATTAAAGGCCTAAAACCAGTGAAAGTTCTAAAGAATGATCTCAAGGTCAAAAAATAAAATTTATTTCTGGAAAAAGTTAAAAGTTTAACAACAACAAATGAAAAATTGGAGAGCAATGAAATAATTAGAAAGGCCAACAACAACTCAATCTATCACCATATAAGCACGAACCTTCATCTGCCAACATCCAAAGAACGCCACACGGCAGTGTGGTAGAAGAAAGTGCCATTGTTGCAAGGATCAAAATATCAAAGCACAAACATATGATCTGTAAATCATTATAATATAATCCCAGAACTTAACCAATGTCTCTTGCCTTGGCAGATGGAGGAAACATGGTCACAACATGCCACTCGTGCATGCATATATAAATACTCTCTTCATCTCATATTTCCTTTAATTACTTCTCCAAATGCATCCAAAATCAATTAACAATATGCTTAGAAGATCTCCCAAGATCTCAATCTCTGAAAAATTTGCCGGCTTTTATTATTCTACCTTTGTTTGCAACTCAAGGTTCTTACTATCCAGACACCATTTGTCTATGTCATTGTCTATGTCATCTACTTCTATCGATTGAACCACAAATGGCGGTGGGCGGTGGAGGTGATACATGGGAGAGAGGCAACTAGACAGAGACTGGAGGAGAGCCACGAGGACGATACATTAAGGGTTCCTCTTTTTTATATAGCTTTGTTGGTGGAGAATGTGACAAGATAACCAATTTCAGAGGAATCCCCACACTGCCTTCACATGTGTGTGATCACATTGACATCTAAACTAAACTATTCTTCTGGTCTCCTCCCATCTTCTCTGATTGTTTTGGTATATATATAAGAAACCAACCAAGCTATGGTGGATCAAAAAACCATTAAACCCACCTCAAATTTGAACTTTTCTCTGATGAAAAGGGCAACCATGGCTGCTTTCTTGCCAAACTATCATGTCCGATCCGTTAGCCTGCCTACTAGATCACATCCCAGCACCGTCAAGGTCGAAGAACAGCTGAACAAATTTAAAGCTTGTGAGGGTGAGGATTCTTCTTCCTCACAAGCAGAAAAAATCTGCAGGGGTCTAACAGGCCTTGTGGAGTTGTATAGCAGCATTGAAGATCTCCTAAATCTGCCACTGACCCAACAAGCTCTAGCCCATCAGCAGAAAGAGAAATGGGTGAATGAGCTGGTTGATGGATCAGTAAGATATCTGGATCTATGCAGCGAAACAAGGGACACTGTTTTACTGATGAAAGAAAGTGTCAGTGAACTCCAATCTGCTATTAGGCGAGGCAAGGGAGGGGAGTTCAAGATTGAAGGCGATGTCGCAGGTTACAATTCCTGCAGAAAGAAGACGAAGAAAGAATCAGCAAAATCCATTTCCACATTGAGGCAAATGGAAAACAGATTAGGAGCGTCCCTTGTATTGGATCTAGATCAGCACCTTTCCGCAGTGGTTAGAGTTCTCAGAGAAGCAAGTCTGATCATCAATTCAATATTTCAGCAGCTCTTGCTGTTCCTCTCTTCTCCGGTGATGAAGCCAAAGCCGACCAAATGGCCTTTGGTATCAAAACTGGTGAAGAAAGGAGTAGTAATGTGTGAAGATCAAGGGAAGAAGATGAATGAATTGGAAAGAGTGGAATTAGCACTCAGCAACCTGCTAGTGCAGAATCCAGGAAAGGATAGCGAGGCGGAGAAGATTCAATCTACGCAGAACAGATTGGAGGATTTGGAGAAAAGCATTGAAGGGATTGAAAATGGATTGGGGTGCTTGTTTCGGCGGTTGATCCAAACAAGAGTCAGCCTCCTCAATATACTTTCTCACTAGGGAGATTTAGATATTCCACCGAAATTTTTTGTGATTAGTTCGTTATCGTCTGGCATCCGCATTTTAGAGGATCATATTTGGTGTTTTCTTCGCCCTTTTTTCTGTGTAGAGAGATATATGAATGTGTATATAGTAATTGCAGTAACCATGAATTCGACTTCAACCTTTTCTCATGAAAATGTATGTTTCCACTTTCATTTTTCCCTTTAGTTTGTGGATTGTTGTAATTGCTCTTCATCTAGAAACAATTTTCGAGAATTTGCTATAAAAAAATATTTTATATTTTAGAATAAATTTAAAGTATTTTTAATTTTATTTTATAGTACTAACGAATAATTGAAATTTTGAAGAATCTTTTAAGAACTTAATATCATAGAGAATTTTTTTTTTTTTTTACATCCATTCACTTTTTGTTACATAGTTATAGTAATCTATTCTTTGAACCTAGTACCTCCTATAAACCTATTTCACCTCTTACCACTTGAGCCTAGGTTTGTCACGACACGAATCCAATATGTTTTATGTGTGTTTTGGTTAAGTATAATTGTATTATGGTTAAATTCGTATTGAATTGCATGACCCGTTTAATAAACAGGTTATATTCGTGTCAGTTCACATAACACGAAATTGACCCTCTTAATTATTATGTCAATTAATATTTAACCTAGATCAACCTATTTAATATGTTATTCATGTTAAATATTGATGGGTTCATTCTAATTCATATTATTATTATTTTTACAAATAAATACTTTTCATTATAATATAGTTAATTGTTCCCACTATGACTCGAACCTAGAACACCTTCCTTTCCTATGGGGGCCTTTTTGAAATGTTGATTGTTCTATCATATGAACTAGGCATGATGGGCATAATTCATATTATTTTAAATGACCAAATTAAGAAATGTTTTATATGTGTCGTGTTACCCAATTACTAATTGGATCGTGTTTGAATATGTTAATTTTGACACGATTATTATTTGTGTCGTGTTCAGATTAATGAATACAATAGAATACTTGTGTATTGACATGGCCTAAACATGACAAGCCCACACAAATTGCCACTCATACTTGAACCAAACCTCAAGAGCATATACAATATCATTTTTGATTAATTATCTATTTAGTTAAGTTGATAACTGATAGTTGATAGGTGATTATAAATTACTGTTTGCTAAAGTAGCTGATTGAAGGTTTATTTACTTGTATAGATATGGTTGAAGGTAAATAGTGTAAGTACCGTGGGTTTTAAACCCACTACTCAATGGGCCACCGGCGATCCGCTCGGCCATAGGTGGAGCCCCGCGATGTGGGCGACCCAAACTGACCTTCCCGTAAAAGCCCACAGTCGGCACTACCTAGACGGAAAATGCAGAGGCCCATCTACGAAAGTCGGGGTGTCCTCTCAAAGGCCAGCCTCGGGGTAGCCCATCTAGAGTTCCAAGTCCCCCAACCAATCGTCCTCCTGCTTATGGAAGTTCACTATTGACGAATGGATAAAGTAGCAAATCTGTGAGTATTTATGCAATTTCCTAGTTTACGTCTCTTGCTTAGGAAGGTTAATTCTTGTGGAAGGGTGGTCTTTGATAAGGAAAAATAGATTTTGTTCCTCAAAAGGGAGATTCTTTCCAAGAAAGAGAGGGGAGAGATTAGTGAACGGCACATGGAAATTAGGAGGATTCCCATGATAAAAGTATCACGATCCACTCTTTGTGCGAACTTCTTCTTCTTCCTCTCATTATTTTTCTTGGCTTAATCATCGGGATAAAGCGGCTATAACACCCAATTATACCTTAGTAGTTTATAACATGTTTAGGGTATAATATAAGTTGAATTTGTATTTTCAAAAATTTAAGTCTTTAAGTGTGAAAATGATGGCGGGATTAATACAAATGTGACACCACTGGCAGGGGGTGCCGATTCGAAAACCCGTCAACGAGAAAGTGCATGGTTCGGTGACTTGTCTGCATGTGTATCCCATTTATGAAATCCATATTTTCACAAAAATTGAGCGAGTCTCCTTTGTTCGGGAGCTCACATGACATCTGACCTTGTATAACAGTATAACCATAACTCATCAAGGGTCTCAGCCAGTAGTAATGGCCAGTACATGAGGTCCGTTTAGTATATCCCAATATACATCCCTTTACGAAACCCATTCATTCACATTTAAATCAAATGGTAAAACACTTAATTACGGTCGTGGAATCGATCCGACCCTCTTACCATAATTAGATACCCGACTATTTAGACAATAGTCCCAAAAGAATTTAGTTATAATTCTTTTATACAAAACACTTTTTACAAGGTAATATCAAGGCCACACATCAGCCTCCATCATAATCACGGCCTCGTCGGGTGTAGTCTCTGTCACCTCCCATGCGAAAGGGGTCCATAGCAGGTGAGCAATGCCCGGTATAGGGGTGATACAACGAGGGCTGCTCAGAAAGCACAAATCTTGTGGCCTTGATAAGCGCTGCGCATCATACCATTTCATACAAAAAATGCAGTCCTTCATGGAATATTTCATGTCATTAATGAGATGAGACTCTTCATGCCCATAGCTTGGGAGTCCTAAGCAGAGCTCCTCGCGCACGCAAATGCCAAGTTTGAAAACCTATCATTGGTGTTTCCCACTTGGTATTCTTTTTTAACTTTCAACAAAATTTTTTTGTCTTTAAAACTCAAGACACATTGGAAAATCCTCCAATGTTCATTTGATTTCATCAAATCCCATGAGTTATGCATTTGTGGGCCACGAATTTTTCGAGTTTACACCGAAGGATGCCGCGCACCTTTTCAACATTTTTACGATCTTTCACCGTCGGTGATCATGTTTAACCGCAAATGAATTTGGGTCTTTCACCCTAGGGAGGATCTACCCTCATCTTGTTTCACCCAACACACGTATATTTTTTCTTCATGTTATGCAACCGTGAGTTTCAATTTTGAACGTTGTCTCATTCGAGCTCACCAACCATTCACCAAGAATGGTGAATAACCATTCACCAAGAATGGTGAATAACCATTACCATGCACACACACCCGACTCAACACGATGTCTTCGTGCATATGAAATGCAAATATGTCATTTCATGTCGTATCATGTTACATGCATAATTAGAGCTACATGCAACATTACCAAAACATGGATAATTATATTTTCTACATATAATTTCATTCACTATATATCTCATGTCAATACATTAAACAAGCATATAATAACATGATTTTCACATAAACAACAAGATATTCATTTTTCTAGCAATACCACATAAATACAGCTCACAAAATCAAATAATAGTCCGAAAATTTAGTCTTGGACCACACAAACAACATGTTATTCATTTTTCAAGCAATAACACACAACAAAACCCGAAGACATAAGTCATGGGATCAAAACCAAGCCTCAAACACAGCCCATGACTGCCTGGAACAGGCTCGAAAATTTCCAATATTCAGTCCCAAAATCTCGGGACTAAATCCCACGGCCAGTTTCGACCTTCCAAAAAATTTCAAATATTCAGTTCCAAAATCTCGGGATTGAATCCCACGGCCAGTTTCGGCCCTCCCAAAAATTTCCAATATTCAGTCCCAAAATCTTGGGGTGAATCACAACGACAGGCCCAAAGAACCTATGTCATTAAATGGCGTACAGGCAAATAATTTGGTAGGAAAATTCTCCCAGCTCTTGGGTTTGTGAAACTCACGATTTTGATACCGCAGCGTAGCTCTCATTCGTGGAGCGGCTTTAATTCACGGACCATCGGGCTTTTGTGGTGAGCCAATGGGGAAAATTTTCTTCCTTTCTCTCCCCTGTTTTTTTTCCTTCTTTCTCTCCTCTGTCCGATTTTCCTTCTCCTCCTCTTCTCCGTTTTTTTTTCCTTTTTCCTTCACCCTTTTTTATTTCCTTAACCGAATTGATCAAAAGTGGGGGAAACTTCCCCCCACTTTCCTCCACCATTCCACATGTCCCTTTTTCCCATTTTCTCTTTTTTTCCTTTTTTTCTCTTTTCTTGCATTTCCTCTTTTCTTTCTTTTTCTCTTTTCTTTTCTCCCCTCTTTTGATTCTCATTCACCGAATTATTCAAAAGTGGGAGAAACTTCCCCCCACTTTCCTCCATGCCACATATCACATTCTCTCATTTCTCTTGATTTTTCTTTCTTTTATTTCCTCAATTTGACACATGGTTCAATATGAATCATTCATCCAAGTGCTATGTATCACTTGCTACACCACATGGCTATCATGCCATGTGTCCATCTCCTAAGGTGCCATGTGGCATCCACATGGTCTTGCCATGTGTCACCCGGAGCCTCTAGTTGCCTCGAAAAATGCAAATTCTTACTCTCTCGGAGTCGACGAAATTAGATGAGGTGACTAGATTTGTAAAACGAATTGACAGTTAAGTCTGTTTCGTCATCCAAGATCTAGAAAATTTTCCAGTTTCCAACCGAAATTACCGTTTTACCCTTTTTATGAAAAATTGAATTTTTTTCGGGTTTTACAAACCAATTAAGGACCTAAGTGTCATAAGATGGAAAGATTGTATGCTAAAGTAGGAATTTGAATAAGTTCATTTGAAAATAATAGAGAGTTGAAGGACCAAATAGCAAAAAAATGGACTTTTGACCAAAAGTGGATAAGACCAAACATGGTCTTACAAAATATCTCATTTTGGCTTTGGGGTTAGGGCAAACTCGGTGAAAAAGAGAAGGAGAAAGAGAGAAGAGAAAAAGAAGAAGAAGAAGAAGAAAGAATGAAGAAGAGAAGAAAAAAATTAAAGATATGGAATAGGAATTATGGATTATATGTATAGAATTTGTGTATGGAAAATATGTGTTTGGAGACTTTGGTATAAATTGTTTAGTTTTAGTTGTAGTCATCGATGGAGGAGAAAATTTTGTATAGAAAATGTTGGAGTTTTAAAGGAATCTTTATCGAAATTTTAAATCCATGTTTTTCTCTTGGTCATCACTCATCCAAATTGAGTGATTCAAATTTCTAAGTAAACTAGACTTCTAGAAAAACAAATCTCCCTGAAATAAGTGTATCCAAATTTGGACCCCATTGGACCCAGAAAATTCGTCAAAGTGAGGCTGTTTTGGTCTATTAAGTTTGATTCTACGTCTGATTTAGGTTAGAACGATTTTGTTATTTAAGCCATAAGTTGAGTTTCACTCATCCAAATTGAGTGATTAAAATTTCAGGGTAAACTTGACTTTTAGGAAAACAAATCTCCCTTAAATAAGTGTATCCAAATTTGGACTCCATTTGACCCAAAAAATTCATCAAAATAAGGAACAATTACAATCGCCAGAATCTATCTCGGAAGCAGTCCCTTGGCGAAGCGCTCCGGTTGTTTCAATCATAACTTGAGTTATACTGGTCCAAATGAGGTGATTCAAATTTTTATACAAACTAGACATCTAGGAGAACAACTTTCATGAAGAAATTATGGTCAAATTATATCTATATCATTCCTAGAAAATTTTCAAATATAAGACACAATTCCATATTCTGTTCCTAGAAATTGTCCAGGAGCAGTTCGGAATGTTTAGACCATATCTCCCAAATTAAAAGTCCAAATGACATGATTTTTTAACCATAAGAAACTTAAGACATAGGGGTATATTGAGTTAGAAGATCACTTTCTCTAACAATCTCGTTTACAAGATCAAAATTATAGTCGAAAATGGACTTGGGATGCATATGTTTGTTCGAATGGGGTGGTTATAAATTGAAATTGTATAAAGGCTATATAAATGTATTGTTATATGAAATAATGCATCATAGTAAGTTGATCATGATAACATGTGTTATGAAAGCTAAAGATAATACACGTATAATTTTTTTATATGAAAAAATGCAAAGTACAATTAAATGTTTATTAGAGATTATTTGATAATGAATATTTCATAAGTATACATGATATCAGTAGTTATTCATATATATGAGATATCTTTTTCTGATACCTAAAAGATTGTTAAGAAAACATAATATTGATTATGCCTTGTAATAGGAGTATTTGGATAGATAGACATGCTTATAGAGATAACAATGCTATAGCATACAATTTACAGATAGAGTGGCCCCATTTGGGTCGATGACGTGGATCCCGTTTGGATCATAACGATGGCCCCATTGTGGTCATACAATGCAGTACAGTTTATAGATTACTATCTCGTACAATAATAATACCTTCGGGTACATACAATTCTTTCCCGTATCCATTTCTTTGGAATATGCAAGCATAACATAAGATGAGATGAAATTTTTGGAATGCTATAAAAGGCATGAAACATGAAAATGATGTTAAATGCAATATGTAATTTAATTATAATGATATGAGAAGTAACATGTATTATAAATAAAATGTTATGAAGTATTGTGACGATTATTATAGTGGTCATCCATATTTATGAATTCCTACTAAGCTATAGCTTAGCACACGGGTGTATCAGGTGTAGGTTAGAAGAAGGACCGTCAGTGATATTCCGCATATAGCAAGGCCAACACAACTATAGGAGTCCATCATAGATAGGTTTGAATCAATTTTGTAAGTGTAAATGTAAGATTTTAGAGACAGTGTGAACCTAAAAGTACAAGTAAATGAGACTCAAAATATATGTACAAGACACTGTAAATACCACTACGGTGTATGTATATTTTTGTAAGTTTATATTTTCAAGATAATTGTTTAGAATTATATAAGTTAACAAGTTTATAGTTCTCAAATTTGTGACACACTTTCCTAACACAGGGTGCCGGGTTGGGGGGTCACACAACAGGCCCACCGTCATTGGATCGCCCATTTTTTTTGCAGGTTTACATTACGTCGCTAATGCTCCGGAGGTCATACAATCAATGTAACAACAAATAGTATTTTATGTAAATGACAAGATAATAAATAAAAATTTTAAAAAATGGATATTTTAATAAGAGTATATCAAAATAAGTTTTAGCTTATGAGGAGTCTTTACCAAGTAGCTTATAAGGGTGTGTTTGGATAATGGGAATGGAAAGGTGGAATGAGAATGTCATCACCCATCCAGCCCATTCCCATGTTTGGATAAAATTTAAGCAAGAAGGAATGGAATGAAAACTGTGCTAAATTATTTTGTATAATCAAGGGTATTTATTGATTCAAAAAGCAATTAATCAATAATTAAAAGCCCTAATAAATACATTACAAAATAATAACTTTATTGAAACAATGAAGCATATCAATTCATACTGGGTTAAAAACATACCTGGCATGGATCCGGAATTGTTGGTTGCCATTAGTCTCCCAAATCTACGAAGGATGAGATCAAAGAGAAAGATAGCTAGTGTAACACCCCAAATTATACCATGGTAGTTTATTACATATTTAGGGTATAATATAAGTAAAATTTGCATTTTTGGAAATTGAAGTACTAAGGGTAAATTGGTGATTTGCAAAATGAGGACTTAAAGATCATTATGTAAGTAGGGTATATGTTAGAGTAGGAATTGGATAAGTTGATTGCAAATAATAGAAAGATAAAGGACCAAGTGGAAAGGGTTGAGAATTAAGCCAAAAATTAGGTTAAGACCAAACATGGTCTTAGAGATGAGGTAGTTTTCTCATTTGGCTAGGGCATTTACGATTTGGGAAGAGGAGCAAGGAGTTGGGATTAAGTTCTACATTTCTTGGTGTTCCTTGTTCAAGTGGGAAGAAAAGAATAAAATGTTTAAGCTTCAAGAAATCAAGGTATGGAACTTTAGTTTGGAACTCTCATATTTGTTAGTATGGAAATTTCTCATTTGATGTTAGGAAATTAACCTAACTCCCTTTTTGTCTATGTTTGGGTTAGGAAAACCATAACTCTTCAATACATGTGTATTTTGGTTGGTTTAAGTCAATTTTGTGGTTGGTTTCAAGTTAGTTTGTTTTGGTTGAAAGATTTCTGGTGAAAATGGCCAAACTAGCCCATTTTCGGGTTCTGCACGACACCCCTGCGGCAGGCGTGGAGTGCGCGCCTAGGCGTGGGAGCCGCTCGCGGACCGAGACCCAACTGAAGTTGCCCTTTCTGCTCAGACGAGCTACGAGTTCCGGTTTGTTCTTTCTTCGGTTAATTCTAGTCAGTTACTCTTTTTTGTTTTTGGACTTTCCATGGAAGTTAATTAAAGCAAATCGATTTAATTGATAATCCAACAAGTGAATGAAATGTAACTGATAAATATAATAGTTATAGGAAAATGCTCGCACTCGCGCCGCGATCCCACATAAAACATTGTTTCTTTGCCCTTATTTGCCAATGTGATGAAGAACAATATAACAAGCTCAAGACATATATATATATATATATATATAGTATATATATATATATATATATATATATATATATATATATAATTATATGCTTGCCGGAGACCGGATAGTGAATGAATAGGCACTGCCTTATTCAAGCACATACTCCGCATCAGGTTACAAGACTCCTCTGCTACTCGAGCGCACACGTCCTTTTAATGCAACGACACTCTACTAGTGCTAATGACACTTCATGTGGCGCACATCACTGCTCAGCAATGATACTTTGCATTTGTGTTACACACTTTATTTCACTGCGACACGCCTCTGTCAAGATATACCATTATCTGGGGTACCTACGTGTTGTATCCCTCCCATTCATTGTTACTTGTTTATACAGGCAAACATTTATATGATAAGAATTTGAATAATGAATAATAAGAAAGCATAAGAAATCAGTTTTGTTATGTAATGTACCTATGGTTACTTTCTGTACAAGATCTTGTCTCGGAACTCCACTGAGATATGAACTCGTTATAAAATTAGTTATAAGAAAATCATATGTAATCTATGTTAACAAAACCTCGATATATGCATTATGTTATATGTATCCTGTAATTGTTGATCACTTCAAGTGGTCATATCTGTTATTTGTTTCCCACTAAACTATAAGCTTAGCTCGGGTGTTTCATCCATGTAGCTACTGAAGAGGACATTCGAGACATTCCATATACAACAAGGCCAACACAACAATAGGAGTCCATCTGATGTAGGTTTTGACTTTGTTTTGAAATGTAAATGTAATATTTTAGTAATAGTGAATTTGTGTAAGTACAAGTAAATGAGACTCATTAATATATGTACAGGGCGTTTTAAACACCACTACGGTAGTAGTTTTACAAGTTATATTATGATATATGGATTTGTTTATTGAAATAGACTCACCAATGTCAAAAAGTCACGTAAAGGAGTCTTAGTCTCGTGTCGCGCCCCCTCTTTTTGCCCAAGCTGGGATAGGGGTATGACAGCTAGGGTTGAAGATAGATCTTTCTTTCTCCCCAAAGTGTATTCTACCAAACCCTTATCAAATTCTAGAGCTCTATTTACTCATATTTATATATAACACAAGGGAATAATTGGGTTTTGGTCAAATGGGCTTATCAAAACAAGGGAGAAAATAGAACCATAAGCTTATAGCTAATTAATATTAAATCATCTCATAAATGGTCTATAATTAACATGTACAAAATTTCAATTAAAATTGTAATAAGATTATGCTTAGTCCATAGATTAATAAATTAATCTAACAAACTAATCCAAAGAGGAATCCAATCAAATTCTACTTCTAAGTAGGATTTGGATTTGTGGTATTCTGATTCACCCTTCTCCTTTTTTGGCTGCTATTCACCGATCTCCTTAAAAACCATAAAAAGTTAAAATTACTATTTTACATATTACCTTTTTGTTCATCAAGCTCACAGTTTTAATTGGTAATTTAAAACATTTTATAAAGACTATAACTGAAAATCCAAAAATTTGTTTTAGATGTGTCTTGAATTTTTTTATTTACGGTTTTTTTTTTTTTGAGAAAGTATGTTAACATTTATTTTATCATTAAATTTATAATCTTGATTAAACTTTTTTATAAAACTATTACATAAAAACTAAAAGGATGCTTAGTAACAATTCTAAAAACCAATTGTGAAAATACATTTGAAAATTATTTCTATATTAAAAATAATTTTAATTTCTCATATTTTATTTTTAATCACATGACTATAATTATTTTTTTAAAAATACTTGAAAAATGAAAACAGTGGAGAATAATTAAAATATTTTATCTAAACGTTTTTTTAAGTTCTAAAAGAAAAAAAAAAGCATTTGAAAATTATTTTTAGAAATAACTTTTCATTTTTTTTAGGGAAAGAAAAATGAAATAAAGATTATTTAAAATCATGTGGTATGGTAACTTTATTTCTTTTAGAAATAACTTAGCATTTTTAGAAAAATGAAATAACTTTATTGTCAATTTAGTTCTTTTTCATTCAAATTCCTAGTATTACCAAACAATATAATGAAAATACATCATCATTCCCATGTGAGATCCATAAACTAATCCAAACACTATGACATTATTGATTTCATTCCATGAGAAATAAGAATGAAAAAAATATTATTTATTCTCATTCCTTATTCCAATGTATCAAACGCACCCTAACAGTTTATTGGGTAATCAGCTCAACCTAAGTAACTGAATATAGTATGAGATATAAGAGATTTAAGAGAGATGATATTTTTTTTCTCATATTTGATCATTGATGGAATAAGATAAGCTATTTAATCTCTTATCTTGTCTTCTAATATCATATTTTATCCTTCTAATAAATGTATAACATGCGTAGATAATAAGTAGAAACATTGGCCTTGTTTCGTTCATGTGATTTAAAAATTGCTTTTTGATATGTAAAACAAGGAGCACAAGGAGAATATTTTGGTGTTTTTTATATTTTCAAAAGCTGTTTTTAAGAACATTTTTCAAAAATTAGAACCAAACACCCCTATTGTTTCTCATGTTAGGTTTCAAACAAAAATTTATTTTTAATAACAAAAACTAAGGGTTTGTTTGATAACAATTTTGAAAAATGATTATTAAAGTAATTATTAATGTTTTTGTTGAACAAAAAATTGAATGAAAATCTAAAATATTTTTAGTATGTTTTTAAGATTTTTAAATGTATTTATAAAAATAATTTTTACATCTATCATTTTGTTTTTAATTATTTACATATTTAATGATTATTTTTTTAAATATCTTTCGAAAAAAACAACGGAAAACAATTTAAAAAATTTTTTTTCTTATTGTCAAAAAAAAGAAAATAGTATATGATCGAGTTTTGGACGTAAATAGTACTTTCAAAATAAAAATCAAAGTTAAGGGTACAGTTTAAAATATGCACAGCCCAGGATAGGTGCGATGGCCAGAGTGGGTTATGAGCGATGGCCTTTGCTGAGGTGAGTCGGCGTTCGCAGCCAACCGATTATCAATTCTAAAAAATTTTCAGTAACTTAGGTGTTATGAGCGACGATTATTAGAAATAAGCCTGGCAAGTCATTCATGGCAGGTAATTTGTTCTTTCATTCTTTAACTACACTGTTTTCCATTGAGTATATTTTTACCCTGAAAAAAAGTAGATAAAATAAGCTGTCTCGGTAAGGCAAAGCAACAGCTGAAGCTTTTTATTTTATTTTATTTTTTTTGTGCTTTACTCTGACAGGAAAGACTCTCTGCTGCTAGAGCAGCCATTTTCTTTCATTCTTTTCCTACACACCACTCATGCGGAAACTGATAAGGGTTACATCACAACAGCATGATGTGCCCATTTTTCTACAAAGAACCCATTATGAATTCCAAAGCATCACATCTGCCTCAAAAAATTTTAAATGCCCAGCCTGTATGGGTTGTTGCATAACACGTGTCTAGCACCAAGACCTCCTCCCACCACGTGTAGTGACAATGGTCATATTTTCCACGTAATATTCCTTTCCTTCCTCATGCACGGCTCCACACGACAAGTGGTCGAGTACATACTGGTGCTGTTTCAGCAGAAGGCTCCTCTAGGCTTGGTGGAGCAGCCGGCGTCAAGGGCTCGCTTCAGCACTCGAGCATTCGCCAACCAGCTGGACCTGGGCTTGCCGGTGGCTACGGTCTACTTCAACGCCCAGAAGGAGCCAGCAAACAGGCGGCGCTGAGGTATGCGGGGGTGGAGCCGGGAGGTGGCGACTCTCACGCCGTCGGCGGCAGCGGGAGTGTCAGTGACTAGTCTTTGTCCAGCTATCCTTTCATGAACTTAATTTAAGGCTAGCTTTTGTGGGTCTGGCGGAGAAGGGAGCGGAGCAGGAGAAAATGGAGGGTTGTTAGCCTGGCTGACGCCCCCGTCGAGTGTCAGATTAGAAATGTCGGCAGCGAGTCTGATGGAGATCGGGTTGCAGACGCCACTTAGAAAATCGAGCGATCTCGCTTTGTACGGGAGGCTCTGCGAAATCTGATCTTGTAAATAACACCGTTCGCAATAAGACAATCATTATCTGATATGTCCAATACGATGGCTTGAAGTGCGTAAGTATCTTTTCATTAAAACACATATTACAACTATTCTCAAATTTTCTCCCGATAATTACATAGTTGATTACACTTTTATCTGACATATATTAACATCTACCAGTCTAATACATGTTATGTCATGTAATGTGGCTTAGAACTCTTGAGAAATGGATCTCGTCTTCTGGCGCTCCGCGTACGCAAATAAAGGGAGTTCGCATATTGGGGTGAGCTAAAGCTCGGTAGAATGCCACAAGTGGGCTCCTCACCACCCAAGTGCGGTCTGATAACTCCAAAGTAAACAAACATTAACCAGAATGCGTGATCTTCTTGAATGCATGATGCGCCGTGTCACGAGTCCTCAGGCCTTCGCTCCACACTTGCCTAAGCCACGTATGAGAAAATAATCATTTCAAAACAAAACTTTTGTTCTTGAAAATATACTACGAAATATTCGATCAAAATATGGGACTACTCAGGAATTGAATTGGTTGGTGAGAGCTTAGGAAGCGGTCGTGGTCGCCGTCAGAAGTGATCTGTTGGCCCATCTCGACCCCAAATTCTCAGGAATATCGTCCTTTGAAATTCTACTTTCCCTTAAATATATCAGTTTTTACAAAAATACCTTATCGTACTTCCTTGCTGCAATTAGGCTACGAGTCACGTATGAAAATGCGTTATAATCATTTCAAAATCGACTACACAATATGTCAATATGCATATTTTCAATCATTACAATTACACGCATGTAATTCAACACATCGAAGCATCACCGATTTAGCTCACTTGAGCAAATCATAATCATCTCATGGCTTTATGCTCTGATTTAATTCCATGTAATTGTGTCATTGTCACCTAACGCATTAAAATAATGTCTTGACTATCTAGTTCCACATATCAAACCATTCAATCCACATTCAATGCCCAAAATACATGGGCCTTTATGGCCATTTCACCTGAGCAAAATTTGTTTTTAACGATCCACGAAACCAGCTGATGAAATTTTGTCCACGAAGCGACCCACTTGTCAATCTCGGTTTCACTCTTTGGGCCGAATTTCTTCCACCCATTTCTATCTTATAAGCAGCGGCATAATTTATTATAGAATTACCATATAAGCTACTGATTCGGTCCCTGACCCGCAGGCTTGCCCAGAATGTCTAAAAATCTCCACAATTCGGTCCCATGTTTTGGGGCTGGAGAATCTTACCATTCCGACATTTTCTCATATAGACATGCATTTAAAGCAATTTGGTGAAATAAAAACACCCCAAACAGCTACTAATTTAAGCGATCCACGGATGGGGAAAAATCCCAATTCTAACAATTCGGTCCCATGTTTTGGGGCTAGATCAACGCCCTCACGGCCTCAAGTACTTAGAAGCATTGGCTTGCCAAAAATGGGAATAAAGCGCAAGTAGGAAAATCGCACATCTTGGGTTATCAAGCTTCGCAAACCAGGGGTCCACGCGTAGCTGCTCGCGTAGAGCGTTTCCTTAACTGGCTGGTCGGCCGTAGACGGTCGGATTGCCCGGGATCTTAGAGAGAAGCACCCTCTCTCTCTAAAACCCTCTCAAATGGCTACTCACTGCATCTCAAAAATGGAAATCACGTTTTTTTTTTGTTTGTGTCTTAAGGAGGGAGATGACACTATTGGCAATTTTGTCATCTAGTCACTTAAATCAATTTCAAATATCATCATATTACTCAGATTTGATATTCGGCCTTTATCCGGCCGTCGATTTTCATCATTTCTCTCTCATACCACTTATGGTATGAGTACATGCTATATGTGACTTTAAATCGCGCCGAAAATCGGTTCTGACACACGGAAATGATCGCCGAAAAGCGTCTTGGAACTCATTGTCTCGACAAATTACGAAATTTCACGTGCCTAGCTAGATTTGCGAGGCGATCATGGTATAAAATCACGTTTCGATCATCCAGAGGTCTAAAGAATTAATTACGGACTTTTACTTAGAAGTAATTAAAATTTTATATCAAAATTCTGATTTTGCCCTTATTCCAGAAATTGGAATTTCTCGGGTCTTACAACAACTACGGTTTTTGGTTTATTTCAATAACCGTCGTTCGCATGAATCTTTTGAAAATTTTGCTTAAATTGATTAGCGGCGTTATGAAACAGCCAACACTCTAAAATTCTTAAAGTTAAATGTTCATGTAATGATCTTTATCGCTGTCATGCCTTATTTAGTTTGGACATATTTTTTAAATCAGTCTTAACTTTTGGATTTTTTATTTTAAAAATACTATTTACTTTCAAAACTCATATTCCGTAGGTTATTTTTCTATTAGAAGTGAGGGTCAAATCATTTTATTCATAACCATGTACTTGGGCTTGATTTGGACTTGAGCATAATCACATCGTACACACTAGGTATATGAAAAAGGTTTGAGCTTTCTCCTAAAATAATCTTTTTCAACCAAAAAAAATTTCCAAAGCAATACGTTGGAGTAAAATCAAATATATGGGTTGATATATTAAATAAATATAAATTATAGGCTATCAAATAAAGTTAGGCTAATTAAAGTGATTAATTTAAGTTTGGAGTCTTATTAATATATTATAAAGTGTAATTATCAATGTAGAGACAAGCGTAATTTCTATTTTTATGATGGGTTAAAATAGAAATTACGACTGTCGTGTTGTTCATATACCGGACACAATTGAGTTATACATAAGGAGTCATAATTCACAGATCTACTACAAGAGTTTTCTTTCTTCGATTATTTGTCGAGAGAGAAATATTAGGCAAAACTAGTGTAAATCTAGAAGATCATAAAGCCTCGAATTGATTTAGATGCAAGGAAGATCGCAAAGCTTCGGACTCATATTGAGTGGAAGATCATAAAAGTTTAGAACTGATTTAAATATCATAAATATTTTGTTTATGGATTCACGATAAACTACTGCAAATCATGTTTTGATTCTTGATGATTCAATATGAATGTTCCTGTTTGTGTTATGGTTTTCACATATTTTTTTTTTAAATCCTTCATTTGGTATCAGAGCGGTTTCATGTTAAATTGTTGATAATATGTTAGAAAATGATTTTTTATTTTGGGGCTGAAAATATTTATTTATTTTTTTCCCATGATCAGTGTAAATCACCAATAGAGTGCTTGTCGCGAAGAGACTGATTAGAAGCGTGGATTAATATCTTTTGGAAGGAGACCGATTAGCCGTGGAGTCTAAACTACGCACGAGCGTGGGGAGACCTGGTTCAGGCGTTCCACTCCGGGAAGAGAACACCGTGACATTGATACTTTAGTGATATGAACTACGGCAGGCGTGGGAGATGTGGTTCAAAGTCTTCCTCCCGGAAGAGAAGAACACAAATGACATTCAGTACCCCTGAAGAGGTACATGATGAAAATAATCGTAAATAATAATAAGTCAAGACCAAATTTAGGATGCTGATTGGTGATTTAAATATAAATATGTTATCGTTCACGGTGTATTCTGAGAATTACATTCAAATATGGTGTTTATATATATATATTTTTGAGATAAGTTAATTAACACAATATGTCATAAGTGACCTTTTTGTGCAAATTAATTTATTTGCAATAACAAATTATAATACTGTAACTTATGTGAATATATATTAATTGGTCCAAAGGAAAATTAATATTTAACAGAATTGCATGTACACTTGTGGTAATAAACGCGTGATAATTATTTGGTTTTACATATGAATAATAAATTGGCCCAAAGGAAGATTTATCATTGATATATTCTTATTATCGATATTTGATTCTTCTGCTTTGAAGATATCGACTTCTGAGTTAATATTTTTATCCAAGATAAAATATTAATAGAGTGTCAGATATCTTGAGATGGGGTTTGCGCTTTATTTGAATTTATTTTTCGGTTTGCATCTTATGTGAGTTTGTTTTGTTTGTTTTATTGTTCTACGAGTTCATTCTAGTTCTACTTCTAACATTCTTTGCGGTGTGCTCTATTCCTATGCTAAATGGCACAAACTTCAAGACATGGCATGAGAACCTCCCGAATAGTTCGGTGTCATGGATCTGGACCTTGCGTTAAGGGTTTCTTCTCCTGCACCTCTTACCAATGAAAGTTCCTCCTAATGAAAGGGATATTGGAAAAGTGGGAGAAGTCGATAGCATGTGAATTTGATGATCATTAAGAAGGCCATTCGGAAGCATTCGAGTACAAATATCAGAAAGCGATAAAGGCGATACAGAGTTCTAGAAGAAATTAAAGAATAGATTTGTCAAGAATGAGTTTGGCTCGTGCCTTTGGCAAATCTCTGTCTCAATGAGATATAGAGTAGTAAAACATTAGGGAGTACATTATGGAAATGTCTCATCTTTGCTTGAGTTAAGAGCATAAACTTGATCTCAGGTGTGTACATTTGGTTTGATATCTCTTCCCACACAATTCAGTTAATTTAAGGTGAGCTACAGCTTCCAAAAGGAGACTTGGTCTCTTAACGAGCTCATCTCCCATTATTGTGCAAAAGAGGAAAGGTTGGAAACAAGAAAAAATGAAAGTGTATTTATTTTAAGTGCCCAAGGATAAAGTGAAGAAAGAAAGAAGGATAAAGAAGCTGCGGGGTTACATATAAAAGAAACAACGAAAAAGGGTTGAAGGTTATTTCTTAATGGTATTTAATGGGACATAAGGAAAACGGTAGCAACTATCATACTTAGTGCAAGAAAGGTATGCCATTAGTTTATTCACGAGTTATTTGACCCGATACAAACATGGTGGATGGGTCTGGTCTGACACGCCATGGTGTGTCCATACAAGGTTGCACGAGTTAAGTAGATGGTGAAAGATCACATCTTTGGGTGGTGGCAGAAAGAAGATTGAGGTGAAGAGCCAATTGGGACATTTAAGTTATTAAAAAAATCTCTGGTACTTGTTTAGTTTGAATGAGACATATGTTATACTTAGTCCTGACGAATTTAGTTTCTATTTCAGATTGGACAAATTTGGTTATACTTGTTCTTTTGGAAATAATAAATTTAGTCTTTTTTAGAATTCAAATTTGGTTGGTATTGGTTCTTTATCTTATGTAGATAACCTTTATATGCTTGATACAATTGCTTAATATCATGAAACCTTGCAATTAAGCACTCAAGGTGTTAAGCAAAATTAGCAGGTGAGGAATTCCTCATCATTGTAGCGCACTTGAGAGAAGTTGGACATCGAAAGGAGAGTGAAGGCTTGTGTCGGATGGGATTCTAGATTCCCTTGATTTTGCAGTTGCAAATTTGCTGGAAGTATCGAGAAAGCAAACAAACAGGAGATTTAGTGCCATAATTTATAGATGTCTTCACCAATGATACATCACGGATATTTGCCGGCCCATTCTCCCGGTTTCATGGAATGGCGACAAATACCATCCGTTTATCAGGCAGTTTCCTATGGCCACTTTATCTCCGTTGTAGTCTGACTCTTGGAAATTTCAATCGTTGAAGTTGAAGTTGAAAATAAACTCGATAAAAAGTTAAGCACCGTCGTAGTGGTGGTGAATCATGGAAAGTATGACGGTTCGGAATTGAACAACGTCGGGACCATTTTTGCTAAATTCCTATAGGAGTGCGGTATCGTCCCACAAATACCACCATGTGGGTTCTCAGTATGAATGGTGTTCTTTGAAAGGCTAAATAGACGCTTCCGAGACATGGTAAGAAGTATGATTAGTCATTGCAACTTTGCTTGACCTCACTCTGGGGGTGCAAGCATTAAAGCGCAACATATATCGCCTTGAGGCTGCTCAGTATTTGCTAAAACCCCGCTATGAACTTTGAATTTGGCAAAGCCTGATGCAAAGCACTTACACATTTGGGGATGTCAGTTTGAAGCAAAGGTACTTAGGTATGAAAAATTGGATTGAATGGTTAGTTGCTATTTTATTGGATACTGCAAATATCTAGGAGTTACAAATTCTATGATCCTACTACTAAATAATTTTGAGATGAAGTAACAGTTCTTTGAGGATGTTGTTGGTTTGATGGGAGATAGGATAGGGATTTTGCTTTTGAAGAGAATATATTGATATTCTCACAGCTATCATTTGACATTGATCGAGGCTCCTATACGACATTGTTCGAGAAGCTGAGATCCAAATCAAAACAATATCAAGAACCTCCGTTCGAAGAACAGAAACTCTACCTCCTCGGAACCTACGCCATTAAGAGTCCACTAGAGAAAGGAGAAGTGCATTGCCCGAATAGTTACATTGTATGCAGCTTTGAATTATCTTGCAACGGTTTATAACATGTTTAGGGTATAATAAAAATAACAGTATATTTGTCAGGAATAAAATAAAGATGTAGAAATAAATAAAGCGAACGATTAGATTATCCCTGATAGTTAAGGGTAAGTACCTAGGATTAAATGTCCTGAGACTCAGGGTCATAAGTTAATAAGTTCATATGCAAAGTAGAAATATGCATAAGTTAAATCCCAAAGGCAATAGAGAGTTTGAGGACCAAAGAGTAATAAAAAGATATTAGAATGAAATAGGGATGAAATTGTGGAAAAGACAAGTAGCTTAAAGGAAAGAGGAGGAAGTTTCCTCCTTTGAAATTTGAAAGTAAAATAAAAGGGATAAGACCCAAAATAAATATCTCATTTGGTCTTGGAAAGAGAGAGAAGAGAGAAAGGAAGAAGAAGAAGAAGAAGAAGAAGAGAAAAGAAAAGAAGAAAGAAGGAGAAGAAAAGAGAAGGTCACAAGTATGGAATTTGAGTATGGATACATGTCTTGTGTTGTATGGGACTTGTTGAGTTCCGTATGGAAAAGTGTCGATTTTTGTATAATAGTATGAAATTGTGTATGGTTTGGGTTTGGAAACTCCCAATCTCATTTCTTGTTAGGATTAAGTTGAAGAGTTCTAAGGATCTGTGTATGTGTCTTAGGAAGAGATTTTAGTTGCAAGTTGAACCCGAAAATTCTTTGTTTTTGGATCTGCCATGCATTAGCCGGACCTTAGAACAGGTTTTAGACCAATAGAAATTTGCAGTGAGTCCTTCTGGTAAATTGTAGCCACATCGATAGATTGCGACTTTGAATCGATTTGGGCCTAGACCAAGTTATGGTTCTTTCTTGCGGGGTCAGCTCGGCTAGATCACGGAGTCGAGATTGATTCGTCGATTCTGGTGTAACGGACCTTAGAACGAGATTTTGGGTCAGAAATAAAGGAATTTAGAAGTGAGTTCTTACAGTAAGTGCTTAGCGTCGTGACTTTGATGTTAGGCTTTGTTCTGGTCAGACCTATGGGCGAGTTATAGTGTTTTTCCTCTGGTCGAGGTGAGAGGTCGAGTCCTTAGAGTGGGTCCAACGGAGGTCGGCCCGGACCTCATGCGAAGGCGACGGACCTCACATCGCGAGGAGTCACGAAGGTTAACGAACCTCATGCGGCGGTCAGCCGAGACCTCATGCGAGCGAAGGTCGGCGAGACGCATACGCGAGAGGTCGATGGGGTCGGCGGACCTCGCCGGTGAAGGTCGTACGCCAGTGCGTGAGATGCGAGTGATAGCGTCGTGAAGCTCAGCTCGCGACCAGCGACTCAAACCGATGCGTGAAACTCATTTGCCGTCCGGTTAGTGGCGTGGGATTGATATATGACCTCCAGCGGAGGTCGCCAACTTCTCGTCAGAACTCAGGGCTGGGTGATGCGGACCATGAAGCCGTTGGAGTGAAAGATCATCCTGTACTGAGGAGGATCGTTAAAGATCGTCGAATGGTGATAGATCCGAGCTCGTCAGGTCGAGGTCATTTCGGCGGTTGATTCGTATGACTTCCCGACGGGAAGGTCGCCGCTCTTTTCGTCGGAACTCAGATTCGGGTGTTCTTGGACTCTATAAATCCCATTGGTCAGATCATACCATAGGAGGATATTAGATGTCAATTTGGGTGATGGTCAGGCTCGTCCAGGATCAAGATTGGCTTCGGCCGGGTTGGATTTGACCCCTCGTGCGGCTGCTTGGAGGATTGTGCTCTTTAGTCAAGACTCGGTTGGGGTGTTATTGGACTCTATGGAAGGCTTATTAGATTAAGAATCATCATATGACTGAGGATATTAGATGTCAGACCGGGTGATGGATCGGAGGCTCGTCGGTCGAGGTCGGCTGGCGAGTTCGGGTTTGACTCGTATGACTTCCAACGAAAGGTCACTTAACTCTTTAAAAACCAAGGGCCTGGTCCGGTGTTGTGGATTTCTATGAAGCCAGTGAGTCAGAATCCATAGATAGCATAAAATTGGAATTCATATTAGTTCCAGAAATCGCATGAAAATAGTGACCTTGGAGTATTATGATTCTGCCATGATTATAGTAGCTATAAGCATATGAGATCATAGTTATTTATGCATCTAATGAGATATGAACAATGCAAAAATATGAATAAATGATTGTATATATATATCCCATATAGATTCTACAGAATGACAATAATTATTGGGAATATAAAATTATATCTTGAACATATAATACATATTGATTGTTCTTTAGAACTGGTAGAGGGATAGATGGGGCGTGCACATTAGGAAAAATAAGTCTGCGGCATATAAGTTATGTTTGTATTTATGTTCGATGCTCGAGGCCAGTTTGGAGTCGATGACGCGATCGGGTTGGATGGGTTGACCCCAGAAAGGGTCTGCTAGCATGTAACGCTATAAGATGATCATTGTCCGTCTGATAGCCAGTTCCTTCGAACTACGGTTTCCTGTATAAATTCTAAGGTTATGCGAACCTTAGAAACTAATAAAAAGCGGCATTATGAAGCAAAGAGTGAGAATATATGACATGATGTAGAAGCATAAGCATTGCACTATCTACGATGAAAATTATCTGATTACAAGAATAAAGTAAAGTACAGATGACATGAAAAGTATGGAAGATGACAACAAATGAAACTTGTTATGAAATGTATATATGAGAAATGTTAAAATTTCATTTATTTATATATGTTATATCATTTTGTATGAAATTAGGGTGAAGCCCATAATACGTCATCCAGCCATGTTTTTAATTCCCACCCAGCGTATTAAAGCTTAGCGGGTGTTAAATAAAGTTGTAGTGGAAGCTGAAACAGGACGATGCGTATGGCGATTAAACCACGCGTATTGATTTACTTACTAGAAGACACTAGATTATATTTTGTATATGAAAAATTTTATAAACATTGTAGAACATTATAATGTTCGAACACTTCCATATAGACTTATATATATTTTGTAATAACTCGAATATAATACAAGATAAATGTTTAACATTATATGAATATCTTTAATGTAAAGGTAAAAAAAAAAAAAAAAAAAAGAATGACCCCCTGCTTGACATCTATTAAGAAGTCACGTTATATTTCTTTAAGAACATGAGTTTGACATTGTAGTGCGGTGGAGATGGTCGCAATCAAGCTTAGCGAAGCCTGAAGAAAGTTCTAAATCATAAGGTGGATTAATGCCATGAATGAAGAGATCAAATCCATGAAGGACAATAGCGTTTGGGATCTTGTCCCATTGCACAGTGAAGTTATTGATTTGAAGTGGATATTTAAAACAGAGGATTCAGAAGATGTAGTGGAATGTTAATTTCGTCTTGTCGCTAAAGGTTATAAAGGAAGGCATCTATTATAAGAGACTTTCTCCTCGGGTTCATCTAAAGACTCTTTTAGGGCCAGTAATAGCTTAGGCGCACTTTTGACCTTGAGCTTCATCGGTTGGATGTTAGGCGCATTTCTGATGGTGACATTGATGAAAGCGATCTATAGTTGCAGCAGAAAATTTTAATCAGATACAAGAGGATGATTTTACAAATTCAAAAGAAATCTATGGGCAAGCAAGCTTCACAGTGAGTATTGAGTTCATCAAGTTGTATACATTTCGTCTTGGTTTTGAGATGAATATGGTTGATGGCTGTGCATATACCATAAGTTCGATCTTGAGATAATTTACTTGGTTTTATATGTTGATGACATATTGCTTGCTACCAATGATAAAGCCATGTTGCATGAAACCAAGAGATTTCTATCAAGAAATTTGAGATGAAGATCTTGGTAATGCTTCTTTGTGTTAGGTATCTGAATGCACTTGGGATCGATCTCGGGAATACTTGGTTTATCACAAAAGAGCTATATTGAGAAAATTCTTAAAAGGTTTGGCATGCATGATTGCAAACCAGGTGACACCCCTGTGGCTAAGGGAGACAAATTTAGTCTCAATCAATGCCCCAAGAATAATTTTGAGATTAAGGAGATCTGATAAGTTTCATGTCGTAGCAATAGGAAGTTTGATGTATGCTTAAGGCGTATGCGATGTGGGATATTGCTTATTGTTGGCTCAGGCAGGGTATTTAGCCGTCTGCGGAAAGGATCATTGGATAAGCGACCAAAGCGTCATAAAATTCTTTGAAGACAAAGACTTCATGCTCACTTATGAAGGTGGGTCGATTTAGAGATCATTGGATATTCGACTACGATGATTTTCTTTGGATCTAAGAGATAGCGTGCGGGCCATATCTCTTCTTCTTTGGAGGTGCTATATCTTTGGAAGAGTGTTAAACAATTGTTACCAACTTCTTATAGCCCCGGGGGTAGGTTGTAGTTTGTTATGAGGCATCGATAATGAATATCGATTTCAAATTTTTTGTCACTTGAGTGCGTGTATAGATGGCATTGAAAGACCACTTGTTTTGTAACAATAAATCAGCGTACTATATTCCAGCACTTTCAGCAGAAATTAAGTAGTCAAAATTTATAAACATCAAATTCCTAGTTGTCAAAGAAAGGAGTTAGTGGACTTATATCTATAAAGCACATTGGGAATGAGCCTACATGATTCTGCAGATCTTGACTAAGGGATTACCGCGAGGTCTTTCATGAGCTGCTTGCTTTCGTATAGTGTAGTTTCTCTTGAGGATTTGTATGTTTTAATTGGGAGTTTGTATTTTAGATCTTTTAGATACTTTTAGTATGGATATTATGGATTTTAAGGTTATTTATTGCGATAAAGTATTCCAATTTTCATCCACTTTGATTTTATATGGTTTGATCTCACTTAAGGTTTGGAGGACCGGTTTGGAAATAGTATCTGAATCACATTCATGAAATTTCCATGCTACACATCCACACTTGAAATCTTGTCATTGAATTACATTGATATATGTGATCATTTATGCAAGATTCTGATTCTGAAATATAGCAGCGATTCTTTAGTTACATATTGGTGTGGTTAATGGGCCAAGATTGTTAATAATACTCGGTTACGAAAATGCAGCGAATATGATTTCATAAAAAACAATTAATTCTCAGATACATGTATATTCTAGAAGTGGAAGATTAATTTGAGAGATTAAAAATAGATTCTGAGACTATAATAAAATAAGTATTGAATATGAAATATCAAATAAGGTTAAATAGTGAGTAGGTGATTGTTTTGAACTGAATCAATAACGTAATCAACAACGTCGATAATAATGATGGATAATAAATGAGATAATAAATAATCATCTGAACTGAATGAATGATCCGATGCCGATCTTCAGTTTGCTTGATTGATTGGGTAAATCAATGCGAATCTGGATCTAACAAACTGTGACTGTGTTGATCAAATCAGCCATTCGATCGATCCAATAATCTCAATGGATCGATGACGTTAATCAATGTAATGATGATTGTAACGCAATCTCTCGCCGCCAGAAAAATGATCTTGTTGAACAGCGAATGATTCGTTCGATGATCGTTTGGAGATGATCAGTATTATCTGAACGATGAAGACGATGTTCTTCAAGACTCGAATCAGCGATATCAATCGATATAATCAGACAATGATCAAAGTTGATCGAATCCGCAGACCAAATCGACGGTACAATCGTTGCGCGATTCGATCCGGGTTAACAGATGACTCGCCGATGTTGGATGATTGATATTGTGAATAATGATGCAGTATCAATCAGCGTGATAATGATATTATTCGTGCGATAACAATGATAATATCGTTGGTAGATACCGATGAGTGTGAATAATCAACCAGGCGTGTTGAACGTCGTAAATCCGCCGTTGTTTGAAATCGATAATCGCCGGTCGGCGAGCGATTATCGTGACTCGGCGATCGATATTACTCGACTCGAACAAATGATCTTCGTCATTTGTTGACCTTCAACCAAATCGATGTTAAATAACTCTTCGTAACCGCCGATGATGATGATAGCCGACATCAGATCGATATTTATCCGCGGATAACGATATCAATGAGTTGGATATTTCGCCGAATGGTTGGATGAATCGAAGATCAGATGTAATGATGATCGAGCCGTAACCGAATAGTCAGATGCGAGACCTCGGATCGCCTTATCGTTTCGAATCGATAGAGTCGTATAAATCGTGACATGAGTGGACATGACTCTCCGATCAAATATTAATCTTCTGTTGATCGCTGAACTCGTCAACGAACGTCGAACGACATTCGTTTGTTGATCTTGTTTTGTAGACGGGCGTGGGGGATCAAATATTCCATTCTCGCTCAGTAACCGTTTCGAACAAAAGTTGCTGCTGTTTCTCGTATTCCGTTGTTCGCGCGTGATTAATCAGTCGATTATCAACGTGGCGTCGATAACGAAAATCGCCGCGAATCGCGATAATGACGATGGGAGTAATCTCGATGATCGATCGCCATTCGCTCGACTCGGTGTTTTCCGTGCGTATCGTTACCCTATCCGGCGCCCTCCGCATTCTGTTTAAGAGACGATTGTTGATGAGCCGTTGATTCGCGATGATGATAACGTTCGTTCGGGTTGACGACCGATTGATCGAATCGATAACGATGATAACGTATTGGTATCTTGTTATGTGAAAAATAACGATCTTGTGGATCGTTGATAATGTAGCTCGAATGGATATCTCGAATATGTTATCAGTTCGCGCGTAAATCTCAAACAAATGAATCAATAATGCCGCCGAGGTGAAGACCATAAATCAGTATTCAGATGGTTCCGCGATCTGCGTTGGTTATCGTTTCTCAACCGACGTTGAGTTGAATCGTTATCATCTCCTTTGCATGGATGTTTGGCTTGATTTATTCACTCTATGCAAATTTTGATGTGCATCCTGAAGCTGTTACTAAATTAATTATATAAGATTTTTCTAATATTTAAAGAACTTAGAAGGCTAGGTTAGTAGTAATCCATAGATTCCCATGCTTCATTAAAAGATTCAAGGATTTTTATTTATTTCTATGACAAATCCTGAATGAAACGCAGATTTATATGATTCATGGATGAAGGTTTTGTGGGTTTTGTAGGTTGAACATGTGATCAGAGAACAGAATATTTTGGCTGCGAATGAGTTCCTTGAGCTCTTCTGTGAATTAATTATATCAAGACTTACAATCATCTCAAAGCGGAGGTGTGCGTGCATACATGTGCTGCATCTCTTTTTTTTTTTTTTTTTGTAATCACAAGCATTAATTACTGATATGGACCCCCCCATACCCCATACTCCCCAGGGAATGCCCAGCAGATCTAAAAGAAGGGATATCTAGCTTAATATTTGCAGCCCCAAGGTGCTCAGATATTCCAGAACTATTGGCTATTCGGGATACTTTTGAGAAGAAATATGGGAAAGATTTTGTGTCTGCAGCTACTGATTTACGGCCTAGCTGTGGCGTAAATCGCTTGGTAAGACTCATCATCCTACAATTGCAAACAATACTTGTCCAGTAAATTGCTTAATTGGAGGCTTCCAGTTGTAGGACTATTATTGTTTTAACCTGTATGACAATGAACAAACACCTTCTGAATACCACAATCCAGTAACAAGTTGTTATTTATTTTTTGTAGCTGATAGACAAGCTGTCAGTTAGAACCCCAACGGGTGAAGTAAAGTTGAAAGTCATGAAGGAAATAGCAAAGGAATACCAGATCGAATGGGATACAGCTGAATCGGAGCAAGAGCTTCTCAAGCCTCCAGAAGAGCTTATAGTATGTTCTGTTCTCTCTGTCTTTTCATGTGAAATCAACTTACTAATCTATTACTGACCTGCATCCTTTCTTTGATCAGGACGGACCATGCACATTTGTCAGTGCAAGTAGCGTGCCCGTGAAGCCCAAACCAACACAACCTAGTGACCTAAATAAGCCAACTGCTAGGTAATTTAGCTATTATAATCAACTCAATTGCTCCAAAAACAATATGGGGGATTGTTCTAATAGTTTTGGATTTTTACCCAGACCACCAACAGGTCCTGAAGAGAGGCCGGCGGCCCACATGCATTTCAAAGACATGGAATCAGCTGCTGAAGCTGCTGCAGAGTCTGCAAAGAAAGCCATTGCAGCTGCACAAGCTGCCGCATATCTGGCCAACAAAGGCCCCAATCAGGTCACTCAATCACCCGGTTTTAATTATAATTTGAATTTCTCAAGCACAGATCATGGTTTGGTGGGAGCCTATCCTCCTGTCAATTCCAATGGCCCTTTCATGTCCAACGATCCCCCAATTAACTCACACTACAATATGGGCTATGAAGCTAAAATCCCAAGGAGGATGAATGAATCAGAGAGTTTCGACAGGTCTCATTATCTAAACAATGAAGAAAGAAGACCGGAGAATGGGGGGGACTACAGACAGGAGGGGGGCTACAGAAGACACACCTTCAATGGTCTTCATGTGCATTCTGATATAAAATTTGATGAATCGGACTGTGATGAAGGAATTGAGACTCAAGATACTACTTACACTGGTAGTATTTGTCCACCGCCGGGACGGGATCCACCTCCAGTACCATCATCTAACTTTCAAAAGAGTCCAGCCCCTGGTGTGCATCCTAAATTGCCAGATTATGATACGCTTGCTGCTCGCTTTGAAGCTCTCAAGTATCGTAAATCATAGACCCTCCTCTAAACTATTTTGCCTTATATATAGGTTGCTAGTTTTAGATATTTTCAATTCGTAAATGTTGTATGGATGCTGCAAGATAATTGGTTTTCGAACCAAGTTTTTTCTTTTCTTCTCTTTCCTTTTGTTTTTATTTATTTATATATTATTATTTTTTGTAATGTGCTTATCATAAAAGGGATTAAATTCAAAGTGGCGTACACACATGGTTTCCTTGTCGTCCCGTCCCGTTTTTTCTTCTCTCTTAGGCCTATGTCCTGAGAAAAGGCCTTCTCTCTCAGGCTCAAGAAAGTATTTCGAAAGTGTTGAGTTCAATCCCTATATATGGGATCTTACCTTTTCGTCTTACCTTTCCGTCTTACCTTTCCGTCTCTGGACTATGTGGCGCACCCCCACACCCCACATGGATGGTCTTGTTACACCACTAAATGGTCTTGTTACACCACTAAATTTTTAACACATGAACCTCATGGGGTCCTAACTAATTAAGTGTAAAAGGTGGCAAGAAATATGCCTTTTTCAGATGACTTCTTTAGATTTACTTCTGTATCTTTATCTAAAACAGAAGTATGAAGCAATACATCACTTAAAAGATGATTAGTGCTAGGATTCAGATTGGAAAAAACGATATTTCATAGTTAGGATTAGAATGGAATTTGACATTCGTCAAAGTTAACAGTCTCCTGTATGACTCTGCAACAAAATTAGGTAACTGAAAGAAACAATCCCAACGTTCAAGTGAGTAATGCTTCATGCCTACAACACATTACTTACTGGGTAGAGGTAATTAATGCCATATACTACCTTTTTTGGGTTGTATTCTTTTTTGGGAATCCATCCCATCTTTGTAAAGCTGAGAAAATGGGCTAAGCCAGATGGCCAGACCACTTTTAACTCACATTTGTAGAGAGTCGAGCTGAAACAACGGTGGCTTGAATAGAACAATAGCTTATTAACTAGAATCAAATAAGCCTGCAATCCATTTGAGTTTAGGCCAAACCAACCACTTTGGCACTAGAGGTGTAATCAAATCAAGTCGTTATAAAACCAAATTCAAATTCAAGCTTGAACTCAACTAAGCTTTTTTTCTAATGTGGGAAACTCGACTTGAAAAATAGTCAAGTTACTCGAATTGGACTCGACAAAGCTTGAATCATTTAAAAAATTAATAAATAACTATATTCAAACTCGACTCATAATCAACTCTAAAATAGTAAAGCTCACAAGCAGCTCAAGTCGAATATTGTGATACACGAATTCGACTCGATAAGCTACTCAAGATCGATTTTATTAAGTTCAAGTCGAATTCCAATATTTTACCAGTCAAACTCGAGTAGTTGATTTGTTTACACCCCTATCTGGCACCCCTTTTTTTAATTAAAGTTCAAGTAATTCTCTGTTGTATAATTTACTGCGCGATGGAATTGGAAACTGAGGGCAAATAATTGACTTTTGGAAATGGGGACGTTTAGATGTTCTTTGTTTTTTTCCTTGCTCTATCAGCGGATAAATTGACAAATCATCTCCCTTGAAAGCCCGCAGCTTGATTCCTAATGGTTATGGTGCTCCCTTTTGAAAGATGTCTTTCGATGTTCCTTAGAATCCCCCCAATTAATAAATAATAATAAGACCAATTTCTCAACAGCTATATCTTTTATCATGCAGTTCACGGCTTTTGGTTGTTTGTTGGGAGAGAAACAGTTTTTTCCCCTTAAAATCCTCCTAATTAATAATAGATCAAACAGCTATATCTTTTATCATTCAGTTCACCGCTTTTGGTTGTTTGTTAGGAGAGAAATAGTTTAAAAAGTTTTTTTGCCCCCTTTCTCTATCTATGATAAAGGAAAATGAGAATAGGCAAATAACATATTTACCTGAAACCCTAAACAAAAAAAAAAAGAGAAATGCACATATTTATTCTAAATTGGAAAAAAAATCACAAGCAAAGTAGAAGAAATCTACTATTTCAAAATTAATATAGGATTGGAGTATTGTGATTGTTAATGTATCAAATGAAACCTTAAAATACATAACATATTTATAGGAATGCCTTGCACCATGAAACTTTTCAAGTCAGGTGGAACAAAATTCAAGTCATCTAACTCTAATCCCCAAAGGATTAGAAACACTAATAATTGCAACATAATGCTCATACAACAGCTGCAAGCCAGGTTCATATGGGCTGAGGTTACATTTTCTACTGGATGAATCAAAGTCAGATGAGGTCAGGAGCTCCTGTGTTGACCAGGAACCCTTCTTCCATCTTTTTTTCAGAAAAAAAGAAGGCCTCTTTTGTTGGTTGTCATCCTATTTTTATTCTATATATGATTGCTTAATCAGTACTCAGGAGATGATTAACATAAGAATTTTCAAGATCTATACTCTCCTATTCCTACTCTGTTCATCTCAAGCTGATCCTTATGCTGACTTTGTCATATTCAAGCAAGTATATAGTTTGAAATCATATAAAACCCTGGCAAAATAACTGCAAAGCCTTTAAAGGATTAATCAAATATATACATATATATATATATATATATATATATATATATATATATATATATATGTATGTAAGAATGTGAATAGGAAAAAAGGGATAGCCACCATATTTGTCTTCAAAACCAGTGCCTAGCTTCTTTATTCAAAACTATTATTAAAAGCTGTACATTCAATGAAGAAACTAGTTTCCACTCCATACACGCCTTCCTGCATCAAACCCGCTCATCCCACTTTATTTTTGCCTTCAAATATCATAAGTCCAACACAACATTTGCAAGCTAACCAAAACCAATTGTATATATAAAGGTCTTGTGTAAGAGATGGAAAACAAGCACCCAAGAAGGGAGAGAGAGAGAGCACCCAAGAAGGGAGAGAGAGAGAGAGAGAGAGAGAGAGAGAGAGAGCTTAGACTCAAACACCATCGGAGACAAAAATGAGCGAGGCGCCGGAAATAAGATCGCCGCCTGTTTCTTGCCCACCGTCTCAGATTCATTCACCGTCATTGACTAGATCACCACTTCTTTGCTTAGACGTTGAAGAAGCTCCTCAAAGGAAGACCCCAAAGGCTTCAAGAACTCCAAGACTATCACTCACTCCACGCTTCATTACTCCATTGGGAGTCCAGTGAGGAGGGCTCTTCGCCTCACAAAGCTCGCTCCTCATGACGCTTGGCTTCCCATCACTGAATCAAGAAATGGAAACGCCTACTACGCCGCCTTCCATACACTCTGCTCCGGCATTGTAATTCAAGCTCTTGTTCTTCCTGTCGCCTTCACTATCCTTGGATGGTAAGCCCCCGGCCCAAAACCCAGAATTCAACTCATTCCATAACCTTTTTCTTTTTTTTTTACATTTATTTACATGGCATTACAAAGTTGTAATATTCTATTCTCACAAAACTCTGAACCTAATTTCTTCCCCACGCTCGGCCCAAATCTTAACCACTAAGTCAAGCTTCGCTTGGCAACTCATTCCATAACCCTTTATCTTCTTTATATCTCAATTTTATTGTGTGACTGGTTGCAGGACGTGGGGAATAATCAGTTTGTCTTTAGCATTCATATGGCAACTATGCACCCTCTGGTTACTAGTCCAGCTCCACGAATCAGCAGAAACTGGGATGCGCTACAGTAGATACCTCCTACTCTTCAACGCTACCTTTGGTATTATTCAACCACAACCTCTCCTCTATTTCATTTTATAGTTTTCCTTTAAAAGAAAGTGTTAAGAGTGTTGGGTTATCCCATATCGGTTGTGGAAGGGGTTGGTGATGAGTTTATAAGTGTGAGGAAAGCGCAAATACCGTGAAGTATTTTGGATTGAAAAGACTGAATCCCCTGCTAAATATCGGAGGTCGGGTTATCAACAAGTCTCGGCCCACCCGGGAGAAAGCGGAGTTGTCGTTCCTCAGGCTAAAGGCAGTGTGTGAGGGGGGAGTGAGCTAGCTTTGGGATTGAGAAGGCCCCGAGATCACCTGCAGCTTTGGGATTGAAGGCTGAATCAGCTAGCAATGGTTTGGCTTCTCCCCACTCTTTTCGGCCTGATGACATAAGGTATCATTGGATACGAGATGCTTTGGATGCTAAGTTGTTGGAGCTAGCTAAAACTCATAATGATGATAATGGTGTTGATATGATGACTAAGGTATTACCAAGATGGAAGTTTGAAGTTTGTTGTGAGATCACCGGTTTGGCGGTCATCTCCCACATAGTTGTGAGGGGAGATTTGTTGGGTTTGGGCTCCGCTTCTATGTGGAGTAAAAGCCCAGTGTAGAGAACCCGCTTGTCTCACTTATTTAAGTGGAGGTCTTCGAATTAGGGAAAAGTGAATGTCTTTCATTTTGTGAAATACTCTTGCGACAAAAGAAGATGAGGAGAAGAAAAGCCTTTGTGATTTTTAGCACATTCACTAGGGATCGTTTTAGGTTTCAACCCGGATTCCTTCAGTTGGATCGGGCTGATTTTGGACGACGGGTTCGGAAGCGTGATACTTCATTACGTAAGGATTGGATCGTCAATACGATATCTGAGCAAGGAGATAAGTGCTTCCCAGTTTATGTTTTGCTTTTAGGGTCTTTCTTTTTTTTCTTATTTCGCATCGGAAGCATTGGTGTTTAATTCTGGATTGCTAGCTACAACACGTTTTTGGTGCACTTATTGGAAACTCTCTTGTACCTCTACTGATCATAGTGGAACTATTTAACTGGTCTGGCGACCCGTGGATTTTTACCGCCACTTTAAGGGTTTTCCGCGTTAAACAGGTGTGTCTCTTGTGTCTTTATTGATTTACACATTTTTCTTTCTATATTTTTGTGAAGTGCTCCTCATAAGTTCTTGCAAGTAAGAATTTATTTGCATTCTATTTTTACCTTTCTGTTATTAATTTTGTTATTGTGTTGATCGATTTCACTTTTATCTAAAAAGGTTATTTGAATTGTGTTTAACTTAAAAATTCCCAAATCATGGATTTTCTAAGGATTTTAGTGAAGGGATTTGACGGATGATTTTGTGATTTTTCTCTAATAGCCCCAATACAGCAACACTCCCATCATTTACCTATGTTTAAAATAGTGAATTTTCCTCTAGTGGTTTTTCCCTATTCGTCGTTATCACCTTACATTGGGTGAAAATGCTCTATTTACAGGGGAAAGGTTAGGGCAACTGCTAGCTCTCTTTCCCATCATGTAGCTCTTGGCGGGAACCTGCATTGCCTTGATCATCATCGGAGGTTCCACATCAAAGTTTTTCTACCAAGTAGCTTGTGGAGCCACATGCACAAAGGTGCCATTAACCACTGTGGAATGGTACCTAGTCTTCACATGTGCTGCAGTTTTGCTTTCTCAGCTACCAAACTTGAACTCCATTGCTGGAGTTTCACTGATCGGAGCCGTTACAGCGATAGGATATTGCACGTCCATATGGGTGGTTTCAGTCGCAGAGGGTAGGCTCCCAGGAGTGTCTTACAACCCAGTTAGCGACGGCGCTGATTTTGAACATGTTTTTAGCGTTCTCAATGCGCTTGGGATCATTGCTTTTGCTTTCAGAGGACATAATCTTATCCTCGAGATTCAGGTACTTTGTTTTCTCCTTCTAAATGCATCAGGTTTCACTCTAGTTTTCCCAAGTGCATCACGAAATCTAACCCTTCATCCATTTTTTTTGAAAGAAAATTCAGAAGTTAAGGCTTTTTTTACTCGCCATGCATTGGGTGTATTAAAAAGGAAAAAGGACTTGACTTTTTTCATTTAAGAATACCACAAACCCTCCTCCAACACGATCCAATATTTAAAGCACTAATGCAAACTTTTTCTCCCACAGTTTACGTTTTCTCAGGATCCTTTCCTTTTAATATTAATGGGTTATTTTATTTGTTAGATTATTATATTATTATATTTATTTTATAATTTTCTAGGATTATAATTTGTATTTTCCTTAGGATTGTATTTTGTATTTTACGAGTTCTCTTCTAGCCTATATAAGGTCTTCTCTTGTACTTGTAATTTAGTTTTAATACTAAAAACTGAGTCTTTCTTCGTGAGTATCGAAACGGGTTTTCTAATTTTTCCGTTGCTCTCACGGTCCCTAGGCATTATAGCCAGCCATTATGCTTCTTTTATGTCAAACACTGCAGTTTGCATCCATACCTTGTTTTTTTCGGCGAAAACCCGCAGTTGATCGCGTTCCTCAGGTGCGGATTGCTGTGACGTGCCCGTGACTTTGCCCGCGTCGGCGGGTTGATTATCAACGAAAATTTGATCAGGTGCATTTTGACTTATTTTCGCATCCTGGTTCCATTTTTGCTGTCTGTTTTTCGATTCAGAATTTCGATATGCCAGGTGATGAGATTTCTCATCCGATTCATGTTATTTTTAATGGAGATAATTTTGCCCAATAGTCTCGAAGCCATCGTGGATATCTCAGTACTTGAGCCCGTGATTTACATGGCTTTATGTCTGCGGTGACCGTGTTCTAGAACAAGTGGACAAAGAAACTGATTTTGCCTATGTCATTCGGATTGAGGATTGGGAAAGTGCTAATCATCAAATCATCACTTGGTTTCGTAATACATCGATTCCATCCATTGTTGATGAGTTTGGCAACATTGATATTACCAAATAATTTTGCGACTTACTTGTTACTCGGTATGCTAGACCCGGTGACTTTCAGCAACTTCAAGCTCACGCGAACTTTATCAAATTCGTGGGGAACCCGGTGGTGAGCGAGATCACTTTATCTATCTGTTAGGTGCGAAATCTATTTAGGATCGATTAATTTATGCGAACGATTCTCAATTCTCTTGACGCAGGTGGTTTATGTTCACCATAATTAAGAGCATTGTTAAGTTTTAATGGGGCTTAATGATGAGTTTGAATTAGCGAAAAGTCATATTACCAGTGGGATCGCTACCCACTTGATCTCTAAGCTATTCATAAGTTAGTTGATAATGAGACCGTCTTGTCACGCCCACTTCCTCGTCCACGAGGCGGAGCGAGAGGAGCGTGAAATATCTTGAACTCTTTACCTTTTTGGGCATTGGTGAGCGAGTCTTATAAGCATATCAAAATAAGCGTATACAAAAGTACAAAATAAAACTACCACCGTAGTGATGTTTGATGTCATATACATACCTCCTGGTCTCATTTACATATCCTGGCTTGTACTTTTACATTTTACATAATCGAGCATAACCTCTTTGTGATGAACCCCTACTAGTGTGCTGACCCAGTTGTATGCGGAAGATTGCGAATGTCCTCTTCTGTATCTACATGGATTGAAAACCCGTGCTAAGCTTTACGCTTAATGGGAAACATATGACTTATACATATACACATTGACAGGCCGAAAACGTGGTGTGTAAAATATACGCCTATACGCGCAAGTGCACGCGTCGCCCCAAGTAATATAGTGTACCAAAAGGTACGGATATCGATCCACGGGGACAGGAGAATTGAATACAAAGATGTGCCTTTTAGATATTATCTGAATAAACGTATTGTGAGAAAGAAATCGAATGTGTGAGTTTCAACTAAACTATCGATCTTAATGAATGCGTGTATTGAAAGGCCCAGGGTTATGTTTCCCCCTGTCACTTTCGATGGATTATTTATTAAAGATGCTATTATTCAATGTATTTATAATTTGTTGATGGCGAAATTGATCTTACTTACGAGATATCCTCTCGAGAGTATGTCAGCCTATCTACGTGAATAGAATTGAGTATATCTACATCGACTGGTATTCGAAGCGCTTAAATGTTACACCCTCGATTGCCACGCCCGGGATCGAATATCTCTATTTGCGAATCAGGCGAAATTGCTCTACTCGAGATCCACGGATAACCTCATCTCTCGAATCTCGGTTCGGTATGATTATGCTAATATTGGCGAGACATCACCATATAATTGAATTATAGATATAAAGCGAGATCTGAGACAAATTTTATAAACAAATGAATAACATAAAATTACGATCTTTAATCCCATGAAAATGTGTGAGAGTTCAGCAACACCCTAGATAGATCTAAGACATGCGGAATAAGAAAATGCAAATATTTAATCTCAAAAACATCATTCTATTATTGCAAAAATGCGAAACAATACAAATCCACGGGCTTCTTGAAGTCGGTGTCATTAATACGGAATTACATTGCCCTGGTTCGTGCGACTTCCGATACCCCCCAGAATCCGGCGCCTCCATTTTCTTTTAATCTTGAGAAGCGAACTTCATAGCGGCGTCGCGGCGTTGCAGCGTCGCGGCGTTGGGCTGTCAGCGGCGTTGCGCTTGTTGACTTGCACGATAGTTGACTGACGTCGCGATGTTGGGACATCCGCGGCGATGGGGCCGTGGCGTTGGAAGACGTCGCGGCGTTCGGACATCTTCATGCGATACTCAACTACCGCCAAAATTGCTTCCAAACGGCTGCCTTTTGCTCCAATGCACAAATCACCCCGATCACGGATCGGGTATCCGTACAAAAACTATGAAATTAAATATAAAATAAAGCGTAGAAAATGAAGGCAAGCGGTATAGTATGAGTGTTTTAGGCACTCATCACACCCCCAAACTTAGTTTCTTGCTTGTTCCAAAGCAAGACTGATCTAAACCCTAACACACACTCTATGTACTAAAGTCCCCGACAGAAGGTAGTGATGCATCTTTGAAGGTAGAGGATCGGCTTGAACCGACTCACCTTTCTTGGCTTTTTGGTTGAAGTTCCAGGATGCACACAGGTGTTCGACTTTCAGAAGAACTAGGTTGAAATAGGTAAAAGTGACTAGTGCCTCAAATTCCATGGTATTCAATAACCTTTCCCAAGGACCCTATGTGCGTCGAATGAATGACCTCTAGTGTATACCTAGGACCCCAGGCACCCCCAGGCAGGCTCGACTCACTATTTGGAAGAAACTAACTAATAAAGGATAAGAACGCACCCATTTTATTCATACCAAAATATCTAAATATTTCCTAAATGTCTAAAAAAAATGAAGAAGACTAGTGCGAAGTTTTAGAGTGTTCTGTAAGCGGGGATCAGTTAATTTGACTCCCAGGTTAGTTAAGGGCACGGGCATTAAATTCCCTTCAAACTTCACCTCGAACACTCGACCAAACTCAAAAGGCCCTAGGTTTGTAGAATATCCATCTTACGTCCCATGTAGCGGGCGGTGAAGTCAATGACTCTCGGCCCGGTTGGCTTAGGAGCCGTTAGGCTTTGAAGGCCCCTCGGGATTTGTGCCCAAGGTTAGGTGGATTATCACTTATTATTCTAATTCACAAGCCTATATTTTATTTTATTTTATTTTTTTTTGGTTGGGGCTCGATGGCAATCCTCTTTTTGTTTAGGTGTCCCATCACTTAGGTGGTTAGAGACTCCCAAGGTTTGTCGAGTTTTAGTAGTGAGTCTCGGCACCTATGCATACCCTGAAGGTCATTAGTGTGAGAATGTGATAGGGTTCTTGAGAAATGGTTTCTTGACTACCCGGAAGTGGTTCACTAAACCCTCCACCTATTCAACCTAATTACCCCGAGCATCAAACATCATATGCATCCATTTTCCCATGCCCATAGTGGATGGTTAAGTCGATCTTTGACTCACAACATGGCACACATACACAAGCGACCTACCGCATTGAAACTACTCATTAGAGATGAACTAACACAAACATAAACAGAAAATTAACACATGACTCCACACAAAACTCAATATACTAAGATGGGCAGTCCTACAAAAATAAACTATGTATAGAAATGTAACTAATTACAAATCTACGTAAACTAACATGCATGAATGAAAATAAGCAGCGACACTGAAAACATAAAGCCGAATCTACAAAAATCCGAGTGTCACCCACCCCCCCAAGCAGATATCCGGTGTCCTCGTGCTATTATAAGAAACGATGGGGGTGAAGGAACTCCACGGTGATCCAACTGCGGTGGTGGCGATGGCGGCTGGTGGAAGCGAAGAGTGAGCAATTTGAGCTGGAGGCTAGCTGTTTGGCGAAGAATAGTGGCGGTTGTGACCACCGTGTCTGCATCATTTCGAAGCGCCTCCATATCTGTGTGATGGGACTCGGTGCTCCACGGGTCTCGATCGATACGTCGAAAGCGCTCGATGAGGAGAGCAAGGTCTCGGGGTCGGGTGAGGGACTGGAGGGAGCTGCCTCCGTAGGCGGTGGTGGTGGTGGTGGTGGATGAGACGAGGATTGGCCAATGTCCTCCTAGGGATCGCCTAGGAGTCCAAAACGAGCCTGATAGTCATAAAGCTCGTCCTCGTCTGAGGGCTCATAGTGAGTGCAGTGACCCTCTGTCGCGGGACACCCAGTTGTCCCTCTTGACATATGGCTTGTGGGGTGTAGCCACGTCTCATTGTCATCGAGGGGCACCCCGGCTCGTTTGCATAAGCCAAAGATGAGGAAGGGGTGCCCCATATTCATTTTGGCGTCCGGTTATGAGATGGCATCCTCATGTCATGACATCAGGTATATCTTGTATGATGGCATAGTTGAGCGAGGGCGCGCTTAGGCATCACTTCACACGTTCGTCGTGGACAAGGCGTGGCGTGTGATGAAGTGATGCCATACCTTAGGGATAAAGGCGAATGTTTGGCGCGTAGGGGAAATGGGCGCATGGCCCTCATTGTTAATTTTCCGCTCCACCTGAGCCATTAGTCGAGGGCCGGAATGACCTCGGGGTAGTCGGAATGCTCGTAAAGCCGGTCCAGGCTAGCTCCGGAGGGACATGATCTAGACTATAATAGCTATTGATCGACTGCACTTGCTTGGGAGTCGTGATACTCCCCCTCAGCGCCCTTTCTTAGGGCGTGGGCGGCGGATGGCGTAGAACTCGCGCCCACACTCATCGCGGTTGGGTAAGGGTGGTTGGCTAAAGCTCGCCATCCCTTAGCCGCTATTGTCTTGCGGAAAAATTAGCGAGTGGGTAGCCCTTCTCATGTGATAAATGAGCGGTTCTTGCATATGGTGCCAAACCGATCGGCGGCACCCTCATTCACAAACCGCGTGACATCATAATTTGGGGTCGGGTCCTCGCTGGACCCACCCCGCTTGGTGGGCAGTTTCTACCTTTTTCCAGACATAAGGATTAGGTCTAGGACTGCTAGTGGGGTAATGTGAGGAAATAGCACCCGATGTAGTGACCCGAATTTGGGTCGAATGACAGAGTGAACACAGGTGCACCCGATGTGACCAGTGCGAACTCCTAGACTGAAATGTGATCCTAAATGTGAACTCCTAGACCTAAATGGGAACCTAAATACGAACTCCTAGACCGAAACTTGGAGGGCTAGACAGTCTTGATGGGAATGTCTTGACTGGCGGTCACTATATGGAAAGTTGGGGAATGTGCGGCACAGGCGGAGTACTGTGGGACGGTGATGATCTTTGAGTGGTGTGTACGTGAAGGTGTAGGAAAACCCAAGGCGGCCTCGGCCGTGGGATGCCTTTCGGCGAGCGGTGTGGTGGTGGACAAAGGGAAAGTTAGGGTTTATCAAGAATGGGGTAGGGTAGAACAAAAAAAAAATGAAGGTGAAAGGGGCGCCCAAGCGAGACGCGTCGCTGACGTTCGAGGAACTTAGCGTCGCGTGTGAAGAGGATGTTGCCAGCGTCGTGACGTTCGAACAGCGTCGCTGACGTTACGGCAGTACTAAACGCGTGGCGGCGTTGGATATCAACGTCGCGACGGCCGTTCAAGTGGAAAATTCAGCGTCGCGACGTTGGAAAATTCGCGTCAGCGGCGTTGGAAATCAACGTCATAGCGTTCGAGAGACACTCAAAATCCCAGCGTCGCGGCGTTGAATCCTCACTGTCGCGGCGTTCCGCAGGAGAAGGGTAATTTTGGCGTCAGCGGCGTTGAAGCGTCAGCGGCGTTGAAACCCGATGTCGTGGCGCGTTATAGAAGAGCTTCAAAAATTTGCCTGATAAGTAGCCCGTGTCGTGACCCTCCCCTCTTGCGGCAAATGTGACTCTACGGACTTGTAATGCGCATAAAGCGATCCTCCCGATTGCACGAGTTCACGAGTCCTGAAAGTACACAACCAAGTAGAGATCTTGATTCTTGACAAAACGGCAGGCAGCGACGCAAACAAGAAAAATGTCACTCGGAGAAGGTAAAAAGTTTGAAAAACTTGGGTTGCCTCCCAGTGTATGTTTAATGTCGTTGGCTCGTGACCTGAATCTCAATGTGCTCGGGCAGGCTCTTATAATCGCTTACTACCGCCGTTTGAGGCAGGTCAAAGTAATGATCACCTTGTCTGCGAGAAACTACGCCTCCCGAAATGCGGCCCCGACCTTTGGGTGGTATTTGTAGATAATGCCTTTCTCGGGATGTGTAGCCTCTTGCCCCACCATGTGAAAAGACTAGTCCTTTGTGAAGGCAGGACCATTTGAACACAATTTCCTAGGAAGAGCTTTAGGCGAGGTGAATAAAGAACTTGTTGTCTGCGAAGTGAACTCTTTTACGTAATGTGTTTATCGTGCCGGGCTTTTGTCTTTTCGCCTTAAATGCGGGCATTTCGTAAGCGTTTCTAAATTTGTCCTAGTTCTTGAAATTTATAACGGTCGCTTCTCACGCTAGTGAGTATCCCATATTCAAGCGTCGAGTTGCCCGGTAGGCTCGATGCCCAATTCCGCGGAAGATGGCATGCTTTGCCGTACACAAGTCTGGCGACATACCCCGAAGGTTTTAAAGCTATGCGATGCGCCCAGTGCATCTTCGATCTTTTTAGACCAATCCTTCCTAGAGCGTGGTCTTCTCAAGAATAGACTTAATTTCTCGATTTGACACCTCTGCTTGCCCGTTTGGTATGGGTGGTATCACGAGAGATGTGCGATAGCGCACGCACTTTTGCAAAACCTTGTCAATTACCCTTATTGCAAAATGAGTACCATTATGCACATGATCGGCGCTCGAGGTTCGTCGAGAGAATATATTCTTCTTGAAGAAATTTAATACGACCTTGGCATCGTTGGTGCGGGTTGGAATTACTTCCACCAGCCCGATACATAGTCTTTGCCCCGTTAGAATGTACGAGGTTGTTATAGGATGAAATGGTCACATGAAATCCATCCCCATAAGTCAAATAGCTCTACTTCGAATGGATGCATGGGTGGTTCGTCCTTCACAGAAATACCTCCCATTCTTTGACATTTGTCACATGTGAATCTGAGAAAGCGATGGCGTCTTTGAATAAGGTAGGCGGTAAGCACGATTAGTACCTTGGCGGCGGGTTCTCGGCCACCGAGTATCCACCACATGGTAGAGAGTGTGAGACCACGGGAAATCACGATTCCTAAGAAGGATAAAATGGTAATTTGGTCCAAAATCCATGAATTTTTCTAGATCTCGGGATGGCCAAAGCGGACTTCACGTTGGAATCGTCTGCGAAATCTGGCTACCACGTCGAATTTCGGTACGGTCGAGACGATCGAATTTCCGTTCCGAGCAAAGAGGATACGCCGACGCCCAGCGCGTTTTGGTGGCGAAGTATGCGTGTCGGTCACGAATGCGATCAAACGCGGCTTCAAGTGGGGCTCACTTGTGACACATGGCATGATGCCATTAGAAGGAAATCTCATAGTAGATGGATAAGGATAAGGGTATAATCCCATGGTCCAATGAGAAATGGACATGTGGCATTGAGAGGACTTGTCTCTTGTCCCAACCTTGACCAAATGGATTGGGAGAGAAAGAGAGAGGGAAAAGAGAGCAAACGGAAGAGAGAGGGAAAATGTGGGATTTTTAGAGAAGTCTCTGCCTTCTCTACAGAGTTCCGGCGATCGGGCCGTGACTCGGCAGGTAAAAGTAAGTTGCCCCCCACAGCGGAGACTACGTGGTACCAGTTTTGAGGGGTTTTTGACAAACTCCGAAGGAAAGGTAAGGGGAGTTTTTCTCCTACTTGCTTTACTTTTGTAAAGGTCATATAATGGATGAGGTTGTTGAGGCACGGATGGCCGTTGTTTGATTCGAGATTTGGGCCAGGAATTGAAGAAAATCCTAGAATGGTTTTTAGACCGATCCTGGCCCATTTGTGTGATTTGTGTGATGTTGTGTTATGACCATGAGTGAATAACATGCTAAGTGTAATTTTGTGGGTAATTCTGAAAAATGCCAGTTGTGCCTTAGCCCATGAGAGCTAACCTTATGTTATTGTTGTAAAAGTGAATAGCATGATATATGGAATAATTATGTTAGTATATGTGAGTGATATATTAGCATGTGTTGAATGTTGTGTGTCATTGCATTGCACTTAGGTGGGGAATGGCAAGTAGGAAATTCCTCTTGGGCTTTGCTCGCCGTCGTGAGGCATATATTTTGGTCTGAAGGCGTGCTTGGGGATGGGACATCAGGACCTTAGACTGACGAAATGGCCAAGATGGCCCTCTCTTATATTTTGTAAAATTTTGGGCTAGAGACCCAATTTTGTATAAATTGTAATAAATACAATTGTAAATGAATCATCTTTTGTATAAAATTATACTTGGGTTGTATGGATGTGCGGGCCCAAGTGGCCATTTTTACACATGTATGGGTCTCGGGACATGAGACTTGTAGATTTTGGCGAGTTGGCCGGTAGTCAGCGGACACCCAGTTTGAAATCCGCGAGGAGAGTGGCGATGGATCGGTATCTTTGTTCATTTCATGCTTGAACTGCGTCTCGGATTACTGATCGTCACGATTATGCAGCCAAGAATAGGCTCCTCCCGATAATAGTGTTTGGATGTAGAAAAACCTCTTTACATTGATAGTTAAATTCCGGAGGGATTCACCTTAGCAACCAAATAAATTCCGCATAATGCGCAAACCATGGAACTGCCCTCTTAGCCATAATAGCTAAAAGTTTCTCATCGGGAAATTAAGTCGTTCACTTGAACATCATCACTTGCCTGCTGATCGTGAAAGATGATACGCGCTCAGGTTCAGTGCCTTTTCTTGTCTTTAATCTCAACATCAAATTCTTGCCACTTAAAGAACCCAGCCGGATTAATCGAGGTTGGCGTCTTTCTTGAATCATCAAGTATTTAATGGCAAAATGATCGAGTGTGGACTACTACCTTGTTGCCAATCGGATAAGGCACGAATTTTGTCTCAAGTAAAGCGATGACCAAAGTTCTTTCTGCGTAGTGACGTAGTTCAGGCATCATTCAAGTGCTGCTGGCATGAATTACGCCGGAAAATTTCTCGTTTACGCTGACCTTTGCCCGATCGCCGTGCGTCGCATAAGTTCGAGAAAAGACCCGATCACGAACCCGCGACAATAGGGTGAGATCGGCTTATCCTTCAACGAAAATGCATGCGACACTGAATCAAACTCAAATGGGATCCCTTGGACCGAGAAGTTTTGAGCTCAACGTTTGCAATGCAGAGAAATCCTTTATGAAGCGCACAGCAAAATCCGGCGTACTTTAAAAGCTTAGTCCTTTTGCGAGTAAAGGGTGGAGGTAACTTTTCCAATTGCTTGATGCTTTGCTTTCTAACCACCCTCTATCCCTCTTCTTTGAAATCAGTACCCGAGTACAATACCCTCTTGTACCATAAATGGCACTTTTCCAATTTAGCACCAAATTGGTCTCCTCGCACCTTACTATCTGAGATCTGATTTTCCCAGCGGAGTTGCCGAAAGAATCGCCAAATCTTGAAAAATCGTCCATGAAGATCTCGATTTATGCTTCTCAACCATGTATGGAGAAAATGGCCATCATACATCGTTGGAAAGTGCGGGCGCATTACGATCGAGGCATCGCCTTTGAATCACGAATGTCCCGATACGGACAATGAGTGAATGTAAATATACGTCTTGAGGCTATAGCAATTTGATTATGGCGAATATCCATCAAAAACAATAGTATTCGCGGCCGGCTAATCAATCCGACGCCGATCTAAGCGGTAATAGGAAATGATCTTTTCGAGTAGCTTTGTTGAGTTTCAAAATGGCCGATACAAATCCTCCACCGTAAGCGTTCGAGAAGCGGTAAGATGTTATTTTAGGTCCGATGGCGATTGTTCCTCCCCTTCTTCGGTACTAGCGAGCAGGACTTACCCGTATCTTTATCACGAAATGGGATAAATCACCACGGTATCTGGCCATTTTAAAACTTCCTTCGAACTACCCTCTCTTTCATTTATCGGATTCAACCTCATGCCGACACCAGCGACGGTTTATGTCCATCTTCTAGTAAGATCGATGCTGGCATGCACATAGGCGAGTCCCTTTTAAATCATTCAGAGACCACCCAAGTGCACTTTTACTTGATCTCTAACGACCCTCGATAACTTTTTCACTCCTCCACAATCCGATTCAAGGATCTTGAGATGATCATGGTAAAGTAGATGCTCCCAATTATGCATACTTCAAATGGCTGAGTAGTGGTTTTGTTCCATTATTGGTGCGTTGTTCCACATTTAGTGTAGCGTTTTAGCTCCTTCACTAGGGTGAGTATTTCTCACAACAGGTCCAAAGAGTCCATCCATTTAACATATTCCTGCGCTCTGTGCTCATGTTCTCGAATAATTCTCCTACTAGGCTAGCCTCGAAAGGTCGTTAGAATGACTTTGGCTGAACCTATAGCCTCACTATCTACGCCATGAAGCCGTGTCACTCTCTTTGGATGCCTCACTTCAAACACATTGAACTTGACCGTCAAATCCTGCACTCTCAATTTTAGTTCTCCTCTCTGAACATCGATCATGCGCCACTTTTGTTACGAAGCAGTCCTGCCAGTTAGGTATTTCTTTATCCTCTTCATGTCATACAATGAAATCTGCTGGGAAGATGAACTTGTCAACTTTCACGAGGACGTCTTCTATTACCCCTCTCGGATGCTTCAAAGATCTATGTCGGCGAAATTTGAAGTCCTTATTTGTGGTGAGGCGGGCTGCTAATCAAGCGTTTGAAAGAAATGGATAAAAAGGGTATGAGATTAATCTTTTTGGAACCTAAATCACATAGGGCCCTCTCAAAGAAGATAGCATTCCAATAGTGCGGGATAGTGAGAAACTACACGGAGTCCTTGAGCTTTGCGCGGCTTTCTACAGTATGCTTTTTCACATTTCTTCAATTAAGTTAAGCTGTTTCAAAATCGACGATCTTACTCTTGCAGGACGGAATGTCTTTCATAAATTTCACATAACTGGGCATTTGCTCTAGGGCATCAGCAAACGGGATATTGATGTGTAACTTTTTGAACACCTCCATGAATTTAGTGAACTACTTGTCCGACATGCTTCTTTAGGCGGATGATATGGAATTGGGGGTTGTCCATTTTCGGTAGTGTTTCTGTGATATTTCTCTGAGGTTGTTCCCTCTCCTCATGATCATTTTTACTGGGCTGAATGACCTCCTCAGCCTCTACCTCCTCTACAACAGGGGGTTGACCCTGTGTTTCCAATTCCTTACCACTTCTCAGCATGACTGCCTTAACATGTTCATTCCCATCTCTTCGCGGGTTTATTTCTGAATTGCTTGGTAAGGAACCTGGTTGCCTTTCTGTCAATAAGTTTGCCATTTGACCCATTTGTACCTCCAAATTTCTCATTATCTTTGCTTGATTATTCAAATTTGCGGGTTACATCACGCATATTAGCCTTGGTTTCATTCATGAAAGCGAGTGTAGTCGACATTTAGGCGAGGGCTTGTTCTAAATCCACGCTTCTTCTCGGGAGTTTGGTTCACTAACTCGGTTCGATGGCGTATTGATACGATTATTTCTCCATCCATACCCTTGTTGTTAAAACCCCATTACGGTCCCGATTATTCGCCACCTGCCAGCTTTGATTACGGTCGATAGCCCCATTGCCCCCATCTTTATTTCTTGTTGCGTGACTGATTACGATTGAACCTCGACACATCTTTGGGCTTTCTCTTTGTTGGTTTCTGATGGCGTGTGCTGTTGTCTTTGTCCTCCACGAATTTGCACAGCTCCCATGAGTTGATGCATATGGCATTTGTTGTACGCTGGCGACCTAGTCATTTGGCAGTCGGTTGTGCGACATGATTAACGGTTATTTGAACTGCATTATCTGTGCCACTCATGGCTTTTTCGCTTTGGCGATCTGATCTTCTCCCTAGGCCACTGATTTGTATTGGTTGCGGCATCTTCCAGAATTTCATAGGCGATCCGTGGTTTTTCTTCATTAGTGCTCTCGGTGAGGCATCAATCCTTTGTTCTAGTTGTTCCTCGATACCATTATAGAAAGTATGGACTTGCGTCCATACGGATTGAAGTCTGTGATCACGAGGCCACTTCATGTGGATTCGTGAAATGCATCCCATGCCTGCGCCGGGGCTCCCTCTCTCCCCCTCTAGTTGCCCAAAGTGTTGATTTCTTTTCAAGTTGTGCGATTTGTGTGGGAAGAACTTGGTCGGGGAATTTCTGCGCTAAATGCGTTACGAAGTAATGGAATCGGTGGTGGCCCGGATTGCCAATGCTTGGCTCTATCACCTAAGCGACGATTAAAACAATGCAATGGAGAGCTTCTTCATTAACCCCATTGTACTTGATCGTGTATGAGCTTCAAGGAAGTTGGTCAAAATGCATATTCGGGATCTCATGGGGTAATCCATGAAACAAGATGTTTTGGAGCATCACAGTAGATGCTTGGACTTGACTCGAGTTGTTTGCTTGAATTAATTGATCTTTCTTATCATTGTCTGAACCATAGTGGGTGGTGGAACGAAACTCCTCACAACCAACATGAAAGGTCATCTGGCTATATAAATGGTCGGGGTGCTTGATTCCTTCCATGATTACCATTTCGGCCTCTCTGGGGCTTGTTTTGCTCAATGCTAAGATCCTGCTCTTCATTGTCATCCATGTTTGCTAGAATTTCCTAATCACCATTCGGTTCTACTCTGTTCGGCGTGATACGTAGTAAAGTTCTTTACGGCTCGGGATCAAGCCGGATGGTAGTCCAGCCTAATCTTGTCGGTGCGTAGCCACTCCCTTTGAAATCTATTTGCAATCACACCACGAAGAAACAACAAGACCCAATTGGCTTGTAAAAACAAATAAAATAAATTCGAGTAATATCTAATTGCTTTATTCTCTATATAAATCTCAACTATCCCGACATGGCATAAAAGCAGCCAGGCAGCGTGGTGTGTAAATATCACGCTATAGCCTTAGTGCGCGCGTCGCCCAAGTAATATAGTGTGCAAAGATGCGGATATCGATCAGACGGGAGGTGAATACAAAGATGTGCCTTTTAGATATTATCTGAATAAACGTATTGTGAGAAAGAAATCGAATGTGTGAGTTTCAACTAAACTATCTATCTTAATGAATTACTGTGTATTGAAGACTAGGGTTATGTTTCCCCCTGTCACTTTCAATGATTATTTTGAATGCTATTATTCAATGTATTTTCTAATTTGTTGATGGCGAGAGTGATCTTACTTGAGATATCTCTCTCGAGGTATATCCACTTTATCTAAATGAATAGAATTGAGTATATCTCTATCCCAACTCGGTATTCGGAAACGCTTAAATGTTCTACCCTCAATTGCCACCTTCGGGATGAATATCTCATTTACCGAATCAACTAAAAACACTCTCAGATCCACTGGATAGCACCGTCTCTAGAATCTGCATTATTTCTAGTATAGTTAGTATGCTAATATTGGCGGACATGCGCCATATAATTGAATTATAAATATAAAGCGGTCTGGAGACAAATTTTATAAACAAATGAATAACATAAATTCTTACGATCTTTAATCCATGAAAATGTATGGGGTTCAACAACACCCTAGATATAGATCTAGACATACGAATAAGAAAATGCAAATATTTAATCTCGAAACATCATTCTATTGTCAATGCGAAACAATACAAATCCACGGGCTCTTCTTGATCCGGTGTCGCTACGCTACGGAATTCCGTGCCCTCGTTAAATGCGCTTCCGATACCCCCAAACTGCGCCTCCATTTTGCTTTTATGCGAGAAGCGAAGAACTCTCAGCGGCGGTCGCGGCGTTGAGACATCGCGGCGTTGCCGGCGACACGCGATAGTTGACCGCGTCGCGCGGCGTTGGGAAGGCGTCCTGCAACGCGTGGGGGCGTCGCCCAGCGTTGGGAGCGTCCGCAGCGTGGGGGCGTCATGGCGTTGGGGGCGATCGGCGTGGGGGCGTCGTGGCGGTGCGAACGTCCGCAGCGTAGGGCGTCGTGACGTTGGGGCGTCGCGGCGTTCAGTTATCTTCATCGCCGATACCTCATGCAGCTTCCAAAATTGCTTCCAACGGTGCCTTTTTACTCCAATGCATCACGATCACTAGATCGGTATCGACCACAAAAACTATGAAATTAAATATAAAATAAGCGTGAAAATGAAGATGGCGCGGTATAGTATGAGTGTTTAGGCGCATATCACGCGTGCATAAATATTCTGATACGGTGAAGCGTATAGCGATGCGGATAATACGGGTAACGTATGACAAATTTATCATGGTGCATTATAATAAACTTATATGTCTACTTGTACTTATAACAGACTTATACTTATTCTTAACTATCACTTTGTTTATTTGCCGGTAGTCAATGCACATCCAAAGAGTGTCATCTTTCTTCTTAACAAATAAAATCGATGCACCCCAAGGTGAGACACTAGGTCGGATGAAACCCTTATCCAATAGCTCCTGTAGTTGAGTCTTCAACTCTTTTAGTTCGATTGGGGCCATACGGTAGGGTGCCCTTGAAATAGGAGTTGTTCCCTGCACTACTTCAATAGAGAGATCCACTTCTCTTTCAGGTGGTACTCATGATAATTCCTGAGAAAGTATCGAGGAACTCCTAATCCTTGAAATATTTTCTAAATTCATATCTCTTTTGGAGTCGAGAATCAAAGCCAAAAAAGGCTTCACAACCCTTTCTGAGAAGCGTCGAAGGCTTCCATACAGAGCCTTTCGGTATTGGATTCGGATCAGTTTCTATGTATTGCCGATGGGATTAGAACATTTAGGAAGGGACTATTGCCTTGTCAAATAATATGGCCGATCATGTTTGGATTGTGATCCGAACACCTATCAAATCGAAACTCTTGAGAAAGGCAAAGCATAACGATTAAGATCCAGCAGGAATTACTATCATGTACCAATAGAGGACAATTCACTTATACACGGTTCAGCTCTAACACTTTATGCCCGAAAGGACTTGTAACAAGCGGTCGTAAGCTAATAAAGCTCTCACGAGGCAATTCATCACTCTGTTTTGTTCCATGCATATGAATGCGTAGGTGAATCAATCAAAGCATACAAGTCAATATCAAAGAGAGTGCAAGTAAATGATAACCCCGATATGTCAGGATGCTTCCACGGCTCGCGTAACATAAGCTCGAAATTTCAGAAATTTGTAGTAGTAGGAAGATTTACTGTCTCTGAGGCATTACCTCTTCCTTGTGAACCACTTTGTCCTCTACCCCTACTCACGGTGTGCCGAATTTACATTTTGACCCTCCTCTACCCACTTCCTTAGGGTTTCTAGAACTCGATCCTGCGCGGACGATTCAGGTATCACATGTTCGATCCTCATCGGAAACAACCCAATTACGATACGCAATGCAAGATGATATTTGTGGCGGTGCGACCGCATGCATGTCTTTCCTCTTGTCAATTGAGGTGCCTCGGCTGGGGCCTTGTGTCATAGTAGGTCCTTATCTCCCTGCGTAATTTAAACACATCTGAATCGGCTTTGTTACTACCAGATCTTTTTCGAAGAGAACCCCTCTTGAGAACTTTTCTCTCTTTCTTTCTTTCTTTTTCTCCAACTCTTCATTTCAGACTTTACAAATTCTTATAGTTTGCTTGTACTATTGTTCAAAGTGAAAACTTATAAGCGAAGAAACAACAAAACAGGGTACCTTTTTATGGACTCATGCATGGCCCTCCTCAAAGCTGTCTTTTGATTTTCCGTAGGCAGTTGATTGCATTTTTACTAAGGCAGTGAATTCTTTCTCATATTCAACCACTGTCATTTTCCCTTGTCTTCAAATTCAAAATTATTCCATTTTGACTCATGTAATCCTCAGTGACATACTTCATATTATTTGTGTGGCATAGTCCCATATAGCTGGATCGATGATGGATTTCTCAAAAGCGACTGCGATGTAAGATTGCACCTTGCGACAATGGCGCACGCTGTGACCTTTTTAGTCCCTTTGGACATCTCACTTCATCTAAAGCCCTTTCTAGTTTTCCAGCTGAGCTGGCTTTCAGATTCTTCCATGCTTGTACCATGGAATTCTTCCACTCCATGCTTTCTGCTGAATCACTCGAAGCTTGAGGGCGTGAGTGAATCAAGACCCTTTGCCACCATCTGAGAGATTTTTACAACTCTTGGATGAAGCATATTCATTTGTCGTTGAATCAGAAGGACCAGAAGCATATTGATTTAAAGGATTGACGCTTTCAGCTGTTTCATCTACAACTTCCTAAGGTGGATCCATTCTAGACAATACACAAAACGAGACGTGCGTGAACAACACATTACTATGTGGTATCCTTAAGCTAAGACTCCTCGAGCACAAGCTTGGGCATTTATTTTTGTTAGTATCGAATCCCGTCAAACCTAGGTTATCGTATACCTATGCTCTGATACGAACTTGTCACGCCCCTTCCCTGTCCCACCAAGGCAGAGCGAGAGGGAGGCGCAAAACTGTACTGAGACTCTTTACCTGCTTTTTCAGACATTGGTGAGCCCAAGTCTTATAACTGTATCAAAATATCGTATACAAAAATACAAAATAAAACTACCACCGTAGTGGTGTTTGATAATCATATACATGATCCTACGAGTCCATTTACATATACAGCGTACTTGCATTTACATAATCGGAAGCGCGGGCCTGCAGTGAACCCCTACTAGTGTGCTAGCTATTGTATACGGAAGATACGGACATCTCTTCTTTACTACTGCAGTTGAAAACCCCGGTAGCTAAGATTGCCCTTGAGTGAAACATATGACTTATATACATATACACATGCATAAATATAGTAAGCATACCTCATGACAACAAATGTCTGATAACATATATTAAATTATCATGGTCGTATAATAAACTTATATGCCTACTTGGCGCGCAAACGGGACTTATGCGCTTATTCAGTCTCGTAGGACATATCGCGCTTATGAAGAGTGTAGCATTGGATCTCAGTAGGGTCCCACATCAACCTCCATATACTTAGCCGGGACTTATGCTTGTGGAGGTACCGTGGGTACCACAGGTGCCTCATCTGGGGAGGTACCCGTGAGTCTTGCCAGGAACTTACACTTATCTGGAGGGAGATGCCCGTGGGGTACATTCCAGCGGAACGTAACAATGTACACATTGCTTTCCTCTTATTAGATTATTCGGACTCTTATCACATAAGCGTTGGATTACCTAGACTAGTAATAAGAAATGAGTAAGGACACAACACAATAAGTACCGGAAGTCTTGTCTGATCTTGGTGTCGTAGCACAAGGAGTGTAAACCTTGATTAAAGCGCGTCATGCCCGCGTAAGAGAAATTAATCGTAGCACTATGATCTTGAGAAGCACTAATTAGAGACGTGCGTACCCACGTCGTAACAGAAGTGTCGTGTCATTTAAGATATGGTCTTAGCCATTCCTACAATTATATGTGTTTAGGAACTTAGTATCTTATAATAGGGGCATTACGTTTGCCCACTTCGCTTCGTCGAGGCAGCGAGGTACGATACATTTTTTTCCCTTAGTTTCATTCTTATTTGAACCCCCACTAGTCATTTAGTAGGGTTCTTATACTATCGGGGTACGAATTTGGGCTTAACAATGTAAGAATACCAAAAATCAGGGTTGCAGGAAGCAGTGGTACCAGTACCACTTGGATCGGTACCGGTACAAATCCTGTTTTGGTGAGTGGAACCGGTACCACTTTGTCATGGTATCGGTACCATTTTGGTTCTGCCCAAGTGGTACCGGTACCACCCCTATTTGGTACCGGTACTGAGTCACGATTCTGCCTAAAAATGGTAGATTTTGCCCTTTTTCACTCACTTTTCTTCCATAAATCTCTTCTATTCCATCCTACATCAAAAACCAACATGAAATCTACCCAAAAAAACTCCACAAACACTTATAATAATGGTGGTTTTAGAACTTCTTCTCTTAAACCTTAGGCAAAATTCCAAGAATCCATACCAAATCCACCAATCTATTACAAACCATATAAATAGGGAGGGATTCCATATCTACTTGATACAAACTAGGGTTTTTCAACCTTGACTTCAACAAATCTAGGGGTTGGGATGCATTCCTTCCACTCTAATGAAAGAGGCATATTTGTGGGCCTCAATTTTCCCCTCGACACTTGCATTTTATCCTATGGGTGTCACTCTTGTCGTTCTCATCTCTTACCATTAGGCCCATACAAGGTTTAGTCTGTCTGAGCCTCGAGGTGGGTGTATGTGATCCGTTAGTGCTTATGTAGTTCACTTTATGGTATCATCATGGCTTATTTTTTTTAAGATTGTGGCATAATTGCTATAGGGAAGCAAGTGGGGCCCACGGGGTACGACTCAATCAAAGTTTATTAGAGTATGTCAAATTTGGAGTACTTGATCTTGTTTGATCGTATCTCCCTTGTCGAACAGAATGGTTCTCACTGTTTATTTTGGCCCCGGATTCATGGCTCCCTAAGCTGAGGGTTTCTTGTTTAAAAATTCATAATTTTTTTCGGCAGTTGACCCGTGGGTTATTTGGTTAATCAAGGCGCATTATCACCCGCGACCTTTATTTTTTTGTTGATTTTGTTGAGCACTCCTCCTTTGTTTTTCGATCATATCTCCCTCATCGGACTTTAGAATGGTGCGTTTTTTTTTATTGATACTCCTTATTCTTCAGGAAACATTTTGTAAGAATTTCATAATTTTCCTCAACTGGCTCGACTGGTTGGCATTTGGTTCAATATGTTAGTCGGGCCAGCTTGTGTGGAGCACTATTTTTTGTGATTTTGGAGCCCAAATCCTATATGGTTCGGGCCCATAAGCTTCAGCTCGACCATGGGCAGTATTGTGGAGTCCCACATTTTGGGCCTTGGCTTGAGATTACATGCAGCCCACCATGAATCATGGCTTGGATACTTGGTGGTGAAACAAGCGAAAACTTGAATGTTGGCTTGCATGGAAAATGAGGAAGGGGAGTGAATAGGGAAGCTAATTCAGAATTTGATTGGGCTCTTTCCAAAGCTTGAGGTGGAAAACACCAAGGTAGGCTCGGAGGCTGAGGTGGGAATCGGTACAAGGAGAAAGATCAAGTGGAAGGACCTTTGGGAGAGGGCACTTTAGGGCTCGGGCGCACATTTCTTGATTTTTCTCGGATGCTTAGCTTGGATTTTTTTTCTGCGTTTTGTGGAGAGGTAAGAAGCCAGACCACAGCTCCACTCTATTCTTTGGGACATTCTAGCTAATTTGAGAGTTTTCCTCAACCATTTGAAGCAGGTTTTCACACTCATGCGTGAGAATGGGTTCAGGCATTCTGGCAGAATGATCCAGGTTTAGAAAACAGCGGATTGTTTTCAGTTGGTTCTCACTCATCCGAGCTGAGAATCATGCACGTTGTTTTTGGTTTCCCTATATTAAGGGATATTCTGACCAAATTTTATCATTTTTCCTCCAACCATTTGGGCCGGTTTTCACGCTCATGATGTGGAGTTCAACTCATTCCTCTTTGGGCGGTCGGTTTTAAGCAATAGGATTGTTTGGTTGGTTCTCCACTCATCCGAGTGAATCAATCACCGTTGTTTTTGTTAGATTCCTGACTCCCTTGAGGAAGGTTCCACCAACCATTTAAAAAATTGTCCCAACGGATCAGCTGGATTTGAGAGCGGATCCATTTAGTTCATGAAGTTCGATTTTAGAAAAGCAGTTTGGGTAGTTTGATTTGTTTGTGTTGGTTCTTGGCCATTCGGAGTCGGAATTGAACTCCATTTGTATTTTTGAATTCCTAACTTTGTAAGGAAGTTCTGACAAGTTTTGAGATCTTTTCTCAACCGGCTAGGCCAGGTTGGGGAAACCCGAACTAGCAGGTTAAATGGGTTAGGTTTTAGGAGCAATGGGTTGGGTAGTTTGCTTTGTTTGTGTTAGTTCTTGGTCGTCGAATTAGGTGCACTCCGTTTGTCTTCATTAGATTCCTGACTCTGTGAAAAATTTCTGACAAGTTTGAGATCTTTTCTCAATAGTCACGGACAGGTTGGAAACCGAACGACGGTTCGTTGGGTTAGATTTTAAAAATGGTAGTTTTGAGTACTTTGCTTTGTTTATATTGGTTCTTGGTCATTCGTAGTCAGAATTGCGCTCCGTTTATTTTGTTAGATTCGACTACGTGAGGAATTTTCTGACAAAGTTTCGGAATTTTCTTAATCGTTTGGACTTGTTTGAGAACCAATTCAACGGTTATTAAGGCGACTCATGGCGACCCCCTATTTTAGCATGTTTTATTCGAATCTATTGTAAGGCGTGCTCTTAGTTGCCCCGAGGAACACAGCAAGCTGACTTTGGGGTCTAAGTTCCGGATTTCGGTTTGAACAAAGTAGAGTGAGTGGGCAATGTGGGATTTACCATAACCATGGTTTGGCTTGTGTGGGATTTTAAAGGGAATGTGTGCTAAAGTAAACGAGCCACTTACCCTCATTCGACTGCTTCCTTCTTTTGGTATGGGATCTGATATTTGGTTTTAAATGCATGATGTATGATGTATTGACACGCTACCTACCACTGCTGCATGCATGGCTAGGGACCTCGAGTACGTAGCAGGCGTTGGTATTTGTATTCATATCGCGTCTGTGGTGTTTGGATTTTGACATTTGATGCATTTGAGCCCCTTTTAAGCCCGACCTCCTATCTTTTGGCGCTGGCTGAGACCCGCAGGCCCATGTGCTTTAATGTTGGGTAATGAATTTCATGGATGCTTTGTGTTTGGGTGTCATGCACTTGCTATGTTTTTGTTAGCTAACCTTTGATGTAGCGTAGCGGCCGGGGACCCGCAGTGCTATTTGCCCTTTTGGTTGAGTGATTTTAAAGCGTCTTTAGATACCCGATTAGGTTGGTCGATCTAAGTTGTATTTTAGCCTAGTAGACTATCGATCTGACCCATATGTCTGCATGCCCGATTCACTATTAGAGACAGGAGTTAGGGCTGGGGTGCCCTCATATGAAGTACCTTCACAGATAGGTAATCGACCCCAGAACCAATCTAGTTTTCGCGAGATCGCTTTTCCATCTTTGGAGTCATATTGGGGTTTATTCTTGCCCGGTTTCCCTTTATAAAATAACAGCAAAAAGCAAGTGGCTACTCCAAAGAAAAATTGTCACTCCTCGAGGGCGGTTACTCCCAAAACTTCAAGAAAATCAACCCACATTTCCTTCCATTTAAAAGCGAGAGTTGTGCCGGCGTGGATCGGGTAAGGGTCCTAGGTAAGCGACCGCTAGGACGAATCCAGAATCTTTTGGTTTCATAAGGATCAAGCTTGAACTTAAGTTGTGGCTATGTGAAGCCGCCCCGAAATACGATCGAGGCTCTTGGAGTTCACGTAGATAATTGATGATCATACACTTGATTGGTATTTGGCTTGCATTTGTGATTTGTTAATGCTTGTGTGTTCACCTGTCGAATTATAGCATGCTTCCTCATTATTAATTGGTATCTAGCTATAACATTTGGGATTAGGCTTAGAGGATCATAATGTGTGTAGATTTTGTGATAGGCTTGCTCTTTGTGCATGATTGTTTATTTGCATGGCGCTCCTTCCCACTGCATGTAGCACGCTTGTGTTTGTGGGGCATGTGTATCCTTACTTCGAATCACGAGTCTTGGTGATGATACGCAAGTGGATTTGCTTATATCTTGTGGGAGTTATTCCTAAATGTTTGCCTTGGTAAGCTAGGGGTTTGGAATATGGTCTAGCATAAGGGATATATTGATGTATGGGAGCACTATAGAGATGACGGATGTTCGAGCTTGATGAAGACACAGCTATGTAGCTACGAGATAGATTCATGGATTTATCTTGCGTGTGATGTGTCACTTTAGTTGTGATTAGGATCTCAGGTTGTATATCCTTGTGGAATGCAGTCATATAACCTTAGGACTTGCCTCTTCTCTTTGTTAACCACGAGGGCATCTTACCTAGGTATTATCATGTGAATCTCGCTCCACTGCATGTGGAGCCATTTGCTCCAGTTAGATGTTAACATCATATCGACTCATTCCTTAGAGGATTTCATTGTGGAATTCATCTGGATTGATTAAGTTGATATTCCACGGGGACTAACATGCCCTCTACGTACTTCTTCAGGATTATTGATTAAAAGCGACACAGGTTCACACGAGCTTAGTTTGGATCGGAGGTAGACTTGTTAGAGATTCGAGATCCCGCACGGTCGAGTTAGAACGGGGTATGAGTCATAGAGACGCGGGCTCTCGTGCAGCTCGTCGACCCGGTGGTGAGATTCGCAGATACCATGGCATCTCTGCGGGATGCTATATTGGGGCCAGACGGAGGATTGATGGGCATGGGACCGACCATTTGTAATTCGGGGAGCACCCGCGCGGTGGCTCTACCCACCTCCCGCAGCACCACCATCATACCGGACCTTTGTACAGCGGGACTACACGGAGTTCCACTCCGCGCCCCTTCCATTATCTGGACCAGCTATCCACATGAGGGCAAAAAAAAAAAAAAAACCCCCGCTTCGGTTCCACCTCCACCACCACCACTTTGGTTCAATCGACCTGCGGTTGGAGATTTTGTTCTACATGAGTCGATGAGACCATGCCACGTTACATTGTGACCTTGGAGTGTGATGGCTCGAGGCCGTATCGATAGGATTGAGCGAGAGAGATCGAATCTTTGCATGTTTACGATGGAGTTATAGGTTGGGGCGGGATGTGATGACCTTCGATGTGACCTTGCCGGTTAGGTTTCATATGTCGGACATTGAGAGGTACACTGGGATAGGGTGCCCCCGTATTCACTTGTAGTTATACAGCGTTGTTATGCGCGGGCATAGATTGGATGAGGCACAGATGATCATGCTTTTTCCTCTGTCGCTGAGTGGTGCCGCTCAGCGTTGGTTTGCATCATTGGACCCTTCGAGGCGTAGGACATGGGCTGATTTGGGATAAGAGTTTATCGGGCGGTGTTATTCTTTTATCTTGTAGTGGGCCCATTATCCGAGGAGAGGATTAAGAGGCCCTCAAGCAAAGGCCGGATGAGTCAATCACTTCATTTATCTCCCGATGGAGGGAAGATAGCCTGAATTATAGATATATAGACCATCAGAGCGCAATCGGATCGGCCTTGATTATCTCTTGCGATCTTGAGAACCGCTTTGCTAGGCATCTCATGGGTTTCCCACAGACAGACTTTGGATCATTGGTTCAGGCCCTTTATGGCATTGAGGAGGGCATATCAAGAGGATTTTGAGAAAGATGGTTGAGACTTCTAGGGATTGGTCAGAGAAGCTCCCTTTCGCATTGTGGGCTTATCGTACATCTTTTCGTACCTCAATTGGGGCAACACCTTACTCTTTGGTATATGGCATGGAGCCCGATCTTTGCTGTTGAAGTGAGATAGGATCCTTGAGAGTAGCATTAGAGCATCGGATATCTGGGTAGGTGGGCTCGAGTCCCGTTATGTCGGCTCGACCTTTTGGATGAGGAGGGAGGAGATTAAAAGCCCGACGAGATCACGGTCGAGGCTTATGTCGAGAAAATGACGTGTGGAAAAGTCCAAGCCGGAAGTTTCAAAGGCGACCTAGTCTTCAAGGTCCTCGAGGATTGATCCACTTGACCTAGAGGGTAAGTTTAGACCGGGTGGAGGCGGCCTTATGTCATCGAGATCGACTCGAGAGGGAGCGGCTGGTTGATAGACTTGGAACGGAAATGTCAGTTCACGGAGCCGATCCAATGTGGATGCTAAAGAAGTTTTATGTGTGGATCATGGTCAAGGATGGGTGGCCATTACTTTGGGTAGCCATATTCACACATTACACACCCGTACATTTGATATATCCTATTGCCTAGCCCTCTGGGCCTCCGTGGTTTTATTATGGCCTATTCTTTCATTCGACCTTGCATCACTTTTTCGACTGGGTTGGGGGCACCGCCTTTGTGCGCTTTTTCATTTTATTATTTGGATATGTGAGCATTATGAGCATTGTGACATTCTTTGTTTGTTCTTTCTCGCATCATTGCTTGTTTCTTTTCTTCTCTCCATTTTGCATTTCACTCATCTATCTTTGAGTCTAGTTTCTATCATCTCTATTCATTTCATATGATGATGACGTGCTCTCATCCCAGAGCTACCAGTCAGGTTTGTCACACCTTTCGTTCCGCCTATGGGTTTTGATATGGGATTCTTAGGTTGAGAGGACCATTTAGGCTTGGAGGTTTGGGGTTCTTTCGGTTGGATTGTGTTAGTATGGCAGTCGACCTACTTTGTGGATTCGACCTTAAAAAAAAAAAAAAAAAAAAACAAAACAAAACAAATCAAAAAAAAAAAAAAAAAAAAATAGTGTGTTTGTTTGATATTCGTTACTCATTTAGGTTTGAGAGATTTATTATTCCTCTAAAAGTTGGGTGAGAGCATTGTACAATCTTTATCCATGGATCTGGGTAACACGTTGGGAATGAGGTTTAGGTTGCTTCGCACTAGGTCCCTGGATCATTACTTGCATCACCACTCCATCTTATAGTGACTTGCTTCGACTTGGCGCTCTTAGGATGAGTTGTTCGTCGTTGTCACACATTGCCACATTTGTATCCCAGACTTGTTTCTTATTTTTTTTTTTTTTTTGCTTTATCCATTCATCATTTTCTTATCCTTTCAGTCTTCTTCTACTCTTATTGATGCGTCGTCTTGCTTCTTCGCGATGTCCTTTGGTGCACTTCGCTTGTCATTTCACGTGTTCATTTTGGATGTTGGTTAGTCACCTTGCTCGCGTGATCCTTTGATATTTGACATTACGGCGTATAGGGTTTGGCGGTGTTGTGGGTATTAGGCCTTTGTTTCCTATCATGTCATTCACCTTTCACCCTTAGCTTACATTCTCAGTCCGAGTCGTAAAGACCACCACGAGACCATGAGATCTTCGTGTTTGCTTGAAGCATTTTATACGGACGGGTTACGTCTCTTGATTGAGTGCGGGATGTGACGGTCATTCTTGGGGAATTATCGAGGTCTGTGCTTCTCCGTTTAGTTTGTTTACCTCAAATCCATGATTAGATAAGGTATGATACGCAGAATCAAATATTGATAACATCTTAGCTTGATGCTTTGACACATTCACACTGGAGCATATCTCCATCTTTTCATGTTGGCTTCGGCTCTTACGCATGTACACTGGCAGCCCATTTCTCCTAGAGATGTTTTGGCATCAAAGTTTGAGTATGCTCTACATGCAGCCAGGTTTCTTCATACAACATAGTTCTTCTAAGGGCCTAGGGTAAGATTTGCTTATATTCGTCAACTCAATAGGGGTGCACATTGGCACACACCCCATATGTTGTCTTGTTCGCTTGTTCGTGACAATCGGGTCTTCGTAAATTTATTTCGCAGTTTTATCCAGGCACTTGCATATCGATGTGCACACCGGGGCATACCCTTATACGCTTTGTGATATTGGATGCTGCTGTGAAATAAAATGGATGATTTTCACGAATGAATGATTGTGATGTTTTTCAGCTCTCTCACTTTGACCGCATGTGCGCTAGCTGGATTTCACATGTCATCGATAACCTAGACTCGGCATAACCCTTTCTTTCACATGTGGTCACATTTCAGGAGATTGTCCTACGAGGCGTACTTCTTTCCATCTTGTTAGTGGTATTTGTGTTTTTCTCGCTTGTCATTTTATTATTAGCACTTTCGACGCCACACCGGGGCATACCTTTTGTCATCAAGGTCAAGATCTCAACTAAGCATTCTAAGTCTCCCCATTATGCTCTAGGTTTCTGTTTAGGTCATCCCCTATCTGGGCTTTAGTTCGTCTAGAGCCTTAGTTTTGGCATCCCCTATCCCTTTTTAATCTGGTGGTTCTCCGGTACTCTCCCGGATTCTACCCTTTCTCCCCATCCTTCTCCCTGCACTATCCTGCCCCTTCTCCGTACTCGCCGCATTTCTATTTTTCTCGATACTTCGCCCTACATTTCCCGGGCACTCAGCCTGGACCTCTTCTCCTGGTACCGCCTAGATTTCTATTTTTCCACACTCGCTTCTCATCCCACCTTTCCCTGACTCGCCGGACCCTTCTCAAATCTCGCTCAGATTTCTCTATTTTCCTAGCACTCGCCCTGATCACCTTCCTCGGAACTCGCCTAGATTTCTCACCTTCCCTGCATCACCCGATCCTTACATTTTCTGTGATCAATCTGGATTCCATTTCCCAGACCCGCCAGATCCTACCTTCTCCCACTCACCCCCATTTTACCTTCCTCCGATACTCACGGATCCCACCTTTCCCAAGACTCGATCCTACCTTTTCTGCGACTCCACCCGATTTTACCTCTTCCATTACTCATTCTGATCCCACCTCTTTCTCGGTACTCAATTCCTGATTTTACCTTCCCAGACCCTCCCGGATCCTACCTTTCCGATATCGCCCTGACTTACCATTTCTGCACTCACCCTGATCCCACCTCTCCGGTACTCACCATTCCCCATTTTCTGACTCACCCCGATCCTACCTTTCGGCATCACCGCATCCTACCATTTCCCGGGCACTTGCTCTGATCCCACCTCCCAGACTCACCCGGATTCCCCCATTTCTGCATTCATCCTGATCCCACCTTCCTGACCGCCCGCATTTTCCCTTCCTGCATTCACCCGATTCACCTTCCCAGACTTCGCCTCGGATTTCTATTTTCCTAACTTGCCCAGATTCTACCCCTTTCTGGCACTACCTGATTCCACCTTCTAACACTCACCGTGATTCTACCTTTTCCGATACTCACCCGGATCCAACCTTTTCCGATACTTGCCCGGACCCTTCTCCAGAGCTTGCTCGGATTTCCTCACCTTCTCCAACATCGCCCCCGGATTTCATTATCTTTTCTGGTATTGTGCCCGGATCACTCATCTTCCCGTGCATCGCATCTGGTTTCTTTAAGTCCTTCAATCGTAGCGACTCGTCTGCTAACCTTCGCATTAGGGTAAGGGGACAAAATTGTCGTCATCTCGGGTTCTTCTGAATTCATTTCACTTTGCATCGCTTGCACTTCTCGCACGCACGATTCACTCTGCTCCTTCACTCTATTGAAGAGGGGCACATTTGTAGACCCCTCAATTTTTCCTCAACACTTGCATTTATCCTACGCAAGGCCACACTCACCCACTCATATAACACCACAGTATCTTTAGGTTTAGTCTCTGCCTCGAGCCTCTGGTGGGCTTGTATGTGGTCCGCTGAGTGCGTATGTAGTTCACTTTATGTCATCATGGCTTATTTTTTAGTTATCGTACCGTGCTATAGTTAAGCAAGTGGGGCCCACCCGAGGTTTTAGCTCAATCAAAGTTTATTTGAGTATGTCAAATTTGGAGCACTTGATCTTATTTCGATCGTATCTCCCTTCCGAACTCAGAATCGTTCACTGTTTGTTTTATTGATTCCTTTATTAACCTGCCAGTTTCTGTTGTAATTCATAATTTTGTCAACCGTTTGACCAATCGGCTCGACCGGGTTCATCAAGGCGCGACGATACAACACTGTTTTTTTGGGTGATTTTGGTGAGCACTCCTCCTTGTTTCGATCATATCTCCCTCATCCAAGCTTGGAATGGTGCACCGTTTTTTTTGTTGGTCTCCTTATTCTTCAGGAAATATTTTGTAAAATTTTCATAATTTTCCTCAACTGGCTCGACTGGTTGGCATCTGGTTCAACCGATTAGTCGGGCCAGCTTGTGTGGAGCACTATTTTTTGTGATTTTGGAGCCCAAATCCTATATGGTTCGGCCCCATAAGCTTCAGCTCAACCATGGGCAGTATTGTGGGTCCATTTTGGGCCTTGGCTTAAGTTACATGCAGCACACCATGAATCCATGTGGATACTTGGTGGTGAAGCAAGCTGAAAACTTAAGATATTCAAATTTTGCATGAAAATGAGGAGGGGAGTTAATAGGGAAGCTAATTCGAGACCGATCGGGCTCTTCCCAAAGCTTGAAGGAAAACACTAGGTAGGCTCAGAGGCTGAGGTGGGAATCGGTACAAAGGAGCAGAAAGATCAAAGTGGAAGGGACCTTCGAGGGGCACTCTTCCGAAAGCCTGACGCGACATTTGCTAATTTTTCTGATGCTTAGCTTGGTTTCTTTCTCTCGCTGCTTTTGTGGAAGAGGTAAGAAATAGACCCTGGCTCCCACTCTATTCTCTTTAAGGGACATTCTGACTAAATTTGAGGTTTTCTCATCCATTTGAACCGGTTTTCACGCTCATACGTGAGGAGCTTGCCTATCAGCTCATCAAGGGGCCCCATTAGAAAACAACGGATTGTTTCGCTTATTCTCACTCATCCGAGCCGAGAATCATGCACCGCTTGTTTTGTTAGTTTCCTATTCTCAAGTGGGATATTTTGACCAAATTTTATGTTTTTCTCAACCATTCAACCGGTTTTCACGCCATACGTGATACCTGGCTCAACAATTTCTGTCAAGGGCCTCCCTAGCTTAGAAAACAACGGATTGTTTTGGTTGGTTCTCACTCATCCGAGCTGAGAATCAATCACCGTTTGTTTTGTTAGATTCCTGACTCCTTGAGGAAGGTTCTGACCATTTTAAAATTGTTCCCAACCTGATCAACTGGTTAGAAACCAGATCATTTGGTTCATGAAGTTCAGGTTTTTAGAAAAGCAGTTTGGCTAGTTTGCTTTGTTTGTGTTGGTTCTTGGCCATTCGGAGTCGGAATTGAACTCAATTTGTCTTTTTGAATTCCTGACTTTGTAAGGAAGGTTCTGACAAGTTTTGAGATCTTTTCTCAACAGAAGAACCGGGTTAGGGAAACCGAACCAAATTTCGGCTCATCGGGTTAGGTTTTTCGAATGGTAGTTTGGGTAGTTTGCTCGGTTTTGTGTTGGTTCTGGTCATTCGATCGGAATTGCACTGTTTGTCTTGTTAGATTCTGACTCTGTGAGAAAATTCCCAATAAGTTTGAGATCTTTTCTCAACAGTCTAGACAGGTTGGGAAACCGAACCAGCCGGTTCATTGGGTTAGGTTTTCCGAAATGGCAGTTTGGGTACTTTGCTTTGTTTATATTGGTTCTTGGTCATTCGTAGTCAGAATTGCACTCCGTTTATTTTGTTGGATTCCTGACTCTGTGAGGAATTTTCTGACAAAGTTTCAGAATTTTTCTCAATCGTTTGGACTTGTTGAGAACCGATTCAACCGGTTGTGCAAGACAGCTCATGGGCAGCCCCCTATTTTAGCATGTTTTATTCCCGAATCTATTACGGCAAGGCTCTTAGTCAGCTCTGAACCCGTAGGCTGACTTTAGGGTCTGAGTTCAGTTTCAGTTTAAAACAAAGTGGGGTAGGGCAATGTGGGATCGGTAAGCATGGTTTGCCTTGTGGGATTTTAAAGGGAATGTGTGCTAAAGTAAGCAAACCACTTACCCTTTCACCGTCTCTTTCTTTTGGTATGGGATCCAATATTTGGTTTTAAATGCAAGATGATGTATGATGTAATATTCATTCTACCTATCTCTACTCGTGCATGGCTAGGGACCTCGAGTACATGCTAGCGTTGGTATTTGTATTCATATGCGATGGTGTTTGATTTTGACATTTGAGATACATTTGAGCCTTTTGATCGACTCTTATGCAAATATTGCTGGGGACCACAGGTATGTGTTTTCTTTAATGTCAGTAAATGAATTTCACATGGATGCTTTGTGTTTGGGTGTCATGCATGCTTGCTATGTTTGTTGGCTAACCTTGATGTAGCGTATGGCCAGTGGACCATGTGTACACTTATTTGGTCTTTTTGTGGCTGAGTGTTTTTTGGGTTACTAGATACCAATTAGGGTCAGTCTGATCTAAGTTGTATGTTTAGCCTGAGAGACTATCCTCGATATGTGACCCATATGCTCCTACATACCCAATTCACTAGTAGAGACCGAGTTCCGGGCCTAGAGGGATGCTACCTCATATGAGGTACCTTCCCGATAGGTAATCTGACCCCCGAACCTAGAAATCTAGTTTTCACAGACCACTTTTTTCATACTGGAGTCATTGGGGTTTTTTGTTCTTACTTGGTTTTCCCCTTTATAAAATAACAATAAAAAGTAAGTGGCGACTCCAAAGAAAAACTGTCCTCCTCGAGGACGGATTTTCCAAAACTCGAAAATCAACCCACATTTTTCTTCCATTTAAAAGCGAGTCGCACCGACCAGTGGATCGAGTAGGGTCCACAATGGGCATGAAGATTGTAACACCCCAAAATATACCCTAGTAGTTTTCGGACTTGTGTAGGGTATATTATAAGGTAAATAGGAATTTTCGGAAATAAATTGAGAAACCCGGAAAGTTTACAAGATACAAGGGCAATCTTGTAATTTCTTGGTAAAAGGATATGAAAGTCATAAAAGAGGAAGATGTGGGGTTAAACTAGAATATGCATGTTGAATTTCAAAAGGGAAGAATTCACGGGCCAAATTGCAATTAGAGGGAAGTTAACCCAAAAAATGGGTTTTATTTATGGGCCAACATGGTCTTAACAAATCCATGTTTTAAAGACCAAAAATTGGTCTCATTTGAGAGAGAAAAACGTAGAGAGAGAGGGGAAGAGCAAAAGGAGAGAAGAAGAGGAAGAGGAAGAGAGAAGAAGAGAAGAGGAAGAAGATGGAGGACCAAAAAGGTATGGAACTTGGATTTTATGTATGGAAACTGAAACAAGTATGGAATTTTAAGGCTTGGTTTAGTTAAATAGCTTGTCTCCAAAAGTTAGGGTTTTGTTAGAATTCATTCTAACCTTGGATCTCTTGAAATTAGGTTGGTAAACCTACATGGAACAAGGTAGGTATAGAATCCTCCCTTGAGGTTGGATTTACTATTTAATTGCAAAGAAAAAAAAAAAAAAAAAAGGGTCAGGTTAGAACAAACCCCAATAAATTTGTGTATTTGGTATGTAGATGGGTTAAGACCTATATTAGAATGGTTTTTAAAGAAATTCATGATAGGTCTTTGAAAATAAAGAGAAGGATTGAATGATAAATTGAGTAGAAAAGATATCATAAGATGAATTTCTTAGCGGCCCTCAAGTATTTATGAGGTATTAGTCGGGATTGGGTTCAAAGGTATGGAGAAATGGGAGAAAACACCCATTCGGCATTCTTGGTAAGAAATTCTTACCGGTAGAAGGTTCTACCGGTAGACTTCGACTGTCATTTTTGGCCAAGTCCTACCGGTAGAAGTTAAGTCCTACCGGTAGAACTTGTTCTGGTTTTCCTATTCTGACCAGTTTTCGTATTTTGGCCATAACTTGCTCATTTCTTATCCGATTTGAGTGATTCAAGTGGCCACTTAAAATAGACTTCAAGGAGAACAAACCATATTTAATAAGTATCTCCAAATTATGACTCTAGATAGCCCAAAAATTCACTCAAAGTGGGGCTATGTGCAAGCCCATTTCCTGCATCGCTTGATTATAGAGTAAATCCGAGCTGCTTCGACGTATCCGGAGTTTCGGTGTTCGATTTGGGTGATTCCAATTGGAAATGAACCCTTATCACCTTTAGATTTAAAAGGAGCACAAATAACCAGTGTCAAATATGGAAAAATGTACTGGAAAATTAATATCGCAAACTATCCTCTAAAAATTCCAGAAATCGACTCAGTTGGCATGAAATGCCATAACTTGAGTTCGACGATCCGATTGGATTGATTCCAATTCCTGGGTAACGTAGATTCATAGAAGAATAAGAATACATGATTAAGGAGTGATTACATGCTCATCATACCTTACCAGTATTTGGAATACGATCTGTCATGAACGTATAATGTGGCTAATAATGCTCTACTATAAGATAGTAAGTTATTGAACTCATATAATTGTAAAATCGCTTCTAAGACCAGTTATTATTGGAATGACACGGCACTCTGATCGTGCTTTCGGCACATTAGTACTGGGTACTTTTTGATTAGTGCGACGGCATCCTCCGACCGTGTTTCGCAATATACTTCTAGATTTCCTCCCCGATTAGTGCTACGGTGACTCCCTCTCGACTGCGGCTTCGCACACTAGTACTCGGTACTCTGATTAGTGCGACGGGCACTCGGATCTGTAATCGGCACCTTCGTACTTATTGTGTTGTGTCCTCACTTATCTGTAGACATCGGTCTAGGTAATCTAACAATTATATGATAAGACTCGAATAAGCAACAAAGAACTGAATATGGTAAAGATCCGAATGTACCCACGGGTACCCTCCGAGATATGTTCCGTAGTACCTAATGGGCAATTCTCCAGATTTGCTATGTAGTACCTACTGCACTCGTATCCGATTATTCCGTGAGTACCCACTAGTACTCAGACTGCTTATTCCGCTGCACCTTACCCGGCACCCTCGCATTGAAGAAATCCCCATAACTCCTAATGGAGGTCCGAATACTATAAGTCCAAGAGGGTACCCCACGGGTACTCCCGTAACGGTGAAACAAGTAAAAGTCTAGTAGTACCTAAGGGTACTCTCAGACAAGACAATAAGTATAAGCTCGGTAGTACCTAATGGTACTCCTCAGATCGGGCAAATAAGTACAAATTCACAGAAAATAAGCATAAGTCCAAGAATAACTACTACATTCGTATAATGAATCCGTGATTCAGGCCTACTGGCGACTAAGTCCCAGATTTGTATAAGTCCTGTGAAGTACCTACTTCGGTACTCATGCATCCGACAAGTCCCGTGATCCGATCAAGTCCCCAGAGCACCTACGTACTCCCCGCCCGATAAGTCCTCAGATCCGATAAGTTCAGAAGACTCACGGTGCTCTCAGATTTGATTAAGTTCTATAGTACCTACTAGTACGCTTTTGTATCGCAGGTCATACAAGTTCTAAGAGTAACCACGAGTACCCGCATCCAAGATAAGTATAAGTCCAGCTGGTACCTTACTGAGCACCGCATAAGGAACTGGCTCGCAGTCCCTACGAGTACTTTGTACCACAAGAAAATGTTCAGAGTACCTAATGGTACCTCTGTATCCGAACACAGTAATAAGTTCCAGAATCCCAAGATAAAGATCCGGTAGGCATAAGAATAAGTCCCGTGATACAAGTATAAGTTCGTAAGACAAGTATGTGCTCGAAATACAAGTATAAGTTCCAGAAGACCAGGATATACTCTGCAGAACAAGTATAAGATGCGGCACAAGATAAGTTTTGTAGTACCTACGGGTACTTTCATATAAGCAAGTTCCGGTGAAATCCAAGATATACGCCTGCACTTCGTGGATATCTACGGGTATCTCCGAACAAGTGTAAACTCCGTAGGATAAGTATAAGTTTTGTGAACTCCTACGAGATATGATAGGATCTAAATATCAATACGTGTTTAAGTACCAGATAAGCATAGGTTCCCAGAATTCCCACGTGGAGATCGAAATAAGTATGAGCTTGGTGATAAGTATACGATACGAATAAGATCAATACAAGATACCAGAAATCGACAAGAATAAGATCCGACTGCCATGAGTATAAGATCCAATAAGGATAAGTCTACCATAAGTGTAATTCCTGAGTAAGTATAAGATTGTTATAAGTATAAGTCTTCGCGATCGCTTTATAAGGAAATCATCATATAAATATGGATCCTATGGGAGACATAAGCATTCCTGCTAAAAGTCACAAGGTACAAGTGTATGCACTATTTTGATGACACGAATAGGAACCCGACCTGAAATTCCGAGAAAATCATGAGTTATGTAAAAGAGATGAATTGGATGCCTTGCCATTGTATATGTCTAAGTTTGCTCTGAATATGATTTGACCTGTTATATACTGGATTATATGAATTCATGATGATTTTGATATCTGTTTCTGTTATAAGTTTATCATGATTCAGTTTAAATGCATGTGTATCAATATAAGTTATAAGATATGCTTCCACTGCAGAAAGCTTGAAGCACGGTTTTTAATCCGTGTAGGTACAGAGAAAAGACATCAAAGAACATCCGCATACAACCGGGCCAACACACTTGTAAGGGTTCACTACATGTTAGGTTCCGCTCCGATTTGTATGGGGCATAAAAGTACAATTTTGTATTTGTAAACGGGACTCGCTTATAGATGTTTAGATTTTGATGGACACCACTCCTGGTAGTCTTTTGATATGTACACATATTGATTATGTTATATGATGTGGGCCATACCTACGTGTACCGGAAGATGGTTTTTAAAAAATAATAAAAAAAAAAAAAAAAAAATCGTAAAGAGTCCACCCTAAGTCTCGATGACTCGAACTTGCTCGATCCGCCTTAATCGGGCCTGCCTGAACCGGGCGGACAAAGATATTCCATGCATGACATACGACATTCATGTAGACATTTTCACTTGAACGTGTATGGGCTTGCTCTGATCTCAGATGAGCACTTAGGTGGGAGTAACCTCAGAGGAAAAATTTTTACTAGGCATTGCTCACCTCGTCGTGGAACCCCCTTTCAGGTACAGGGGATGTACAGGGAGACAACGCTTCGACGAGACCGTGATTATGAAGGAGGCCGATGTGTTGCCTTGATATTACTTTAAAAAGAGTTTCAGGAGTAAAAGAATTGTAATTAATTCCTTTTCAGACTATCGCCTAAAATAATGCAAGTATGCAATTATGGTAGGAGGGTCATGATCGGACTCTTACGGGCTGTAATTAAGTGTTTTACTTTCATATTTTAGATTTAAAGGTGAATGAACTTAGTGAAGGGATGGGACACAGGTGGGTGCCGAAAACCCGATGTCCACACAAGTAGTCGTGATATAGTCAGATATCGGGGATATGAATCAGACGGGATCATGTGTAGTCATTACTATTTTTGTTGAGACCTTGACGTGGTTATGGTTATACAAGTTAGAGTGTTGGGTAGAGCTCCCAACAAAGGAGACTCTTACCTCGATTTTTCAGGAAAATATTTATCTCATAAACGAACACAATAGCGTGGACAGTCACCCAAAACTACAGGACTCGATGCTGATTCGGTTGTCAACCTTGAACCCTGATTCTCAGTGTCATAGCTTGGCATCAAAGCTTAGGTAAACGACACCTAGGAGCCTCGAATGTGGGTATCCGTATATGAAGGCGATAGTAGCTCGTCCCGCTTAGGTATCAAGAGTCTGTATAAGAGCATCCCAGGGTCACGGGCAAGTGGTTCAGATCATGCATCATTGCGGTGTTTGTTTTATGCTTAACATGTTGTGTGATATGTGGGGTGATTTGCATGAATAATATGCATGATAGATTGTATATGGAACGCTAGGGTTAGAAAACATAACCTTAGGGGTTCGAAAAACAAAATGAACATGATAGCCGAACCGATTTCAGGATAGTGTCTCGTGATTACGCACCACTAAGGAAAAGGGACGAACGGTGTAGTCTTCAGATGTTAAAGTCTATTAGTGGTTGGCACGTACACTATAGGTAGACAGAGATAGAAATTTGAGAACTCTATTGCTATTTGACACGTGTAGATGGCTAGTAGAGACGTGGCAAGCATGGAGTAATAACCCACAACCACCTGCATGACTAACAAACCTTCATAGAGGCTATCGATGTTTAATCGCTACCCCTTATGCATGCAGGTGTTGTTGCTGCCACCATCGCACAAACTACTGCAATTGGGAACTAAGGGGGGTCAAGTAACCTCAAGAGGTTCGAGGCACATGATTCTCCGGCCCTCAAGGGAGAAGGAAACCCGATGGTGGCGAGTCATTGTTTCTGATTAGTCGGAAAGGATACGGGCGTTATGTGCCGCCATCATTGCACAAAGTAGCGCGGGCTGCTACCACTGCACCGGACCAGCGCAACGGGTAAATAGTGGGGACGAGCACTGTTGGTCCGCGGAAGATATAGATAAACCACTAATTTAACACTTATACAGGAGCCTTACAATTCTCCTGCATCTATGTCAAAGTTGAATAGAGTTGTTTGCAAATGAATAAAACTGATTTTATGTTCTGGAATTAATAGTGGGTTTAGTCTATGACACTGCAAGTGCACAGGTCATACAAGTAATAAAAATTGGATGTAAGTCCAAATACATTCCCACAGAGATTGACAAGAATGTTGAAATCAACTACCTTAACCACTCAAGATCCACACTATTTGAACCTCCTTTTAATAGTTTGAAACTGGAATTTAAAAGACAAGATGATCCTATATTACTTTCATCTAATGAAGATAAAATTTGAATTGAACTAACAAATAAACTCAATTGAATCAGATCTTTGCTAGAAATGAACACTTAAATGAAATTGTTATGGAACAGTCAATTTCTGCATTTTAATTCACTAATTCTTTCTATCCTTATTTTTGGATTTTGATTTGTCAAAGAGGCCTATTAATGCAACTTGGATTTATCCATTGTTCACTAATTAGAGGTCCCTTCTTCTTTGAGAGCAAAGGATCTAATTAGTTACCAGTATTCATAACACTCTTTATAAGATCTGGGTATATTTCTTTTTCAATACTTCATACCTATTTCTTAAGATTGCAGATTTCTTGCATACCATGGGTCATTGCAAAACTTCTACAAAATGGTTGATGACTCATCCTTTAGATCTTATGGATTTTTCCTTCTCCTTGATTAGATCTCAATTAACACGGGATCTAGATCTATCCAATAGATTAAGGTGAAATCTCTAATGAGTTAAATTGATAAATAATTCCCTTCAACCTCAACTATGAGTGAATAGGAAATCTATCGAAATGAACTCTCAGAGCTCCTTAGTTCTTCAATGATAGTCTAACATACCCACAAGTTAAATGTTCAAAGCTCTTAGGAATCTCCATCTCTGTGTCACTTAGATGGCTTCCTGGTAATCAAAGCAGGAAACAATCCTTGAGATGGTATTCGGCACTACCATTGGGAACAACTCAATTCACAAACAACATCAATCAAATAAATCAAAATCCAAATTTCAGGAAATTCCTTCCAATTCAAGTAGGAAAAACTGTAACTAATAGCAGATCCATTCCAATGGAAGTTGTGCTTCTCAATTACAGAATCACAATCTACAATGGAGTATTGATCAAGAACATCCATTGTAACTATAATTCACTAAAAGAAACGAATTCCAAAATTGTCTAAACTTCATTGATTCCAGGCCGTAATTGGAAAAGATAATGAAAAATTAAATCCAACTTCTACATTCTAATAGATTACTGGTTCAGATCCAGAAAAGAAAAGAAAAAAATATATATTCTAAAATATACAGTGAGTCTTCCTCCTCCCAGACAATGAGTTTCAGAAAAAACGGAAAACTCTTCACTAAAACTGTGTACACCTATTTATAACTTTCAGGCCTAATTCCCAAGCTTCAGGTGGATTTCACTAAAATAAATGGCTCAAATTCTCCGTTTAGGTCACGACCGGAGCAAAAGATGTCGCGATGAAATCCTGGGCCTGGCCCCACAAGTCTATCGCGGACCTCAGAAACTAAATACAACGTTCTTTCACTTTGTTCTTTCAATTATTGAGCTACGACCTGTTGTTTTCTGTTGCGACTTGTTTCTTCAATTGCATTTGATTAGTGGTCGCGACATGAATTCTTTGTCGTGACTATGTTAGTTGACAGCAGTGAGAACTCCGGGTCAGGACCCCCTTTCGCTTTTCCAGAATCGTGTTTAACCTCACCCGATGTCACGACTGGCTCTATGTGCCTTTATCGGTGATTGTCGCGACCTCGATTCGATGTCGTGACATCACTATGTTGTCAGCCTCTTTACTTCTTGGTCACAACTTTTCTTTCAGGTTGCAACATCATTCAGTTGTCTTGAGTCTTCAAGTAGGTCGCGACTCAAATTTGCTGGTCTGCTTGTTTTCTTGTCGCGACATGGACATTAGGTCGCGGCCAAGTAGTTTCTTTAATCACTGTAATTCCTATCGCGACCTCAAAAGTGTGTCGCGACCATTCTTTCTTCCTATTCAATCGTAACCTCATTTCTCAGTCTCAATAGTTTTCATTCAATTTTCTATTTCTGGTTGCGACTTGACTATTCTTCCCTTTGCTGAAATATATGTCGCGACCTCAATTTCATGTCGCGACATCATTTATGTTGCCAGCTATGTTTATCTTTGTTGTTGTTGGGCATGGTGCCCTAAAAGCATGTAATTTGTACTGCTTCATGAAAACAAATTTCTATATTTGATTCTTTATACATATGTTGTATAATTTAGTAAATATCATAAAATCCCAAGTTTATTAATGTAACTATAATCTTAGTATACAACAGTTATATATGAGATGATCAAGATTATAGATAATAAACTAAACTATCCATAGTAAATCAAAGTAGAGATCTTTGATCTATAATACTACTAGTACGGTCCACTGATCATTAAGAATGCAGTAATCTTGATCTGGATTACTGATGTAGTGACATTAAAATGAAGGTGCTTTTATGTAACTGACACATAGATACACTTGCATACTTTGGACAAACTCTTAAATAATATACCGTTACAACTAAGAGTTGAAACCCGGTCACTAGATGATCATATGCGCATTGATCTTTAATCAGTGTACCATAGACTCCTCGTCTATTTTAATAGTGGCCTTGATTCATAGGTTACTTCTGGCCTGGTCTCTAAGCATGTGCTCAATACTTATGTCTTGGAGGCCCATTGAGATAGGTGGCTAGGAACATGTCCTACATATATGAAATCCAAACCCTTCTTGAGGGAAGTCGGATAATTGGTTCCTTTAAGTGTTAATTTAGAATTGAACAACTAACGCTCTAATTTATAACAGGTTTATAAATTAACTGTTTACTAGTGAATTAATGGAACTTAAGGATAAAGATATCACTAGAGGGGTAAAACGGTAATTTAACCTAGCTCTAATAATTGATCAATTTTTGAGGATTGAATTGCATGTAAAGATCATATCAATTGACTGCTTGAGTATCACTACGTAAATTATTATGTAATTACAAGAGTTCAGTTTCGCATTTTTAAGTGAATAATATCGAACTAATAAATTAGATTAATTGATTAAAGAGTTTAATTAATTATCAAATTTATTGGATCTTGGAATTACAGGTCCATATGTCCCCGGGCCGCCTCTGTAAAACACTGTACATGATTAAACTAACAAATAAATCCCTTGGAGGGCATATTTGTAAAAGAAATTGTTTCATAGCAACTATGTAGTAATTATTGGATAATTAAATGTTAATTAATTAATTAATAGTAATTACTATATGGATGAAACAGTTAATTTGAAAATTTAATAACATTAATTAATTATTGAATTAATTAATTAATAGTAATTACTATATGGATGAAACAGTTAATTTGATAAATTAATCCTATTTATTTTTGGTTACTTAATTTGAATTAATTTTAATTCAATATTTAAATATGTCACTTGATCCATTGGTTGACATCAATTCAAGGCATATTATAAATAGAGGCAAAACCCTAGGCGTCAAAAGGTGGTAAAAAATTAGAAAAAAAAAAAAGAAAAAGAAAAAGAGTTTCACTTTTTTTGCCTCCATCTAACCCTCTTGATCTCATGTGTTGAGAATATCAAGAGTTCTAAAAACAAAACCTTTGTTAATCTGTACGCCCACACGTACCCTGTAGTGAAGAGGAACGACTTGGAAGATCGTAGAAAACATGGAAAAGAAAAAAAGGGATCTTGATTTATCAACCCTACTTGCTAGAAAAATCTCTTTAATTTGATTGAGGTAATTCTTCTTTATTGTTTGTTGATTAGTATGCATGTACCATAGGATCGTAAAAAGAGTTTTGATTAATTTTTAAAATTTACTAGACCAAAATATTCCGCTGCAAACTTTGTTTTGAACTTTAAAAACCTTCATTTGGTATCAAAGAGGTTGTCTGACCCCTTAATAAATTCTATGTCACGACCTGGTTGTCTTGCTTTCTACCGCATTCTATGTCGCGACCTCATTTTTATATCGCGACACCATTTCTTTTGTCAACCACTGAGTCTTGGTCACTGCTTCCCTTTTCATGTTGCGACTTAAATTGTTTGTCTGTTCATTATCTTATCGCGACATGGGATTTAGGTTGTGACCCACTCGTTTCCTTTCAGTCCTGAAATCTATGTCACGACCTTAAAATCATGTCGCGACATCATTTTTCCCCATCCTGTCGCAACCTCATTTCTTAGTCACAACAGTTTCTTCTCAATTCAACTTCTTTCATTGGTCGTGACTTAAAAAGTGTGTCATGATCGGTCGGTTGGCTCTTCTATGTAGCGTAATCTCATTTTTATGTCGCAACACCTCTTCGTTGTTAGCCATTTTGATCCTCGGTCTCACTTCTTTCAAGTTACGACTCAAAAATTGTCGGGTGTGTTTATTTTCTCACGCGACGGCATTAGGTCACGACCAAGTAGCTTTAATCATCACACCCCGCGCGACCTTAAAAGTGATGTGTCGCTACCCATTCTTCCTTCCTTTCCAGTCGCAACCTTATTTTTGGCTTACAACAGTTTCCCATCAATTCATCTTTTTTTTTCTAGTCGCGACCTAGAAAGTGTGTCGCAACTGAGTAGTGGCCCTTCTTACTTTGTTTTTGTCGCAGTGGCTCAAACTTAGTCGCAACATGTTTTAACTATTCAGCTCATTTTTGTATCGTGACATGAATTCCTAGTCGTGACTCGATCGCGTCCTCGCTTACATTTTGTCGCTAGAACATCAATTTCTATCATACTAACAATGTTCCTCTTTCTCGTGTCGCAGAATCCTAAATTGAAGGTCGCAACATGAAATCCTTCCTTGAAGCTCTTTTTCCTGGTCTCAAGAATCCTCTTTGTCGCCGACACTTTTCATTCAAGATAGTATGATCTTCTCTCTAGCTGCGACTTCGATTCTCCGTCGCGACCACCTTAGCCATCGAATCGCCACTTTATGATCCTTAATAAATTTTCATTTACTATAAATCTCTCGCAAAATATAAATTTGGTAAATTGTACATATTTCTGCATAAAAATGTACAATTACATTGTAATAAAATAAAAAATGGACTAAAAATTCAATGAGTTTTTACTCATCAAATCTACAACTTAAAATTTTGTTGTCCTCTACAAAGAAAAGAAAGATTTGTTTGTCCTCAAACAATTGAACTTTATTTTGTAGGACATTTTTCTGTTCTACAGTACAATCTTTTCTTATTCCACCCTTTGATTTGAACAAGAAGATTGCATTATCATTTCAAACTTTAGTTTTCAACTGAGAAAAAGGAATGTTTTCAACCTCTATTACAAATAAACTGATGAATATTGCATGAAAACAGTTCAATCAATAGATCTTGTTCTGTGAGTGTGTGTAGGTCTTCTTTCCTTTTCATCTTTCTTCTTGAATTAGTTAATCTTCCTGGGGATCTCTTAGAAAAACTAGTCAAAAGTCCCATAGGCTTGCATTTCATATTGATTCTACTAATGTAGGTAAATTCAACCTTCAAAATCAAAGAGGTCTTTTTTAGGCTTATAATGTTAGGTCAGTAATTGTGTGGACAATCGGGAAAATTTAGGGTCGCAAATTACCTGCATTCCACTCTTCCTTTCTGTATAATGGCCTTCATCTTTCATCCTTTTCCTTCCTTGTAATGTAAACTCCCCTAAACTTGGCTTTGTACATCATCTTGGATGTTGTGGCTCCTTTGTTTGCCACTTTCAACTTATCTACTCAATTCCTTTTATCGGAACTCTTTCTTCTCTTTATCAGAAAAGAATTGGAATAGTGCAATGTTTTGTCTTTTTAGGCTTTCTATCACTCTTAGAAAACTTTGGGCTAGCAACTCCCATACCAGTTAGCATTAGGGTACTAGGTGTTAAAACACCCCTACGAGCTTATTTGTTTAAGATAGGCCACAAGACAAAACTTATTCCTTTTTCAACTTCTTCTTCTTTTTCTCTAGTTCTTCAATTTATTCGTCCTCATCCATCCTTGTAATCCAAAAGAAATATATTCCCCCAAACTTGTTCCTTTCTACACAGTAAACATTCTTATTATGAAAACTGAGTAATTTGGGGTTCTTTACTGTGGGATTATTGTAAGGGGGAGATTTCAGGTTTCTAATTGCTGCTATTTGAAGAAATTAGGCATTTTTGGCTCGAAGCATGGAGCTAGATTATATGCCTTTGCATATAATGATGGTAGGTTTGAAAATGTTCAAACTTCCAAAGATGGCCTCTATCACTTCTTGTTAGTTGTTTTCACCTAGGATTTCGCCTTGACCAATAATCTAACAAGTTCTAGGACCTTGTCCCCTTGATTGTGAATCATCCTAGAAGATGTTCCTAATCCTCTGTAAAAGTTTTAAGAATTTTCAATTATGTGTATTGTTTTTCCAAGATTTGTACTGACTTATTGTTTATACATACAACTTTAATCATCTTATTTGTTCTTTCAATTGTATACTTTTTCCAAATTCTGCAATTTAAACCTAATTCAAACTAAAACTGCAACTTCTTACTTTAGTTCAATGAAGCACACTCTTCTTTTCTCACTCAACATTGTTTGGATTTAATCAGTGTTTGTTGTGCCATTTTACCAATGAAAGCTTAAACACAATAACCATTCCCTTCAAACACACTAAGCATGGCACAAGCAACCAAATTTACTAACTTAAATCAATCGATCCAAACAATTCACATTTTATCAAACTTATTCAACTACCAGGTCCCAATTAAGCAGTTCAACAATGTACATGTTCTGGTTGCAACATCATTAAAAGTAACAAACCAAATTATCCAATCAACAGAACAATTCACAAGACACTTATCAATGAACTTTTCTGAGCTTAATATTAATGATGAAGGAGTATAGTGGGAAAAAGAAAAGTAAAATTTTTCTATTTCACTCCCTTCTCTTATCAGAATTTTTTTGGTATGATGTTTAGAGGATCTAAGTCAGAGCTTGCTAAACATGGAGAAAATTTGGAGAAGTTCATGTCTGGTCTTTTCTTTTCTAAGGGTGTGGGTTCTACCTTATCAGTGGAGATTAGATCATTTGTTAAATTCACTAGATTGATCAAGGTGTCTTTCTTCAAGCCCATTTTATTCACTGTGCTTTCCAACTCAGAGATACAACTCAGCATGTCTGATAAATTTTTGTTGATCAAATCCAAACTCTCATGCCATATTTTTCTTCTATAAACATCATTATCTTCCGCTTATCTCTATCTCATCAACTTCCCAAACTCCTTGAATTACTCCTTATAGCTGTGTATTTGAAGGCTTGAATCTTCTTGAAGATGTTAATTCTCCATCTCAAGCCTTCTTTTTCAGAATGGTAAGCACTTCTTCATCTATTCTAAACTGGCCTTTATCTTTTCTCCAAATTCTTTCTCTCTCCTTTTCATCTCTTCTCCCCATTCTTCTTCTCTCTGTCTTAGAGTTTGCTCCAATAATTGTTCTTTCCTCCTTAATTCAGCTTATAAGAACTCTTCTGTGAATTGCTGCTGATTTTCCCATCTCTGCTCCCTTTCTTCCATGTCTCTCTTCATTGTCCTTAGCATTTTACACTTCAAGTTCCTTCTCCTCTTCTAGAGCTTTCATTGCTCTAGTGGAAATTCATATCAGGGCAGGAAATGGCCCGGGCTCATTCTAAAATGCATCTCTTCCTCTTCTGCAGGAGGAATTTGCTCTGTAATAGTTTCCATTTCCCCTGTCATTCTCCTCACGTTCTCGTCTCGCTTTCTCGCTCTACTTCCACCATCCCCTTTCGCTTTTGTTTCGTCTCTTTGTCACCCCGCAAGGGTAAGAGGAGATGCCTGGGGGCATGTTTCTTCTTCGCCCCACATGATCCTCCCTACCCCAAAGAAAGATGCATAGTCTACTGATTGTTGTCAAGTGAGAGGATTATCCTCTTGTTGTTTAGGTGGTACCTCCTGATCGAATTTCAATTAATCCTCAACATTCATTTTATAGCCCTTCAAAAGGGCATATAAAATGATTGCCTCTTGTTCTCTTACTGCACAGAGATGTTTAGTTGGAAGGATTACTGAAGATAAGAAGTAGAACCAGACCTTTGCTTCCTCAAATGTAGGACTTTCATTGATACAAGATTGCAGGTTCTTCCGTGGGCTTCCCCACTTCCCGCCCCACCGCCAAGAGGTCTATAATCTTCTCATAATCAGGATTTTCTACCAATTTCTTGAATTTCGAACCGTGCTTTAGTTCCTTTAATTTGAACATTTCGTTGATTCTTTTGTGCCTAAAAGGTACCCAGACTCCTCGCACATAAACTGTGTCTTCTCTCATCCCCACCATGTTTGCATAGAATTCCCGGCCGAGCGTAGAATCCAGTCTCAGGTGTGCACAAAAGCCTCCCACCCTTTTCTATAACTTAAAAGGGAATCACTTCCCAAAACCTCTCTTTCGCCGACGGCCCTTGTCACCGCCAAATTTATTCCATAAATCCTTAGCTTCTGTAAAGACAAAGTCTCACGCTTCCTCGGCTTCTTCTTCTTCCTCAGGCCTCATTGTTTTCTCGTCTACGCTCTTTCTTCCTCTACTGGCTCTTCTACTACAAGCTGGGTTTCTAGTTTTGCATTCGCGGATAGTTTCGCATCGAGGTTCCGGTGTGAACCTCTACTCTTGGCAATGTTCACTCATGAGCTCATCAATTATTCTATTAAGATCCTAAACAGGGATTTAGTTATCTGCCATGGGTGAGAATTTGGAATTGGGCATTGGTTTTAGGGTTTTGGTAGTCGAAGAGAGAAAGAGAATGGAAAGTTGGGTGAATATGTAATTAGATTGGAGTTCGACGAATTATTATTCGCCATTTTTACGATGGACGGGTCAATGTCATCATTGTCTTATGGAATGTCGCGACATTAATGCCTAAGTTACAACACTAATTTTTAACCCTAATGTCCCATTTAGTCATGACGCCTGTGGGTAAACTCGTGGCTATCTAAACTTCAATTTATCGTGATTTTAGACAATTCAATGCACCTACTTAGGTTTATCGCGATTCCTATGATCGTGACCAATAAATTAATGTCACGACCTATTTCTCTCTTTCTTCTGTTTTTCCTGGTCGTGACCTAAATCTCAATGTCATGACATTGTGCCTTATCTCAGTCTTTTAAAACTCACACATTTTGTTGCGACTTAGCAGTTAATGTTGCGACCTGAAATTTCTTATTCTATTGTTTTCAATTCAAACCCGGGTCGCGGCCTCAAAAACATGTCGCAACCTGGAAAATTTTCTAGTCTTCAGGAACAGTTCAAATTCATACAAGATTAAATCAATAAACCAAATTCAAACAAGAACCATCCATCCTCATCATTCAAATGTTCATCAAGGTAGATAATTGAAGCATCAAATTCAATATTGAATGGAAAATAATATTTCCCCAAATTTCAATCATTCATTCTTCCAAAACAAATAATATAAATCGGAGAGTATGGTACTTCCCTTTGTAGTCTTGTGTGCACACTAGTAGCTATAAATTAAGACTCCATCTCTGTTCATGCCCTTACTGACCTATAAGCACAAAGCAGTAGAACGACATAAATAATATTTAACAATAAACAAAAGCTTAGCTAATAAATTAACTGCCACAAAACTGAGACTTTTAAAAACATAAATTAACTAATAAAACTTAAAAAGAATTTGTGATATGGGTTGCCTCCCATAAAGCTGCTCAATTTTGAGTCCTTAGCTAGACTTGCTGCTATGAATTTCAGCCTCTTTTCCTTCACTAAGATCTAGGTATCAATCATATTTCTTCCAAGATACTGCTTCAATAGCTGACCATTCAATTTAAACTCTTCTCCATTACTAGTTTTCAATGTCACTGCCCCAAAGGTTGTACTTGCCACTACTGTATAAGGGCCACTCCATTTTTATTTCAGTTTGCCTGGAAAAAGCTTCAATCTGGAGTTGAATAACATGACCTGATCTCCTACCTTAAATTCTCTCCTCAAAATCTTTTGATCATACTATTTCCTTGTCTTGTCTTTGTAAATCCTGGCATTATCATAAACTTCATTTCTCAGCTCTTCCAATTCATTCAATTGGAGCAATCTTTCCTCTTTAGCAGCATTGAAATCAAAATTCAATATCTTGATGGCCTCAATATAGCTTTGTACTCCAATTCAAGAGGGAGCATGTCTCTCTCCTCTCTCTCCTCCTCCTCTCCCTCCTCCTCCTCCTCCTCCTCTCCTCCCCTCCCCTCCCCTCCTCCCTCCTCCCCTCCCCCCCCTCCTCCTCCCCTCCTCCTCCCCTCCTCCTCCAAACACAAATCCTGCATATCATCTCAAATGGGAGTTGATATACTTGTATGCCCACAATGCATCATCTAGCTCTAGAGACCAACCTTATGGCCTGAGTTTGATAAATTTTTCAGAATTCTTTTATCTCCCTTTTCGAAATCTCAGCTTGCCCATTTGTTTGAGGATGATAAGCCAAACTCATGATGTGTTTGATTCCATATCTGCTCATGAGTTTCTCAAACACCTTGTTTGCAAAATGGCTTTCTCCATCACTAATAATAGTCCTGGGTGCCCCAAATCTGCTCAAGATATTTCTTTGTAAGAACCCCACAATTGTATTAGCATCATTCTTAGGATAAGCTGTTACCTCAACCCATTTGGATACATAATCCACAACTAGGAGTATGTAATTTCCAAATGAGGATGGAAAAGGCCCCATAAAGTCTATTCCCCATACATCAAATAACTGCACCACCAGGATACCATGCAGGGGCATTTCATGCCCTCAGGCCGATATTTCCCATTCTTTTGGCATTGATCACAGTTTCACCATTCAAACAATCCTTGAAAATAGTAGGCCAATAAAAACCTCGATTGAGAATTTTGTGGGTTGTTTTGTCTCCGCAAAGTGTCCTCCATAAGGTGACGCGACGACATTCTCAGAAAATTCTCGCTCCCATTAACTTTCCCCTGTACACCCCACCATCATATCAACTCCTCTTTGAATAATAGTGGGTCATCCTGCATGTAAAACTCCATCGGCCACCCTCAATTTCTTCCTCTACTAGTAACTAAATTCTGGTGGCATCACTCCACAAGCTAGATAGTTCACAATATCAACATACCAAGGTGATTGGAATGACAGCTGAAATAACTGCTCATCTGGAAAATTTTCTGCTACTTCTATCTCTTCTTCAATTATAGTAGTTGTTATTACTCTTGACAAGTGATCAACTATCACATTGTCACAACCTTTCTTGTCTTTGATTTCTAGATCAAATTCCTATAATAGCAACACCCATCTAATCATTCTTAGCTTAGCTTCTTTCTTAGCCATCAAATATTTAATTGCTGCATAATCAGTATGGATGATGACATAGGACCTCAATATATATGGCCTAAAATTTTCACAAGCAAATACCATGGCCAACATCTCTTTTTTAGTAGTTGAGTAGTTCTCTTGAGCTTCATTGAAGGTTTTGCTGGCATAGTATATGACCCTAAACATTTTGTCACTTTCTAATTCTAATAATAATACAACTCCCACGATAATCACCGCATCACACATAATTTCAAAGTCACTATTTCACTGGCTCGCCATGACTTCGAGCTTCAACTTAATCCGATTTGATTCTTCTAAATGAAGATTGATGTGTCGCATCAAAATTAAACTCAGGATCCTTTCTAATAGTCTAAGATAATGGTCTTTGCAAATTTTGAGAATTCTCTGGCAAATCTTCTATAAAAATCCAAGTATCCCCAAGGAAACTTCTTATTCCTCGACTGTTGGGTTGCGGAAGAAGAGTCTTTATAATGGAAACCTTTGCTTGGTCCACTTCAAGCCCTGTTGCAGAAATTCTATGCCCAAGGACAATGCCTTCTGTCACCATAAAATGGAATTTTTCCCAATTCAAAGCTAGGTTCTTATCCTAGCACCTTTGAAGTACTGTCCCCAAATTCTGCAGGCAATGTTCAAAACTAGATCCATAAACTGTGAAGTCATCCATGAATATCTCCATAACCTCCTCTGCCAAATCTGAGAACATAGACATCATGCATCTTTGAAATGTAGCAGGAGCATTGCATAACCCAAATGGCATTCTTCTAAAAGCAAAAGTACCATAAGGGCATGTGAAAGTAGTTTTCCCGGTCCTCAAAAGTAATAAAGAATTAAGCTATATCCAAACATGGGGGTGAGGATGTCCCGCTTAACTCGCCTTTACATTTGATCAATGAAAGGCAAGGGAAAATGATCTTTCTTGGTTGCAGTATTCAATTTTTTGTAATCTATACACTCCCTCCATCCTGTCACAGTCCTTGTAGGAATCAGTTCATTCTTTTCATTTTTTATCACAGTGAATCCACCCTTCTTAAGGACCACATGAACTGGGCTCACCCAAGGGCTGTCTGATATTGCATAAATAAATCCTACATTTAGCCATTTCAGTACTTCCTTTCTTACAACATCTTTCATCATAGGGCTTGAGCCTTTTTGGTGTCTAAATCTGTCGTTTGCATCATCATTCAATAGGATTTTGTGCATGCAAATAGAAGGACTAATACCCTTAAGCTCTTCAATTGACCAGACAATTGCTTCCTTATAATTCCTGAGAATTCTTAGCAGTTGTTGTTCTTCATTTTCATTCAGTGTAGCTAATATAATTACTGCCTTTGCCCCCTCTGGTTTTAAGAAAGCATACTTCAGATGACTAGGCAATTCTTTCAACATCAACCCTTTTGCACTAGTTTCTTGCTCATTTCCTTTGTTTTCATTTCTTCCTGAATTTTTTGTACTTTTTTCATTCAAACTCCATACCGCTTCGTGGTGTTTGGAACTGAATGCAAAGAATTCATAATCAACACTCTTAAGATACTGGAAATTCAACTCATTTTCATTGATAGAATGCTGAAGATTATAAATGAGTTCGGGCCCAAAACCGAATGGATAAATGCTATCTACGCCCATACACTTTCCTCGCATCAACATCAAAGTTGTGTCAAGCTTTTGTTGAGGTTAGATCGGCTTCATCTCCCACTCCTCGCTGTCGCCCTCACCCTCAGACATCAATCAAGGCACCCAGCTGCTAGGAAAGGTCTTCCAACAAGAGAGGAAACTTCTAGGGTATCCTCCTCCATCTTTATAACATCAAAATCCACAAGGAAGATAAATTTCCCTACCTTAACCAGCACATCTTTAAGGATTCTCCTTCAGTCGCGCTGTTGAACTATCATCCATCCAGCTGTGATTGCCGTTGGAGTAAGTTCCCCAAACTTAGCCAGACATCGACAATGCATCACCAAGTTGATGCTGGCACTCGAGTCGCATAAGGTTTCCTTGAATTCATATTTCCCAATGGAACAGGGAATGGTAAAGTCAGCTCGGGTCCTTCATCTGATGGTGTATTCTTTTGAATAATCGCATTGCAAGTCGCAGCTTAAACTCACTATTCCTTCCTCAAGAATCTTCTTCGCATTCTCAATATATCTTTTTTAGAAATTCGTATAATTTGGAATTTGAGGATTGGCTTCGCAAAAGCGGGGATATTAATTTCTATCTTCTTGAATATTTCCAAGAATTTAGAAAATTGGTCCTCCCTTTTTGCTTTCTAAAGTCTTTGTGGGAATGGAACTGCAGATGTGTATGCTTGAATCTTCTCCTTCTGTTTTTGCTCACCAATTACTCCAAGCTGTTTAAGTTGCACTTGTTTCTCAGTCTCTACAGTCTGCTATGAATTGCTCCTTCTGTCATCTTTTCCAATTTCTTTTTCCTCTTTTTGGTCAGCCTTTTCATTCTTTTATGTTCTACTGCTGCTCATTTCCCTGCCACTCCTTAGATAAACTACCATACAATCTTTTGGATTTTTCTGGGTGTCACTAGGGAAAGCATTCTTGGTCTCTTTCTACAAGGTCAAAGCCAACTTCCCAACCTGTGTTTCTAAATTCTTTAGTGAAGCTGATGTGTTTGTCTAAAAAATATGAGTGTTGGATTTAAAAGCTTCACCTCATTGTAAGTTTCTCGTCTCACATAGAGGTTTAAAAGCCTTTTGTTATCTCTGCTAAACTCCATGAAGATTCGGCTTCTTCAAAGGGCCAGTCCTCTTCCTCGACCTTGATATTCATTTCTATTTTCTCCTTGCTGCTACTAGAACCTTTGTGGTTGATACCCTTGCTGGAGATTTTGCCCATGTCTTAGGCCCTGTGATGCTCCTCCACCATATGAGAAGTTCTCATGGTTCCTTAGTGCTGGATTATAATGTGTATGCAAGTTGATTAGGCTTGAAGTGATAGCTTTGTTCACTCATGTACTTGGCCTCCTCAACTTGATAAGGATCTTCTCTTCTGCTTGGATCCTCAAGATTTCTTCTCTTATCCTATCTCTTTCCATCAAGCCCAATTTCATGAGCAAAGTGTAGTCTTTTTCTCCTCGTTTATCCATCCCGTGCATTATAAAGATCAAGTTTTGCTTCCATGATGGGCCATCTTATTTACCTCAATGACCCTTACTCCCTCTGGTTTCGTTGTTGCTCCCCTCGAAGATTCAAAAGGGGCTTTCATGTTGCATTTGGCTAGGGTCCAAGTATCAAATCCCTTTGCCTCCTCTCGCACTTTTCCTCTCTCGAATGCCCCACAAAGAAGAAGCATCTATGATAATTTTTAGAAGCATCATTCAGAGTGGCATTAATATCCATTTTAGTCTTCAGATCTATGCCATGCATAGGGCATCTCTTCAGCAGTCTTTTATACCTTTCCCATGCAGTATACAAGCTTTCATCCTCCCCTTGTTCGAACACTATGATTTCCCTTCTTCTTTCAGTTGTGAGGGATGGGGGGAAAAATCTGCCTAGATATTCTTCCACCAACTCTTCCCATGTATCAACTGAGCCATATGGCAATGATTCATACCATGTGGTTGTAATATCTCTTAAGGAAAAGGGGAAGAGGTGGGAAGCCATCACCTCCGGGTCTTACAATCGGCTCAGCCTGACCGGTGTGCTCGCGATCCCGAGGAATCTCGCTTAATGTGTTCATTAGAATCTTCAAGTAGGATGGCCAAGAACTGACTCGCTAAACCATGGTGATCAAGGCCGGAGCCACAAATTTCAAAGTCGCAGCCCCTACACAGCTGTTTGACCGGGCCTTCGAGTATTCTCGCTGATATCAGGCCTTAAATCCTCCATCAGATCTTGGAATTTGGAGGCCTTTCTCACAAATATTGCTTTGGTTCAACTGTCTGATCAATTCTTTCATCTGCCACGGTTGCTTTTTCTACTCTGCTTACTTTTCTTAAGCTCCTTAGTGTTCTTTCCAATTCAGAATCTACAGGAAATAGATCTGATTCTGGCTTCCTATGCATTAATTAACCTCTTGAAATGGAGACATATTGAGATTAATTGGAATCAGTGGTATCACAATTCATATATCCTTGAAACTCTCTAAAAGATCAGTAGCTTATGCAGTCACTGCTATTAAAACTATTTTTGTGTATTTCTTTTATAAAATAAAGAAAAATGTTCAAATTAGCATTTCTTTCTTTTGTTAGAATATTGATTGATTCAAACCCTTTCAATCCCCAACAACGACGCCATAAAACTTGTTAGTCTATGAAGATATAGGCTAAACCACTCAATTTAACACTTATATGGGAGCCTTACAATTCTCCTGCATCTATGTCAAAGTTGAATAGATTTGTTTCAAAATGAATAAAACTGATTTTATGTTCTGGAATTAATAGTGGGTTTAGTCTATGACACTACAAGTGCAATGTGTCATACAAGTAGTAAAATTGGATGTAAGTCCGTACATCATTCCCACGGTAGATTGGACTAGAATGTTGAAATCAACTACTCCTTAACTACTCAAGATCCACACTATTTGAACCTCCTTTTAATAGTTTGAAACTGGAATTTAAAAGACAAGATAATCCTATATTACTTTCATCTAATGAAGATAAAATTTGAATTGAACTAACAAATAAAATTGACTAAATCAGATCTCTGCTAGAAATGAACACTGAAATGAGATTGTTGTGGAATAGTCAATTTCTGCATTTTAATTCATTAATTATTTCTATCCCGATTTTTGGATTTTGATTTGTCAAAGAGGCCTATTAATGCAACTTGGATTTCTCCATTGTTCACTAATTAGAGGTCCCTTATTCTTTCAAAGAAAATGATCTAATCAGTTACCTGTATTCATAACACTCTTTATAAGATCTGAGTATTTTTCTTTTTCAATACTTCATACCCATTTCTTAAGACTGCAGATTTCTTGCATACCAAGTCTGGGTCATTGCAAAACTTTCTACAAAATTGTTGATGACTCATCCTTTCGATCGATGGATTTTCCTTCTCCTTGATTAGATCTCGGTTAACCTGAATCTAGATCTATCCAACAAATTAAGGTGAAATCTCCTAATGAGTTAAATTGATAAATAGTCATGACCTCGACTACGAGTGAATAGGAAATCTATCGAAATGAACTCTCAGAGCTCCTTAGTTCTTTAATGATAGTCTAACATACCCACAAGTTAAATGTTCAAGCTCTCAGGAATCTCCATCTACACATTGTCACTTTCAGAGGGCTTCACAGTATCGGGTAAACGATCCTTGGGAGTGGTATTCGATACTACCATTGGGAACAACTCAATTCACAAACAACATCAATCAAATAAATCAAAATCCAAATTTCAGGAAATTCCTTCCAATTCAAGCAGGAAAAACTGTAACTAGCAGCAGATCCATTCCAATGGAAGTTGTGCTTCTCAATTACAAAATCACAATCTACAATGAAGTATTGATCAAGAACATCCACTATAACTATAATTCACTAGAAGAAATGAATTCCAAAAATTGTCTGAACTTCATTAATTCCGGGCCGTAATTGGAAAAGAGAATGAAAAATTAAATCCAGCTACTACATTCTAATAGATTACTGGTTCAGATCCAGAAAATAAAAGAAAATAAAAGAAAAGAAAAAAAATCTATTCTAAAATATACAGTGAGTCTTCCTCCTCCTCCCAGACAATGGGTTTCAGAAAAAACGGAAAACTCTTTACTAAAACTGTGTACGCCTATTTATAACTTTCAGAAATTGGGCCTAATTCTCAAGCTCCAGGTGGATTTCCCTAAAATAAATGGCCCAGCCCTCTGTTTAGGTCGCGACTTGAGAACGGTGTCGCGACATGAAATCCTTCCTTGAAGCTCTTTTTCTGTCTCAGTAACTTCTCTTTTGTCGCAACAGCTTTTCATTCAGTATAGTATGACTTCTGGTCGCGACCTCGATTCTCTGTCGCGACCTCACCTTGCCCATTGAACTGCTTTCACTTTTGATCCTTGTTGGAATTTTCATTTCTGTAATAAATTTTTGCAAAATATAAATTTGGTAAATAATACATATTTCTGCATAAAAACAAGCAATTACATTGTAATAAAAATCAGAAAAATAGACTAAAAATTCAATGAGTTTTTGACTCATCAGTAACCTCCACGGGTTTCAGGCACATCATCCTCCGACATACATGGGAAAAGGGGACTCGATGGCCAGGATAGCATTGGCCATTGGACGAGGAGTAGAGGACACACAAACCATCCGGGATATGGGTGCTAGTATTAAGAGGAAGGAGAATCAATCTTCTTCTGATTTGGGAAGGAAGCAGAAGACTTTTATTCTACGGGGATTTCAAGAGACCAGGCGGCTATCGTAATCAGGCGGTCGGAACATAGCTAGACGGGGCAGATGACATGCTATCATTGCCATCAGCCTGGGCACATGAGACGGGATTGTCCATTGATGCTAGGATCCCGGAATTATGGGACGGCGCATTTGATAGGCGGAGTAACGTGATTGTGTTTTGTGGACATCTGAATAAGTGCTAGTGCTGCAATGCACTGCAAGTATCACGCTTGTCAAGTAGTCGATCCACAGGGAACACCTTAATTGTAGTATGCTAAGTACCAAAATTACAATACTCCTTTAATATTCAAACTAGCAATCGTGATAGCTAGGCGGAACTAAAAACGAATTAAACTATTACTAAAGTGATTGTTCGTTTCAGATGTAAAAGTGATTAAAGATGCAAAAAAAAAAAAAGGTTAGGGTGTTGGTGTTGTTGGACAATCCTACTATGTAATGCTGCGATTCCACTCCATCATCTAATATGGTGTTTTCCAAGGCAGCTCTTCTCTAATGCAATCAAAGCCTTTCTCAAGGTCATTTGATCTCCCTCTATCACTTGGTCTCTTGCTCCTTGGCTCAACCCCAAGCATTAAAGGTGCGTAAAGTGCAAAGAACTCCTAAGCCTCCTAATCATTAATAATCCTATATTACCAAGTTTATTAGGTTAACCCAACTATGTCTAATTCATCATTACTTCGAGATCTTTGAACCACTCACATATTAAGATTGATCATAAATTAATATGATTTCATCCAAGCATGAGTTAATGGTAAAACAAGTATATAAAAGATAATGGAATTATGAAAAGTGAAGGATCCCGGCCCGGATTAACCTCATGAACCCGAGGGGACCTCGGGAAACTGTTGGATATGGAAACTTTTTATCAAATGGGTACTCAATTTAAGATCTTTATGGAGCGGGCCTTTTGATCATGACATATCTTTAGAAAATGTCTGCGAGAAGTGAAGTGGTAAATATTTTTCTTTTCTTTTCTTTCTTTTTTTTTTTTTTTTTTTAAACATAGATTTTTCGAAAATCGACCGAGTTTCTCTCTGTTTCCGGACTTTCCCAAATTTACAAAAACACCTGCGAAAACATTTAAAAACACTTGAATCTTTCAATTCTCAACTTCCATTTAGGACTCTCGTCCATAACCCAAGTCAAGCACACAACTCAATCCAAGCAATATATACATATGTTTATTTGCCAATCATCCAAAACATTCAAAGAACTTCTTCAATTCCATGCACGGAGTTTTATAAAAGAGTTGGGCTTGGCGGGACAGCGCCGACCGCCTACGTACCTCGTCCACGAGGATCAAAGCCGCGTAGTTCCTTTTCAAAATATATATACATATATACATATATACATGACAAAATATTAAACATATACAATATACATATATATACAATGTGGTCATGCGTCGTCTCTCAGTGGCTCCGACTCCCTTTGCTTGAGAGGATTCTGCCGGCTTTGTCTCGGGTCCACGAAAATGTTTTGAAACATACGGAAAGAGTGAGCTAAAGGAGCTCGGTGAGTGTATTTCATTTAGACAACATTTACGTATATATCAAAGTAATAAATACTTATACAATTAAAAACCAATTTATGTTTTAAACTTTCTTTTCCTAATGGAACCGGGGAGCAGCACGAGCAGTTTTAGAATGCGACCCGGTGAGGGATCTCCAATCCGGTCATAACCACTACGGCTGCCCGGAGAAACTCCCGTGTACATAGGGTTCTAAGTCATAGCACCTTATCCGCGAAATTGTTAACATGGTGTAGTGATGTTAAAAAACGTTGACGATGTAAAATGTTACACTAAAAATCACTATTTCCCTCCTACATTAGTAACCTAATTGTGTTTCCCTCTAAATCCTTACAACCTTAAGGTACCTCGAAATTGTCTCGATCCTTAATAGTCATATGGGGTTAAGATGCTCCTCAATTAAAACATTTCAAAAATACGGCACACCTGAATCCATTTAAATCCTTTACTTTATCATTAAAAACACATGCCATTCTTTACACATTTTAAGCTTTCATAATGCATAACATAGCACATATTTAATATACATATATATACATTTACATTAAACTTTTCATTTAACATTTAAAAATCTTTCACTTTAAAACTCAATTTCAAAATCAGTTTTACACTCACCTCTTTGTTTCGAAACTTGAGCACAACTCCGCTACTTTCAGCCTTTGTTTTTGGCCTGCACACTCAACGAGATACGACAGCGTGTCGGCTAACATTATGGCGCGTAAACGCGTACTTCTACATAAGTCGCGGGTCACACAACATTCATATAAATCCAAATTAACAATTTACCCTTGTGCCTTAAAACCTAACAAAAAAAAACCACTCATTTTGGCAACCTTTTTTCCAACAATACTCTGGACTTTATTACCCAAAAATTATTCAAAGGTCTTCAAAAATTAGCAAACTCTCCCAAGATCAGTCCTTTATGTATCCAATAACATCTCTTTAAATTTTTCAATTTAAATTCCTTCTCTAAAGAAGCCCTCAACCATAACACAGAGATTTACAGCATGTTTTTGATGCCAATTTGGTTAACTCACTGAATCACCTACTGTTATCCTTGATTTCTGGGATCTTAACTCCATAAATTGGAAATTTTTTCTTGACTCATTTGAAGCTATGGTTCTAAGGTTTCTTCTCCAATTGGAATCACCCAATTTGGATCACCAAAACTCAAGTTATTGTATTTTATATCTAGATTACTCAAATTGACATAACAGAATCTGCACATAGCTCCACTTGGAAAAATTTCTGGGTACTTTGGGGTTACAATTTGCATAAACTTCCTTCAGATAACTTTTTCCTCTATAAGTCTATTTTACCCAGAATTTTGAATCACTCAATTTGGATGAGTGAAACTCCACTTATGACCAAAAACACTACAGCTTCGCATACCCAAAAGCGAGAGCATAATCGATTAGCTACGAGCTCACCTTTCAGTCGTGTTGGGAGCCTTAGAGCTACAATTTTCTCTTGATTCCCTTATATACATTTGTAGCCCTATCTCAATGTGGTTCTTACCAATTTGGAATCAATTCATTTGGATGATTCTAACTTAATCTATATCCAAAACAAACGAAAAAATTTTGACAGCAATTCCTTTAAAAACCCAACATTCTCCTTTTTACAACAATTCTCAAAACCAACATGGAATTCATCAAAACTCTTCACAACACTTGAATTAATTGATTGGAACTTCATAAAGCAAACCCTAGGTAAAGGCTCCTATGAATTCAACCCAAGGTCTCAATTCCTACAAAACCATATAAATAAGAGGATTTCATGTTTATTGTATGCAATTAAGGTTTACCCACATGAATTCAACAAATCTATAGTTGAGATAATCTCTCAGCAAAACCCTAGGTTTTGGAACAAACCAATCTCCATAGAAAAACCTAGCAATCCCACACAATAACCTAGACATCAAAAAGGGTACTTGATTCCATACAAAAAAAAAAAAAAAAATACCTTTGTTCTTCTCCTTCTTCTCCTTCCTCTCCTTCCTCTCCTTCTTCTCCTTTTTCTCCTCGACCGTGAAGCTCTAGTTTGAGAGACCCGAAAATGAAATGTTAAGTTTGTCTAAATGTCACTATTTGATCTCGACTTTTCGGCTTTAATTAACATTTGGTACAATCTCTTTTTAATATTGCGCTAACTTTTGTTTTTACTATTATGGCCCATCTACACTTTGATTTTTGACTTTCATATCTATATGATTACAATTTAGTCCTCAAACACTTTGATATTTACCGTCGACTTATTTTATTTTTCGTTTTGGCATCTTATCTTCTCAAATTATGCCCTTTACCCTCTTTTTGAATTTACCACTTTACCACGGCACCTAGTACCTCATTCCGGGTTCCATATTTATCATTCATATTTTTCATCCTTATTAATAACTCCCAAAAATATTACAAGTTCACTTGGTGTTCTTATACGCCCCTACAGTTACATGTACTGCACACTCTCTCGGGACGGGGCGTTACAAAAAGACTAAAGCTTTAACATAGTATTCATGTCCAAATCTATACCAACACCCTAAACCACGAAATTAGAACCTCATTATGTTCTTTTACAATACAAATCAAAAACAAGACATAAGAACAGGAATAGAGAAAACTTCAAGTATCGAGGGAATGATGATATCCTGGGTTCTTCAAGTCTTCTCTCCCAAAGGTCTCTTCTAGTCTTCTTTCTCTTGTTCCAAGCTTCAATTCCTCAAACCCTTGCTCTGCAAATTAATTTCAAACCCCCTTCAATGTGATTCTCCCGTCCCTTTTATAGCCTTTCCAAGATATAAGGTTTGTTGAGACTTTCCCGCAATGTCGCGACGTTGGCGTTGGGATGATTTCTGCACCACTCTTCTCCAGGCCTCCTGCACGGCTCCATTTTCAGCATTTTCAAGTGTTTCTCCTACAAAAATCAAATAAAACTAAATATTAGAAAAGTAATCAAAACATGGTCATATACATATGAAATCGATCCAGAATCTCGCTAAATCCCGAGTTCGTAATGAGTGTTTTTGGTACTGTGCAATGAGCATAGCTTCTTGCTTGTCACGAAGCAAAAAGCGGTTTCACCGAACCCGGACTTACTAAATAATAACATACTAATCTGAACGGTACGAGGGTGATTCACATGTTGCCAAGGTGAAGGATCAAAATGAACCGAACTCACAAATCTTACACTTTTTCCTAATTGCAGAGGATCCTTAAGGTTGTTCGAATTTCAAAAGAATTTGGTTGGATCTGGTTTGGTCGACAAGTGACTTACCTCCTAGGTTTTCTCATCTTTCAGGATCTGTAATGAATGATGTGTTAGTCTCTGCATATATAAACTCGTTGTTGTTAATTCATTTGCGATCTAACGAAATAATAGAATAGCCATTTTTATTCATAGCAACTTACTTATTCATGAACGAATTCCTAGTGCCAGTAAGTTTTAGTTGAGTGTTCCTGTAGCAGGGATTTGTTGGTGACTCCCCTGGGAGTTGGTTGGGGCACTAAGCGTTCGGTTCCCACCGAACGCCACCAGAACACTCGACGAGCCTAAGGGCCCTAGGTTGTGGGAAAATTCCATCCTCTGTCCCATGTAACGGGCAGTGAAGTCAATGGATCCCAACCAGTTGGCTAAGGACATTAGGCTTTAAAAGGCCCCTCGGACTATGCCCGGGATTCCAATTATAAGGTCCTGCTTATTCTATTCACACTTTCTTTTTTATTTTTCTCTTTTTGTCTTTTATATATATATATATATATATGGGGCTCGATGGCAATCCTCTTTTCTTTGGTGCCTCATCACTTGGGTGTTTAGAAACGCCCAAGGCTTGTTGAACGTTAGTGAGCCAGGTCCGGAACCTAGGCACATCCTGGAGATCATACTATTGAGTGTGTGGTAGACTACTCTGGAATCGGTTTCTTGATCACTAAGGAGGTGACTCACTATGTCATTTCTACCTATCCAATCATGTAATTCCCGAGCATCTAACAATCTAAGGATCCTTTCTTGTTACTTGTACTGTGTGTTTTCGAAAGTTTTGGAGAGGTCAAAAAGATCCTTGATTGGAAAACATGGCATCACACACACATACTACTTAACACAAACCTAGAACAAAAAATTATACTAAGACATCCTACCCACAAACCTAGATGAAAAATGTGAACGTATGAACATAACATAACCTAAACATATCTAAACACGAACATAGACATAAGCATAAACATATGTAAACAACGTCTATAAATATAAACATAAGCGTAGCGAAACCGCAGTAAATGAATTTGATACGTACCGCAAAAAATGAATGATGTCACCGTTTAAGCAAGTAAAGAAAAAGAAAGATAGAAGGAACTCCTTCGGTCAGGGCTCCATTGCGGTGGTGGTAGTGGTGGCACACCTGAAAAACGAATGGTGCCATATTTCTTCTTTGAATCTACGGAGAATTAATGCGCATGTCAACGCCGACATCCTACGGCTCATGGTGACGATGCTCACGGGTCTCATCCATAACGTATCAAATAGAAGTAGTGAGGTCTGAACACAGTCCTCAAGGGTAGGTGAAGGGCCCAGTGATAGCCAGGAAGCTCAGCGAAGGTTGAGGAGGGGGTCGATAGGTGGGGTGGATGGGAGGTGGATGGGGTCGGCCTCACCGAGATCTCCTCGCGCATCATACCAAACAAGATGCAGTATGGTGACTCCTCCTCATCTGAAGGTTCATGACCCGAGTCATAAACCTTGTCGGATCGAGGGACGCTTGGCTTATCTTTTTTCACCACGATGGCCTTGATGGGATGGATCCAAGCCTCGTTATCCTCTAACGGCACCCCTGCTTTCTTGTACATGCCATAGATGAGAAAGGGGTGCTCGAGGTTCATCTTTGCATCCCGATTATAGAGGATGGTGTCTCATAACCTAAGCAGAGCATCAAACGGGATGTCTGGACAGAAATGGCGAAATTGAGCAAGCGTTTTGCTATCACCCCTCCATAAAAACATTCTTCTTCGGGATGGGGGCAGAGGTAATAAAATGGTGCCGCGTGCGGTATGAGGCTAAATGTTTGGCTTTGAAGTGCAGCGTGGCGTATTTGTTCATTTCGCTCTGCCCAGCCCGTTTGGCAGGCAACTAAAGGACTTCCGAATAGTTAGGGTGCTGAAGCAGATCAAAGGCCTCAGAGTTGACCAGCTCAAGGTTGTAATAGCAGTTGATAGACTTCACATTGAAGTCTACCAACACCCCACTGACGCGGACCTTTTTGAGCACATGGGCGATGAAGTAGGTTAGTAGGGTCCCACCGCGACCATCATTAATTTTGTCGATCCGCGGGGGTTGGCACGGTCACGACCCTTTGTTTGCAATGGTCTTCTAAATCGTCGGGATGTTGAAATCCCTTCTCCTTAATGAAGGAGTGATTGGCAGAGATGAGGCCAAACTTCTCGACCGCACTCTCATTGACGAATTTATTGTGATCGTAGGCAAGGTTCGTCACTGGCCCGGCTACCCTTCGAGCTCATTTTTCTCTTTTTGCTCGACATTAGGCACGGGTTCGAGATCACGATGGGGTGAACGTAAAGGCGAAAGGACACTAGTAAGCTACCACACCACTAGTGGGATTACACCTAAGCAAAAAGAACACAAGAAGCACCCAAAACCCACTCAGGCCAACTATCAAACACGTAGTAGGCACAAAGTGGGCTAGGGAAAACATGTGTAAAGCAGGTCTAGAACCCTGACTAACCTAGAAGATGTTCTAAGACAAAAATTACCCAAAGAATGATGAGTGGAGTGGAACCAAACCTGAACGGAGCCAAAGCTTGGACCGTAGGGAGGAGTTTTGATGGACAGTGAACGCTAGGTGTGACGGGAGCTGGGATAGGCCTAGAGCTAAGGAGGGTGCTAAGGACGCCTAGTCGGAGCGTTTGGAAGTGTTGGGATCGGAATCTGGCAGGAAAACCTGCAAGATGGGGAGAGCACTTAGAGTTTTGGAAATGGCGGAGAGGAGAAATATGAACGTTTCTGGGCTAAAAATAGGGCAACGTCACGACGTTACAAAGAAGCTGGATTATCAACGTCGCGACGTTACCGAGAGGTGTATTTTCAATGTCGCGACGTTGAAGTCCAACGTTGCGACATTACAGAGGGGTGTATTTTCAACATCGCGACAGTGGGATCCAACATCGCGACAATGCAGAGAATGATGTTTTCAATGCCGTGACATTAGAAACCAACGTCGTGACATGCCCGAGAGGTCTAGTTTCAACGTCATGACATTAAGTCCAACGTCGCGACATTGCAGAGAATGATGTTTTCAATGCCGTGACATTAGAAACCAACGTCGTGACATGCCCGAGAGGTCTAGTTTCAACGTCATGACATTAAGTCCAACGTCGCGACATTCTCGAGACTAACACACAGAAAATTTTACAAAAAAATTTCTAAGTATAGAAAAACTCCCCGCATTAGATTTACTCCTCCCAAAGCTTGCACATGGCTTGTCGTGCTATCTCTCCTTCGCCATGGCAACCTCGGAACCTCGAAGCCTGCAATACGAATGCAATAAAATTAAAACAAGCAAAAGTAAACCTAGCAAACTTAAAATCATAAAAAATTGAAGACCACAAAAAAAAAAATTAAAGGCTTGGGTTGCCTCCCAAGTAGTGCTTTGTTTACTGTCGTTAGATCGACCAAGTTGTGTCCGCCTAATTGGTGCCTAACCACAAACATGATGACCAACAAAATTTTTTTGATCCCACTCATTTCTTATGTCGATTTCAAACTTGTGGTGGAATTATGCTTCTCAAATTGGCCACCCAAATAAATCTTCACTCGCTACCCATTCACCGTGAATCAACCTCTCTCTAAGTGCATTAGCTTGACACTACTGTAGGGGAAGACTTGAGCGATCACAAACAGTCCAGACCATCTTGATTTGAGTTTTCATGTGAACAATTTCAGCCGTGAATTGAATAGTAATACTTGTTGTCCCGGTTTTAGCTCATTATGCAATAGGTGCTTGTCGTGCCATGCCTTGGTCTTCTCCTTATAGATTCTCGAACTGTCATAAGCATTCTGCCTAAGTTTATCCAGCTCATTCAACTGAAGCATCCTCTTTTTACGGGCCATCTCGAAATTCATGTTTAACATTCTAGTCGCCCAGTATGCTTTATGCTCCAGTTCTACAAGTAGGTGGTAGGCGCTTCTGCAAACGGTCGATATGGGGACATCACTTGATGGGGGTCGCGAAAGTTGTCGCGATAAGCTTGTAAGCTATCATCAATTTTTGTTATTGATCTTTTCTTATCTGGCTTGTCTTTTCAAGATTTTCTTTATCTACATTGGATACCTTAAGCTTGCCCATTGCTTTACAGGGTAATATGCAAGTGTCTGTGCTTCACCTTACATATTTGGCCGGGAGTTATCTGGCTTGACTTGTTCTGAAATGGGAGCGCCGTACCGCGATCATAGCTCACAAAAGTCGAACGCCCGAAAAGATGTTACTCCTTATGAAGTGCGGTACTATTTGGCATCACAAGTAATGGTTGGAATGGCTTCCACCCACTTAGACACGTAATCCACTGCCAAAAGTATATACTTGTGCCCATAGGATGATGGAAACGAACCCATAAAGTCAATTCCCCAAACATCAAAAAGTTTGACCTCTAGAATATTCGTCAATGGTGTTTCATTTCGTTGTCCAATATTCCCGGTCCTTTAACATCGATCACAAGACTTTGCAAATGAGTGTGCATCTTTGAATATAGAAGGCCAATAAAAAACTTATTGCAGTACCTTGGCTATTGTTCTCTGTCCATTGAAATGACCCCCACACTCTAAGAAGTGGTAATGTGTCAGTATCTCACCCACTTCACTTTCCGGCACACACCTTCGAATAATTTGATATGCGCATTGTTTGAAGAGGATTGGGTCTTCCTAGAAATAGTGTTTCATACGCAAAAAGAATCTCCTTCTTTTTTATTTGATGATAAAGTGAGGTTAGGTGGGAGTATCTTAGGCAAGCGGATAATTGGCTATGTACGGCAAACCATGGTGATATTTCATCATGTGACAAAGATAGTATCTGTTCATCTGGGAACGTGTCATCAATCTGCAAATGATGTTTCTGCACTGTTTTTGGAGTTTCCAGTCTTAACAGATGATCGACTACCATGTTTTCGGAACCCTTCTTATCTCGAATCTCTATATCAAATTCTTGCAATAGGAGCACCTAACGAATAAGTCTAGGTTTTGCATCTTTCTTAGTCATCAAGTATTTGATTACGGAATGATCTGTGAACACGATAACCTTGTTCCCTATAAGATAAGGTCTAAATTTTTCAAAAGCAAACACAAAAGCTAACAATTCTTTCTCTGTTGTAGCATAATTGAGTTGTGCATCATTCAATGTTCAACTAGCATAATAGATGGCATAACTGACCTCTTCTTTTCTCTAGCCCAAAATAGCCCCAACTGCAAAGTCGCTTGCATTGCACATAAGTTCAAATGGAAGGTTCCAATCTGGAGCGACTACTATAGGGGCTGAGGTCAACTTCTTTTTCTGCAACTCAAAAGCATGAAGGCATGGCTCATTGAATTCAAACGACACTCCTTGCACAAGAAGATTAGACAACGGTTTGGAAACTTTAGAGAAATCTTGGATGACTTGTCTATAAAAACCTGCATGGCCCAAAAAACTCCGTACTCCCTTTACTGATGTGGGAGGAGGCAGTTTCTCTATGATCTCAATCTTGGCTCGGTCAACCTTAATTCCTCTTTCGGATATGTGATGCCCAATATTATGCCTTCTCTCACCATAAAGTGGCACTTTTCCCAATTTAACATTAAATTGGTTTCCATGCACCTCTTAAGTACCAACGTCATATTATGGAGCGGGTCATGAATGTAGATCCGATCGCTGAAAAATCATCCATGAAGACCCCGATGGATTTTTCGACCTTGTCTGAAAATATTGCCATCATACATCTCTGAAAGATTCCCGGGGCGTTACATAGCCCAAATGGCATTCTACAGAAGAATGTGCCATGGGAGACGCGTGAAGGTGGTCTTTTTCACGATCTTACGAAGGCTATGGTGATCGATTTATCTCGGGTATGCGTGAGAGCGAGAAGTACTCATTCCCGCTAGTCTATCCGCATTGTGATCGTGGTGGCGGTGGAAATGGTCTTTTTGTTCACTTTGTTCGGTGACCGTCATACTACCTACGAAAGTATTTGTCGTCGAGATAGCTTCTCGATTTTAGTTTCTTAAAGATTGACCACGGCATAAGATTAATGCTCGCACCTAAATCACACAGGGCTCTTTCAAATAATGCATTCCCAATAGCACATGGGATTGTGAAGCTACCTGGATCTTTCAACTTAGGGGGCAGCTTCTTTTGCATTATGGCACTACACTCTTCTGACAGAGCGATAGTTTCATAGTCTCCCAACTCCCTTTTCTTGGATAAGAAGACCTTCATGAATTTCACGTATCCCGGCATTTGCTCAAGTGCTTCAGCAAATGGGATGTTTATGTGAAGCTTTTTGAAGATGTCCATGATCCTGCCAAACTGCTTATCCAATCTGTTCTTTCTCAATCACTATGGATACGGGATAATAGGCTCCTCAACATACTTAGGTTTCTGGACTTCAACTTTCTCTAGTGTATCTAAGACTAGTTTCTTTACTAACCTTTCAACATCTTCAGCGATCTCAACACTGCTTTTCTCATCTCCCACAGGGTTTTCATCCTCCTCTTGGGCCTCAACTGACTATTCCAGAGTTTTACCACTCCTCAGGGTTACAACTTTGCAATGATCCTTTCCTTCTCTCCTTGGGTTGACCTCAGAAGTACTAGGCAGATTTCTATGTTGCCTCTCGCTCAATAACAAAGCCATTTAGCCCATTTGGACCTCCAAATTTCGGAGCTGAGCTGCTCGATTGTTCAATGATGTCCTAGTCTCATTCTCGAACTTATCATGTGATTTCACCATACTCATCTGCATATCAACTAACTGTTCCATTTTCAGATCTAGACTCGACTTCTCCTCTTGAGGTGGTTAGAGAGGTTTGGCTTGCTCCATAGGATTACCCGCATTATGAGTTTTCCATGAGAAGTTAGGATGGTTTTTCCACCCCGGATTGTAATTCTAACCATATGGGTTGAAGTTCTGGTTTTGGGGGAACTTCACCATATATTGAGCTTGTTCAATAGTCAAATCCCCCATGGCATTCATCATTAAGCACTGAGATGTGGGATGAGGTCCATGACATTGCTCGCATGCGGGTGGGCTTTCTTTAACTTTATGCACGGATACTTGAGAACCTAATTGTTGAGAAGCTTGTAATTGCTTGGAGAGTGTAGACACTTGAGCAGACAAGTTTGTAGAACATATCCATCAGTACCTCGAGTTGGTTTCTTCGATGTTGCTCTCTCAACTGGCCATTGACAATCATTCAAGGGTATGTTCTCAAGAATTTGATAAGCCTCCACTTCGTTCTTCCCCATAATCGCTCCTCCAGTAGAAGCGTCAATAAAAGTCCTAGTGGGATGACTCAACCCATTGTAGAAATGATGTACTTGCATCCATTTGGTAAAACTATGGTGAGGGCACTTTCTCAATAGATCTTTGAATCTCTCCCACGCTTCATAGAGCATTCTCCCTTACATCTTGATAAAAGCTACTGATGTCGATTCTCAACTTTGCAGCTTTTGCTGGTGGAAAGAATCTAGCCAAAAATTTGTTCGATAAGTCATCCCATGATGTTATTAGTCGGTGAGTTCAAATGAATATTATGCTTCATCCTTCAATAGAGAATGGGAACATGTCGAATGAATAACATCATCGCTCACCTCGTTATATTTCAGCGTATCACACTTCCAAAAGTTGAGGATATGAGCGTCGGGTCCTCGTAATGCGAGAGCTATGGAGCGGAGATTCCTTGCGATGGCGGAGGGGTGATGGACTTAAGCTCAAAGTTGTTCGCTTGTATTGCTGGTCTCCTAATCACAGGTGGAGTAACCGCAAACGAGCGACCATAATCCCTAATAGGTGGCAACAAATTATCCATATTTGCCGCATCATGATGTATACTACCTTCTCTAGTCGAACCAACATCGTCGTCTCTATTTTCTTCCATCGGTCCCATAGGTAGTTGTTCCATTCAAGCTACTTCTCTCTTGTCTCTCATAATTCTTTTCAAAGTTCTTTCGATTTCAGGATCCAGAGGAATAAGATTTTCACAGGTTCCCGTCGTATACAACTTAACATACTTGTAAGTTTGTCACAAAGCAAAAGAAAAAATAAAGCATAAAAAATTTAAGCAAAACAGATGTCTGAAGTACCAAAGTAGTACTTAGTAACGATATTAGCATAAACACTACGAATAAATAGGTTATTCCTTGGCAACGATGCCAAAAACTTGATAGGCGAATTGCATGATTGTGTTTTTGTGGACATGCAAATAGAAGTGCCAAGTGCCTATTCTGCACAAGTATACGCTTGTCAAGTAGTAAAGTGTGTCTAAGTACGGATATCGATCCATAGGGAACACCTTAATCGTAGTATGCTAAGTACCAAAATTACAATACTCCTTTAATATTCAAACTAGTAATCATGATGGTTAGGCGGAACTAAAAACGAATTAAACTATTACTAAAGTGATTGTTCGTTTCAGATGTAAAAGTGATTAAAGATGCAAAAAAAAAAGGTTAGGGTGTTGGTGTTGTTGGACAATCCCTCTTATGTAATGTGCGATTCCACTCATCATCTAATATGTAGTGTTTTCAAGCGGCTCTTCTCTAATGTAATCAAAGCCTTTCTCGAGGTCATTTGATCTCCTCATCACTAGGTTTCACTGCTCCTTGGCTCAAACCCCATGCATTAAAAGTGTAGAGAGTGCAAACTTCTCCCTAAACCTCCTAATCGTGATAATCCTATATTACCAAGTTTATTAGGTTAACCCAACTGTATCTAATTCTTCATTCACTTCTCGAATCGTCTGAAGAACCACTCACATATTAAGATTGATCATAAATTAATATGATTTCATCCAAGCATGAGTTAATGGTAAAACAAGTATATAAAAGATAATGGAATTATGAAAAGACTAAAACTTTAACATAGTATTCATGTCCAAATACCAACACCCTAAACCACAAAATTAGAACCTCATTACGTTCTTTTCCAATACAATAAAAAACAAGACATAAGAACAGGAATAGAGAAAACTTCAAGTATCGAGGGAATGATGATCTCTCGGGTTCTTCAAGTCTTCTCTCCCAAAGGTTGGTCTTCTAGTCTTCTTTTGAAAGTTTTTAAAGTTCAAAACAAAGTTTACGTAATTTTGGTCGATGAAGTGCAAAGATTAATAAAAAACTCTTTTTACGATCTTATGGTACATGCATACCAATCAACAAACAATAAAGAAGAATTACCTCAATCAAAGTTAGGAGATTTTTCTGGCAAGTAGGGTTGACAACTCAAGATCCTTTTTTTTTTTTTTTTTCCTGTTTTCCAAGATCTTCCAAGTCGTTCCTCTTCACTCACAGAATGCGTGTGGAAATGCGAATTAATAAGGTTTTGTTTTAGAACTCTTGATATTCTCCTTGGCATGAGATCAGAAGGGTTAGATGGAGGCAAAAAAGTGAAACTCTTTCTGCTTTTTCTTTTCTTTTCTAATTTTTTACCACCCAACACCGCGCCTAGGGTTTGCCTCTATTATAATATACCTTGAATTGATCTCAGCAATGGATCAATTGGCATATTTAAATATTGAATTAAAGTAATAATTCAAATTAAAGTAACCAAAAATAAATAGGTTTAATTTCTCAAACTAACTGTTTCATCCATATAGTAATTACTATTAATTAATTAATTAATTCAATAATTAATTAATTAACATTTAATTATCCAATAATTACTACATAGTTGCTATAAAACAATTTCTTTTACAACCATGTCCTCAAAGGAATTTCTTTGTTAATTTAATCTTGTACAGTGTTTTTCTGAGAGGCGACTGGGACTGGGACGTAATTCAGCTCAATAAATTTGATAATTAATTAAACTCTTTGTCAATTAATCTAATTTATTAATTCGATATTATTCCACTAAAAATACGGCGAACTCTTGTAATTCTGAGAATAATTTACGTAGTGATACTCAGCGATCCGTTGATATGATCATTACATGCAATTCAATCCTCCAAAATTGGTCCATCATTAGAGGTAGGTGAAATTACCGTTTTGCCCCTCTAGTGATATCTTTATCCTTAAGTTCCATTAATTCACTAGTGAACAGTTAATTTATAAACCTGTTATAAATTAGAGTGCTCAAACTGTTCAGTTCCAAAATTAACACTTAAGGGAACCAATTATCCGACTTCCCTCAAGAAGGGTTTTAATTCCATATTTGTAAGACATATTCCCAACCACCTATCTCAATGGCCTCCAAGACATAAGTATTGGGCCTGTCGTAGGACAGACCGTAACCTATGAATCAAAAGGCCCTATTGAAATAGACATGAGTCCATGGCTACTGGGATTCAAGATCATCTGCGTATGATCATCTAGTGACGCAGGTTTAAACTCTTAATTGTAACGATTAGCATATTATTTAAGAGAGTTTAATTCATGTCTGGTCCTATCCCTATGTCCGAATTACATAAGCACCTCCATTTTAATGTCTGCCCGGTAATCCCGAGATCAAGATTATTGCATTGTTCTTAATGTCCAGTGGGCCAGATTACTAGTAGTATTATAGATCAAAGTCTTACTTTGATTTACTACGGACCAGTTTGGATTTATTATCTATAATCTTTATCATCTCATATATAAACGTATATACTAAGATTATAATTTACATTAATAAACTTGGGATTTCGATATTTACTAAATTATACAACACATGTATAAAGTCGAATATAGAAAATTGTTTTCATATGAAAACGTACAAATTACATGCTTTTAGGGCACCATGCCCAATAATCTCCCACTTGCCCTAAAGCAGGTGAGACATGTCTCTTAAACCTAGTCCCTCTAAGTGACCTGTGAACACCCTTTCAGGTAAAGTCTTGGTAAGCGGATCATGAGGATTCGGGTTAGAAGTATATCTTCATAATGGCTACGTCCCCTCTATGTACGATCTCTCGTATCAAATGATACTTCCTTTCTATATGGCACCTCTTGTGACTCCTTGGTTCTTTGCAGTTTGCCACCGCTCCACTTTGTTGTCCATGGCATAAAGCAGTGGTTTTTACCATGTTTGGAACTACTTCTGGTCGGTGTAGAACTTTTGAGCCAAGCCAGATTCTTTAGGCGCTTCCTGGCCGCTATGTCGACTTCCATGGATTGAATCCATAGCCACTAGATTGTTTGATATTTCTCCAGACTACGGCTCCACCACTAAGAGTGAATATTGACCCAGATGTCGACTTTCAACTATCTTTGTCGTTAATCAAAATTAGTATATCGATAAGGTTGTGAGATCCTTTTAAGTACCGTGACATATAATCTCGTTCTCCTAAGATACTTGATAATATGCTTCACTGCTATCCAATTACCTATTCCAAGAATGGATTGGTAACATTGGCTATCCACTACCCATAGGGATAATAGGCCTCGTACCATCAAGGCATACATGAGTGCCTCTGGCTGGGGGCATAAAGATCCGAGTCTCATAATCCTCTTCCTCTTGAGTTGTCTTGGGGACACTACTCGGAAGGATAATTCCATGTCGGGTCGATAATATAGACCTTTCTTGGAATCTTTGCATCGAAAATCAGCTAGCACCTTATCCATCTCAGATGCTTGAGAAAATGCCAAAAGCTTGTTCTTACGATCTCTTATAATTTGGATCGAAATATGGGTGCTTCTCCCAAATCTTTCATTTCAAAATTGCTCGGCCTAGCCATTTCTTTACATTCGATAATGTTTCTACATCATTCCCAATGAGTAGAATATCATCTATGTAAAGAACCAAGAAGACCACCTTCTTTTCTTTGATGTACTTGTAAGGTTCATCAACATTTTGCTCAAAACCATACGTTTTGATAGTTTCATCAAAACGTAGATTCCAAGACCTTAAAGCTTGCTTCAGTCCATAAATGGACCTAAGAAACTTGCAGACTTTCTGTTGTTGGCCTTTAGCCCCAAAACCTTCTGGTTGCATCATGTAGATGCTTTCCTCAAGATAGCCATTCAAAAAAGCAGTCTTGACATCCATTTTCCATATCTCATAATCGAGACAAGCGGCTATGGATAAAAAAATGCGAATAGACTTAAGCATAGCTGCGGCGAAAGTTTCTTCATAGTCCGCTCCTCTTTTTGGGTATAACCCTTTGCCACTAACTGACTTTGAAAATCTCCACGCGCCATCTATGCCTCTTTTATTTTGAAGATCCATTTATCCTATGAACAGCATCCTCGGTGGATCTACAAGTTCGAGCAGTTAGAGTACATGGACTCCATTTCTTTGTTCATATCTTGCCATTGTCCTTGTCGAATCATCCGCGGCATCACGGTATGTCAATGGATCATGCAGTTAGTGACTAACACTAAATTATTACTTCTTCATGTCCGTAGCGGGATGGTAGTCTCACTACCCTCCACTACGTCGGGTACCAGGGATATTCTGAATAGGAATAGTGATCTCTTGACTTTGTCGTCGTCGTTAGTTGATGGTGATTTTCTGTCACGATCAGAGCGTAGTTCCTCGGTCTGACCTTGCTTGCTGAGGTTTGAGTTTGTCATATAGTCATGTGAGAAAGAATTTGTGATATAAATATCTTATCAAGGATATAGAACAAACCTCACTTGATAACCTTTTTAGATAGCTACCAAACATACGCATAATGCGAGGTTCAACTTCCAGTCTTTCCTTTCGGCACTTATGCGGGAACACCCCATATCTTGTGTGACGTAAGTAGGTTTTATGTCATTCACGCTCTAAGGGTGTCTTTTGGATTGACTTAGATGGAACTACATTCAAAATGCAGACCGCAGTTTGTAGTGAATATCCCCAAAATGGGATTGGTAACAAGGAGTAGCTCATCGTTGATCAACCATATCTAATGCATCCTGGTATACGCAACAGATTCTTTGTGAGTGTTCAGGGTATTGTGAGTTGGGATAAGAATTCCATGCTCCGACAAATGATCCTTGAACTTTGTATCAAGGTATTCACCTCCTCGATCGATGCGAAGAGTTTTAGTGATTTACTGCTTCTTAATTACGCCATGAATTCTTTAAACTTTCCAAAAGTCTCGATTTCTTGTGCATTAGGCCGCTCTCTTGATATCTTGAATAATCGTCAATGAAGGCGATGAAATATTCATAACCACCTCTAGCTTGTACACTTAGTGGACGCGACGTCAGCTATGTACAGAAGTTGAAGAGCTCTTTAGGTCTCTCGCTCTTTGAGAAGGTCTCTTAGTCATTTACCTTAAGCGGGATTCTAACGGAAGGTATAACATTTAGCTTTCTTAAAGGATCATCCTTTACTAACCGTTTGATACGTCCAGGTTAATGTGGCCTAACTTTGAATGCAAAGATACGTGTTATCCTTATGGGAAACTTTTGACGTTTGTTAGATTTAGGATGTTCTACTTTGAATAATTACAGATTATTCGTGTCCTTCAGTTGGCCTTAAGGCGTACAACCCATTCTCGGAGTTTTGCATGACAAATAATAAACCATTTCTGAAATAACAAATCATTATTAATAAAAATGCTAATGTTGTTCATCTGACATAGAAAAAGAAATCAAATTTCTCTAAAGCCATAAATAAAAATACATTGTTCAAAAGCAATTGTTCTAAAATTAATGGTGACTCCCATTGCCTTTCTTGTGAAGACCTCCCCTTTGCCCTTCTCTCATAGTAACGTCTATCGGCAGTTCCCTCGAAGAACTAGCATGCAAAGAAGAACAAACATGGTTAGTGGCTCCTTAATCAACTATCTAGGGTGACAAATCATCTTCCACTAGCGGGCTTAAACGGTAAATCATGTTACCTTTATTTTTGTCCTTCAATTAGGAGATACTTTATTCTGATTTCTCTTCTAAGTGACCTTCAATCACAATGAAACACTCCTTGAGCTTCTTGTCCTTAGGGTTGTTATTCCTTTCACTGCCTTTGGTTCTTTCTTCAGGTTGTGCTCCAGACCACCTTGTGTGTTCTTCCTCTTTTATTCTTTGCCTACCCATAAGAGAAAGAATGAAACGTAACCGGCCAACATTTGCTTTGCCCTCTTTGGGCCTAAATCGCACATAGCCTCAAAATTCGGCGTATTCATTCGGGAGCGACTCATGTTATCTTTGCTGACTTGTTCGCCCATAGTTGGTAGTGAGCGCGGCCGGTGTGAGGACTCGGGGATGATGTTTTAAGACGAGCAGAACTGCCAGCGTGGTGGCCCCATGCTCCTATACGCTGTTGCATCGGGTTGATCATGTTCACACGATGAGAAACTCCTTTCTTCATCTTAGCGTTCGTAACGTAGCTACGGTAGCTGTATTGACATATGAATCAAGTGTTGCCCAAACATGGCTGGAGAGATTCCCATATATACTCAAATAGTCTCAATAATCACTCATGCTTCTTCCTACCAAGAACATCGTTCATGCTAACAAGCATGTAGCTCTTGAGCTTTGTTATTGGAATGAATCAACTATCATATCTTTCGTACGGTACGAGAAAGCATTGCAGAGGGCTGCGGAGGACATTCCTCGAGTGAGCAGACTTTGGGTTCTCACAAAAATTAGCATAATATTAATGTTTGACTTCCATTTACTTGGGGGTTATCACCACTCAGTTTTCTAGAGAAATTTAGTAGAGTAAAGCGGTAATAGGGTTGTTTGATGACATGATTCTTTGAAATTAAATAGCTTTCGAGCAATTACTATAAGCGAAAATAAATATCCGCAAACTTTGGAAAGTAACATGATGCATGAATACGACCAAAACACATAAAACCTTATACTAATCCACGATAAATTGATTCAACAATTAATATATAGATTAAGTAGTGTCCGTCATGCAATTTCAAATGGCTTTGACACTTTATTTTCAAATTAATAAACCTTAAAGAAAATTAAAAAATATCTCCTTGTTTTTATTTTACTTATTAAGCTAAGTCAAAAATTTGGTCAATGTATGATGAGCAGTTTAACCATACCCTTGTGAGTGTGCGACGTATTTTTAGATTTAATGACTTAACTCAAGAATTGTGTCATCGTAGGGTAGGACAATCTTCAAATACATCACTTTCAATCCTATCTTTAAAAATGACATGATATTAATATAGATAGAAACCCTCCGTTAGAGGACAAAATCTAAGCGTCGCTAGAAGCCCTATCTATATCTCATGAAATTGTTGCCTTAATAATGGGACCGCGGTATATTGTCATATAACCTTCTCCCGCTCCACTATTTTTGAAATAAGGTATTTTCTATTTATAAAACATCATGTCTTATAATCTAGCCAATTATTATATCCTATATTAATTATTAGATGTGACCTCTAATCAAATTATGAGTCAATACTTATTAGTACTAAGTTAATTAGGCAAATCTAATCCATAAATTAAGTAGGAGCTAACTATTAGGTAAACCTAGTATATTAAATAGTTGGGCTTTAAGTCAAACCCACCATTAATCAATAAAATCTTTATTTTATTAGCGTTGGAAAAAAGATTGGGCTTTACAAGATGATCGCAAAACCCTAAATTAAATTAATGTGGTACACCAAGTTTAGCTAATTAAACTAAGCACATTATTTAATTAATTGTTCCATCAAAGATGAACAAGATAAGCACATAGGACAATCCTAATTATCATGCTCTAGAAAAAATTATATGTTGTTGTAAACTATGGGTTTTTTCAATAAAAACAAAAACAAAAAGTTGTTCACAACGGGTTTATTTTGAATTCAAATTCTAACCATTAAGTTTGCATTTAATTCATAATGATTCAAATTAATTCTTACAATTAAGTTTGCATTAATTCGTAACGTTTCGAATTAATTCTTACAAATTAAGTTTGAATTAATTCTTACGAATTAAGTTTGAATTAATTTGTAACGTTTCAAATTAATTCTTACGAATTAATTCAAACCAATTTTTTGCCTATAAATACAAACGGGTCCTGATGTTACAGAAGGAAAAAAAACGGCTTTTCCCTACCTTTCTTCTGCAACTTGGAATATCTATCATCTTTGTTGTTCTTGCTCCAGAGTTCGTCCTAGACTCTGAAGAACTGTTGTATCCTGGGGAATTCAAATTCCTAAGGACAATGTTTACACACGCCTCAGTTGAGTTTGTTTTCTCCAAGCTAGCACTTTCGTTCTGAGAACGCCATCGGTCTCGAACTTGTCGTCCAGTGATCTTCCACTTCCTGTTCTTGCTCCCATTTGTTGTTGTTGTCTTCGTCTTGTTCCGACCTTCTACAGGTTGCAGCTACAACAATCTTAGGAATTTGAACATGGACACCAATGCAACAGCAACAGTAGTCGAAGCTTTGGCATCATGATATGTTTGTGGATTAGGCGGCGGCCTATCCAGCGCATACCGGTAGGACTTCCTCCATTGAAACTATATCTAACTTGGATTATGGCGTCTTGAATGAGGATATCAAGGTAATTGAAATATCCGCTTGATTTATTTATTTTTCGGTTGATAGCTTCTTTCAGGATTTAGTTTATTTCATATTATGTCACGAAAATCTTTAATATTTGATTAATCATTCTACGAAATAATGAGGTAGTTTTTCTTGTGTTTGGATCTATCTCTTGGTTTGGTACCAGGTTGTTCATGCATCCATAGAAGGCCAAAGCTTCATTATTCATGGCAAAGGAAGGATCTAGGTGATGATTTTGAGGAAAAATGGTTTCAAGAATTTACCACTATGGAATTTAGGGTTCTCTATGGTCATTTAAGTTGCAAAGGATAATTACCCCAATGCAGAAAGAGATGATGAATTCTCTACTTGTTAGTGCTTCAGCACCTAACAATCTGTGGGGTGAAGCCATACTCTCTACATGTCATCTACAAAATAGAATTCCATCTGAGAAAAGCTGGTAAAACACCACATGAGTTATGGAAGGTCATAGACAACCTTAAATATTTGAAAGTGTGGGGTGTCTTGCCAAGGTATGTTACGTCCTAAAAAATAAAAATAGGAAGAAATGGTCAAGACTTACGATTGCATGTTTGTGGGTATGCTTTAGTAATAGTGCAACTTATAGATTTCTGGTTTGAAAGAAGTGATGTTCTAGAAAGCAACACTATTATTGAGACAAAAATTCCGAATTTTTTGAACACATTTTCCCACTTTCTGAACAAATTTCTCATACACCCACAATTGTGGATGCTAAAAAATCATATGATGAGCATGTGCCCACTAGTGCGGATGATATGGAAAGCTCTCATGATGAGTTGAGAAGGAGTAAGAGACTAAGAAAAAAGGTTTCCTTTGGAATGAACATACTTATAGTGAAAATGAGCGAGTCATCTTATTTTAGGCGATTTCTTCCCACGGCATTACTTTGAAAGAATATTAAAGTGAATTGAGCTTGACTCTATTTTAAAGAATAAAACATGGGAGTTAGTCAATTTACCTTCAGGAGAAAAACCCATTGGTTACAAATTGGATTTTCAAAGAAAATACTTTCGGATGATTCCATTGAAAAATACAAAGCTGAGTTAGTAGCCAAGGGGTTTTCATAAACAAAAATATTGATTATTTTGATACATTTATCACATTACTAGGATCTCTCTTCCGTGTATTTTAATTGGCACGGCCCCGATTCATAAACTTTTTATCCATCAAATGGATGTTAAAGCGGCCTTTTTAAATGGGAGACTTGGATGAAAAATTTACATGCTACAACACGAAAGGTTGTATTATACCTGGAAAGAACATAAAGTTTACCAAAATTAAACAAGTTTTTCTATATGGTTTTTACAAAAAACAAGCACTAATAATTGGAATGAAATTTGATATTGAATGCTTTGGTAAAAAAGCGGGTTTTTATCGTTGAGAAGTGGATAAATGTGTATATACAAAGTGTAATAGGAAAAATGTGTAATCATTGCATTGTATGCTTAGATGATATGTTGATCTTTGGCACTAGCTAAGTATGAGTACACATAAAGTACCAAAGAGATTTCTAGCTTCACGGTTTGACATGAAAGATAATATGGGTGAAGCTAAGGTCATTTTGGGTGTAGAAAATCATAGGATGGAGTAATAGTATAATGCTATCACAAGAACATTATGTTGAAAATACTCAGAGGATTCGGACATTTCAATGCAAACACTGTGGTACACCATGATGCAAACACACTCATTTAATGAAAAATAGAGGTGATCACGTAGGTGGCGGGTATACCTGATTATTGAGTGCGATGCATTTAATTAACTTTTCTAGACGACACCAGCATATGCGGTGTGTAGATTAAGTATTATACACATAATCCCAATAATGATCATTGGAGTGCATTAGCTAGACTAATGAAAGAATAGCAAGGTACCATGAACTATGGTATCTATATGATGGATTTCATTGTGTTGGAAGGATACCGGCGATTCTAGCGGATCTCTGATTCAAATGAGATAAAATCCACCGGTTATGTCTTTACTTTGGGGAGGTGGTATTTGGCTTGGAAATCATCTGACAAACTCTCATTGCTTCTTCTACCATGAATCAGTTTATAGCTCTTGAATGCAACGGGTAAGAAGGCGAGTGAGACAAGAACTTCCTATCGAGAATTCCTTTGGGAATGTATTAACACCTTCGGTGTCTATGTGTGATTATGGCGACAATATCAATCGCAAAGAATAAAAAGCGTTTAATGGGAAATACAGGACATGATACGTCCTAGGGCAGCGGGTAGTGAAACATACATTTGAAAGATGGAATCATTCCATTGATTATGTAAAGTCGGAAGTGAATTTAGTCGATCCCTCGACTAAACCTTTGGGAAGAAAATTAATTTTGGAAGCATCGAGTGGAATGGGACTTAAGCCAATATGAGATTGCGGTGATGAAGCCAACCTTTGTGATTGGAGATCCATGAAGAAGGTTCGTATGGGTAATAACAAATCACCACATTAATCCTCTGCACCAACAAATGGTCCCTTTCCTATGGTGTGTGATTATGGTGCTATAATGCATATTTTGAGATATTGAGTTATATTCTTAATGATTTCATATCCCTTATGGGTAGTACATATAAATAGGTATGTATTTGATGAAATCACCTATATAAGTGTGGAATTAAGGGGCACTTCCTATGAAGTGGTATGGCAAGATTTCTAGAGCACTTGCTGAATTAATCAGGCACGCGCATGGCTATTGTCGAAGCACAGTGACGCATTGAAACGGCAAAATAAGCGTCAGTAATGAGTGCGTGATAAGGTCTCTAATTTACGATTAAGAGTACTCTGGTTCATAAAAGCTATAAGATTCACCAAAGCTCTGTAAGTTAAACCTTATTCATCTATGTTTGGTTCATAGTTCATTGAACACCAAACTTAAAGCATTAACACCTTCTTCCATATTCCAAACAATATGTTTTAAATACAAAAGTTTTTCTTTCTTTTGAAAAATGTGGGGGATTGTTGTAAACAATGGGTTTTTTCAATAAAAACAAAAACAAAAAGTTGTTCACAACGAGTTTATTTTGAATTCAAATTCTAACCATTAAGTTTGCATTTAATTCATAATGATTCGAATTAATTCTTACGATTAAGTTTGCATTAGTGCATGCACAGTTTTAGATTAATTCTTATGAATTAAGTTTGAATTAATTCTTACAAATTAAGTTTTGGAACTAATTAAATAACGTTCAAGTGGTGCCCAATTAATTCAAACCAATTTTTTGCCTATAAATACAAACAGGTCCCTATTGTTCTGAAAAAAAGCGGCTTTTTCCTACCTTTCTTCTGCGCGACTTGGAATATATATCATCTTTGTTGATTCATATTTCTCTTGGGAACCGTCCTAGACTCTAAAGAACTATTGTATCCTGGAGAATTCAAATTCCTAAGGACAATGTTTCTGCCGCCTCGATTGAGTTTGTTTTCTCAAATTGTTGCTTTCGTTTCTGAGGACACCATCGGTCTCGAACATCGTCCAGGTGATCTTCCACTTCCTGTTCCTGCTTCCATTTGTTGTTGTTGTCTTCGTCTTGTTCCAACCTTGGCTGCCGAGCTACAACATATGTGTATTAACAAAAAAGCCGATAAGTGTGGGCATTCATGTATGGCATGTTAAATGGATGGACATGTTGGCATCAATCATATCAATAACAATAAAGAATAAAATAAATAAATAAAAAGAAAGTGGAATAGCGTGTGTCTTGAGTATTTCTAAAAATTACGATCCTTGTAAATAAAATAAATAAATAAATTCTGAGATTGGAGAAAACTGCAGATTACATAACTCCTTATCTGCTTCAGCTCTTTGTCCAAGCACACGATCCGCAACTCTTGATTCAATAACCGAACCTTTTTTGGGTAAATTCAATAACTCTTTATTAACGAGGCGCGACCCGATTTTTTCTCATGAGACCACTAAGAACTGCACAGGCCTTTTTAGACTTGGGTCACAGTCACCACTGTGGTCCAACAAGTCATAGGGCCCAGAAAAGAAAGTAATAAAGAGCCAAAAAGAATAAAAAACGAAGTTGTTTCTCGTCATCCCGTATCACTAAACATCTTTCCGTATTTTAAGCATAACTTTCTCTCTAGATGTCCATATAAGACAATTTTTGAAGGTATAGAAAGCTTAGAGGTGTGGCTATACTCCATCTGTTGATCACTTTCTAGATCTTGATCTGATCTTCTTGTGTGCAAATTTTTACAAAAAAATAAATTACAAAAAAAAAAACATGCCCCATTATGAAGCACCACGAAGATCAAAAAAAATCAACAAATCTTAACTTAAAACTTTGCTAATTAAAGACCCTTTAAAAATTCCATATTCAAAACATTCATCAATATATAATAATTATACATCCACGGAGTATCACATAATGCAATAATGCCCACATACACATTAACTTTGCATATACGAATAGACCGCTCTGTACCAAATTAAAGAGTTTTAAAAGTTCAAAACAAAGTTTGTAGGAAGATTTTAGTCAGTAAATTTTAAAAATTAATAAAAACTCTTTTTAAGATCTCACGGTACATGCATACTAATCAACAAACAATAAAGAAGAAATTACCTCAATCAAATTAAGGAGATTTTAGGCAAGTAGGATTAATGACTCAAGATCCTTTTTTTTTTCTATTTTCGGGATCTTCCAAGCGGATTGCCTCTTGCATTACGAAGTGCGATATTGGCGTGCAATTAACAAAGGTTTTGTTTTAGAACTCTTGATATTATCAGTGCATGAGTTGAAGAGGGTTAGATGGAAGCGAAGTGAAATACTTTCTCTTTTTTCTTTTTCTTTTTCTAATTTTTTATCACACGACGTCAGGTTTGCCTCTATTTATAATATGCCTTAGGGTGATCTCAACCATTGGATCAAGTGGCATATTTAAATATTAATTAAATTAATTCAAGGAATTAAGTGACCAAAAATAAATATGATTAATTTCTCAAATTAACCATTTTATCCATATATTAATTACTATTAATTAATTAATTCAATAATTAATCAATTAACATTTAATTATCCAATAGTACTACATAGTTCTTTATGAAACAATTTCTTTACAACGCACCTTTCAAGGGATTTCTTTGTTAATTTAATATTATGCAGTGTTTTGAAGCGGCCAGGACATGGACACAGCCAATTCAAAGCTCGATAAATTTGATAATTAATTAAACTCTTTAATCAATTAATCTAATTTATTAGTTCCAGTATTATTCCACTAAAAATCTGAAACTGAACTCTTGTAATTACGGAATAATTTACGTAGTGATACTCAAGCAATCCATTGATATGATCATTACATGCAATTCAATCCTCCAAAATTGGTCCATCATTAGAGCTAGGTGAAATTACGTTTACCCCTCTAGTGATATCTTATCCTTAAGTTCCATTAATTCACTGATGAACGATTAATTTATAAGCATTATAAATTAGCGCTCAGCATTCGGTTCGAATTAACATAAGAACGATTATACGGCTTCCCTCAGAAGGTTTAATTCATATGTAGGACATGTTCCCTGACCACTGTCTCGATGGGCCTCCAAGACATAAGTATTGGGCTGTCTTAGAACGGAGACCATAACTATGAATCAAAGGCCCCATTGGGGAATAAACAGGAACCATGGCTACTCGAGGATTAAGATCAAATACGCATATGATCATCTAGTGACGCGGTTTAAACTCTTAATTGTAACGGTATATTATTTAAGGTTGTCCATGTACGTACATCCTATGTGTCGGATTACATAAAGCACCTCTATTTTAATGCCACTACATCAGTAATCCATATCAAGATTGTTGCATTCTTAATGTTCAGTGGACCGTACTAGTAGTATTATAGATCAAAAATCCCTACTTTGATTTACTATGGACAATTTAGTTTATTATCTATAATCTTGATCATCTCATATATAACTGTTATATACTAATATTATAGTTACATTAATAAACTTGGGATTTTCTAATATTTACTAAATTATACAACACATGTATAAAGAATCAAATATAGAAAAAAAAATTCATGAAGCAGTACAAATTACATGCTTTTAGGGCACAATGCCCAATATCTTTCTCTTGTTCCAAGCTCCAATTCCTCAAACCCTAGCTCTACAAATTAATTTCGAACCCCCTTCAATGTGATTCTCCTGTCCCTTTTATAGCCTTTCCAAGATATAAGGTTTGTTGAGACTTTCCCGCAACGTCGCGACGTTGGGACGTCGTGACGTTGGGCTGATTTCTACACCACTCTTCTCCAAGCCTCCTGCACAGCTCCATTTTTAGTATTTTCAAGTGTTTCTCCTACAAAAACCAAATAAAACTAAATATTAGAAAAGTAATCAAAACACGGTCATATACATATGAATTTGATCCCGAATCTCGCTAAATCCCGAGTTTGTAATGAGTGTTTTTGGTCACTCATCAGCATTCCCAATCATTAGTGGGATAGGCGCGGAAGCAGTTGTTCCTTCTCAACCCAGTGCGGGCCAAAGGGACAAGTATCAATCTCAAGGTGCTACATAAGCGTCTTCTTCTATACAAATAGGCCAGAGAGACCAAGGTATGGGTCGAGGTCGAGGAGAGGGTTCACGGGCCGAGACATCAGGGACCTAGGGGCGTGTCTACGCCATCACACCACAGACTAAGCCAGTTGATCAGTCAGTGATACAGGGTATGTTTCGGCTATCTCACTTATGGGCTAAGATATTGTTTGATTTTGGTGCATTGCATTCTTTTGTGGCTGCATCTAGTGTGGATGTTTTGGGTTTAGAGGTAGAGACCTAAATAAGCCGTTATACAGGAGTTCTCCATTAGGGACTAGGGTGAGGATTGATCAGATATGTCGAGATTGTGAGTTAGAGATCTCAGTGATTCTGCTCACTGTGGACTTGAGGGTGATGGACATATCGGAGTTCGATGTCATCCTCAAGATGGACTGGTTGACGGCACATAGAGTCGTCATTGATTGTGATCGTAGGTGGGTTACTGCCTAGACACAAGATGGTAGTCGTGTGACTTTTCAAGGGGAGAAGCATGATTCTTTACCTTAGATCGTGCATGATTCCAAATGAAGTATCTAGAGGATTATGACTTCACTTTACATTACCATCCTGGTAAGGCAAATGTAGTGGTTAATGCTTCGGTCGGAAGTCACGAAGTCTTGCGGCTAATGTAGCTTCCGGGAGTGGCGGATGCCCGAGCGTAAAGACGGTTGTGTTTGCGTTACAATGATCAAGCTCGGGAGCACTAGGGGTTAGTAGTTATGCCATCCTCTCACGGGCATGGTGATCGAGGTCGGGCGGGACGGAGATGTTGTCCGTGGGCAGATGCACGGTGGTGCGGGTGACGAAGATCTCGGCCATCCACACAAATGGAAGTCTTCGATATAGGGGACGAGCCGTGGTTCCCCCTTTGACCGATCTGAGAGAGGAGATCCTTCGGGAGTTCCACTGCTCTCGATTTGTTATGCATCCAGGTGGCACGAAGATGTCTCGTGATGTTCGTTGCCAGTATTACTGGAGCGGAATGAAGCGACACATTGGGGATTTTGTTCAATGGTGTCTCACGTGTTAGCAAGTAAAAGCTAAGCACCAGAAGCCAATAGGGCTACTAGAGCCTTTTAAGGTAGCAAAGTGGAAGTGGGAGCATGTCACAATGGATTTTGTGACCCGCTTACCATAGACACCACGGAGGCATGATGCAGTATGGGTTATAGTGGACCGGTTCACTAAGTCGGCACACTTTCTAGCGGTGCGGATGACCTTCACACTAAAGGAATTCTATCGGTTGTATATTTGTGAGATTATCCGGTTACATGGAGTGTCAGTCTCTATCGTATCGGACAAGGATCCCAAATTTCGGCACACTTTTGGAAGAGTTTCCAAAAGGCCATGGGGATGCAGTGGATGATGAGCACTGTTTTTTATCCACAGACCAATGGTCAGTCGAAGAGGACCATACAAGTTTTAGAGGACATCTTTGCGGTATCGTCTGAATCTTAGAGGTAGGCGGGAGGACACCCTTAGTGGAATGCGCACACAACACGCAGGTTGTCGGCGAGTATATAGATGGCACCACTATGGGGAGAACATATGGGAGGCCATGTCGATCCCCTGATTTGTTGGGCCAGAGGTGGGGAGAGAGTTCCATCAGCGTCGGTCACGATTAGAACACCTCGGAGAAGGTAGGTTTGTCTGAGGCGTCTTCTTACGGCTCAAAGCGAAGCGGAAGACTACGCCCGACGACGGAGTCAACCTCGAGTTTGAGGTGGGTGATCGCGTCTTCTTGAAGGTGATGCCTAAGAGAGGAGTGGTCGATTAAATAGCTGAGGCTCTTAGAGGGAGTGGAGGAGGCAATTTGGGAACGAGAGGACACAATGCGAGTCACCTATCTTTTCCTATTTAAGGATGAAGGTGCGTTGTCTAATATTAGAAGTCTAATATTGGAACTAGAATGACTATTTTATATGCATGTGCTTGTATGTGCTAGTATTTATGAATTTCAGGGACGAAATTATGTTAAGAGGAAAAGAATGTAAAACTTGGGAAAATTAGAAATTTTCAAAAATGGAAAAATGATATTAATAATAATAAATTGCCATAATGGTTCAAGGAGGCCTAGAAAATTCTCTAGATCTCGGATGGCCAAGAAGCATGGCTTCTTGTAGATTAAATTAGTCTCGTGAAATCTGTAGTGACCACGAAGAAAAAAATTAGTCCAAGTGCGAGACAATCGGAATTTTTTTACGAGTTTATGAGTGATAAGTCGTCAGTGACTCCAAGGCCGAGATTTTTACTAAAATCTCAGAAGTTAGGAAATGGCTTGACTTAAGTTCATTTAAAATAAATTGAACTAAAAATAAATAAATTGTTTTGGGGCAGAAACGGACCCGAATGAGAGATGGACACATGATAAAAAAAAGGATAAAAAGTCAAAAAAAAAAAATGAAAACAAATGAAAGGGGGGAAACTGAGGGAGAGCGAGAAGAGAGAGATAGAGAAAAGGAAAAAAAAATCGCTTCTCTCTAAGATCTACGAAAATCGGACCATAGGTTTTCATCGATTGCAAAAAGGAAAAGTTAGTCCACACATCATAGCTAGCGTGGTGCAAGAAAATCTTGGAGTTTCGTCCAAACTCCACAGTAAAGGAATTTTTCTGTTTAGGTTATTTCAACATAAAGGTCATTGTGGCTTGAGGTTTTCTTAGAGTGAGAGGCGTAAATTTTAGTCGAAAATTTTAGGGTAGTGTAAATTTTGGGGCCCCATTTTCGGATAGTCGGACTTAGTCACCGGGACTATTTTTCGAGGCGGAGTCTTTGACTAAGTTAGTTTCCCAGTTTTTAATCCAGGCGATGTCTTTGGGTTTGTGGTATGTTTGGTATCCCACAGGTAATTTGGTGACGAACCATGAAGGGACGAAGATTACTTTTGTTTATGTGGGTCAATTTGGGCTATTTTGTGTGTTATTGTTGAAAAATATTAAATAACATGTTATTGTGTGTAAAAATCATGTTAATATGTGCTTGCGTGATGTATTAACATGGAAATGGTGATGAATGGAAATTATATGTAGGAAATATAATTATCCGAAATTTATAAATGTTGCATGTAGCTCTTATTTTGCATGTAACATGACATAGCATGAAATGTCATATTTGCATTTCATATGCACAGGGACATCAGCATATTGAGTGTGTGTGCATGGGTATGGTCATCCATCATCAATGTTGATGAATGGGTAGTGAACTCATACTTTGGGCTGACGTCCAGTGATCTCCTGATTTAAATATAAAAGTGAAATATAATTAATGTGTATTAGGCGGGACGAAGGGTCGTTAATCCCCTACGGGTGAAAAGCTTTGGAACATGGAGTGTAAAGACCAGCGGTGTGATCCGAAAAGTTATGTATTGGTGTAAGAGACGCGGCGCCAAAGCGAAAAGTTACGTTGCCCGAAGACGCGATCATGGTTATCCATAGACTTCGAGAGGTTGTTGTGATAAGTCGGGATTGACTCTGAATCGATTGCCCATTAGCACTTGCATTAGATGCTTTGGTGGCCTGGTGGGGCTACCGGTATATGTGTCATTAGTACTACCGGTGTGGTTGTCACACTTAACCTTAGGCATGTGTGAATTAGATAGTGTTTCGGGATATGGGCATGAAGACATTCCATGCATGACATCGACATTCATGTAAACATTTTCACTTGGATGTGTATGGGTTGGTTTCGATCATTGTATGAAGGCACTTAGGTGGGGGTAACCCTTGTTGGAAAATTTTCTCTTGGCCATTGCTCACCCGAGTCTGGGACCCCAACTTTGATCTGAGGGGATGTACAGGGAGACGACGCTCCGACGAGGCCGTGATTATAAAGGATGCCGATGTGTGGCCTTGATATTACTTTTGTAAAAAGTATTTTGTATAAAAGAATTGTAATTAAATTCTTTTGGGACTATTATCTAAATAGTCGAGTATGTAATTATGGTAAGAGGGTCGTGATCAAACTCTTACGGGCTATAATTAAGTGTTTTACATTCATATTTTAGATTTAAATGTGAATGAATGGATCCCGGTAAAGGGATGTAATGAGGTGGTTCCAACTAACTCGATGTCCACGAGTAGTTATGATACGGTTGTATATTGGGGATATAGATAGATGGACCATGTGTGGTCATTACTAATTCTGTTGAGACCCTAGATGGGTTATGGTTATTGTTTGTCTGTGAAGATATAGACTAAACCATTCAACTTAACACCTATACAGGAACCTTACAATTTTCTTATAACCATGTCAAATTGGACTGGAGTTTTCTTAAAATTGAATAAAACTGATTTAATGTTCTGGAATTATGAATAGGTTTAGTCTATGACACTACAAGTGCACAGGTCATACAAGTAGTAAAAAATGGATGTAAGTCCAGATATCATTCCCATAGAGATTGACTTGGATTCTAAAAATCAATTACCCCAACTACTCAAGATCCATACTATCTAGACCTCAATGATACAGTTTATCAACTATAAATTTAAGGATAATTGTCCTAAAGAGAGCATCCACAACTTAGGATATTAAAATAAGCTAATGAAATTATATAAACTATAATGAGTTGGACTGAATCAGTTCTCTGTAAAAATGAACACTAACAGGAAATCTTGTGAAAGCTTGGTGATTTACGCATTATATTCCAATTAGAACTCAATCCTAGATTTGGATCCAAATATGTCGAAGATGCCTAATATTGCAGGTTGGATTTCTCCTTAATTCACCAATTAAAGGTCCCTGTTTCTCTCGAAGACAAGGGTCTAACCAGCTACTTATATTTTGCACACTCTTCACAAGATCTACTTGTAAATCTAGTGGATATTTCCCTTCCCTTGATTAGATCTCAGCTAACACAGGATTAGGAGTTTTCCAACAGATTAAGGTGAAATCTCTGATTATTTAAATTGATAAATATTCCCCCTCAACATCAATTATGAGTGAGCTAGGAATTTATCGAAATGAACTCTCAAAGCCCATTAGTTCTTCAATAATGGTCCAACATACCCACAACTTGAATGTTCTTAGCTCTCAAGAATCTCTATCTCTATGTCACTCAGAGGACCTCCTGGAAATCAGAGCAGGATACAATCCTTGGAAGGGTATTCGAAACTACTATTGGGAACAATTACATGAAGAATGCATCAATCAAATAAATCCTCCCCAAATTCCAAGTATTTCCTTCTAATTTATGCAAAAAATACTGTAACTAACTATAAATTCAAATCAGTGAAAGCTGCACTTCGTTAAACTGTCTTACAATAAACAATGGGGCATTGATCAATTACACCCACTGCAGTTGCAATGAACTAAGGAGAAATGAATTCCAGAAATTGTCTAGATTTCATTCAAACTCAGGCAGTAAATTGTAAGAAATTGAAATATTACTTCCAAGTTCAACATTCTAACAGATGTTGGTTGGTCAAGAAAAGAAAGAAAGAAAGAAAAGAAAAGAAAATATATTCTAAAAATATACAGTGAGTTTTCTTCCTCTTCCTCCCAGACAATGGGTTTTAGAAAAAAACGGAAGCTCCTTTACTAAAACTGTGTACACCTATTTATAACTTTCAAAAATTGGGCTTGATTCAAAGGCTCCAGGTGGATTTCCCTAAAATCAATGGCTCATTTCCTTGTTTAGGTCGACCTCGGGAAGCTTGTCACGGCGTAAAATCACGGTCCTAGTTTGTCAAGTCTGTCGCCTCAAAAGCGGTGACTGCTTTCACTTTGTACTTGCAATTTGTTGAGTTCTGCGACTAATGTTTCTGTTGCGACTTGTTTCTTGATTTGGCTGATTAGTGGTCGCGATATGAATTCTTTATCGTGACTATGTTAGTTATCAATAGTGAGAACTCTGGTTGCGACCTCCTTTTTCTTGTTTCCAGGAATTGGTGTCACGACCTCAATTAGATGTCGCAACCTCATTTCCGTTGTCAGCCTCTTTGCTTCTTAGTCCGCGACTTCCATTTTCATGTGTTGCGGCGTCATTGGTGTCTTGAGCCTTCCAAGCGGTCGGCGACTCAACTGTTGAATCTATGGCTTCTTGCGCGGCGTGGTCATTAGGTCGCAACCAAGTAGTTTCTTTAATCAGTGCAATTCTTGTCGCGACCTGACTATTCTTCCTTTTGCTGAAATATATGTCGCAACCTCAATTCCATGTCGCGACATCATTTCTGTTGCCAGCTATGTTGATCTTTATTGCGACCACGTTTTTCTGACCCTTTAATAAATTCTATGTCACGACCTCATTTCTTTTGTCAGCAACTGATTCTTGGTCACAGCTCCCTTTTTCATGTTGCGACTTAAAATTGTGTCTTTTCTTTGTCTTGTCGCGACATGGGATTTAGTGCAACTGTCGTTCTTTTCCTTGCTTTAAAATTGTGTCACAACCTCAAGCATGTCGCGACATCATTTATCCCCATCTGCCATAACCTGCTTCTAGTACTAGTCACAGGAGTTTCTTCTCGGTCGACTTCTTTTATTGGTCGCGACTAGAAAGTGTGTCCTTGTTGAGTAGTGGCCTTCTTACTTTGTTTTTTGTTGCGGTGTCTCGAAACTTAGTCTGACATGTTTAGCATTCGAAGCTCAATTTGTGTCGCGACCCCTAAATTCTAGTCGCGACCTTGATTCAGAGTCTTCAACTTATACTTACATGCAACCTCAAATTCCTAGTAAAGACCTTTACAAGTCCATTCATCACGTTTCCTTCTGGTCGCGGCCATCCATTATACATTAGACCATGATGTCTTTTAGGTATGCGTAACCTTAAAACGCGACTCAATAGCGACATGATCTTTATGAAGTTCCTTTTGTCTTGGTCTCAAGTTTTCCATTGTCGCGACTTTTGTTGGGCTTGTTATCACTTTTAGTCTGCATGACACGAGATTCGTCATGACGAAGTATCTTGTGCTACTAAATCACTTGTCGCGACCTTAAAAATTTGTTAGAACCAGAATTGTGTTTCTTCGGTGTCGCGAATGGTGTCGTGACACCAGAATGCCTTCAGCAAGCCCTTTTAAATCTCGGCAACTTCTCTTTTATGCGCCTTGACTTTTCATTCAGTATAGTATGACTTCTGGTCGCGACCTCGATTCTTTGTCGCGACCTCCTTTGGGCCATTGAACTATTTTCACTTCTGATGCTTGCTGAAATTTTTATTTCTGCTTTAAATTTCTACAAAATTGAAATTTGGTAAATAGTACATATTTATGCATAAAAACAAGCAATTACATTGTAAGAAAATCATAAAAATGGACTAAAAATTCAATGAGTTTTTTACTCATCAGTTATACAGGTTGTATGTTAGGTAGAGACTCTGCCCGATTTTTTGTGAAAATATGGATCCCAATAAATGGAACACAACAGTATGGTATCAGGTCACTTTCAGAAATCCACGAGGTCCTTTGTGAGTTGACGGGTTGTCATAGGACCTTTCGGATTTAAGGGTGTCCGCGGTATTTTGGTAGAGCTCCATGATGGGGTATGCGAAAATCATCCAGGCGGTAGGACGTTGGCCCATAGAGCCCACACCCACGGCTACTATTGGCCAACCATGCGTAGATGTAGTCGCCTATGTCAAGAAGTGTGACCGCTGCCAGCGACATGCCCCCATGTCAAAAGTGTCGGCTCAAGACCTAACGATCATAACAAGCTCCCCTCGCGTCCCGTCGCTGGGTATTGACACTCATAGTGGCCACCGGCACCGCCCCTAGCTCTCAAGCATACTACCGGGTTGCCACCGACTATTTCAATAAATGGATAGAACCCGAAGCCGAAGCCTTCATGTCCATCAAAGATAAAGAGGTTGTTCAGTTCATATGGATGAACATCGTGTGTAGGTTCGGAATACCCTAATCGATTATAACTGATAATGGGCCATAATTTGATAGCGGGTATACATGAATTTTGCAGCGAATTGAATATCAAAAAAATGTACTCAACCCCACAATACCCACAAAGCAACAGCCAGGCAGAAGCATCAAATAAGACTCTCTTATCAGCTCTGAAAAAACTCCTTTATTCGACCAAAGGAAAATGGGTAGAGAAACTACTAGGGGTTTTATGGGCCTACGAACAATCAGCTAGAAACTAACTGGCATATCGCCGTTCGCCCTCACGTATGGAATGGAAGCCATCATCCCCATAGAAATCGGGATGCCCACCATACGAGTAGAAATTCCTGAGAAAGCAAATGCCAAAGCCATAGCCAAAGACCTAGACACAACTGACGAACTCTAGGAAGAGGCAACTATGCGCATAGCGTCATGCCAACAGAGGCTAGCAAACTTGTACAATCGACGCATAAAGCCGCGTACATTCCTACTCAGAGTGAAGGATCCCGACCCGGATTAACCTCATAACCCGAGGGGACCTCCCGGCACTCCAACGGATATAGAAACTTTTCCTCAAAACAATCAATTGAAATCAATGGAGCGAACCCCTTTACAATCCTTAACATATCTTTAGAAAATAATGCGAAAGAGAAGTGGTAAATTTTTTTCTTTTCTTTTTTTTCAAACACTTAGATTTTTCGTAAAATTCCGCCAGAAGTTTCTCTGCTTGACTTTCCCAAATTTACAAAAACCCGCGAAACATTTAAAACACTTCTAATCTTTCAATTCTCAACTTCCATTTTAGGACTCCTCGTCCACAACCCAATTAAGCACACAACTCAATCAAGCAAAATATATACACATATACATTTATTTGCTTCAATCATCAAAACATTCAAAACTTCTTCAATTCCATGCACAGTTTTATAAAAAGGATCAAGTACTGAGTCGGACTTGCCGACCGCTCTACGCACCTCGCCCACCGAGGGACCCAGCCCGCGAGTTCCTTTTTCAAAATATATACATATATATACACAGCATGACAAAATATCCAACATATGCTACTAGATGCAAAATATATATACACGTAGTCATTACGCGGTCGGTCTCTCGATGGCTTCGACTCCCCACTAAGCAAGAGAGGATACTCTACCCAAGACAATCTGCTCAGTCTCGAAAATGTTATTCAACAAAATGTACACTCACCGAAAGCTCCTTTAGCTCACTCAAAGACGCAAGATAAAAACATTTTCATATGCTCAACATTTATATAAACATTTCCATTAAACTTCTTCGCTTTAACATTAAAAACCATTCACTTTTAAAACTCAATTGGCCAAAATATCATTTTTTACACTCACCTCTTTGTTTCCGAAACTCGGTTAACAAACTCCACTACTTTCCCGCTTTCTTTTAGCCTACACACTTCACAACTTAAATACTAAGAAATACAATGTTTACGAATTCGCTGAAATCTGCACTTAACTCTCAGACCTTCTGTCATCACCAACTAATACCCTTCCAGGCTGGGGCTTTAAACGCCACGTTGCCGAAGTTCTAGTCTTATTTCAACCTCTCTAATCATTTACTAAGGTTCCTAAACTATCGGTGTACGACTGGGGCTTAATTACACAAAAACATAAAGACTCGCTGCTTGGGGCTCACATGCACCCAGACACCCCTGCACCGTGATTCCAAGCATTACGTCGCATTCGTTAGCGCACTGGCATTACTGCCGGGACCCGTACCGCATGTCAAGCCTCGGTGACCCGTACTCCGCACAATCCCCTCGTACGTACCTGGCACTCTAAATTTTGCCCGTATTTTTGCTTTCGCCACTTTTTGATAATTAACTTCATACAACTTATAAATTCATAACACCTCAAGAACCAACTCGAATTCATCTAAAACAATCCTCATAACACTCTGAATGGTGTTGGAACTCATACCACAAAACCCTAGGCGAAAATCCAAGAACTCAACCTAAAGTCCTCACCCAATCTTTTAAACATCATATAATTTGATGATTCCATGTTATTTTCTCCACTAATTGGGGTTTTATCATAACCCCAACAAATTCAAAGGTTTATGTGATCTTTGCACAAAACCCAGACCAAGGAGCAACTAATCACATAAACAAAGCCCCAGGAACCAAATACACTTGATTCTAAGACAAACATACCTTGATCTTCTTCTTCTCCTCCTTCTTCTTCCTCTTCTTCCTCTTCCTTGCTCTTCTGTCCTTTCCTACGTGAACCCTAGAAAAATGAGACAAAATGGCTTTTGTTTGTCTCACCCTCCTATTTATACTTCCATATTCCTCATAATTGAAATTAAGTCCTCAAGCATTTAAATATTGAAATTGTAACTTATGTTATTTCTATTATGGCCCATTCCTACTGTTTTATGATTTCCATATCCTTATGAATTTTACAACTTGCCCTTTCTTTTTATTACCACATTCCGTGTTCACTAATTTATCACTCAATTTAGCCCAAAATACTACACGTGACACTTATACTCTTTATACACCCCTACGCATCATGTAAATCGTATTAACTCCTCTCGAGACCCGGTGTTACACGTATATTCTCGTCTTAAGATCTGCCTTGAAATTACGTTTTTCAACCCAGCAAAATGCAGGTTCCGTACCAAATGGGTGCACTACTAATATATAATGAGTAGGGAAAGCCTGCCCTTATGCATTAAGGAGGCCAGAAGGGACTGTTGTGCCCATGATGTGGAACGCTATGCACCTTAAGAAGTATTATCAGTAATGTTTTCTTTAAGGATTCTATCATCAATAAAGATTATCTTTTATTCCTCTGAAAGCCAATAATTGCTTCTCTTTAAAAAAAATAAAAAAACTAAATATGGTTGTCATTCTACCGCCCACTTAAAAGTCCAAATATAGATGTTGGTCCTACCGGCACCCAAAAGCCCGTGATATGGTCGTTATGTCCCATCGGGCGCCTTAAAAAGTCCGTGACATGGTCATTTGTCTTGTCGGGCACCTTGAAAAGTCCAAATATGGTTGATGTCCTACTAGCATCTAAAAGCCCGCATATGGTTGTCAGTCCTGACCGGCATTTAAAAAAGTTCGATTGATGGTTGTTGTCCTGTTGGGATTTTTATCAAACATGACTCATGTCCTGGTAAGTATCTTGTTATTCCATTAAAATGAGCTAAAAAGCACCAAGGATTACAAGAATTAATGTGCATACTGGTGACAAAATGGCGCCTTATAAGTCCCCAAATGGGGTTAAGTCGCCCATAAACTCGCAACTGACGTTTCTCCACTGGGATCCTTCGCGTCGCCCAGATGTACCCCTCAGCCTTGGCTACAACGACAGCCAGGCTGGGCACCCTAGATTCTCTAAAAACTTCCGAGGGAAAGTGGGTTTGAGAAGTCACATGCCATCTGGAATCCATGGCTAGTCACCCCAACACAACATTCAAAGCCATAAGCTTAAAAATTGCCTGTGGAAGCTGGGTAGTCTTCCTCCATGGCTTCCTTTGTCCTCGGCCCGCCCTCGGGAATGAAAGATAAGACACCTCATCTTTAAATGCCTCGAGCTTTAGCAAAAGCGACGTTCGCTCAACCGCCAGGAGGGCAACCCCGCCCTAACCTATGCCCTGCCTTCCTCTCGCAGTCGCCAAGGCATCCCAGCCCAAGTTAGTCATCCTCTCGCCCTGCCTTGGCATCACTCGCCGCTACAACCGCCGACAAGCCACCTAGCCCCTACTCGCTCGTCCCTTTCTTTTTCCACCTCGCCATTCTTTCTCCTCAATGGCTTTCGGGCTCGCTTCCAATGTTTCTCGACTGGATTCTACTCGCCAAAGAAGCCGCCTAAGGCCCGATGCTTGAAATGGTTAACCGGGTGTAAAGTCAAGAATTTCTAATACATCCGTAATACCGGGATTGAAACCCTTGGCGTCGGGATAGCGCCATATCGGACGGTCGCCACGCTTATAAAAGAAAAAGTTAGAAGAATATTACTATGCAGAACTAGTAATCAAGTACTAAAAATCGGCACATACCAACTCAGTCGATTGATGAAAGTCATGGTTACGGATAAGCATCTGTCCTCGGCCACTGACTAGAAGGTCTCCTTATTTATATAGACGTGGAATGGGATGGAATACTACTCTGCGGCGCCACGATGCTTCGGAAATAATTAGGATAGAATTCGTATATCTTTTGGCTGATTTCTGCACGGTTAAAGGGCTCGATGGTGGACAGTCTACAGGTACCCTCTAAGTCGGGGCAACCGTGTGCCGTTAAGGATGGATCCTTTCTTGGGAAGGAGCGTACATGCTTTCGGCGGCACAGTCGACCGGCCTTTTCTGATGGGCTTCGGTATCACTTGGCACGGGGCGAGAGCATCGAAGCGGCGGCTACCTGATGGGGCCTATGATTTCATTGACATTTGGAAGGCCCCCAGTTGGGATCCCCTCACTCCAGAAGTGCCTTGAGAAGCCCAGCCTGCTAAGAGCGCCTTCGAGGCGAAGCTGTCGTTGGAGGCTGTCAGGAGTCAAGTGTGCGATCCTTCTAAGCCTCTTAAATACGGTGAAGGCAGAAACGGGCGTTTCCCATCATATAGGTGGACTCACCCTGGGGCGTAGCCCTTCGCATCCATGCGGCGGCTTTAGACATTTCTTTCTCCGGTGAGTTCTTGCGATTATGCCGCCTGGTCCGCAGGTCTTCCTGGCCTAGCGCAGCCCCACCTTCGTTTTCCCGAGCCCTTTTGTCTATCTCCTTTCTTCTTCTTTTCAAGCTGGGGGGTAAGCCACGGACTTTAGGGTTAAGTGGCTCGAGCAGACCTCACTAAGGTCCTTGTAGCGGCCTCCACTTGATCTTCCGGCAAAGAATCGCCCCGAGAAGAGCTACCCGTGCCTGACTTGCTGCAGGTCGTGGAGAACGGGCGCTCTCCCACAATGAGCTATACGGGCAACGAGAGGGGAACGACAGAGATGATGGGCAAAGCACGTAGCGCCAACTCGCAAGTTCTGCCTTCCAACAAAAGCTCGCGATCAGGCACCGCCTCCGTTATCCCCGTGAATCGCCTAATGTTCTCTGTGCCAATCTTCAACTTTAACTAGTCGGCCTCGCTCGCGCTTTACCCGATAGCATCAGGAAAACGGATGTGTGTCAACACACAGATCATCTAACAAAACATGAGTTGCAACCGAACTAAGATCAACCTGGGAACACAAGAGATTGATTCACATTAGTGCTGAAGTCCCAAGAGTCAAGGTCTTCTATCACAAGCTCCTAATCAGACAACCCCTTCGCTCCGTCTGGGGGGAATCAGGAGCCCAGCTACAAATTGTAGCCTGGGACTATAGTCGATACGTTCTTCTACCCTCGGTCCCGAACTTCAACATATAGACGAAACATATCTCTACCAGTAAAATATCCAACTGGTAGAGAAAGTTAAGCACACTACAACCCATTAAAATCCGAAAAACATTCAGGTGAACAAGCGCATGAGGATCCCAGGTGACGTGTAGGAATTGCTTCACCAACGACGAAACAAAGAAGTGAAGTCCAGCTATGAACTGCTATCGAGTGAAGTAGACGGCGTTATCCGCCTGTCCTACAGTAGAGAAAGTTGGTCCGTCCGAAAATTGTAAGCTAATGTCGTTAGGGACTCGGTAGAAGGACCTCAGTTCCTCCATAAACATAGAAGCCACAAGGCTACTCGCATTAGGCAACTCGGCCGACCTCTGCGTCTAACCCGACCGTAAAGCCCTCTTAACTCCCCTTGCCATTCTATTGCGAAACAAATAAAGGGATCAACTCGAGGATCTCTCGCGTAAACGATATGTGACTAAAACTCCTGGGCCTCGCGGAGTTTAAAACTATTTGACGTGACTCTAGGAACGAGGCATCCCAAAATATCGATAGTTCTGCCACTTCCTACCATGACCTAAAGCCCGCATCTTAAGGCAGGATCAAATAAAACCAACACAACAAAACAATCCACACAAATCAAGGTGCAGAGAAACAACAGATAAATGAAATTGTTGAACCTTCAATTCATATCTTACCAAAATCTCAAGATATTGCAATGTCAAAGGATTTTAAGTAGAGGGCTTTGTTAATTATAAAGAAAATTAACTTCTGATCCCATCTCACAGAAGTATAGAACAATAGGCAGATTGAATGCACCAAATGCATCATTTAAGATGATAAATGTGACCTTCACCTCACATTAAGATTCACTATGCTTTAATTTATAAATTTAACCACTAATATTGAGCTCCTGATTAGGCACCATAGCCCTTCTTCGGTCCAACCATTTATCGGTAATCTATACCAGTCCCGCTGTCACGTCCTGATTAGCCTTAAACGCCAGCCCATTTAATAATAACCAAAACATAATAAGTCAAAATCTAAAACATTATTCACAACTGACAAAGGTTTCATAATGATTTATGGTTTTTACTATTCTCATTTTGATACATATAAGAAAGAAGATAGAGTTTCAGAGCATACTATATACAAAACCAATCTATTGTAATGCTAATATTAATTTATATCACATTAAATGAAAAACAATATGTCCAAACAAACCACAGATAGATCTATTGATAGATCCCTGGTCTGGTTAACTGTTATCTGATTGACGTCAAAGAAAAACATTAAGAACAAAGTCAAGAAAAAGAAGATTCAAATATACAGGAGCTGAAGACTCGTCTCAACCGCGATAAATTTGATCATCGCGATCGGAAGGGCACTAAAGATTATGGGGTAATTCGGGCTCTACAATAACTTAAAGAGGGGGATTTGTTACTTCACCGCTGTGATCCCAGAGGCACCAAAGTACACAAGACAGTAGCACCTAGCCCGGGCGAAGAACCCTGGAAAAGGGGAGTTGGCACAATCGGGCTTCCCACCTAGGACATCTGATGTCAACACAGATGTCGTTCTCAAACACACAATATCCATTGGCGACAAACAACTGCAGAGATTTCTAAAAGCCTACCTCCATAACTTCTCCACCTTCATCGGCCTATGGATGCGGGTGAGGGAGGAAATCACAATGGGGAAAATTTAGCAAATAAAAGAGAACCCGCTGGCACCCCATGGACTTCATGAGATTCACCCTAATATGGCCAGGAGGGCTTCAAAATAAGGCATTGAATGCATCATTCAAATATCACGCGCATTTGAACATATGCGCATTAATAACCTACAATTCTCCATACTTAGGGTCCCAAAACACAGTATTTTTCCCCGCCTAGAAGGGCGAATCCTCCAACAAAAATAACAGGAGGACATGGCCTTGGGTCGACCCACTACTTACTGCTTGAGGCACTCAACAGCCCACCGTCCCGCCCGATCACGCAGCGTCTGCCACCTCACCATGTTGTAATCCATGCGAAAAACTAACTGTGCGAAAAGAGTTTTATATCCCGTCCTGGGATCCTAGCCTCTAACCGCCATCCTAGACGCATATGAAAAGTGTGGAGGAAATCACGTGCAGGATGTTTATCCACTGATCTCCTAGTATCCAAATCTCATACGCCTCAAAAACGTTAATCCTTAATAAGGAAGAACTAGTCCTTGATAAGGAAAGAGATATTTTATCACCAAAATCACGTAGACATTCTTCCTGTAAAAAATCAAGGAGGAATTAATATAAAACAAAGACTTCGAGGGAAAAGTACGCAACTCCAATCGCTGCTAATTCTTTTTCTCCACTTTTGTCAATTTAACCAATGAGATCAACGCCAGACCGCAAGACCCTTCATAGCATCATCATCACGATAATTCAAGGTCCGACGATCCGTAACGACAACTACTACCACAGAAACACAAAAGAGAAATACTTCTCATCCTCTTCCCCTTTTTATCTCCCACTGGAAAAATAACAAAGAAAGAAGACATTCTTTGTCATTGAGTCTTATTTTTTGAGAATATGAAGATCAAAGTTTTTGGACTATTACAATAGAATGGTCATGTTATCACTGTCGACAGTAACTTTATCAGGAGGTCCCCACCCAGGCTCACTACGGTGGAGCCCATCGGTCACCCCCTGTCCTTGGGACGCCCCACCTGCTACTGATATCCTCCCAATGCAGAAGAAGGATGCTTCCCTGGGTTGATCTGCCTTGCGACTTGTCAATCCTCATGAAAGGAAATAAACTCATGGAAGAAGTGATATCCATGAGCTATGGAGAACCATCAAGGACCTGCAAGCACACAAGTGGGTATTCTATGGGACCTCACAATAAAAGGCGCCTTTTATCGTGTAGTGAACAACCCCGGTCCCACCCACTTTGTGGTCTCCATCACAAAGTATCAGCATGCAGTTCCCTTTACCTTTTTCTTTCACTCCCGCGGAGCCTCAACCCAAAGCACTACTGCGACATCATTATCAAAACTTAAGACTCACTACCAAGTTAACGAAGAATGAAGCAAGAAAGTTTCCATGTAAGACATTTTAGAATGCAGCCCAGACAGATATATTTTGTTATTCAACCTTTATTACTTCTTTAATTGAATCCGTACATTTTATGCAAAAACATTCAGTATTTGTAAGTGAATCTTAAACTTGGCTCTCTCCATATCTAGAAGGCGAGGCGTTCCAGGCTATGATAACTTTGTGTGAAATATATTTAGTAGCTCGGCAATTGCACCAAGCTAAGGAGCCAAGAATGAGCTCCAACCACTGAAACTCCATTGAAGATCATAAAAATGAGAGAAACAATGGAAATACGTTATTCACCCAAAAACCCAAAACCTGCATCAACTGAGCCCATCGGCCACAGATAGGGGGATTTGCAGTGTACCTGTGACGCTGGCATATCATCCATGCCATGCTGCTTGTGGCTCAAGATCAAGAAGTACAAAATGTTGTGCTTAGCCTGGTTATTGTTGGACTTTCTGATTTTTGAATTCCGGGATATCTGCGATTTACTTCATAATATCCATCTAAAAGACTTCCCCCCCTCTCTAACTCATGTTCTGAATCTTCTGATTGCTTTCATTCAGCCATTACTAACTCAAACCAGCCTAAGAGGAAAGCAAGCAAGCAGAGAGTAGAGGCAGGCTTAACCTTGAATTGAAAAGCATTGCCTTTTCCCAATTGGATCAAGAAATGTACGGATTCAGAGAATTGTTTTTGTTTTTCCCCAATGATACATCAATCTTTGATCGGTGCACTTGTTTCACAAAACAATGAAACAATAGGACCACAACAAATTTTAAACATTGAGTCGTAAGAACATGAAGTCACAAATAATCCTACTTTTCCATAAGGCAAAAAGTCCATAGAACCACAGACCCATCACAAGGCAAACCCGTATGGAGATCTTCTACTTCTACAAAAAGCTCGAAACAACTTGTAGGGAAGAATTGCAAAGCACCCCAAAAAAAAAAATTTGAAAAATAAAAAATAAAAATGCAAACAATGTCAACAACATCGACAGGTTAAAACATCCAAGCATGTGTAGGGTATTGACTTAATGTCAAGTTCCAGGGCAGACGGAAGTGGTTCCAGCCTGTATATGCTGCTGCGGGCACAACAAAACTCGTACAGATTTGCACAAAGTCCTTTACTGAAAGGATACACTCTTTCAGGAATCCCTCTGCAATTGACATAAAGAATTTAGTGAATTAACAATCGAACTAATACAACCAACACGTGCATAAATTTTAACTGTTATATAGTATCATTTTATTGCAATACCCCCAAGACCTCCAGAGCATCAATGCATTATTGTCAGACAAGTTGTTTTACCATCTAATCTTTGACCCAGACAAGGCAAACAGAGTTTTATTCCTTTCTAATCCAGCATTTTATTTTTGCTTTAAAAATTATCATCAATTGTTCAAAGCATAAACATGTTCCGGTGAACCATCAACAATTGCTGAATGACAGTAAATTGTCACCAATTTTGTTGAATATAGAAATACTTGTTCAAAAATTACAACTCCTTTCATAGAAGTTATCTTTCAATAAATCAACATGCTGCATGACATCATATTTTCATAGTGCATCAAGTGTTGATTTAGGCTATGTTTGGCTCTCTGAAATTTTTATGAAAAATGACAGGGAAAGAAAAGGAAAAGGGAAAACAAAAAATTAATTTAAAGTCAATAAATTATCTTTTTGTACCATCTTGAACTCATTTGCTAACTTTCACTCTTCTAGATAAAGATTAAATAATTTAAACATGCACAAGTTTCTACCTAATTGTAATTATATTTTATTTTCTTTCATATTTTTATATTACAATCAATTATGAAAAAAAATCATTTTCCTAGGCGCTGTTTCCTTTTCTTGGCACTTTACAGGAACCAAAAGTTATCTTATAGACTTGAAGCCAATGTTAAATAAAAACTGAAAATGTGAAATGTGTGCTAAGCATAATTGCAAGAACATAAAAGAATCAGCAAACCTTAGATATGGAATTCGTCTACGCCTTACAAGCTCATAGGTAGTTTGGTTTGTTGCAACAAGATAACTGTAAAAAAGATAATCAGAACTAAAAAACTTAAAAGAGTCATACCCTTTATAGCCACATACAGGCTAAAATAATGCAATCAGTATGTGAGTGTGTATTCACCAAACAACTTTTGTAAAGTAAACTAGTGAAGCATAACATTGAAACGTTTGGAAAAAAAATACAACAATAGAAGCAATCATAGAAGGATTCAAGGATAGCAAACCAATAAGCAATTAGTAGTAGTACAGTTTGACTTCTACATTACACAGAAAATAAAGCTACAGACAATGAATCATATAATAAACATTATGATTCTAAGAAAATAGAATTAGTTGATAACTGAGAAAAACTTACCTATGAAAAAGTAACAGGAGCAGCAGAAAAATCAAGGAAATCAACAAGGTGACCAACAGTATTATCATAATTGCATCCATCCACCTGAACAATGATCCCAAAGCAGAATCCAATTATAAAATTCAATCAATACTACAAAAGGTAAGAGGATTGAAAACCCCCCATAGCTGGCCAACTAAAATACCATAACAAATCATCACATCCAAATAATTGCAAGACACGCCTTGTTTTTAGAAGTAAAAAAACGCTTGGAGGTGTAATTGTGGAAGAGCAGCAAGACCATTAGGCATCAGCTGTTTTAAATTTCAACTTAACATGAGAAGTTGAAACCTTACCAAGCCCTTGATATGTTAGCTTTCAAGTATGAGATATACAAGATGCCAGTCCAGAGGCACAATGCTGTCTCTTCACAAATGTACCACCTGGTAAACCAAAATAGGCCTTAGTTGGGAAAATATATGAACACATGAAAACAAAAATAAGGGTGTTTTGACAAGGGCCAATCAAATTCAAATAGCTGACATTTGATAACCATTCAAGGGGAAAAGCGTGAATCCAGAAACCATGGATAAAGGGGGCAATGATATGATAATATGCACTATGATAACTATCAATACATTTGAAAATTAATTGATGCTCCACTCAATATTGTTGAGAATCAAAGAATATTCCCTAAATATTCTTTTATTTATCTCCTACCTTTTTTGTACATTATCCTCCTTCCTTCTACATTTTATTTTGTTTCCTTTTTGTTCCATTATTTTGTATATATATATATGTGTCTCTATACTATGAAATTCATCATTTCAATAAAGAAAATATCTTTCTCTCATTCTCACACAGACGAGCCAATGAAAAGTTCTCGAGTTGGGTGGTTTTACAGCCTTGCCTAACCTTAACAACCCATCTAGTGGTTGTATCGCACTCTAGCCACCCCACTTTCATCTTTATGTCCCTACCACCATTAAGTCACCCTACCATGAAAAATTTTTCAAGACACCACCCTTGAATCGCTCAAATCCCACCCATCCGTCGGGCAAAGATCTCCCACGCGCCGAGGGCGCATGGGCCCACTTTCGGCGACAGCACTCCACCTACAACTTCGCCGGCCACCGATCTCTCTCCCTGTCACCTTGCTTCTCCACTTTGGTGCCGAAAAATGCCATTTTTTCCCATTTTTCTCTCCAGCAATTGGTTCTAAGGCTTTTCTCTCGCCTGAATCTTCTCCCTTTTGTGTTTTCCAACACTCTACGACACATTTAGGCCCTTGGGAGTTGTCAAGGTTTCCGAAGTAATTAGCTTGCTGGATTCGATCAATTTTCTGCTGATTTCTCGTCTCTATGGCTACCAGAGGGAGCTCATTCACACCTTTGGGAGTTATTCTTATACCCAATGAGTATAAGGAGTACCTCCACCTTACTCAGGCAGCCAAATTTGCATCCATTTCGTCTGTTGCTCAGACCGGTAATGCCTCTGCTTGCCTTTCACATTCATATGGACCCTAGATTCTTGATTCTAGAGCCTCTTATCATATTTCTGGTAATAAGGATCTTTTTTCTTCCCTTACCATTACATCACCTTTACCCATGATTACTTTAGTTAATGGATCTCAAACCATGGCTAAAGGAATCGGTTCGACATGTCCTCTTCCTTCCATACCCCTTACATCTATCCTTTATGTTCTTGATTCTCCTTTTAATCTGATTTCTATCAATAAGTTGACTCATGACCTTAATTGTTTGATTAGCTTTTCTGATAATTCTATCACATTGCAGGATCGGAGTATGAGGAGGACAATTGGCATAGAACGTGAGTTTCAAGGCCTTTTTCATCTCAGCTCACCTTCATCTTCCACTACTTGCACTTCCATGGATACTCCTCTTCATTTATACGCTCTTGGTCATCAAAGATTTCCTAAGTTTCGTAATGGTTCCTTCGCTTTTCTAACATTATTCCTCAATTGAGTGTAAGTCATGTCAACTTAGGAAACATATTCGTGTCTCATTCTCTAAGCGCCTAGATCAACGGACAAAGTCTCCTTTCGAGTCATTCATCGATGTTCAAACCTCTCGACTGAGTACTCATCTTGGGGTTCCGGTACTTTGTTACTTTTATGGATTATTATTCTCGTTGTACTCACATTTTTAATGAAAACTCAAGTCGAAGTTATTCTCATCTTCCGTAGTTTCATATCAAGTTTGAACTCAATTTAATACTTCATTTTGTATCCTACGAAGTGATAATGCCAAGGAATATATTTCTGGACCATTCTTCTCTTTTTTGTCCTCACATGGGATTCTTCATCACTTCTTTAGCACTTACACTCCTCACCGTAATGGAGGAGTCGAGCTGAACCCGCCATTCGCTGGAAAGGCTCGTGACTCTCCTTACCCATCATAAGGTTCCTCAAAGTTTTTTGGGGGATGCTACCTTAGCCGCTTCTTATTTGATCAATTGTATGTCATCATTTGTCTTACATGATAAAATCTGTCATTCCTTTCTTTTTCCAAACCAACCTCTCTTCTGCCTTCCCCCTCGTGTCTTTGGTTGTGTTTGTTTTGCCCATATTCTTACTCCTGGACAAGATAAGCTTTCAACCAAAGCCACGAAGTGTCTTCCTCGTTTATTCCCGACTTCAACGAGGTTATTGTTGCTACTGTCCTGATACACATCGATACTTTGTCTCTGCCAATGTCATATTTTTTGAGAACGCTTTTATGTTCCCTATCAACCACCCTCCTAGTTCTGATGTCATATCTCTACCCCTTCTTTATATCATTCCGATACCCCACTCCATACCTCCCACATTCCACCTCGACCATTGCGGTGCTTCCCTACTGCTCGTATACTAACACCGAGCCTTCTACCGATCATCATCGCTTATCTTCCCATACTCGCCCTTTGTTTCCACCTTGCTCCTCGCTTCTTTTCCACAAACTCATGATGAGGCTCTATCCCATCCACACTGAAACAAAGCATGATTGCTCGCATTCTAAAGGGCACTGGGGACTGCTACTTTACCTACCGGCAAAACACATGTTGATGTCGCCAAAAGATACAAGGAAGATTGGCCCATGGTCAGTGGATTGTCTGGCTACCGGCTACTGCAAAGGTGCACCTTCCAGTCTATGGTTCGACTAATATGATACCTTTTCCCCTGTCGCCAAAATTGCCTTTGTTCATCTTCTCCTATCTACGGGCTTCATGCACCAGCCTTTGTCAATTGACATCAAAGATGCCTCTACATGGCAATCCTCGCGTAGGAGGTCTATATAGAGCAAATCCACTCAGTTTGCCGCTTCGGCTTTAATCTGATTGGTATGCAAGCTACGCCACTCATTATATGGCTTGAAGCAGTCCCCCTCGAGTTTGGTTTGGCCGATTTAGTTCTATGGTTCAGGAGTTTGGTATGACTCAAGTACTCAATCACTCCTGCCATCATCATACGAAACAAGGGGTAAGACATTTATTCGACGTTTACGTAATTTATTACTTGCTACTGCTGGCAATGATTAGATGTAGACCCAAAGGCTAAAACAAACATCTCTTCTCGCCTACTCTCGCATTCAAGGACTTTGAAAATCGCATTTCGGGATTGAAATAGCTCAATCTAACTGCGCTAAGCATGAATCGAGAAAATATGCTTTGAAATATTGAGGAGACAGATATGCTAGATTGCAAACCAGAGACACTCATGAATCCAATGTCAAGCTCAGACCAGACAAGGGGACCCTCTAATGTGAATCTGGGCGAAATATCGACACTTATATAAAAACTGAATTTATCTCACCATCAACCCGACCAAACATTTCCTTCCTGAGGTTGAAAGAAGGTTCTGCAATCACCATACGATACCCACGACGTCAGCGATTCATATCCTCGTTATATTAAGGAACACTGTGCCAAGGGGTGTTATAAGAAACAAAGGTCACACCTGGGATTGTCGATGTTGTGGATGTAGACTGGGTGTTCAATTAGATAGCCGCTCCACTTCCGGTAGTGTATTTACTGTGGAAACTCTAGTATCCCTAAGAGTAAGAAACAGGAATGTTGTAGTCGACTGGCGTGTTGGTAGCTGCACACCGAAGGCCATGGCTTTGCACATGTGAGCTCATATGGCTAAGACACTTTCTTTTAAGAGCTATGATTTGGGGAAACGGATGCAAACAAATGAAGCGTAATATGTGATAATCAAGTCGCTTCCCTCCATATTCAGATCCAACACGGCCTCTTTCATGAAAGGACCAAGCATATTGAAGGATTGTCACTTCCATCGAGAGAAGATCATGATTAGATGCATGACTACTAATTTTCATTAACTCAAGCCGAATTCTAACTACGTAATTTTGTTCACCAAATTTCGAGGTCCTTAATTAAGTACATTTGGTAAACAAGCTTGGTACATTTGACCTATATTCTCCAGGATTGAGGAGTGTTGAGAATCGCATAAGACTTCTAGATATTCTTCATTTATCTCCCAATTTTTTTGTACATTATTCTCCTTTCTTTTACATTTTATTTTGTTTCCTTTTTGTTCCATTATTTTGTATATTTATATAGGTGTCTCTATACTATGTGATTCATCCATTCAATAAAGAAAAGCCTTTTTTTCTTCTCTCATTTCACAAATATAATTCAATAAAATAAGTAATTTATTTCAGAAAGACACCTACAAAATTTTCAATAATTCTATTTATTTATTGTAACAAAAAAAGTACATATTCATAATTTTTAAAGAATTCAGCATTCTCTCTAACAAATTCTAAGAGTTTTTCATCTACTAAATATAAATCAATTGAAAGTGGTTTGGTATTTTGCTTTAAGTTATCTAGCATAGAGTAGTATGAGAGTAAATTTCAACTAAACATATGCTTTAAAGTTAGAATTGTAATGAAGTCACATGTCACCCGCAAGACAAGCTAGTGTTCAACAAATTTTAATTTTATATAAGTCACACATTAGCCTAAGTAAAATTTTTTTTTTTTTTTTTTATGGATAAAGAAACATGCATTGATCACAAAAAACAGCAAAGCTGCCCAAAAGTACACTGGGAGTATACAAAAGGGACATAGCCCGGAGAAGGACCAAAAACATGAAGAAAAAATCCCCAAACCCGAAAACAATTACCTATACCCCATCCAAGTTAAAATTCCAATATACCCTCGGGTCTCTCTATCCCCACTAGACACGCGCCCAAGACCAAAAGCTACAAATGAAAGAATTCTTTAATCTATACATAGGAGAAGGTCCCACTATCGGTTAGTCACTCTATTTCTCTCACACCACACGCTCTGTAAGAGGCAAAGAGGCGTTAGCCTCCAAATTTTCAAGGCTTCGTCACTTTGTTCCTTTACGGTTAGAAGGACCTACCATGACCGAGAGTGGAAGACTCCAACCAACCCCACTATAGCCAAAATAAGCTCCCAAAGCATTCCGGCTCTTCGAACAGCTGAACTGTAAGACGGCTTTGCGCTTCCTCCTCCCCTCTTCACAAAGGTAGCATCCGTCAAGGTTAATCTTCCTCTTTTTCAGCCGGCTCAGAGTCATCACCTTACCCTGCCGCCCCAAGCAGTTAAAACCCACCTTGCGGTAATTCCATAGTGTTCCAAACTCGGAGCAAGGCAGAAAAGGTCTTGTCTCGTTTCTCAGGCGACCTTTAACCTCGTACAAGAGCTTCACCGAATAAACGCCGGCGCACCCTTTAAGACCAAACATCTTCCATTTGAGACCACTCTCCATGGATGGGTCATTTCGCAAAATTCACTACAATTTATCACTTCCCAATATCAATGGTCCGGCTAAACCGAGGGGTCCAAACCACCTTCGCTCGGAAGATCCCACATCTCCCTAATCATCGCATCTTTTTGAACTGCCAAGCTAAACAACGTCGGGAACGTTATGCACAAAGCCTCCTCACCCCCCCAGACATCTTTCCAAAACCTGATTCTGCTACCATCACCAACCACAAATTTGGCATTTAAGCGTACCATATCCCATCCTTTCCTAATTTTTTTTCCATAAGCCTGTCCCAAAACTGTTCCTAACTTCCCCCGAGCACCATCCCCGCGACTCCCCAACTCTGTTTCTAAATGTTCCTCCACAAGGAATTCCTCTGCTTATGAACTCGCCAAATCCACTTTCCTAACAAGGCTTTGTTTAGCTTGTGTAAGCCTCTGACCCCCAGGCCGCCAACCTTTTTATCTCGTACACACCGCGGCCCAACTCACTCAAATGAGCCTGTGCCTCCTCCCCTACGTAAAGTCCCTCTGGATTTTTTCTAGCCTGCACACAAGATCAAAGATCCCAAAAAGCATGAGTTCGACAGTAGATCGCACAGTGTTTCGATAAGTGTAACTTTTCCCCTTTGGAAATATATCGACGCCTAAATGGCTGGGTCTCCCCGAACCTTCGATGGTATCCCAAATCCCGACTGACTTTGGTATGAGGCCTGTGAGGCCCAACACGTAGTAGGCGAGCCTGGCCCCGCAACCTAACTCCGATTGCCAAGACCTCAATATTCTCCCGCCCTCCAATAGGGAAAATCTCGCTTTTACTTAGGTTGATTTTCAGCCCCGAGAGGGCCTCAAACCACATCGAAATCCATCTCAAACAAGTCAATTGGTCAGGATTATCTTTACAGAACAACAGGGTATCATCTGCATAGAGAAGGTGTGACACCTCCAGCTCTTCCTCCTCTCTAACACCACCAATTTCAGATCCGTGACAAGAAATTCCTTCCACAAATTTTTGTTTACCAACTGCTAAAGATATCCATTCCCAAGACAAAGAGATATCAGATAGGGGTCCCCGCCGATCCCCCTCGTAGACTTCTAAAAGCCCAAGTAAACCCCATTGATAAGGATCGAGAAAGAAACAATAGACATACACTGCCGATCCAAGATAGCCATCTTTGGACTAAAACCCATTCTTCTCATGACCTGAGCACATACCCCACTTACATGATCATGCTTCCTTTTCAATGTCTAGCTTGCATACCACCCGCCCATCGCCTTCCTCAACATGGAATCCACAGCCCCATCTCGCGATTAAGGCAACATCAAGGGACGGCCTTCCTTCGACAAGGCGTTTTGGGATGGAGAGATCACTTTGTCCAACACCCTTCTCAACCTATTTGCCAGCACCTTGGCGAGGATCTTATATAAGCTTCCTAGCAGACTAATGGTTAGTAAGGATTCGACAAGAGTATTGTAAGAGTATTATTATTATTATTGTGTTTTTTTTTTTTGTTTCTTTTTCTTGTGTTAGGTAAGAGTATTGTATTAAAACAAGCCGCTTAAGTTGCACCCAAGAGGAATACAATAAGAAGAAAGATTCACCCCCTCAACTTGCACAAAAAACAAAGAGAGAAACAATGATCTACAAAGTAGCTCCTCGGTCACTTATATCCATTTCCCTTTTTATTTTGTTCAAAATAATTATACAAAGTTAAAAACAAATAAAAAACAAAAACAATTAGGGGGCCTTATGCCCCGCTGCGCCCTTACAGGGTCCACCACTAAATGGAAAGAAACTTTTATTTTGTGCTAACAGCTATGCAGCTGCCTCAAGTGTGCTCATTTTTACAGCCAGTAGCATAAGCATGCATTTTCTAATCATAGTAACTATAGAGGAATCAAATCATTCCACAAATTCGAGAATATTCATACCGATTAGGCTCAATGACCATGGAAACAAGTTAAACTCATACACAACTTAATAGAGGTATATAAGAGACATGATAAAATGGACTAATCACTTGTAAATAGCCAACAACATCACTTCATTGATGTTGAACTAGAGATGAACTAAATTGGCTGTTTAGTACAAACGATAGGGTAAAATACAAATGAACAAAAAAATTCAGCCATTAACAATTAAGCCTTTAACAAAAAGTTTACAGCTTCAATGTTGTTTAGAGAACTTCAAAATCCACACCAAGAGATTTTTTTTTTTTTTTTTTTTTTTTTGTTGGAGCGGAAATATTCACAAATAGGAAATTTTTAAGCAATTGGCAAATAATGCATCAAAAAGAAGTAAACTCACCAAAATCGACAATGGTTACCCTGGCCTATGCATGTTCCAAGCCAAACACAATGATGATCAAACTGAAGAACGCATTTGTCACAATCATGGCAGTGCTTTGCTCGTGGAGGCTGCAAATATGGTGGGTGAAGAGTTAAAAAAAGGTTAATTAATATTAAGGGAAACATGAGATCATTAAAGTAACAATCTCAAATGAAAATATGATTTCTAATTAAATATTTATGGAAGTATGATCAATGTTTCAAGACGAGACTAACCATTGAAATAGAAAAGTTACTAATTCATGGTTCACTGATTGTATCAGTGATTAAACCACAGTTGAATCAATGATGTCATAAATATTTAATTCTTTTTTTTTTCTTTGATAGATAAACAACATTGTATAGACAAAAAAAGAGCATAGGGCTGCAAGGCATATGGGGAGTATACAAGCAACCAACAAGGCCAAAAAAAGGCAAACCTCACCACCTCTCATTTAAAGGCCAACCACTCTAAGAATCCTATGAGTGATGCAGCCTCATCACCAAGATACAATCTGTTCCAACTCCACAAGTTATAAACAAAATAATTCTTTAGTCTCTGTACATCTATCTTCCCTTCTTTGAAACCTATATGATTTCTCTCCTTCCACACTATCCAAAAAATACAAATTGGGACGGCATTCCAGACCTTCTTCCTCTTCTTACCTCTCTCCAACTGATTATGGCCTCTTTCACTATCTTTGGGAAAATCGTGGAAGCTGACAATAGCCAAAATAATATCCGCGAGAGACCCGCGAACAATGCAAGAATATGATTGATTGACTCTTTTGCCTGACAACCCACAAAGATATGGCGTTAGGAAGTTTGCCACCTTCTGGGCTTATCCGGAGTTATAGCTACCCTTTGCTTCCTAGGCATAGGCGGACTTGAGTACGAGTTGGGGCCCCGAATACCTTGGAGGGAAAGAAATATTTGGCCCGGTTTGCAGCATTTGTAGGCTGCACTTTGGAAATCAGCCCCAGACCAAAGAGACCCTATCTCCCCCAACCGTGATATCACTTTTTGTAAGTCACTCAAAAGTTTCCCCACCATGTCCAACTCCCAATCATTGAAAGCTCTGACAAAATTGAGATTCCAGCTTCTAATTCCGACCTCTTGATCCCATATATCTACCACAGTCTCCCCCTTGCTCACTGCTATAGCATAAAGCTCGGGAAAAGACAAGCTGAGAACATATAAACCACACCAAGTGTCCAACCAGAATCTAATTTTTTTGCCGTCACCAACCTTGAAATTCCAATTATCTTTGATCCAACTCGATTCCTTCAGAATTGCTTTCCAAAGACCCACCCCAAAAGGCCCCCGGGCCCCCCTAGAATTCTTACCTAAGTATTCCTCTCCAAACTTTGCGCTAATAAGGCGTTTCCACATGCTGTCCTTCTCTAGGGCAAATCTCCATGCCCATTTACCGAGTAAAGCTTTGTTCGAAATGGACAGCTTTTTCAACCCATATGGTCATGGATGAAAATTCATATGCTAAAAAGGATAACCCAAGGCAATCAATCAATCTTGTTTTATCTTCCAATAGTGTTGTTATTGTATATATACAATCTTTTAATATATTCACATGTTCTCAGCAATAAGATTGAAATAGTTCATTCAAATGCAAGTTGTGTGAAGTTATCCAAGGTTGAGGTAGCCCTAAAATAAATACAAATGTTACTAACAGTTACTAACAATCAGATTGATATGTCCTCAAACATCTGATTTCAGTAAATTAACTAATTAAGCATCATGTTCAAATACTCACTTACTACCAATAGTCCCAAGCCGTGTTTCATAAGTGAAATAGAGTTTGATTATTTATTTATTTTTATATTTTATGATTTTTATTAGAATCCTATTAGTTTTATAAGTTTATATTGTTGTTTGATTTTGGTATTAAAAAATATAAACATGTTTAAAATTCTACTATGCAGTACAATCTCCCTCAGCCCTTTTTAGGCTCTCCAAAAAAAGTAAAAATAAGATAAAATAGAAAAGGAGTGAAGGTGGAAAGATAATAAAACTTAAAAATTAAAAATTAAAAATTAAAAAAAAAAAAAGGTCAGGCATCTTTGGTTTTTGAAAAAAGAAAGAAAAGAAAATAACATGAGTAGATTAAGAAACATTAAAAAAAATTAAAAGGTCAGATGCAGTGATATAGTGCTGAGTCCCTGATATGGGGGATGGAAAAATATTAAGAAATTAAAACAATAAGGTGGGAATGTGCCTAGGTTTACCTAGGGGATGGAAAAATTCAAGAGTGGTGGACGTTTAAGTGGCCGAAGGAGGTAAAAAAGGAAAAATCAAGACAAGCCTAGTTCTTGAAAAACTAACCAGTTCACCGGTTGGATCAATGACTCATTTGGTTCAGCGATTGTTCAATGCCAAAAATGGTTTGGTGATCAAACCAAACTTAAAAGACTGATTGACAGTCTAATTGGACTGGTTGGACTAGTCTGGCTTTCAGAACCATATGTATGAAATCCACAATTTCTTGTTTATATATAAATATATACATTTTAAACAAGCAAATGTATGAATTGACAATAGAAGTATGAAAAGGACGAGAGATCCTCCCCATGAAATACAAACCTGATTTAAGTATAAAGAATAAAGAAAGCTATACAAAAAGAACAAAAGGCCTAAACAAGTATAATCCCTCCAGGTCCTTTAAGGCTGCCTCTATGATGTACAAATCGAACCAACTAAGCTCAATAACATTCAAAGAATAGGGTTTAAATAAATTGTACAGTTAAGCCCAAAAAGAAACAAAAAAAATAGGCAAATAGCATACTGACTCCAGTGTTCTCCAAGTGTCCTAAAAAATTCTTGTGTTCCTCTCCCTCCATGTAATCCACAACAAAGAGAGACACTCTATCCTCCAAAGACTTTTACCTCTAAATGAATTCCTAAAACACTTGAAGTATATTAGCACCATATTCCAAATACTGTGTGGCGGAACCCATTCCATCCCAACCCCTGAAAAAATCCTATGCCACGATCTCAAAGTAAACGAACAATGGAAGAAGAGATGACCAATTGTCTCACTACTACTACAAAGGATGCATCAATTAGGACCAATGGCTTTGAAAGGCCTTTGGTTTAAACCTTTCTTACTTATCAAGGGCATCATAATAACTTACACATTGTTCTAATGTCCATGAATCTAGATACATTTTATTAGATTGTTATATCATTTGGTCTATGCACTACTGATAAAATTCGAGATTATGCAAGATATTACACTAAGATTTTTTTCTTAGTTCTCTCCTATGAGAATCTCATGCAAGGTGTTTGATGGGTAAATTGAGTAGAGGTTCTAGAGAAGATGAAGGAGTGGCCTTCCAATTGGGTTGCTATCTTGTCCGAAGAGGCATATTTTCTCCACCTAAAATTTAGTGATTTTGTTCCCTTTATAGTTTGCATCCCAGCCATTCCATTGAATGAATGAAGAGGGATGTAATTCAATCCAAGGATTGGTCAAAGAAGCTAACGGACTAATTATTCGTCCTAATGCCTGCCAAACTTTCATGGCCTACCAAATAAATTGGCAACAGAACATAACAGCTCCTCATCAGTTAAATATAATACAGATTTTTACAACCATCACCAGAATTCTGGTACTCTCATTGTTGAATTCTAAATCAAAGGACATAAGATGACCTCAGCAGGAATTGTGAAAATCTTCAATAGTAGGCAAGAAAGAGAATGATATGACAGAATTAATAAAACACGATTATGCATTCTGTAGGTCGTTACAGACATTGATGCATGCATTGAGTTGTACCACACAAAATAAGCATAAATAAGAAAGAGAACCTGCCAAACATTACAACATGTGCAAGTCCAAGACCTGCAAAACCAGGAAGTAGTAATCAGTATGACTTTTGGGAATTCTCCAGTCACATAGTCAGTTCCCCAACCCCCTATATTGTATGCTCATTGATAAATCATTTATTTATAACTCAGGCAACAAATGAAGATGAACATTTATCATATCAGATATTAGGGAAGATAAATTCCTTTCCAAGAGGTATATTTAGACTGATCCTCATCAATGAGTGCACTGCTATAAGTATATTTGGAGTATTTCCATCAATGGTAGTACTGCTAGAACTGTATTTAGAACAATCAAGTTTTTAGTATGTAGAAGAATGAAGTGTACTACTAAGCTCTGATAATGACTTTAACTCTCCCTCATTATGTAGGGCTACCATGAGATTGAGACTTCAAAATCATCGTCACTGACAACTTACAACAAACTGATAAACGTTGAGGGCTACAACTTAAGGGTTGCTCAGTTGGTCCGGTCTTGGGTTTCCTCTCCAACGGTCACCATTTGGAGTCCCCTTAGGGCCACTAGAGGATTTACTCGGTTGTTAAATTCAAGGTCTCATGGAATTAGTTGAAGTGCACATAAGCTGGCCCGGATGCCCATAGTTTTAAAAAACGACCTCTTTATTCAACATTGTTGAAGAGTTTGCACATGTTATTAAATTCAGAACGAAATTAGTGTACCAAGTGACAACATTTAATATTACCAAGGTCTTCATTTTCAGTTTCAGTTAAACTAATTTCACTCAAGAACTGGATATAACATGATAGTTTTAAATGAGGTTGAAGTTTAACTACAGATTTCACACAATCACTCCCAAAATGAATCTACTCCCTCCTCCCAAAATCCTTTGTTCTCCAAAGCATATCCACAAAAAAGAAGTTCTTACACGTTGAATCGACTTCAGAAAGCACATCTTTATTCCTTTCTCAACCAATCTCTAATTTTTTTTTTTTTTTTTTTTTGATCGGTAAAAGCGGTATAGTGTATATGAAAGAGCCTGAGTGCTCAAAGTACAAAGAGGAAGCGAAATCTGAGCTCCCTCTCACCTATACCCGTCGAGACAAAAAAATCCACCAGCGAATCTATCAACGCACTATACAACTTAGCCCGACCAAAGGAAAACAAAAAAAATGATTTCATCACGTGGCGAGAGGAGCTTCATTCTCGAAAACCACCCTATTCCTTTCCATCCAGCGTCAGAAAATACAAGAAGGGGCCTTGACGAACTCTCTTAGTTTTTTTTAGGCACTATGACTTTCTTGTGTAAGGAGAAGTTGACGAACCGAACGGGGGAACACCCAGTTAAAATCAGTAATAGCCAAAAGAAGATCCCATAATATCTTGGCTCTCGAACAATGGATAAGCAAGTGGTCTATTGTTTCCTCATTCTCTTCACATAAACAGCACCTGTTTATTAGGGGGATCCCCCTCCTCTTTCGGTTGGTCTGGAGTAAGCCTGCCTTGCAGAGGCTTCCCGAGCGAAAAGCCCGATTTGGGGGGACGATTGGGTTCGGATGGATTGCGAGTGCGTAGGAAGAATACCTCGACACGATACATGGTAGCGAAAAACCATTAGTGAAGTCTCCTTTAACTGTAGATCCTCTTATGGCCTAATTTTTTTGTTGTGGGAGATATGAAGACACTCACCTCTTCCACCTCCCCGATCATTAAAGTACAGAAGGCTGGGGACCAACCCCGTCCTCCCTTGAGAATCCCAGACATGCCTTACCTAGCATCCTTGGGCGCCAAATTGAACAAGGTGGGAAGGCATTTGCAGCTGCAGTTTGTTGCACGGGTCCTTCCAAAAGTACGACCTCCTCATTCAAGGAGGAAGCGAATTTTGGGAGAAGGTGTGCCATTCTTTTTCGATGTCTTTCCATAGCGGTATAAAGCGATTACTGATCTATTTTTTTTTATCCTTTGTGGCTAGAGTGGGCAAGTCGTGGTACAAAGATATAATGACAATTTTTCTTAACTCACTAATACTCATTGTTAAAATGTGTCTCAAATTCTTAATTAATATGAATCCTTTTTTAGAAGAATATTATATAGAATATTTCATAGGTCAATTTAACATTGTAAAATTAGATTTCCTTGTAGAATAAGGAAACACTTCCCTGTAGAATAAGGAAAGTTGTTAGGAATATCACTATAAATATTCTCATTCATGAGGGAGAAAAGTTATGAGATAGAGATGCACTTGTAAAGGCTATACAGGGTGTATAGAGATGTGAGGAAGGAAATGAGGCACCTGGTGAAGCTATGGAGTTCGTAGTTTAGGGTATGGATATAGGGAATAGGGAAATTGGGATTTTTTGAGAACCCAATTGTATGTAGTCCTATCCCCTGTAATATTCTTTATGGTATAGTGGAAAGATTCTCTTTCATCGTGTAGCTCTGGCATGGTTGGTTGGCAGGCGTTAAAAAGCTACGCGTACGTAATGGATTATTTTATCTTTTGTTCTTGAATTGAAGTATTTGCATCAGCTTTTCTTGCTTTTCTAAACCCATAGATAAAATTCCTCTCATCTTCATCTTGTGTTTTGTAATCTTTTTTTCTTCTAAATTTCTTCAACTTTAAGCTCTAATACCAATTTTGTAGTGTTAGCAGAAGCTTTGATGCAAATAACGTTAATTCAAGAAAACAAAGATAAAATAATCCACATAAAGATACACGAGGTTTCAACATGGTTACGCTTGACTACGCCTGCCATGGAATTGAGAAAATCTTCTCACTATTTGTTGAGAATATTGAAAGTAAAACTACATATTAGTTCGCATGAAATATCAAATTGTTTACTACATTAAACACATGTTATATATTGAGCCTGAAACTCCCTTGCTCCGAGTATCTATTATCTTCTCCATGTCTTTCAGCTAGATGTAGCTACGAACATATCACTATCCTTGAAACTTTCCTCATGACCTAAGATATTTCTAGTGACATTTCTAAGAATTTTCCTTATTTTATAAAAATATTTCATATTCTTCAAAGTGCACCATTGTTCTAAAAAATCTAATACAGATAGTATATGTTCAAATATTCTATAGAATATTCTTTTCAAAAAGGAACTCATACCAATAAGAAATTTGACACATTCTAACATGCACAGCATTAGATAATTGATAAAGGCTTGTGATTTCTACACCTAGAACAAAACACATCGACATAATCTAACAAAAAGCATTCTTACACTCTGAAATTGACTTCAGGACGTATATCCTTCCTTTCTCAACTAATCTCTACTTTTTTATCTTAGTGGCGATAGTGAACTTTAGTCCAGGCAATCACTAGAAAATGTGATGACCATTCTTCTCAGCTCACTAATAATCATAGCATCAGGTTAATGATAGAGGTTTGTGATTTCTATGCCTAGAATGAAACACATAAAATTGACCTAATTGACAGCATTCCAAAGTGAATCAATGTCAACATTTCCAGAGATGTAGATTAAGGAAGATTATATGCATGTTTTCATGAGTACATGGTCAATAGCAGCTCTACTAAAGCATTGCCAAAAGAAATACTTCAAGAAAACCTATGAAGAGATTGCATACCTAACAGATGAACCAGGAGGATACATGTCCATCACCATCTTTGTCCACAAAGTTGCATTGCTTCCCAATTGACTCCCATCCAAAGTAATGACAAAGCTTCCATTTTTGCTTGAAGCAGGTTGTCTTTGCTTGATCGTTACAAAAATAAGGTAAATAGTAAGACATTACAACTAATATTTAACCTAACTTGCATAGAGTGATTGTATTGAATTATATACACACAATTAACCAGTTGAAGCAGTAATCAAACTACAAGTTTGCAAGTAAATGGAATTAGTACTCACTTTGAGGTTGTTGATGTCCTCCTGTAGATAGCATCTGCCTCATTAGCAGTTCGCATCGCGTCAAGAACATATCTAAAAATGTCGGAATGGGAATAAAATTGTCATGTTAGTCTGAAATGGAGTACAATTACCATAAGCACGCATTTTCTAAGTCCAATCTTGAGAAACTGACAAAAAGTACTGCCATTTACCCTGGAGATGAACCCGAGGTAAAGAAATATTGAGCCAATGTAACAACGAACAGCAACAAATATAGTGCAGTGTACCTTGATAAAGAGGAAAAAGGAAAGAAAAGTTAGGGAAATACTACCACGTGTTAAAAGTAATAAAAAAGAAATAATATATATATATATATATATAAGAATTTCTAGATTCAAATAATCCAAAATTTCATTACAACTAACTGTTTTGAAGTGCAAGCTAGATAACCAGGCAAAGTATGAAAATACACCAACCATGGACATTTGACTAAGTAGTACTAAAAGAATACTTGAATAGTCCTTATTTCTCTATTTAGATGTATATACTCTTGGAAGCAACAAATCTGATATCAATCCCTATCAGCTCCTGGAAAGATAATATTTCTCATTTCACCAAGACAGGAATCCTGTGGCAGCTTCTCCTCTCTTTGCTTGGGGTAGAATGAGTGATGGAAAATTCAGTTAAAGGAGCCTCTTTTAAGTTGGCAACAGAAAAATGAGGCGAAGAAAAGAAAAAATGCTCGGAATTTTGGCCCTTTATGTATTTTTTGGACTGTTTGGAGGGAGAAAAACAGGAGGTGCTTCAACAAAAAGGAACAATCAGACCAAGGGCTAAGATCCTCTTCTTTTTTATTCTTTTGGAGTAGAAGAGGGCGGATTTAAGTGATGTATATCTACGGTAGACCTAGTTGATTGGCTTGGTGTTGTGTAAGAGAAGAGGCTATTGCTCTTGCCTATCTCTAATCTTCTATTTGTTCTTGCCTTGGAGCCCTTATATATGCCGCATATACTTTGATGTGCTTCCTGATAGGCACTATTAATATGTTTTAGCTTTCCCTGATCTTACTTAGTGAAGAAGGAATAACTCTATGAATGCCCACTCATGTTTTACAGCTCCTCTGAATTCTCTCAATAATGAATCTTTGGTTATCTACTATTTTGCAGTTCACTAAACTTCTGAAAACTGGGTCCTGAGTAACAGAAAGACCAACCTGATCAACAATAGGTCCACAAGGCACTGGCTAAACCTTATCCAAGTGGAGGATAAGTTTTTCTGATGGATCTGATAAGCTTAACAAGAGAGTGGAAGAACTGAAGAACAGGCTAAACCTTTACTGGTAAAAATTTCAGTATATTTCTCTTGAATCAACCATGGGGCAGTTCCTTTTCACTTATAATTAAAAATTTGTTATCTTCAAAGTGTTACTAGTAGTGAACTACTATTTTCCCGTCAAACAAACTTGGGCAATTCACATTCAATTACATTTTCCCTGCAATACCATACTATGCAAATATTTATGGTTCTACAAAACCAATATAAGTCTTAATCTTCACAAATTTAACTCCATAATAATCAAAATTCAAATACTCAAGTCTCTACTCCTCCGGTATAAAATCTAGCCTTCACTAATTAAATTGAACAGTTATCAAATGGAAACAAGATATTGGAGGCCCAGAACTAAAATAATACCTCCTTCAGCATAACTTCCATACAGAAAAAACATGATTTGAGCTCAATAGAAAAGAGGAATATCATACATCCCCGGAGTTGTTAACTTACCATGGTTCCTTCTTTGTTTTTTCTATCAAGTCACTGTCAAACAGAAAGAGAACGCCCACGTAAATCAGATGCAGAATCACCAGAGCCACCTTCAACCCCAATGAAGATCTCCGAGCTGAAACTCACACACCCAAAAATAAGAAACAATATAGAAAGAAACACAGAGGGAAAAAATGATAGTGAATGCTCTTCGGTGGCTGAGAAAAAAGATGAGAAACCAAAGAAATCAATTTCTCTGAAATCCCAATTTTTCAACTGACCAAGCAACATTTCTCCCCTCCTCTGACCTTCAAAAACATTTCCCCCCATTTCCCCTCCCTTTTTTCCCAGCAACCAAACATAGGTCTAAAAACAAACAAAAAAAATTCAAACCACAACGGAAAATGTACCAGGATCGGAGAGGCAGGGCAAGCAGCGAAAGCATCTCTCCGACATTCGATCCCATGTGTCTCGAAAAGGGCGGCGCATACTCACGATCATCATCAATTCACCAAAAACACTGGCATCACAATCGCCACTCTTCCCCTGCAACTCTCCGACGTATTCTTACCTAACCTTCCAAACAAATTGATGGAAGAAAAAAAACCCAAAAAATTAAATAAAACCGGCGAAATCCCCTATAAATTGAGGAAAAGACACCAAGCTCCCGCTGAATTGGGGACGAAGAAAACAGGATGGAAGAGCTACGAAAAAGCCAGAGAGAAACGGGGAGAAAGAAACAGAGACAATTTAACACGCGGCTGCCTCCCTCCTTTGGCTAGCAGTTGTTGAATTGACATCGGAGTATTTTTCATTTTTCATTTTTCATTTTCAATTAATTTCCAGTACATACATTATATTTTCTGATTTTAAATTTTCTTACCCGAATTAATTTTTTTTTTAAATTAAAAATAAATGGGTTATCCAATAATTAGCTCGAAAATAAATGTGACATGATCTATATTTATATCTCAATAATAATTACCGACTCAATATGGACAACACTCATTAAGACATTTCAATTTGTTTCATTATTTTCTACGTCGGATTAAGTTTGATAAGGTTTTTGTATGCATGTGTGAGTCAAGCTAGGGTTTAATAATTAGATTCAAACAAAAAAAAATGAAGCTCATGAAAAACATTTCAAATAAATTTTATTTTTTTCTATCAAATATTATTTATTAATTCATTTTATAGAAAAAATGTGATTTATTAACTTTAAATTTATTTTTTACTAATTCGGCTATAATATATGCAAAGATTTAACGTTTTGTTATCAAAAGAAATATAATGTAATTAATTTTTCAAAAAAAATTATAACTTTGTTTTTTATTTTTAATAAAAATAATTTCTTAATGCAAATTTAATCCAAATAAAAGAATAATCAATTTTTAATAAATGTTTAAATTACAAAAGAAAATATTTGAATTCGACTTTACAATAAAACCATATTAATAGCTATGTAAGTAAATATATAGAACTTTTGGCCATGAATCCCCAAGTTTATTTGTTTTTAAGTAATTTGTGCACGTGCGTCTTGATGCGTATGTAATTGTAGATAACATTAATGCGTGTAGTTTATCGTCGTGTAGTACGACCCGGATGGTTATATTATCTTGAATCTGACGGTTTAGTTCTAGTTTTAGGTAATGCAGTTTATTTATGTTTGAGTTAAACGAGTAAAGTATATACGATTAGAATGATAAATCAAATGATGGTCATTGATTTTATCTTTGTAAGTAGAGTCGTATGTATTATAGTCGCGATAGTAAATATCGAATGTATGAAATTGAAAATTATCAGATGTATAAAATTCATCGTTTCATTATCTTGTGCTTGTGAATATTGTTCAAGTGATTTTATGATTTTTAACAATTTTGATTATATGTTTATATTGATGTATTACTAGTTATAATGAATTAAATTATTTTTATTTTCAATAAAAAAAATCATTTTATTATATTATTAAATTGGATGTTGTTTCATTATTTATGGTTTTTAGTGATTTTATATATATTCTTAATTTGAATCAATAAAATTATTATTTTTTAATTCAATGAGACTATGAAGCCTCCCCACTTAGGTCATTTATTATTATCATTTTTATGTTTTTTGATTAATCCCATAAGACCTAAAAACGTCTTGGAACTACCAATATGATAAATCTTTTAATGGTTTTTAAGGAATTTAAATTAATAATTATTAGAAAGTAAAATTAGAGCTTATTCAAATGGTAAATGTGTGGGATGAAGAAGATGATGTTTCCATACTTAGATCCTTGTAATAACAGAGAATATTATCAATTGGTAGGTGTAGCCGAATGTGTTGGAGTTGGGATTAAGCGGTTCACGGGTTAAGCGGGTGTGGATGAAAAGCATTATGGCCTGAGCATGTCGTTTATTAAAGCGTGTTAAGCGAGTTAGCCGTTGCTCGACCGTTTAAGTCACCGGCCGTTTGTCGGTTAATTGTGTGCGGCGTTGGTTTTGGCGGTACGAGTCGCGGCGTTGGTAAAGCGGCGATGAAGCTTGATGTTAAGCGGGTAAGCGGGTTATAAGCGGGTTAGCGTACCGGCGGCAGTTCGTTTGTGCGTCGTTAAGCGGGTTGGCCGTTTATCGCTTTGGCTCGGTTGATGCCGGCTCAAGCCGTTTAGATCACCGGCACGCCGTTTGTCGGTTAATCGTAGCCGGTTAATCGGCCGTGTTGAATTTGACGGTAAATGATTGGAGTTATCTTTATTCATTATGGAACTTTTTTTTTTTTTTTAAATTTTCGTGCCCTACCATCAAAAAATATAAAAAATAAATTTCGTGGCCTAAATAATCTGTCAAACATCTCACGTGCTATCCAAATAAAAAGAATAATGATAAGGTGGTGGGACCCAAAAAAAATGTGGATTTCGGGTAATCTTAAATTAAATAAAGGGATTCTCTAAAGTGGTGTTTAGAAATGGAGAAGCCCACGTGTCAGATTGTACAGTAGATGTTTCGAGAGATCCGATCTAAGTGGGAATAATTTAAAACAGTAATGAAAAAAATATGGGGTTAGTGAGATAAAGAGAAAATATAGTTTTGGACGTATATAATTTATTTTAAAAATTTTTTTATTAAAATAATATTTAAATTAGTATAGTAATGCCATATACTGTATCATTGAAATTTAAAAATTTTTTAAGTTAATATTATAATCATTAATTATGACATTGACTTAAAAAGTTTTTCAAATGAGAAAATACATATTGTTAATTTTGATAATTTTAACATATTTTGATTTTATTTTTTTTTTAAATATGTCCCCCACTCGAGAAAATACAAATAAGTAGAACCAAATTTTTAGTTGATTCGGTTACCTACCTGCTTTTCCAATCGTTGACGTCAAAATGCCTTACAACTTACACCTAACGGCTAAAGCCTCCTTCATACCTAACCTTCACCACGACGCTACCCTCCTCAAAATTTTAATGGGAAAATATTTCATTAAAAGACCCTTTAAAAACATGAATATCGAAACGGTTTATGTTTTTTGAAAACCATTTTTTTATTCTAAAAAATTAGCAAGAACAAAAAAATAAAGAGAACATATTTGTTTTCCAGCTTTTTTTTCCTGAAAGATATAGAACACACTAAATTTAAAGAATAAAAAGGTTTTCAAAAAACATAAAAAATTATATTTTTTATGTTTTCAAAAATTGTTATCTTTTTTAAAACTTGAACCAAACATGTCTCTAGGGTCTATTTGTTCCTTGTTTTTGAAAATGGTTATTGATAACTAGTTTTTGAAAATATAGAGAACATTAAAACATTATTTGAAAATTGTTGATATTCTTTAAATTTAATATTTTTATGTTTTATGTGTTTTCCAAAAAAAAAAAAAAACCAAATATGTTATCTGTATTTTTCTTGTTCTTCTCGTTCTTAAAACAAAAAAATGTTTTCAAAAACTATAATCAAACATGTCCCTAACTCTTTCATTAATTTTTTACTTTATTTTGACAAAAACTTCCTCGTTGTTTTAGATAGGGTGATTTTATTACAAGAATTTTTGAAAATCAAATTTTACAAACTTGACCCCCATGCTCCATCAATTTTTTTTTCCTCATTTTGATAAAAATGTCCTTTTTGTAAAAATAATCTATTATTTTAAGACATAATGTAAATATATGAAATGAATAAAAACATTTTTATCTACAATTGGTATTTTTCAAGAAAAAAACATGAGAAATCTTGATTCTCAAATTTAGGGTTATTGGATGTCTTTTAAATAAATATTTATTTTTTATAAAAATAATTTTTTTATAAGATAGATGCAAATATATAAAATGGTAAATGGTTTTTTTGCACAAAATAAATTATTTTTGAAGAAAAATATTGAAAGGGTTTGATGTATAGATTTTGAGTTGTTTAAGGTTTTTTAATCAGATATTCAATTTTAAATTGATTCCTATCATTTTGGTTGTTGTTTCTTTTAATGGTAAAATGATGGATGTGGGAAGTGGAAAATTAGTGGGAAACTATAGGGGATATTTTTCTTCAAAAAGAAACACTATTTTTAAAATATATTATTTTATGACATCCGAGTATTGTAATGACGCGTCGTCTTTAGAGATTTATAAGTTTTTAGTCAAATAATAAAAAAAGAATAATGAAAATTTACTCTTGATTATTTAATTGTACCCATAGTTATAAAAGGCGCATTAAGGCAAAAAGACCTCTTAGAGCCTTAAGGCGCTAAAAGCATTTAAGATGCGGGCTTTTTTATATAATGCGCATCCTATTTTACATATATATATATATATTAAATATAATCAAATATAACAACAATTTTTCATCAAATATCATCTAAAATATCAATCCAATTAATAAAAACACATAAACAATACATCTAAGTATAAAAATTTATAAAACATATCAACAAATCTAAACTCCAAAGTTTTTAAAAATCCATATAAATTGTCAATAGAACATGTCAATATGCAAACACATGACCCTTGTCCAAATTCTCGACATCCAAACCATACATTGAATATATCTAATTTGTCACAACAATGGTCCTCTCATTCATCCTCCATATCCACATAATGATGATGAATCATCATTTCTTGTAGCCTCTAAATCCTCCTCATTTCCTCAATAGTAATTTCTTCGTACTATGCCCCATACAGTAATTAAAGAAAAGACGTTATAGAAAGCAGGGTATATCATTCCCTCTTGATGATGGCAACATGTTTGTGCTTGTTCTAGCTCTAATATCAAATCTAGGCTCATCAACTTCACTTGCTCTAGCAACATCACCACGTGTCAAGTCATCATCATCAAATATTTTATGCATCTACATGGTCATGAGAATCTTCATCATCCATTCTTCCTATCAACCACCCATTGCTCTCATCAATTTAACCGAGATTATTGGAGTCGATGATTGCTCGCGTTAAGTAGTATCTTTCTTGAGGCTCATTATACTTTATGTACACAGATCATTCTGAAACATTGGTGCTCTAAGATCTATTATTCCTCCTCTTGGTATGAATCTGTAATAAAATTTATAAGCACATGAATGCTATTACTCATATTGTATTTTTAAACTTTAAATATTTTTAAAGTTTTAAAGCACATAATATTGCTTATGCTTTGAATTAGTTCATTTACGCAACGATGCACTACATGTGAAATTTAAGGCCCTTCACGACCAAGTTTTTCAAATTTGGGCGAGTTCCCGAATAAATCGCATGGTCGGTTATAATATAGATATAAGTAGTTTTAGTGATGAAATTGAAACAATTCACTTACTTTCTAATTATCTAAATATAATATAATAAATTAGATAAAAAAAAAAAAATTTAGAAGTAACTAACTTCGGTGCTTTGTGAACTACATTTTCGTCAGTTCGTTCAAATACTCATTGACCATACATATCTCTGCTGTTGATCATAGTTTTCTCTCGTGTATCAACATCCTTCTCGACCTTTCAATGCATTTATATAATTGTCTCCATAATGGCTTCATCATGTCTGAGCTTTGGTTTCATAGGAACTTTTAGGTTAAAGAAATGATTAAGTACAAGAGTGATGAGATCTCCACCTCCTATCATTGATTTTGAATATCTCCTTGTACTTCTCTTCATTATCAAGAAAACTTTTCATAATAGTTTCCTTATCTTTAATCATGACTTCATATATGTATCATATAATTTTTTTCACCATGTCATTAGCGAAGCACGTGAGCGAAGGACTTGAAATCTTTAAACAAAATATGATAGTATTCTAAAAGAAGGCATTCACAGTCGTCTACTTGCATTCTTCCCCTTTTTGCTCTTTGCCCATTTACTTTGAAGTCAATCTACACTTGTGGAATATCTTCTCAGAATTATTTTTGCTGCTTATAGCGTGACAATGTGATGAGTGGTGGCAATCATGTCTTATATGAGCTAAGCCAGGTTCCCTTTGTTCGATGTTGCCTCATCATGTTAAGCAGCCTTGAACGATTATAAATATAGTCATTTAGTGATATGGCTCTCTCCAAAGTCATCTTGATGTTTGGTAGTTTTCAAATGGCAATGTCATTCGATGCAATGTGCATACGTGATGTCCAATGATTAAGTAGTTTTTTGCAATATCCTCCCTACATTATGATATTAATAATTACAAATGCATCCTTCAAAAAAATTAAAATCAATAAAATTTTACTTATTCAAGTCTGAAATATTATTTATTACTGTCATCTTATAGCTTGGTATTTATATGTGATAACTTGAATCACATTTTCTTCACCCGACTTAGTCCACCTGCAGCCGAGTGGTTCAAACATTTTTCTCTCATCTTAATCATTGAAGAAGAAGTTAATGGATTCCATGAACATGATTCCCTTAGAACAATTCACTAAAAAAGTTCTTAAGTTCTTTATTCATATCGTCATCCATCAGACGCCAATGAAACATCGTTCTTTTCCATTCCATTTCATGATCCTTCGTGAAATCTTTTGTAAGCTCTAACTCTTTCTTAAGGTGAGTAACTCTTACCTTATAAATACTTGGTCCCTTCATCCTCACACCATATTGACTAATAGCCTCAATCATGGGTTGAAAACTTGGATACATTGTGTGTATTGGAATGCTGACCTCATTACATCCTTGATAAAGCAGGCTCTTTCACTTGCTTCGGCTACTTGAATCATTGATAATGGTTGAGTCATTTTCCTACTCTATTTTGAATTCACCTCTTCCACATAAGGTGAAAAAAATGATCCATCAGCCCTTTTTCCCTTGATCATTTCGCACTACCTCTACCCCTATTGCTTTCTCCACGTGAAATATTATAAGCAACCCTTCTACTTTCAACTTCTTCATCAATGTCTTCAAAATTTTCATAGAAATCTTAATTTTTCATCTTCAATTGCTCTTTTTGATTCTTTTTCCCATTCATATAATCTTCCATCTCTTATCTAACATGAACTAGACATTTCATACATTTTTTGGCATTTTTATGTCCACCAACAAGATGTTGTTTGTGTCTATAGATGCCTCCCTTGGTTACCTTATCACAAAAGATACAAATAATTGTCGAATTTTTCATTAGGTAGCAGGGTATTTTAGTCTTTTCTTTCACTTCCACTAGTTGTAGAGCCAACTTAAGTCTCATTTTCATTGCCATTGGAATCCATTCTTCCTTCTTCCAACTTTGAAATAAATCAACTATAACACAATAATAATTGAAAAATACAAATTGAGACATTTATTATAAAATGACATTTAAAAAAATCAAATGGAGTCATATGACTCATGTCATAATCACATGAGCTTTATATGATCATTTGACTCATTACTCATTTACATAAGCTAAATCATGAACCAAAATCATCAATAAAGTAAAGGAAAAAAATTAAAAGTAGAGAAAGGAAGCAAATACCAATGGAAATGAGATATTTTCCCTTTTTCCCAAAATTTTCTTGGCTATTTTGGTTAATTTTCAGCCTTTTCTTCTCTTCTACAGTGGTTGGGAGTGTTAGGGTTTTTTTTAGCTTGAAAAATAGCAAAAATGATGGTTGGAGCACCAAACTCACGATTATTAGGGTTTTGCAGCCAAAATGACATAGTTTTGGCCCTTTTTGGTACAAAACGACATTGTTTTCGATGCCATAAGTTTCCTTTTTTAAATCCCCTGAACATCCCAAAACGACATCATTTGGGACTACCAGAGTCCAAAACGACGTCATTTTAGAAATGTTTTAAGTCGCTTATCCAAAACGACGTTGTTTGGACAAGTGACTTACAACTTATCCAAAACGATGCTATTTTGGATAAGTTGGAAGTCCCAAACGACGTCATTTTGGGATGGGTTTAAAAAATAATAAAAAGGCCAAAACGACATCGTTTCATGTCCAAGAGAGACCAAATAACGTTGTTTTGGCCTAAGTTGCAGAAAATAGGAACCCTAGTTCTTACAATTCCGACGTTGGCAAGAAAACCAAAAAAATAAGAAGAAGAAGAAGAGGAAGAGGAAGAAGAAGAGGAAAAAAACATACATGCTCAAAGGTGCGCCTGTGGAGAGCTTTGCAACTAAAGTAAGGCGTGCGCCTTTGACACCTTCACTGCACTTGCGTGAAGGCCGGGCGTTGCCCCGACTTAGGCGAGGCGCCATGACTGTTCATTGCGTGTGCCTGCGTCTGCGCCTAGGCGCGCCTTTCACAACTATGATTGTACCAAATTAAAAAATAATAATAATCAAAAGTCGATGATTTTAATTTTTTAGCAAACCAAATTTAAAAAGTTAAGAATCTAAAGAATGAAATTGTAAGTTTAAGAAAAACTTAATTATCAATAAAATTTTGAAAATTTAGGAATTAATTTACTTTACTGTGTACTTTTTTTTAACATTTATTCATTTTGTATTATATAATTGTAATACTTTGTTTTTATAGTTACAAGAGCTTAGGACTTCCCATTACTCTTTATAATTATAAGAGAAAACATATGTGGAAATTTGTATTATGTAGAATTGTTATGACTGATTATTAAAAAGAAGTTGTAAATTGAATAAATAAGTTTTTGAAATTGAATAAAGTTTGTAAAAATTTAAGGTATATGATCTAATATTATTAAAAATTAAAAGTGAAATTTTGAGGAGATATAAAACAAATGTTTGAAATAAAAGAAGAGAGAGAGGAAAGGACAACAAAAGAGAAAAGACGATAAATTATTCTTCAAAAAAAAGGAAAGGTTGGTGAAAGCTAAGAGCATCTCCAACATTGCTCAATTTTTTATTCTATCTTTATACATAGAGATTTTGGAGGTAAAACCATACTCCTATAGTTCTCTATTTTCATATATTTTAAAAAAATATGTGAATAATGTATCTTTATATTTAGAGATTCATTATTCAAATATCTAAATATAGAGATGATGAAACCCACGTTTTAGTCAATATTATTCTCTTATTAATTAATTATTATACTACTATTATTTTATAATTTTAGTATTATTATAATGAAATAATTATTTTAATAATATTTTTATTTTTCAAGATATATTTATTTTTATTATTTTATTAATTTTTAATTATTTTTCATATATAGTAAAATGATATTAATGTATTCATTTTATAGTATTAACTTATTTTTAATAATTTATACTTTTTTTTCAAAGAAATAAATTTAAAATAATTTAATTTTTATTAAAAAAATTTTTTGACAATGATATAATATGTTTATATTATTTCCATTTATTTTGAAAATGATGATTGTTGATTGAAGTAAGATAATAAAACATTAAGATTTTAATTAATTAATACAATAATTTCTTAGAAATAAAAATACAACTTCCAATTGAAAAAAAGAACGTAGAAATTACATAATATGATGTTTTACATATTATTTATTTAAACTAATACATTAACTACAATAAATATTGTTACTATACATTTTTCATAAATGCTTAATTAATGCATTTCGAAATAATGAGCTCATTTATTTTTAATTTGTTTATGTCGAGCAAGGAACCATTGAAATTGCTATGTTTTAATCTATTATCATATCAACTTTCGAAAAAAACATCACATTTAAATCAACAATACTCCCATAATTGTCAAATTCATCTTCAATAATTATATTATGCATTATTATACATGCTAACTTAATATTTTGAAGCACTTGTTTATCCCAATAACGTGTTAGTCATTTGATAATTATAATGAATATGACAGTAGAAATTATAGGAATGATTTACCATTGTATTAGTTTTAATGTAGTTTATTTTTATCATTTGATTATAATTTTAATGTAATTTCATTATGTAGTTTTTTTAATGTTGTTTTATTTTCTAATGTAATATTATGCTTTATAATATAATTTATTAGTTTAAAAAGCATTTTTAGGTTTTTAATATATTTTTATTTAATATAATTTTATATTTATAATTATATAAAAATAAAATTATTTCATATTTCATATTTTTTAAATATTCTTATTTTAAAAAATAAATGTTTGAAGAATAAATAGTGATTTTGAGTCGAAAATAGAGATTGCTCGTTAGAGTTGAGTCTAAAATGTGGGATCATCATCTTTAAATATAAAGAAGATGTCAATTTGAAGTTGAAATAGAGATCCATTGTTAGAGATGCGTCAATGTGATGCCCCAAATCTTGGGGTTTTTTTTTTCGTCACTGTCCAAGTCTGTCGCGAGTGAGAATTCTCTGTCGCGACATAATTCCCCTGTCGTGCGCTCACCTTTGTCATGCTCTCGCTTCAAGGCCTGGCTGCGCCCGACCTGACGAGCCGCAGGCAAGATGACCTTCACGCGACACAACGTAGCCATTAATCATAGCGCACTCAACCGCGACTCTAACCCCCGCTGTGGTGCGGTAGAACTTTCTATCGTATATTCTATCGCGACATAAAATCCTCCGTCATGATACAGAAATTCTCCCACACCGGCCAACTCTCCTGCCGACATGTAATTGCTTTGTCGCGATAATTTCTCCTTGCTCGCCAACTTTGTCATGGCTACGTAATCGCTTGTCGCAATACAAAACCTCTTTATTTGGCCACACTCTGTCGCGACATAAAATACTATGTCGTGACATAAAGCCTCTCTACCATTGCCAACTCTGTCGCGACATAAAAACATTCTGTTGCGACATAAAAATCCGGGCTTGGCCAACTCTGTCGCGACATAAAAATATTCTGTCACGACAAGAGACCCTTTGATATTGGCCAAAACTCTATCTCGACATAAGATACCCTGTCGCAACACCACTCCATGAAATCCTATTGCAACACTATAATTTTCTATCGTGAACTGAAATCTCTTGGCCTTAACGAGCTCTGTCATGACGCATTGCTCTCGTCGTGACCGATGCCGATCAGCAGCGAGGAAACCTATCTATCGTTTATAATCACGACAGTAGAACCGCAATACATGATAAGAAAACCATGTTGAAAATTTCTATGACTTAAAATCTGAGAACCATGTCGCGACACGGAATTCCTGTCATGACCGCAGGCCCCAAGGAAAGGCTGTCCTTATTTAGGAATCGTTATTGCGTAGGAATCCCACATTGCGACTAGGAATCACTGTCGCGACTAAAACCAACGTTAGCATCTTGGCATTTCTTGCACTCTGTGCGGCAGGGAATCCACATCACGACTGTGAAACATGCGTGCTTTGTTTTTGGGATTCTTGCACCTCAGAAGCTCTCTCCCTGATACATTAATTCAATACTGCCTCTATATATATTGCTCTGAGCATTATAAAATAATAGGAAAACCAACACAATATTAACCAGTCGAAATAAGTTTTATTACAAACTTCTCATTTACATATACAAGGTGGATAAAGCGTCGAGAATTTACGAATTACATAACAGCAAATCAGCCTTCTTCACTACTAAGATATCGGATAGGTTCCATCTCGCACAGTAATACTGCTTGGCACAAAAATATTTTCCAGCGATAGGGTGACGATGCCCAGGTAGAGATTCTCTTACAATTTCACTCACGCACTAAGTACACGTCTGATGTGACACACACATTGAATGAAAATATGCATATTATGCACATGTCATACTTATGTCTGAGTCATCGTCGACTCCACTGTGTGCGTTTGCCCGTGTATGAAGCTAATTTGAGAAACAAAAGATTTTTGTTTTTGAAAACTCATTGGATAATCTCTGATATAAAAAATCCATTGGACAACCCTCCAAAAATAAATCAGTTAGACCAGAGCCTCTCTGTAATAACCCGATAAAATTTACTAGGCTTGATCCTGCGATAAGCGCTTTGTTAGCCATGTTTGCAACTCACACTTGATACTATGCAGTGTCCCCGTGCATATAAAATGTCGAATGCCATCTCATGCTAATTCATGTTACATGCTTGATGAGCTACATGCAACATTTATAAATCATGAATAATTATATTTTCTACATATAATTTACATCCATGTTAATACATCAAGTAAGCATATATGAACATGATTTTCACACACTTGCATGTCATTCAACTACCGAGCAATAACACACAAAAATCCTTTATTTAGGACCTCAATTCAACAAGGCATCATATGGCCTCAACATTCCTTAAAGCATTCTCGGTTCAGTTCACTTTACCACCCAATACTATGCAGTGTCCCCGTGCATATAAAATGTCGAATGTCATCTCATGCTAATTCATGTTACATGCTTGATGAGCTACATGCAACATTTATAAATCATGAATAATTATATTTTCTACATATAATTTACATCCATCATGTAATCCATGTTAATACATCAAGTAAGCATATATGAACATGATTTTCACACACTTGCATGTCATTGACTCACCAAACGATAACTTACCGCAAAAAATCCTTTATTTAGGACCTCAATTCAACAAGGCATCATATGGCCTCAACATTCCTTAAAGCAGTCTCGGTTCAGTTCACTTTACCACTTCCAGATCGGGCTAAAAACAGTCCCAACCACCAAAACACACCACAAAGCCCAAGACATCGATCCATCCAAGCAATTCTCAAACACGGGTTACGGGCGCTGAGCAATCCCCGAACCTTTGACTTTCGATCCCCAAAATTTTGGGACTGCTTTACCTGTTCCTCCACGACCCCAAAGAATCCCATGCCATTAAATGACTCTTAGACCAAGAATAACCAAAGTGGGAGAAACCCTACCTCTTGGAGTTGTGCTTGATTCTTATACATACGCGAGCTTCTTGTCGCGTAGATGAGCTTTCTTGCTCTTGCTCTCTGACGACGGCCCCGAATCTCAGAGTAAATCTTGAAGTATAGAGCTTCTCAATCTTCTTTCCCTCTTCTGCTCTCTTCCCATAGACAAGACCTAAAAACTAGGAAAATGACTTCCCTTTTTGCCATTTCTTTCCTTTTCTTTATTTTCTTTTCTTTCTTTCACTTTCTTTCTCCACCGAACATCCCTTATCGAAAAACTTTGATTTCCTTTCTCTAGGGGTATTATGACACATGGTCTCCATGAATTAAGCGCTGAACTCACTTTTTTGTTTTGACTTATCTCTCGCGTAACCACGTATGCTTAATGTGGCTGTGATCTTTTCATTTTTATTCATGTTGTCTGTCACGCGGGCTTTGCCATTAAGTGGCAATTGCTACACATGGCTCTCATGCCATGTGCACCTCCTGAGAGATTGCCATGGTGGCTTATGGTTATGTTATGTGGCCGCGACTTCTGTCACTTGATGCCGATACTTGAGCGAAATTGTTGTCTCGGAGTGTAGTGGCCGGTGCTTAGATTTGTGAGGAGCGGTGACGGTGAAGTTATTCATCGTCGAGATCTAGAAAGGGTGGGTTTTCAACCTGTACTATTCTGATAATTCTGGATTTTTCCATTTTTTCGAAAAAATTGAATTTTTTTTCCGGGTTTTACAGTCCACATTTTAGATACTCAACTCCAACAAGTAATCTCTATTCTCAACTCTAAATCATTATTCATTTTTTAAAATAAGAATATTTTAAAAATATGATATAGGAAATACTTTTATTTTTATTTAAATATAAAATTATATTAAATAAATAAAATTATAATAAATAAAAATAGATTAAAAACCTAAAAATGCTTTTTAAACTAATAAATTACATTATAAAACATAATATTACATTAGAAAATAAAACAACATTTAAAAAGCTACATAATGAAGTTACATTAAAATTATAACCAAATGATAAAAATAAAATGCAAAAACTAATACGATGGTAGATTACCCCTATAATTTCCATCATCATATTTATTAAAATTACTAAAATTACCATCACTAGGACCACTTGATGCACTTGCTTAGGATGTGCGAGTCATTTTTTCAATAATCATAATTTTTTTCACCTTGAAATACTCACACTCAAATGGATCGGAAATTGAATCAGGATTTTTCTCAATAATCTCCATGGGAACATTATTGATTTGAATGTGATGTTTGTTCCGGAAGTTGATATGATAGTAGATAAAATATAACAATTTCAATAGTTCTTTGCTCGTCATAAACAAATCAAAGATTAAGAAGTTCACTATGCACTTCAAAATGCATTTATTGAGCATTTATGAGAAATATATAGTAACATTGTTTATTGTAGTTAATGTATTAGTTTAAGAAAATGATGTGCAAAACGTTATATGATGTAATTTTTATGTTCTCATTTTCAATTTTAAGTTGTATTTTTATTTATAAGAAATTATTACATTAATTAATTAAAATCTTAATGTTTTATTATCTAACTCCAACCATCAATCTTCATTTTCAATTTAAATGAAAGTAATAAAAATGTATTATATAATTGTCAAACAATAATTTTAATAAAAAAAATTAAATTTATTTATTTTAATTTTTTTTATAAAATAAAAAAATTAATACTAAAATGAATATATTAAAATCATTTTATCATATATGAAAAATAATTCAAAATTAATAAAATAATAAAAATAAATATTTCTTGAAAAATCAAAATATGTTATAAAAATATTATTATAACAATAAAAGAAAGAAAGAATAGTAGTATGATAATAAAATAATTAGAGATGTGAATAGCGAATCTCCAAATATGGAGATGCACTTATAGACCCTTTTAAATGTGCATTTTTATTTTTGATGGGGTAGAGAACAACATATACATAGGCCCGGAGCGCAAGCCCAAACCTCCGCCTTATGAAAGGAGTTGGGGCACATACCCAATAAAGAAGCCCGACCCATAGTGAGAATAGATCTTACCCATGTCAAAGTACATGGGCCCGGGGCCCAGAATTGAAACCTCCATGCCAGGTAATCAAGAGATATAGGTGGCCAAAAAACTCGTGTAAAATGAAAAGTGCCCAGTCTCCATGATCCGCACCCCACGGATTAGGAAAGAAGGATCTTATAATCGCGAGCTCACTCAGTTATCGTAGAGTTGGTCGTGATAAGGAAAAGAGGCTCCTGCTTCGATGAGAGAGATCTTAGTATCACCATGTAACAGGAAAGTAACCGCAGCTCACATATAAATGCGGAGCCCATTCCACCACAGGTACTACTTGATAGCATGCATAAAAGCAGTTGAATTCTTTCCTTCTCATAAGAAAGAAACTGACTTAGCCATCGGAGCGGCGGCCGGCACACCCCCTCTGGATCACCCTTTTTTGTGTAGGTTGCAGGTTGTCCGACAATTCGATCCAACGGACTAGTCCAACGGCCCCGAGAAGCTCTAGCCTAGTATCGATAGAAAAACTTCATCGGTTTGGTGTAGTGCAGAACTGACCGGTTCCTTTACAAAATAAGCGAATTCTCAGTGGTGATGGTATCGACTGAAACATGGCGGGAGTCGGCCAACCCTCCTGGGGCCTTAAGACCGGCGGGCGACTGGATGGTCGACCGCTTGAAGCTCTTGAAGCTGTAGGCGATGTTGACGAGATGGAGTGCCCACCTCACCCGATAGCGTTTCTTTGAGAGACTTGGAGGAGCTCACCAACGGTAAGTAAGAGAAGAACAACAACCTGGCTGCCAGGGCGGCGACGGAGAAACTAGTCGAGCGAGGAGCGGGATCCTATAAACCAGGAGGATTGTAATGAGGGGAATACTGAAGAAACAACGAATGGACCCACCCATCGGCGGGAGATGGGGGCGGTCATGGGAGTAAGACTTCGGGACATCCCGGCAAGAGCTTAGCCACATGAAGGAAAGCGAGTGAAAGGGCTGACTCCGGTCTCCATGGATGCTGCGGTGCAGCAAGCAGAGTCCGTTCAAGGTCGGGGTACTAAACTCCCACTATATGAAATGGATTGGGATGCTTTCCAGGAAGTTGAATGAAATGGAAAGATCTTGTGAGGATACCTCAATACCTACAGAATAAGACGAGTTACATGAATGCAGGGTCTCGTTAGATGCGGAGCCGCCATCACTTGGCCCCAAAGGCTCGGCTTTGCTTTGGTGACCAGGCTCACGCCTCGTCGATCTCATCCTTGAGAGCTTTTCTATCACGTTCGTCTCAGCCGTCGAGCTCGGACGTGCGAGGCCCAGGAAGTTATCGCTGGCGGCCTGAGAAGAGGCCGGGAGAACACGAGGTCCTAGTCAGGTTTAATCTGAAGTCTGATAAAGTGGGCCTCCCAGGATGAGAAGTTTTCCATCAAGCTTTCATCGTAGGGCTAGGCGTACGATCCGAGACTTGATGTTTTCCATCTGAACTCGAATTAAGCATGGCGGGGTGCTGCATGACGAAATACATCGACGTGAAGAGCCGCCTATCTAAGAGGGAAAACTCCTCGTAGGAGAAAAGTGAGAAAAGCGAGCGAAGCTAGGGGTGAGGAGATAGGGATAGATCCCACGAGAGGGATAGAGAACATAGAGCGATCTCGAGAGACGGGGCAACGTCAGGGGGGCCTACTCGGCCCAGAGCTACAGCGTTGATATCCTCGACAGTTACCCCCTTGTGGCCTCGGTGTCACACGAGGTCACTATGCGAGCAGCGACATGAAAAGTTTTAAGGTGGTCTCGGATGAAGACTGAACCAGCCGAAAAGGGCTTAACCCAGTATTGTCCATAGGGATCATGGACAGAATAGATGATTGCATCGGCCAGGAAGGAAATTGAATACACGATCAGGCGTGCATCTTTGCCGCCGTGGCCTCGAAGATAGGGATCGGTCGCCCACCATCACCTCGTCAGCTAGCTCCAACTTAACACTAGCAACCCTTGGAAATCCGGTGATCTCAGGTTGCGGGAGGAGGGAATCTCGGCTCGGCTTTCAGAGAGGCCCATCTGCTGGCTGTCGGGTCGGGAGGCGTTGGAAATCTAAGCGATGCTCCAAACTCCCTCGACTAGACACCCCATATAACTTTCGGACCGACATAGAAGTACATGACATCCTCATGACGATTAGCTGGTAATAAGAATTCGTCGTAACCCAGCAAAGGCAGTACATAGGGTCTGGTTGACAAGCGGAAGCTCGGGCGATATCATCTTCGTGTCGACCTTCGATAAAATGAGCTCGAAAGGGAAAAAGCTAGAAGCCGGTCAGAAGCCCACTTGCGAGTTCTCGGGAGAAAGAGTTTCCCTTGGGGTCGATACGTAGTGCTTTCGCTTTAGGAGATCCTGTGCGGGCCACAACGACGGTGAGGTTCCTCATAGTGGCCCGTCGATATAACATCTTGTGGGCTGAGACCACTCCCTGATACCCGTAAGGGCCGTCTCCTTAGCCTATCATATGATTATCCATTGCTAGCGAATGGGGTAGGAATGGTTCGAGGAGATCGGTCGCGTGGCGAGTCTTACTCGGCAACAATGAAACAAGCGGTTAGCGACATCTACATGGACGGGCTCGACATGAGAGATGAGGTAAGCATCAGAGCTACGCCCTCGAGAAGAACTTCGAGCAGTCTGACTTGACAACAAATGGAACATCTCACTACATTGGATCCCAATTGTGGCGTCGGGGACCTTATCCACTTCTTGAAAATGAGCCATGTAGAGGTATTTTTGAAGGAGGATGGGAGGGTGATACCAAATGGTAATCATGCACATTAGAACATATTACATCATTCTAACGTCAAATAGAAAAGGAATTTATTGAAGATAGAGACAATGAAATTAACTCAAACTTCTCCAGACCAAACATCACAGTAATTTTACAGTGGTTGGCGATGTGAGTCGCATCAAAAAGCAAACAATGAAACGCGTGGATTCTCAATCATTAACAAACCTATCAAATAGCTTTCTTATAGTAGATGCCACGAGTTGACCCTGAGCTTCTCGACTTCATGGATGCCTTACGGGGATATAAGCGGATCATAATGGACCCAGTGACCCGAGAAGACCTCATTTGTGAGTGGGAAAGGTACGTACTATTACCAGGTGATGCCTTTCGAGTTGAAGAAACTATTTGGGGCCACCTGCTCCGGAGGCTAGTGAACAAAATGTTCGAGAGCAGCGGTGGAGCGACTATGGAGGTATATATAGATGACATGTTGGTAAAATCGATTAGTTGAGATTGGCATCCACGTAGCCCACTTCGTGAGTCGTTCAGTCTGAAGGGTATAACATGAAGCTAAACTGACGAGTGTGCGGAGTCTCAACCCGAGGAAGAAGTTCTTGGGTTTCACTTAGTCATTCTTGGGGAATAGAGAGGCAAATCCAGGACAAGATAAAGCGTGTTAGACATGCGACCGCCTTGAGCACCAAAGGAAATCCAATGCTGGCCGGGAGAATAAGCGCTCCCGAGTTGTTTGTATCCCAGATCGAGGAAGCAAATGCCCATTGTTCTTTCGAGGTTCTACAAGGCTTTCCACTAGGGCGCCAGTGCGGCGTTGCGAGCCAAGCAGAGTTCTCCTCCCATCTGGTAAGCCCTTGAGAGGAACTTTCCTTACCCGCTGTTGGCCATCTCGAGATTTCTCAGTGTATACTGGTTAGAGAAGCGAGACGAATACAACAAGCCAGGTCTACTCACTGCGGCCCAGGCTCTAAGAGGGCGGAGGAGAGGTATCAGATGGAGAAATTAATCTTAGCATTGGTAACCAACGGTAGAAGGCCGACCATATTTCGAGGCTCACGAAATCCAATGAGCACGATAAAAGCAGATATTAACCGAGAGACCTCGGGAAGACTAATAAATAGGCCATAGAGCTTAGTGAGTTCGACATCGAGATACAAGCCGAGACGGCGGTCGGGGCGGGTCTTGGTTCATCATGGAATTTACTCCTGAATACGGCCTGGCCAAAACTACTTTCGGGTTGTTTTGAACACCCATGCGAGATTTTAAAGTAGATGGGGCCGCCAGTCCCAAGGAAGGCGGTGTGGGTGCGGTCCCCCGACCTCCCGGGAGGATGGCGTGGAATGTGCCCTCGGATTCGGATTCAAGCCTCAATACGAGGCGGGTATGAAGTCATAAGCCAGGGCTTAATCTTGCTCACTCCATGGAAGCTGATCAACTGGAGGTATGTAGTGATTCCCAATTGGTGGTGAAACATATAGAAGACTCCTACGAAGCTAAGGGTGAGAAAATGATCCTTTACTTAAAAAAGGTACGGGAATTGTGTAAACGGGTTCAGGTCAGGCATGTCCCAAGGGTAGAGAATTCGCGAGCGGATGCCCTGGCAAAGCTAGTAATAGCATCACGGGAGGATCTGGATAGGCTGAGATGCAGGTCGAACACACTCCAAAACCCTCCGGTGAGCGACCCCGATGAAGAAATTGTCGGGTAATGTCAGAAATTTGGCCCGGATGGATATCTTGGACTACTTGGCAAACCAAAATATTGCCATGATCGAAAGCCTCAAGCTCGGGGCCAGTACTTGGATTAACCATTCATCGGGATCATTTGCAAAGAGGTTTTCCCACCATCCTTAAGTGCGTAGGAGAGGGAAGGCGCCCGGTCGTGCTCGAGAGAGGTGCGCCAGAAGGTATCGAGCCGGATCCTTGGCGGCAAAGACAAGAGCCGGGGATATTATTGGCCTCTGATGCTTTCAAGATGCCACGGGGCTGGTTAAAAAATGTAAGACCTGTCAAAAGCATGCCCAGATCTCTCACCTCCCTTTCGAGCCTTTGACCTCAATCACCAGCACTTGGCCTTTTCAACAGTGGGGTTGAATATTGGAGCTACTCTGCATTAGGGAAAAGTCGGTGCAAGTTTGTGTCATGGAATTGGATTACTTCACGAGTTGGTCGAGCCAAATTCAGCGTAATCCCATGCGAACAAAGATACGTAACTTTGTTTGGCGTTCCATAATTTGCAGGTTCGGAATCCCTAGGAGGCCTTGGTATCGATAATGGGAAACGATTCGGCAATCCCTAGAAGTTCGGAGACTTTTGCCGCTTAGGAGCGGAATCAAGAATTACTACTAATCCCTAGCTTATCCACAATCCAAAGGACAAGCAGAAGTCACTATAAGGACTCTTAAGGCATCCTGAAAGACTAAGCTGGAAAATCTAAAGGAAAAATGGGTTGAGTACCTCCCTGAGGTATTATGGGCATACAAAACTACACGCAGATCAGCAACTTAAGAAACCCCATTCGCTCTAGCGTTTGGCACTAAAGCGGTAACTCCCCGTCGAGGTTGGGCTAAAATCACCAAGAATTGAGTTCGCAAATACTGAACACAACGAGGAGATTCTCCGCCTAAACCTTAACCTCCTGGAAGAAAAAGCGTGAAGCGGGTTCTAAAGTATGCGAGACTATCATGAAAACTGACGAATATATTACGACCGAAGGGTCAGGCTTAGGAGTTTGAGCTGACAAACCTAGTTAAAAAAACTCACGCTATGAGCCCGCCCACGGGAAGCTAGGACGGCGGGAAGGGCCACTGCGTGGTATCGCGATAGTCGACGACAATTATGAACTGAAGCGAAGAGGGAAAAACCTTGCCACATTCTTGGAACGCTGAGCACCTTAGGCGATTATACCAATAGACCTCAAATTGTAGCTTTTACTAAGAAATTCATAGTTTTACTTTAATAAACAGTCTTTGTGTTCATTTTTAGCGATTGTGTTCATGCATGGAAGTGGGTGAAAAAAAACAAAAAAAAAACAAACATTAGACAAGTATACACATTTCCAAAAAATTGTACTTTTATTTCAGTTATCTCAGAAGATTACAATCAGCAAAGCCATTCTCTACATATCAGAGAATTATAATTATAAGTGGATTCTTTACATCGACTGACCTCGGTCAGGCAAAATACGAGAAAGGGAAAGAGAAAGGAAAGGGAAGGAGAAAGAAAGAAGAAAGGAAGGAGAAGGAGAAAAAGGGGAGGAGGGAGGTATAATGGAGAGACGAGGACTTAAAATAATCCTTCTAGAAGTGTGCCACCTAGAACATGTTCCCGGTCTAGTTCCATCGTGGGGCGGGGACTACGGAGCAACAAAACTCCTGAGGAGGCGGGGAAAAACACAACTCTGCAGATGGCGAGCGTCGAGCCCAAGCGTCGGCCTACGATCTTGGACGGACTCGGTGCGGTGGCGGTTGAACCACTGAAGCTTCATCGTATGCAATTTCATTGCTTGGCCGAGAGGAAGAAGGTTGGGAGAGGAGTATAACACTGACCTTCGAAGAAAGGCTGTTATTATAAAGAAACCAGGACGCTTGGAAAGCCACGCAGTCCGTTCCAATTCTCCATAGATCTACATTAAAACCAAGCGCGCCTTCCCTAGGGGAGGAAGATGAAAGAGCCATGTAGCTCAGATCAAGAGCCGAGGAGCTCAGATACTAAAGAGAGCCTTGTAGCTTAGTTTCAAGAGAGCCTTGCAACTCGATTTTGCCCGAGCACCCAGCTCGGTTTCAAAGGGGCCATACTGACTTCGGTTCTTAAAAGGAACGACTTAGCCCGTAAGGCGAGTAGCGAGCCAAGTAGCCTTGCAGCTCAGTTTCAACGAGATATGTAGCTCAGTTTTAAGGAGACATGTAGCTCAGTTTCAAGGAGTCATGAAGCTCAGTTTCAAAGGGGCCATGCAGCTAGGTTCTTAAAAGAACCTGACAGCCCAGAAGGCCAAGTAGCCAAGGAGCCATGTAACTCAGTTTCAAAAGAGCCTTGCAGCTCAGTTTCAACGAGCCATGTAGCTCAGTCTCAAGGAACCATGTAGCTCAGTTTCAAGGAGCCATGTAACTTCAGATTTCAAGGGCCAGCTCGGTTTCAAAGGGCCAATAAACTCGGTGCTTAAAGAGCCTGACCGGCCGAAGGCCCGAGTAGCCCGAGGAGCCATGGCTTAGTTTCAAAGAGCCTTGCAGCTTCAGTGAGCCATGTATTTCCCGGTCTCAAAGAACCATGTAGCTCGGTTTCAAAGAATTTATCTGACTCGGTTCTTAAAGAACTGGCTTGACTAGAAGGTCGAGTAGCGAGGCTGGCTCGAGTTTCAAAGGGTTATGCGGCTCGGTTCCTTAAGGAACCTAGCTAGAAGCGAGTAGCCAAAGAGCCATGGCTTAGTTTCAAAGAAGAGCCTTGGCACAGTTACAATGAGCCATGTAGCTCGAGTTTAAGAAAGCCCGCTAGCTCGGTTCAAGAAAGCTGTAGCTTCCGGTTCCAGGAAGCACCTTGTAGCCAGTTTCAGAAGTTGTAGCTCGAGTTTCAAGGGGAGCCATGGCTCGACCTCAAAGGAGCCATACGACTCGATTTCAAGGTATAGCTCGGTTTGATGAGAAACACGATAGCTTCGGCCGTCGAGGTTGTATAGTTCGGTGTTCAGGCCATTTGGAATTGGGTGGCTGGAAGCGCTTCAACACAGGTCATAAAAGAAAACAGGAAACAAAGAAGGGAGAAGGACGGATGTCCATGGAATAAAAAAACCAATGTTGGCATTACAAATGTCCAAGGCTTAGAGCTCGAAGCAAAGATTACACAAAGGGGCCTAAATGTTTGAGGAAAGGCTCGAGCGGCCTTAATAGTCGACCTCGAAGCCGTGCGGAAGTCGAGGCAAAGCACCGGCGAGACGGGAGGAGAGCCGGCCAGGCAGAACCTCGAAACTCCCAGGAAGAGAAAGCAAGCTAAAAATTTATCGGAGACACCCTGGGGATCAGCCTCGTCCTGCGAAGCAGTTCTTCCACCTCCTTTTCATAGAATCAGGAACTAGAAAATCGAAGTCCAAACCCGAAAAAGCCTTGATAGCTCTGCGTTGGAAAGCAAGCCATCCGGAGGCCCATAAAGTGCAAGCCTCGTCCTTCAGCTTTGCTATTACTCCATCCCTATGGCCGACCATAGCCTCCCGCCTCTGGAGGTCCCCACCTAACACGTTGCACTCCTCAGCCAAGCGCTCCACGGAGCTCTCGGCTTCAGAAGCCTCTCGATGGGCTCGATCTAACACCATTGCTTTGGTGCATAACTCCTTCTTGGCAGCTTGAAACTCTTCCTTAACCACTCGCAACTCATCCTCGACAACCCTCAGGCCCTCTATGGCCTTCTTTTCTCTGTCCTTAGCTCTCGCCTTTGCGATCAAGGTGTGCTTCAGGTTGGACTTATACCCCACAACATCCTTGGTCAAGCTTCGTATCCGAGCTCTCAGCTCAGCCCTTTTGGAGGTCAAGGAAGTAACTTTGGTTTTGTATGCTTTCGATGGCAGAGGTCTCGTAGGCGGCCTCCTCATGATCCTTTTATATAAGTAGTCGTGCGCGAGACGAAGGAGTTAGCAGATAATATTAACACAACGACGAGATGGGTAAAAGAAGGCGCTCGGACATACCAAGATGGTTCCTTGGAGTGATAGGGCCATAGCCTCCTCAACGCACAGAGCTTCCACCTTCTTGAGATCAAAGTCTCGAAGGATAGACGAAATAGCCTTAGTGACGAGCTTCACTAAGGGCTCCAGACAGAGATAGGAAGAACTTTCAATGGAGGCTCGGAAGCCCCTCTCGAAGAACCCTTGGCTCCTGCAGCAGAGGATGAGCGACGCTACACACCCGCCTCCACAGACATTGGGCTAAAGAGGGTAATGCTTGCCCTCGCACCCGAACTTGGGCTGGCGATCCTCGCTCCTTGATGGGCGAACGCGGAATAAATGCTCCCAACTTCGGGACCTTACCCATGGCTGGGAGGTTGCTCTCAAGAGGGTCCTGAGCCTTGCGCTTTACGCTTCTCCTCTTCTTCGCCAGCGACTCGACACGGGCTTGAAGTTATTCCAGAGTTAGCTTCACGACAAGAGGCCCCCCAGGAGAAATTTCCATGGTAGGGAGCGGAGGAGATCTCGAACGAGGGGAACAAGAAGGGCTCACACCTAAAGAGCCGGGAATGTCCGACTTGATCAGATCATAATACACTTGAGGGTGACACTTACTCAGACAGCTTTACTTCCCTGTCCTCAGGAGTAAGGTCAGGACGGATACTTGAAAGCAACACAACAAAGTAAAAAACATAACATGACCTTGAAAAAATTGACCTCTACTAGCATAGACAGAAAACTCAACGGGTTCTGGGGCGGGTCCATGCGTCGAGATCCCAGCGTGTCGTCTTGGTCGGCGGGGGATTATTCCCAATGTCAACCCTTGACAAATAAATAATGCTCTTTCCAATGCATGTGGGAAGAAGGGAGGTCAGAAATGATGGAGTGCAGCGGTGGCAGCTTCGAAATCTCTGAAAAGCCTTTCGAGGCCTCTTTCCACTTGTGAAGAGATCAGCGTGAGACATACTGGGGACCACTGAGACCCTTATCCTGAAAAAAACCAAAGGCAGGCTAGGGCCCCAGTTGAGAGGCTGGGACGGACATACGTTGAACTGCTGTAGAACGCTTTTGATGAAGGGATGCAAGGGAAAGCGAAGACCATTCTCAAAGGCCGCCTAAAAAAAACAGACCATCTTGCGAACGGGAACAACATAAGAAGTGAGGAGGTTAGGACACTAGATTCAGACGCTAGAGGGAGGTCTATAACGAATAGCAAAGGTTTTAGCGTACGTGGGTAACTTTGGCTAAGGCTCAGGCATCCACTTTGGCGGCCCTGAGTATTCGGACTGGCAAGGGATACTGTCTAGCTAATCTTCTCCTTGCCCTTGCATGGCGGAGGAAGATAACCTGGAAGGACCCTGAATGAGCTGACGGAGATGCCGGTCAGTTGCTGGTTGTTACGGCACGAGACTCCTGAGCCTTCCCTCTATGCTGAGCCACAACATGTGCGGCGGAGAGAAAGAACGAGCAAAGCAACGAAAGAGGCGGGGACCCTCAACCTAACACACCCTAACAACCTGAAATTCAAAACAAGGAAAAGAAAACAGGTGAAGAAGAAGGAAGACGCACCGAACTAAGAAGGAAAACAGCGACCCACTAGGAAGATGGGACTGACGAGAAGCACCCTGGCGGTTTTGGCGCGTCGAAAAGGCTTGCTCAAACTCGCGAGAAGTGGAAAAGAAGTGCGATACAATGAATGTTTCTAAAGGCATGAGAAGCAATCGTCCAAATGGACCTGGCAATCGAAGAGCGCCATCATTATCCGCAGATGTTTAGCGGCAGCAAAGCCGAGATCAAACCACCCCCTGCGAAACGCATGGAGCGCGGCGATCAGCGGTCGGCCCTTACCTAGGCGGCCGGCGAAGGCTGAGAGTGGGGTAAGGAGCAACATATACCGGGCCGGAGCGCGAAGCGAGCGCGAGCCAAACCTCGCGCTATGAGGAGTTGGGGCACCAGGACTAAATAAAGAATGAGCCATAAGTGAGAGGGCGTCTTACCCATGCCAAAGTACATGGGCCCAAGCCCAGAATTGAAACCTCCTTGCCAGGTAATCAAGAGATATAGGTGGCCCAAAAACTCGTGTAAAAGGAAAAGTGCCCAGTCTCCATGATTCGCACCCCACAGATTAGGAAAGAAGGATTTTACATGATCACGACACCTCCATTATCCCTTAAGAGTCACGTCGTGATGAGAAAGGCTCCTCACCAAATGAGGAGATCAGTATCACCATCTAACAAGGAAGTAACCACTATTTCCCTTATAATCTTGAGCCCGTTCCATAATAAAAGTCTGTGACGATAACGCCGCTAAAAAGCAGTTGAATTCTTTCCTTCTCATAAGAAAGAAACTAACTTAGCCATCGGACGACGGCCAGAGCACACGTCGGATCACCCTTTTTATGCGGAGTTGTAGGTTGTCGAAGCGATCGATCAACAGTTGGCTGGCGACCAGAAGCTCGACCCGGTATCGATAAGCACCATCAATTTTTATTATTTTTAGTTTTTATTTTTATTTTCCCAGGCTCATCTAATAGAGACATGTGGGAGTATGGGATGAGGCAGATTTTCTAAGGTATGTGACAACAAGATATAAAAAGAAAGGGAATTCTTGGAGAAGGGAGAGATCTTTTTGGGGGCAGACCCGAGAGAGTAAAAACGAGAGAGAAGAGACAAAAAAAAAAAAAAAAAAAAGAACAAAGGAAAGAAGGAGGGAGATTTTTCTTAAGGAAGAAGGCATTGTTTTCCCAAGAGGAACACGGGAGTAAAGCTGGAATTTGAGTTGGGGAAGAAGAATTTGCAGTAGGGGAGGCCAGCTTGGGACTTGTAAGACTGGTTTCTTCTTTTGCTTTTTTCTCTCTCTTCCACATAATCCCTACATGCTTCCCATAGCGGTAGGATGCGAGATATGAGCAGGGATTAAAATATCGCAAAATATCGATGATATATCGTCGATAGTTCGGGTGTCGGGCTATCCCGACACGATTTTTGCAAATTAAAATCGTTTTTTGGAAAAATCAGAAAAATATCGGTCAATATCGGCGATATATCGATATTTTCTGGAATATATCGGAGCAATGCGGGTTTGTAAAAATTAAAAAAAACCAAAAGTGAAGCTACGGTCGATATATCGTGATATGTCTATATCGGCCCGATTTGAATTTTGGTTTTCTGTCCGGCAGCGTGGTTTGGGACACGTGGAAGAGCGAGATTTTGTCTCGAAATTCAAATTTTCAACAACTAGTAGGCGATCGGCGATCGATTCAATCGTGTTGATCCAGCGGCGATTTCAATCCCTTTGTTAATGGCTATATTTTTATCGGCGATTGGATTTTGAATCTTTGACTTGATCAACGGCCCGAATTGATTTATAGCAGTTGAATCGAATCTAATGGTCGAATTTTGATCAAAATCAAATCCAACGAACATAATTCATTTTTAAAGGGTTTTGACCAAAAAAACGGCTAGTTTGACTTTGAAAAACCTATAAATAGCCATAAAATCATTTGTTTTCATATCAAACTCATCCATTCTCTCTCAAACAATTTTTCATTTTTTGAAAAGTCTTGGAGAATAATATTTTTGTCAATTTTTGGTGTTCAAGTCTTCCATTCAATACATAATTTCTGTAACTTAAGGCATGTTTCCATGTTAATTAATTTTTTTTTACATTTGTGCAATTTAGTAATTAAATTAAGTTTATATTTAGATTAAGATTGTTTATATTTAGATTACGATTTAATTTTAGTTTATATTTAGATTAAGATTTAATTTTAGTTTATATTTAGATTAAGGTTTAATTTTAGTCTATATTTAGATTAAGATTATGAAAATGATATATGAACATATATTATGCAAATTTTATGTTTTAAATATACATTTTCTTTAAATTATGATAATTAATACAACTTTATATTTAGATTGAGATTATGAATATGAAATATAAAAATTTGTTAATTATTAATTAACAAATTTGTGAAATGTCAAAATTTGTGAAATATACATTTTCTTTAAATTATTATAATTAATGCAACTTTATATTTAGATTAAGATTATGAATATAAAATATAAACATTTGTTAATTATTAATAAAAAAATTTGGGAAATGTCAAAATTTGTAAAATATACATTTTCTTTAAATTTGATAATTAATACAACTTTATATTTAGATTGAGATTATGAATATGAAATATAAAAATTTGTTAATTATTAATTAACAAATTTGTGAAATGTTAAAATTTGTGAAATATACATTTTCTTTAAATTATTATAATTAATGCAACTTTATATTTAGATTAAGATTATGAATATAAAATATAAACATTTGTTAATTATTAATTAAAAAATTTGTGAAATGTCAAAATTTGTGAAATATACATTTTCTTTAAATTATGATAATTAATGCAACTTTATATTTAGATTAAGATTATGGATATAAAATATAAACATTTGTTAATTATTAATTAAAAAATTTGTGAAATGTCAAAATTTGTGAAATATACATTTTCTTTAAATTATGATAATTAATGCAACTTTATATTTAGATTAAGATTATGGATATGAAATATAAATATTTGTTAATTACTAATTAACAAATTTGTGAAATGTCAAAATTTGTGAAATATACATTTTCTTTAAATTATGATAATTAATGAAACTTTATATTTAGATTAAGATTATGGATATAAAATATAAATATTTGTTAATTATTAATTAACAAATTTTTGAAATGTCAAAATTTGTCAAATATACATTTTCTTTACATTATGATAATTAATGCAACTTTATATTTAGATTAAGATTATGGATATAAAATATAAACATTTGTTAATTATTAATTAAAAAATTTGTGAAATGTCAAAATTTGTAAATGACATTTTCTAAATTATGATAATTAATCAACTTCTTATATTTAGATTAAGATTATGGATATAAAATATAAAATATTTATAATTATTAATTAACAAATTTGGGAAATGTCAAAATTTTGTGAAATATAAATTTTCTTTTAAATTATGATAATTAATGTAACTTTATATTTAGATTAAGATTATGGATATAAAATATAAATATTTGTTAATTATTAATTAACAAATTTAGAAATGTCAAATTTAGAAATATACATTTTTAAATTATGATAATAATAGAACTCTATATTTAGATTAAGATTATGAATATAAACATTGAGTTAATTTATTAATTAAAAATTTGTGAAATGTCAAAATTCTGTGGAAATATACATTTTCTTTAAATTAAAATTATGGATATAAAATATAAATATTTGTTAATTATTAATGTAATATGAATTATTTTTATAACTTTATATTTAGATTGAGATTAGTGAACATGAATTTATTACAATTATTGAAGTTTATAGGATGGATAGGAAGTGGAAGTACATCGGAGGTCGGATCCGTCAAAATATTGTGCACCTATTGAAGGGAACAGAAATGACACCTTATGCAATTTTTGTTGTATGATCATTAAAAGTGGCGGAATAACTCGGTTCAAATTTCACTTATCACATATAGATCTACACTCAAATAGAAAGAAGTGTCCTAATGTGCCTCCCGAAGTTAAAAAAGAAATGAGACAACTTTTGGTTGAAAGGAATAAAGCCAAAGCAAAGAAAGCTACAAATATCAAGAAATTTGATCCGAATCACAAAGACACGTGGTAGCCATAGACATCTCTTGATGACGGTGATGATGATGATGAGGAAAATGAGGAGGAAGATGATGATGCCCAGTGTATCCGCCTCGACATGAACCCTCTCGATGAGCGAAATGACTATCGGGCAAAGCATGTTGTGCATCCAAAGCCAGTGAATGGAATCGCCACAAGAAGAAGGGCTTATGAGAGGCAAAAAGAAAATTTGGTAAATCTTTTGAACTTCCTAAATTCATTATTATAGTATAAACCCATTTTACAAACATTAATATATATAATTGCAATAGGTGGGCCTTCATAATCACATCCAACCCGATCCAATAAGGCGCTGCAAAGATCTCAAAGGGTGGTAGGGTAGATAATTGATCTATCACCACCTCTTGCTCCATTATTATACAAATCTTCGGCAACAAGACAAAAGAGTGTTAAAAATATCTTTAAAGGAGGTGCAATCAAAGAAACGATGGGCCGATTAATCAGTAAATTCTTCATATATGAGAGTGTTGCGCTTAACAAAGCAGACTCTCACCACTTCAAAAACATGATTGTTGGTGCACACTGCCGGTATGTGAAAACTGCTTTCAACTTCAAATAAGTAGATTATTATCTACATGCAGTTGCAAACCAGTATAATTATTTACTTTAACTTGTAGTATGGGAATATTTTCACCATCTCCATATGAAATCAAAAACAAATATTTAGATATGGAGTATAAAGACATGAAGATTATGTGAATCTCTAAAGGGAGAAACGGAAGACTTATGGTGCACAATTATGTGATGGATGAATCGGTCCCACCAAATTGCCATCATTAATTTCATGGTATATTGTAAAGGGAGCATAATTTTTCTTAAGTCTGTTGATGCATCAGATAATATCAAAGACATCAAATATATTTATGGTTTGTTGAAAGACATGATAAAGGATGTTGGCGGCAAACACACAGTAAATTGTTACAAATAACGGATCGCATTTAAAGGCCGAAATTTACACGAAGAAGTATAATTTATATTGGACTCCATGTGCAGCACATTACATCGACCTTATGTTTGAAGATATTGGTAAACGAGAAAGTGTTTCCGACTTGATTACTAATGCACGAAAGATCACAAACTTCATTTACAATCATGGTTGGTTGGTTGCAACAATGAGAAAGGTTTGTGGTGGAGATATTGTGAGTCCAGGGGCAACAAGATTTGCGACAAATTACATCGCCCTAGCAAGTCGTATAAAAAAGAGAGCTGATTTGAAGAAGATCTTTATTAGTGATGAATGAGTTTCTCATAAGCTTAGTTGGACGACCGTTGACGTATGCCGGGCGACCTATGTTTAATCATTCATATTGGGAGAAGGTCTCTAACTTAGTGTTAATCTATGAGGCACTATATATAGTTCTTCGCATTGTTGATTCCAAAATCGTCCCAACAATGACATTTGTGTATGAGTTGATTCGAGTGATGAAGCAAAAGTTACATGCACTCAAAGCCAAAGAATGGGCTAAAATGATTATTTATGAGACAACGTTAGGATAAAACCTCAAATATCCTCTCTTCACAAGTGTAACTATTCCATATCACAATCACTTTTAAAACATATCATTTTCCTTTTATCACATACTAATTCTAAATCACTTTTGTAGCATATTATCTTAATCAAAGATTTCAATATAGACCTGGAGTTAGTAGTGACCTTGAGCTACTCCAAGTTGTTCATGAAGTATTTGGAAAATTATCTGCTACTACTATAGGTCTTGGTCATATTGGAAATGAGGTATATCAATAGACTATACTTCTAGTTAATTGATTCAATTTATTTGGTTACACTTACACATATATTGATTTGTCAAGTTCATTTTGAATTCATAGCTTATGATGTTTCGAGATGCCAAAAGGGGATTTGGTGATCGAGCAGCAATAGCATCAAGAGATTTAATGGTTCATGGTGAGTGTTGTTTCTCATTAAAAGTTTAAAAGTAAAGTTCATTACCATGTTATTATTAGATTTTGAATGTTAGAATTTTATTGCAAAGGAATGGTGGTCTTTATGGAAACCACGCCTCCCACATCGATGAATTTGGCCCTAAAGTTCTTCCCAAACAACATCATCTTCAGCATGTAAGAGAAATTGGAGCACATTTGCTTTGATCCATACAAAACAAAGAAATCGGCTAGCTTACCCTCGGCTCCAACAATTAGTTTTTTGTTACTACAACATGAAACTAAAGATACGAGATATGCAAGCAGAGACTGATAAAGTTGCCGAAAAAGATTACCTTGATTTACTCGACATTTCAGCCGAGTTTGAACAAGAAGATATTAATCAATTATTCCAACGCGTTGCACTCTCCATTTAGACGATGAAATGGAAATCCTGATCCAATGCATTCGTCACACATGTTCGAGAAGGTGTGTAGATGTTGACTCGGTTTTATTTAAAGAAGTTCAGTAGCGGAAAGTTTCCAAATAAGAGGACTTAGAGATTTATTTTAGCATGTTGTCACTTCTCAATTCCTTTGATTCAAGTATTGAACATAGTAGACTCAGTTTGTTGGTACTTCTACTACAAAAGGTGATGGCTCAAGAGGAGCAGGGAACCAATGATGGTAGTGATACTGAAATGATGGTGGGGATAATACGATCGACAACAAAGTGAATATCCATTGAGTCCATTCACTAGCAGTACATTTCACACATGTTACACAAGATTAAGACCATGGTCTAGAGAGTCGGGTCCGTGTATTGGAGCCGTTTGAGTTTCATAGAGGTCGACGAAGAAGGATGACACAACACAATGAAGATTCGTTTTCGGATAGTTTTGAGTCAATGAGCATTGACACTCAATATAATGATTCATCCAATGATGCCAACGTTTTTTCTCCTTACACAATGAGTTATGGTCAACCTTCTTCACATCCTTCAGATTCCATTGGTGAATATGGAATGATTAATCCTTGTTTATTGCACAAATGCCATTCCAAACTCCATATCAAATGCAACAAGGATTTCAAACAAGCATGTGGGTGAACCTCAAATTTCCTATCCATGGAAAGGTTGTGGGTACAAGTTAAGACATTTATACATGACATGTTCGATCTTATAATCAATATTATCGGAACACTATGTCTTGGTATGAGTATTGTCTTCACCAATATGGGATCCCTTCTGTCAATAAATGTTGCAATGGAGCCACATCGATCTTCGATTTGGTGAAAGACCATAACAATGTAATATTAATGTTCATATTTCATTATTAATGTCATTCTTACACTTTTATAAAGTATTTCCATGAATTTCAAAGTATTTTTGTTAATTTATGATATATCGATATTCATGTAAAAATATCCACCGATATATCTCCGATATATCCAATATATCCGTAAAATCCAAGTACCGATATATCAGTCGAAACCGATATTTTTAACACTGGATATGAGTAATAGATGAATGTGTGGTTAATAAATGACCAAGAATGTTGTTTTAAATCTAAGATTTGTTCATGAGCGCCTTTTGCTTACAATTCTTGGGTCTTACCTTAAATGAGATTATGGCCTCCCATTATGTGTATAGCTCCTTAGATGTCATTCTATCAGTGATTTTTTTTTTCTTTTGTATATTGCTTATATTGGGAATGAAACTTTATTTGAATTTGGGTATATTAAAGAGTATGAAAACAGAGTGAGAGACAGAGTTAAGGAAATGGGTTAGAAACGCAGGGGAAAGCAAGGAGAGGGGATTATGGGATAGAGAGGACTCCGATATGGGTTTAGTGCTTCATTTCTTCTTACTGAAACCCATTATTTCTTGGAAATTTTATAAACATCGTAAGTCGGTTTTTTTTAGTATGAATAATTTGGAAATAATTTCGGTATAGTTGTGATTACTGTTTCATTTATTGAGGTTACATGAGTTTCCATCTCGTGCGGCTCGCAATTGCGACAATGTGTTGCTTCTGCAAGATGTTTGGAATTCTGGTGATGGGTTTTTGGGTGAGGTGCTATGTTTTTATGGCTATTGTTTTTATAATTACTTAATACGCCACCTTCTTCCTTTTTGGATGGGTTTTGTATCAAGTAATTATATTACATAGTTAGGATTTTGGTTCTACAAAGATAGAAGTGAAGAGGAAGAAGGTGGTGAGGAGGTGTAGAGAGAGTAGAGAGAAGATATTATCTTGTAATTCAAAATGATGTGAGAATTTGGGTGAATATATGCAAAAGGAAATTTTCGAAAAATAATAAAGAAATTAAAAAAAAATCTTAAAAAAATATAGTTTGAAAAATAATCTTAAATATAATGTAGTTTTTTTCACATCAGCAAGATACGTAACATTCAAGCATGAAAAAATTTCAGAATTATAAATGCATCTTTTCAAAAGACACTTTTAATATAAAATTTTAATAATTAAAAAAATGCTTTTTGAATAGACACTTTTGTGAGTATCATGACTTTTTAGGTCTAGACCTATTGTTCAATAGGCTCGCCGCCGGCGTAGGCCCACTGCATGGCCCGTATCATGAAGCGGCTTAAGGTGGCCCACTATATTAAAACCACACGGGAACCCACCGAAGGTGCAGTCCTAGAACTCGTCTAGGATCCAGAGTCCCCCTAGCCAGCCATCTTACCGCATATGAAGAATTTGTTATGGGAAAATACACAAAGTGGATATTTATCCCCGAATTTCCTGATTTTTAAATCCTTTATTTGGAAGGATAATCCTTGATAAGAAAAAAACATATTTTATTCCTTATTTATTTGATAAAGGGAAAAATAGATTTTATCCTTTATTTCTCAAAATGATAATCCTTGATAAGGAAAAATATATTTTATCCCTTATTTCTTAAAAAGATAATCCTTCTTAATTAGGAAAAACAGATTTTATCTCTTATTTCTTAAAAGGATAATCCTTAATAAGGAAAAACATATCTTATTCCTAAAAAATAAGAACTAGTATTTGGGAACTGGAGTTCCCTATAAATTCTGAAAGATCCCCATGGAGCAGAGGCATGCAATTCCAAACTATCTTAATCTCATATTCCTTCTTCCTCTCTTATATTGCTGACTTAATTCATCTGAGAGAGCATGCCTGCGCACATCGTCTGGCTTACAGATTCGCCTTTTTTGCGTTCACATAGCGCAACTAATGCCCCGGAGATCAGACAAACAGATTGGTTCTTACAATTTGTAAAACTTGAGAAAATTCTAATTTTATGAAAAAGGGTAAAATGGTAATTTCGGTCAAAAATTTGGAATTTTTCTAGATCTCGAATGACGAAACGGACTTCACCGTTGCAATCGTCTTGCGAAATCTAGTTACTACGTCAAATTTCGAGACAATTGGAATTTCACGTATTATAAGACCATGTGTCGAAATACAGATGACAAATACATATGTGACACATGATGCGAGGAGAGGCATGTGATGCGATGCCGCCACTCATCACGTGATCCACGCGACATGTCACATTTAATAGTGAAAGATAAGAGATAAATTACTTATATTAAGCCATGCGTCAAGTAGTCCTTAAAGTCAAAACAACGGGACAAAAGGACAAATGAAAAGAAAAAAAAGAACACTTCTCTTCTTTTGGCCTGCATCCGCAGCGAAGAAAAGAGAGTTTGTAGAGAAAGTCCAACTTCTAGATTTCGTGCGTTTCTGACCATTGGTTCCCGTTGGAGCAAGAGGAGAAGTCGTTTCTACACGCAAGGGCTACGCGCTGGACATCGATTTTCATGAGTTTTGACAACTCCAGAGGTAGTTTTTCCACTTGGCTTTATTCGCGGCAACCATTTCCTACGGGTTAGGATATTTTGAGGCATGAATGATCGTCTTTTCAGTTCCAAAGATTGGGATTGAGAGAGAAAATCCTCAGGGAGCCGTGGAACATTGAGACCTAGGTTTTACTGCTCATGTGATCTCAGTGGCTCAGGTTGCTGACTGCTCAAAATGAATTGCTTAAATTGTTTATTAGCCCATGTGAGTTTAATGATGTTATTACTATGAATAAATAACATGTGGTTAGTATGTGAATTTTGTTAATATATGCACGACATATATTTCAAGATGCTGTCAGATGAAATTTAAGATAACGTATTTCATATGCACCGGGGCACCTTAGAATAGTAGGTGTGAGTGCATGAAAAATAAAATCGGAGGGTTGTCCAAACAATGAATTCTTTTGTAAATTTATAAAAATAGAATTTATTCGGAAAGTTGTCCGAAGAATTATGTTGGGAAATTGTCCAACACCACAGCTGAGACCTATGAACTGTTTCCCTGAGAGTAACCCAAACAAATTCACATCCGAGATCGTCCAAACAGATGAGCACTCCAGGGCTGCCCACAATTAAAACAAATATTTTTGTTGAAGATAATTCTTCTGCTACATGGCATAAAACATGTGTGAGGGAGTCGCGAGGACTCGAGACATGGGATTGAGCATGTAGATATTCAAGTAGGACTGCGTATCGTTTAATGTGTCGGGATCACATTACACGCGCACCTGTTTTTAGGCAAATCACAGGAATCTCAACCACCAGCATTGCCCACCCACGGGAGAAAATTATTTCAGGTACAGGAGTGTTCGATACACAACGCCTGATCAGAGGCCGCTTAAGAAGAAAGTCGGATTGTGGTTTGAGATATTTTGTAAAACATAAGAATTCTTAATGTTCAGATAAGAGCGATGTAATAACTTTGGAAACTATGGTAATATAGTTGATTATATTGTGAGTATGATGTGCAGCCAATGTATAATTTTTACTCATGTATGGGTCTCATGATACGGAGACATTACTGTGTTTTTCTTGCAGTTGATTTGTGGTCACCCGACCCTCGAAATGGGGCGCTACATAATTGGCACCGTATGGGAAATCGGTTGCAAGTCTCTGCCGACGATTGTAAGAGCTTTAGCTTCAACGGTCATTCAAGAATTTCTTCGTCACCGGGAGCCACGATCCCCCTCTATTCCACACCCCGATTCGTTCGTAGTCGTAATGTCACAACTCGTTGATCCACCGCAAAAGATCAATTCCTGCTGCATTAGGGCGTGGAGAGAAAGAAGGAGGAAAAATCAAGAAAGTTGAAGGAGTTGCAAAGTCATGTTGAACGCTCACAACGAGATAATGACCAAGCCATGACTGACGGAGAAAGCCGCGAACTGAAGAGGTATTATCAATAAAGCCTTCAAAGCATTTCTTATCAATCTTTGCAATAGCCCACTCTACAAAGTCCGTATATATGCCGATGTCCTCGCCGTCTAGTATATAATGCCCAAATGTTCATTACAACTGCCCTGATTGAGGTTGATGTCCGGCTTTACCGGTAAGATGGCCGATGCCTAGCCAGTTCACATAAAGCCTGTGTAAGGTTGATGTCCTACCGGCCCAGTATGGTTAATGCTCAACTGGCTCATTACAAATCCCGGGTAAGGTTGATGTCCTACGGGTATAGAAGAGTCCAAACTGTGGCTCTAAGCCTGTTGGCACTTTCTTAATGCCAAACTTATGGCTCTAAGTCGTTTGACACTTTCTAAAGGCCAGACATGTGGCTTTAAGTCGTCTGACACTTTCTTAATGCCGCATTTCGCCTAAGTCGCTCCGACACTTTCAAAAGACTGTGAATGTGTTTAGCTCCGTCGTCACTTTCTTAATGCCAAACTTCTAGCTCTAAGCCGTTTGGCACTTTCTAAAGGCCAGAATTGTGACTCTAAGCCGTATGACACTTTCTTAATGTCAGACTTTTGGCTCTAAGCCTGTTGGCACTTTCTTAATGCCAAACTTTTGACTCTAAGTCATTTGGCACTTTCTAAAGGACAGACTTGTGGTTCTAAGCCTTATGACACTTTCTTAATGCCACTCTAGCTCTGCCGTCCCGGGCACTTTCAAAAGACCGTGCCTCTAAGCCCCAAGGATTACCCTCTAATGCCAAACTTGGCTCTGTCGCTTTGCACTTTCTCAATGCTAGACTTCTGGCTCTAAGCCGTTTTGCACTTTCTTAATGCTAGACTTCTAGCTCTAAGCCATTTGACACTTTTTTAATGCCAAACTTATGGCTCTAAGTCGTTTGACACTTTCTAAAGGTCAGACTTATGGCTCTAAGCCATCTGACACTTTTTTAATGCCAGCCTTCTGGCTCTGAGTCGTTTGGCACTTTCAAAAGACTAGACTAAGGTTCTAAGCTTGTTGGCACTTTCTTAATGCCAAACTTATGGCTTTAAGCTGTTTGACACTTTCTAAAGGCTAGACTTGTGGCTTTAAGTCGTCTGGCACTTTCTTAATGCCAAAACCATTGTCTGCACTTAAAAGATCATATTATGGCTCTCATTCTGCACTTCCTTAACGCAATACTTTTATTCTAAGCCGCCCGACACTATCTTAGTGTCGCGACTTCGCTCTAAGTCGCTTGACAATTTCAAAAGACCGTGACCGTGGTTTCAATTGCTTGCACTTTCATCGCATCAGTTTTTCCAAGTCAGTTCGACACTTTCAAAGACTAGGACTGCGCTTTAAGCCTCAAGAAGCTTTCACTGCGTATCGCTTTAAGCCGTCTGACACTTTCAAAAGACCAGACTGTGGCTCTTAGCCTGCTAGGACTTCATTAATGCTAGACTTCTTGCTCTAAGCCATTTGACACTTTCTTAATATCAGACTTCTGGCTCTAAGCCGTTTGACACTTTCAAAAGACCAGATCAACTGTGGCTCTTAGCCTGCTGACACTTTCTTAATGCCAAACTTTTGGCTCTAAGCCGTTTGACACTTTCAAAATACCAGACTGTGGCTCTAAGCCTGCTGGCATTTTCTTAATGCCAGATGACAGGCTTATAATGAGCGTGTAAAAGTTACGTAAAAGTGTAGGCCCATACGCCGTGGTGTATACGCACAAGTTCATGGAGCAAGGGCTCACAGTGTCGTTCTATGAAGAGAAGCGTGATGAATGCATAAGGCCCTAGATAATATTTTAATACATTTATGTGAATTATGATTAATTTAACTAATTTAGGAAACTATCAAAATATTGATTTAAAGCAATGATGAGAAACAGGTTTTGCCGCTGTTCGCCACACTGGCGATTTCCGAACTATTATATGATTATTAATTTATTTGGCAAGGATTTGAGCATGGCTGATCGTGGCTTATGTGATTACCTCCTCTCGAGATATATCCGCTTTATCTCACCAGTTAGTGTAATGCATCTCACCGACCGAACTCCGAGATGCATAAATATGCAACCTAATGCTGTCACTTCGAACCCGGATATCTCCATTCTCGACACTAAGTGCTGCTTTACCCATGTCCCTATGAGTCATCTTCTCGATCTCACTAGTAATAGCATGCCGAATGACCAAATAATAACATGTGATTAAATTAAGAGTAAAGAATCATATAAATTCATATCAATATTAAATAAACTACCAATAGATTAATCCATATCGGTGCTAAGTAGGTTACAAAACCCTAGAAAGAAGAGTTAGTTCATAGTGATATTCATTATAGACTGAAATATTTTTAACATAAACTGAGTCAGGGAAAGAACTACAGAAGAAGCCGTCTTCGTGATCTCTCGGAATCCGTCTCCATCAATTATGTATGTTCTTCTCTTTCCGTTTGCCTCCCGATTCCCCCCCTTGTTGCCTCGAAAATGCCTCCCTTTTATATCTCGGGACGCGGGCCCATCATTGGCCCAAAATTCCAGGCCATTTAATGCTCCCGATTCTAAAATAAAACCCAGGTTGAGCTTCATCGGCGAAGAGGCCCACGTCGCGGAGTGCACCTAAGGCCATCGGGATTCTTCCTCGCCGGTTCACTGTAGCGCAGACCTCCCACGCCGGCCGCGACGCTGCCACAAAGGTGGAGTGCTTCACTGCTATGGGTGTCCTGCTTTTCCTTCTCATTTTCTTCTCTCGTCTCGGTCTTTCCCTTCGTTATTTAACTTCCCTTTTGCTTATTATATCACTGAGTCCTGCAAAACATTATAATATGGAGGATTGCACATTGTCAAGGGACATGAATGTGGATCATGCACTGAAGAGAAACACATAGAAATCTTTCATCGAAATGCATGCATAATTCACACCTATCAACACCTGTAACTTAGTTTCTGCTTGTCGCTACAAGAACAGACTTCCAACCAGGCACGCGAAGAATAAAGCGTAATCCAATACCGGCCGATATGGGTCCAAGACATGATACCAAGAACAAGGGGTCAACATGAACCGCTCCTTAGATCTGTGGCTTACCTGTGCTTGTTTAATATCAAGAATCAGATTGAGTTAGTCTCGCTGACTACAAGTCAACCCCCTTTTTAGTGTTCAATAACCTTTCCCAAGGAGTCTATAGTGCGGTTGAAGTGTGATCTCCAATGTATAGCTCGACTTCAGTACCCCTAAACTTGAATTTAACTTACCTATTTGGAATAGCTTAACACAGAATGATAAGAACACACCCATTTATTCACTTCAACTAACCTAAGGGGATTAACCCTAAGATAAAAATGAAAGATCACTAGTGCCAAGAAGTTTTAGGTGAGTGGTTCTGTAGCGGGGATCCATTGGTGACTCCCCACCAGTTGGTTAAGGGCACCGACATTCAGTTCCCCTCGAACTTCACCCCGAACACTCAACCAAACCTCGAGGCCCTAGAATGTGGAAATCATCCATCCTCTGTCCTATGTAGTGGGCAGTGAAGTCAATGGCTCCCGGCCAATTGGCCCAGGGCATTAGGCTTTGAAATGCCCCTCGGACTGTGCCTGGGATTTTGATTGAATGATCAACTTATTCCAAATCACAAGCTCATTTTTGACAATTTTCTTTTCTCTCTTTTTTGTTTGTTTTTTTGTTTTTTATTTATTTTTTATTTATCTTATTTAAGGCTCAAAGGTGATCATCTTTTTTTAAGGTGTCCCATCACTTAGGTGTTTAAACTTTCCAAGGTTCGTAGAACTCTCGTATGCTAAGCCCGGAGTCTAGGCATACCCTGAAGATCACGTGTGTGCGCGCGCGATAGCTTACTTCGGGAAATGGTTTGTTGACATCTAAAAGAGGTGACCAGACATGGTCATTCTAAACTTATGACAATGCAGTCTTGATCGTCAAACAACCTTGGAGTTCCCTAAATAATCTCTATGCAGTCATTCTACGATCACGATGACCCCCCTTTTTGCGATCATGGCTAAGACAAAAGCTAAGAAAAGTTTATACCACATCCTAAAGCTACCAGACCACACTAATGCCAAAAGAAAACGTGACTAAGACATAATGAACAAATACTAGGTCCTAAAACATGCTAAAAAATAAAACTAACAAAACATTTAGGATAAAAATAAACCTAAGCCAAACAATAAAATTAAGCCAAACCGTCCACCCATTACCCTCAACTTAACCGACAAAGGTCCTCAAATTACGAGAGGGAAAAAGGTGACAGAGGTATCGCCCTCGAGAATCACTATGGTGGCAAAGTGGGCGGCGCATTTAAGGTGAAAAGAGAGTAGTCGAGCCAACTCCGCCGCGTGACGCGGTCCCGTCGAGCGACGATGGCCATCTCGACCTTGAGGGCGTCCATATCCTGACTCAGGGCAACATAGTGCTCCTGAGACTCATCCTAATATGCGTTAAATTGCACGGTGAGCGCATGAATATGGTCTGCTAGGGTCTGAGTCGAACTGGAGGGGACCTCATGTCAAACCTTGGAGAATTCAAATTTTCTGAAAAATTGTAAAATAGTAATTTTGATAGAATATCGGAATTTTTCTAGATCTCTGATGATGAAATAGATTTCACCGTTGAATTCGTCTCGCGAAATCTAGTTAACCTGTCGAATTTCGTCGGATTTCGAGACAGTCGGAATTTCATTTTTTTTGAGGTATCAGGTGTCAAGTGACACATGGTATGACATGTGATGCACTTATGGGAATGGCTCATATTGAGCCAAGTGTCAAGTGAAAGAAATAATAAGAAAGAAAAAAAATAATAATAATAAGGAAAATAAAATAATAATAATAATAAAAGAAAAAAAAAGAAAAGGATAAAGTCAAAAAGGAGGTGGGGAAACGACGGAGAGAGGGAGAGCGTCTAAAAGAGAGATTTTTATTTTTTTTATTTTTCTTCTCTATGGCTTCTTTCTCAGATCTATAGAAATCGTAATCATTACCTGAGTTGCATAAAGTTGATCTACGTGATGAGAGCTACGCGTGGACACTAAAAGCTTGGAGTTTCGTCAAACTTCACGAGGTAGGGAATTTTCCTACTTGTGTTATTTCTAGCTTAAAGGCCATTTAATGGCTTAGATTACTTGTAGGCCTTGAAAGGCTATACCAAATTCCTCAATTTTTTGGACTCCGAGTGTAGGAATTTTAGAATTTTTGAGACTATTTTCTGACAATGTATTGAATTTCTGGACTCAGCTTGACAAATTCTAGCTGAATTTTCGAGAATGTTTTACGCCTCCAGCCGAAATTTCGTGATCGTTTCTGATGGGGCTGACTGTGTCGAGGTTTGTTTCTTGATCCCTGATCGATGTCTTCGGGTTTTGTGGTGTGTTTTGGTATCACAATAATTTGGTGATAAATCGAGAAGGGACCAAGAGGTGCCTTGTTTTATATGGGTCCAAGATTTGGGCCATTTTGTGTGTTATTATTGTAAAATATTAAATAACATGCTGTTGTGTGTAAAAATCATGTTAATATATGTTATTTGATGTATTAACGTGGATTGCATGGATGTAAATTATAAGTAAAAATTATACTGTCCATGTGTATTAATGTTTCATGTAGCACTATATATACATGTAACATGAAGGAAAATGCATTGGCATCATGCATTTCATATGCACGGTCACATCACGTCAAGTCGGGTGTGGGTGCATGGTATTGAGTATTCATCGGTGTTGGTGAATGGATCGTGAGCTTGGAAAATGGAACAAAGTCTAAGGTTGAGACTCACGGAAGTGTAAATTGATCAAAATGATAAATTACATGTTTTAGGCGGAGCAAGTTGGGGTAGATCCCCCCAGGGTGAAAGACCCAAATGTTATTCACGGTTAGACATGGTTCCCGACGATAAGTTCGCAAAAATGTTGGAAAGACGTGAGGCGCTCCCATGTGAAAACCCGAAACTGCGGCCCACAAAAAGAAAAGAAAATCATGATTTAATAACCAAAGATTTGAGGTTTGTCCAATGGGTCAGAGTCACTGTTTAAACACCGATGATCCGGGTTTTTCACAATTTGGCATTCCAGTGAGGAGCTTCATTGGGACTCGTGTTGTGATCACAGGGTCGATCTCATGCATGACACATAACATTTCATAATGCCGCATAAATTGTAAGGAAATGTGATTTATGTTTACGTGATGTCATTGCATGTGCATTTTAGGTGGAGTAACCCTCGTAGGAGATTATCACTATCAAGTTTGCTCACCCCGCTAGGACCCCCTTCAGTCCAGGTCCAAGCAGTAAAGGACCCGCATATGGGATGAGAGCCGAATATAGTTCATGTATACCTTTTTGTTGTATAAAAGGACTATTGATTAAATAGTCTATCATATATCTTTGTATATTTGTGAATTAAATATGCAGGAATATGTCTTAATATATTGAGATAAATGAGTGTGATATTGGGACACTGACATCCAGGTTTCCCACAAGGACGAAGTTGTCACTGGGGACCCTTGTAGATAGTGTCGCAAACATGGTATCGTGTTACAAGTCACGAAAGTACCTAGGCCTGAGGGACATGGGTTTAGGGCCACCTACTATTGTGGTGAAATTGATACTCAACGTCATAGCTTGGCATGAGTTTGTGCGGCACTAATACCTGGGAGTTCACGTGGATTCAGTTTAAACCACTGCATGCATGATGTGTTGTGTCTGGATATGTGTTCCATGGTTGTGATTGTATGATTGTGTGTTACACGTTGCGTGGAAAACATATACACGGTATAATGAATATGGGAAATGTGATTGCGTGGTTATTGTGCGAGAAGTGATATGCATGGCATAATGTATATAGGAAAAAAAGTGGAATGCTAAGGTTATGAACTATAACTTAGGGGTTCGGAAAATGAAATGACCAAGAAAGTTTTGAATTTTATTGAAATAAATAAAAGGAGTGGTTGGCAATTAGCACCACTTAGGTGATGAACGGGTTGGTTCATGGATGTCAAGTCTATTAGTAATTGACATGTGCGTTACTAGTTAGACTGGAAATGAAATTGAATAAAGTTGTTGCCATTTGACATGTGAAGATGGCAAGTCGAGGACGGTAACGTAGAGGTTGTCCATGAGGTGCAGGTTAGGCACCACCTGTTTTTGACCAGCAAGCCTTTGTTCAGGCCGTTGGGGTTGTAACTGCTGCCATTGCACAGGCTAGTGCAGTTGGTAGTCAGGGAGGTCTAAATAACCTCCAAAGGTTCAGGTCACATCACGCCCGACGCTCATTGTGGAGGATCCAATGGTGGCGCGCACTACTGGTTCGGGCAGACAAGAAGGTATCGAGGCTATGGATATTACCTCCGATAAGTGCCAAGATCAAAGCCACAGATCTCAAAGAAGAGGGTGAGTCCTGGGCGCGTGGATTCAGGCTAAGACCTCTCACACATAGAGGACAATGACTCAGCGTAGTCCGCGGAGCTCTTCATGGGCAAGCATTTTTCCGGCCATTGCTAGACATGAGGCGCCCAGGTCTTAGAGCCGTTCTTACAACTATGACAAGGATGCAAAGACGTGGCCGATCACCGAGTTGGAACGCTTGGGATGACTATGCTGGGCAGAAATTCTGGCCAAGGTCAGAGGTTTAAGAATGGGCCGGTTGTCCATTCGGGAAGATCATAGGCTTCGCCATGTGACCTGTGACTTTATGGTCGAGGCGCCAAGACCATAGAGCAGGAGGTAGATGATGCACCGAGCATTCGTGATGCAGAGGCTGGTAAGAGGAAGGTGATAAGCCTCTTCGAGCCTGGGAAGAGGCAGAGTGGACTCCCCCTGTCCCAATGAGTTCCCTGGGCCTGACAGGCCACGCATGCCGATGACATGCTTCTATTGCCATGAGTTTAGACACATGAAGAGGGATTGCCCGCGGAGGCAGGGATCCCAGGGTTTTGGGCCGACACAGTCCCAGTCATCAGTAGGACAGGCACGAACTCAGTTTGTTGCTTCTCACCCTAGTGTGGGTAAGAGGAAATCCGCTGGCCATGCAGTACTATGCCGCACTCTCCGCGCATGTATGGGCCGTAGGGCCGTTATGGGTCAGGTCGGGCACAGGCTTGTTGCCGTGAATTGGGACTCAGGGCGTGTCTAATACCATGGTACCGCAGGTCACAGCGTGAAGATTCGGGCCGATATGTGGTATGTTTCTACTTCGCATACAGTTAGATGCATTATATTCATCATTACATCTTGTGTGATAGATCTGGGGCTCGAGTGTCGAGGCCTCCGAAGAGCCGCCACTAAGAAAATTCCTCCCTGTGATCTAGGTGAGAGCCGACCGCATACGTAGAGACCGTGAGTCGCTGATCTCGTGGGTTCCGCTTCATGGTTGGGTCACATGTGCAGGCAAATTGCATTTGTATGTGTGAGGAATTTCGGGATGAAATTCTTTTAAGGGGAGAAGAATATGAAACCCTAGAAAATTCAAATTTTCTAAAAAATGGTAAAATAGTAATTTCGGTAGAAAAATCGAAATTTTTCTAGATCTCGGATGACAGACATGTGGTGCACTTATGAGAATGACTCACATTAAGCCAAGTGTCAAGTGAAAGAAATAATAAGAAAGAAAAAAGTAATAATAATAATAAGGAAAAGAAAATAATAATAATAATAATAATACTAATAATAATCATAATAAAAGAAAAAAAAGAAAAGGATAAAGTCAAAAAGGAGGTGGGGAAACGACGGAGAGAGGGAGAGCGTCTAAAAGAGAGATTTTTTTAAAATTTTTTTCTTATCTTCGCTTCTTTATCAGATTTATGAAAATCGGACCGTAGGTTTTCGTCAGAGCAGAAGGCAAAGTTGATCTACGCGACGAGAGCTACGAGTGGACACCAAAATCTTGGAGTTTCGTCAAACTCTACGAGGTAGAGAATTATCCTACTTGTGTTATTTCTAGCTTAAAGGTCATTTAATGGCTTAGGATTGGCTTAGAGGCCGTGAAAGGCCGTAAATTTCAGTCCCCAATTTTTTGACTGAAAGGTAGAATTTTTAGATTGTTTTCTGACAAATGCTGAATTTCGATTGTTTTTTATACCCTACCACTTTGTGAATGTTCGCATTGCCCAGATCGAAATTTCGTAATCGTTTTCATTACTTGACTGTTGAGGTTTGTTTTTGATCCCGATCGATGTCTTCGGTTATGGGTGTGTTTTGGTATCACAATAACAAGATGAATCCATGAAGGACCAAGAAGTGCCCCGTTTTATATGGGTCCGAGATTTGGGGGCCATTTTTTGTGTGTTATTGTTGTAAAATATTAAATAACATGCTATTGTGTGTAAAAATCATGTTAGTATATGCTATTTGATGTATTAATATGGATTACATGGATGTAAATTATATGTAAAAATTATAATTGTCCATGGTGTATTAATGTTTCATGTAGCACTCATATATACATGTATGATGAAGGAAAATGCATTGAATCATGCATTTATATGCATGGTCACAAGACATCAAGCTCAAGTGCATGGTATTGAGTATTCATCGCAAGCAGGAATGGTCGTGAGCTCAAAAAATGGGACAAAGTCAAAGGTTGAGACTCACGGAAGTGTAAATTGATTAAAATGATAAATTACATGTTTTGGAAGGAGCAAGTTGGGGTAAATCTCCCCCAGGGTGAAAGACCCAAATGTTATTCACGGTTAGACATGATTCCTGGCGATGTAAGTTCGTGAAAATGTTGGAAAGACGTGAGGCGTCCTGCGGTGAAAACCTGAAAAATCCGTGGCCCACAAAATAAAAGAAAATCATGATTTAATAAATTAAAGATTTGAGGGTTGTCCAATGGGTTGAGTCATTAGGTTAAACACCGATGACTAGTTTTTCACACTTGGCATTCCAAGTGTGAGGGAGTCGGTTGGGACTTAGGTTGTGATCATGAGGGGTCGCATCTCATGCATGACATAGAACATTTCATATAATGTTGCATAAATTGTATGAAATGTGATTGATGTTTACGTATGCCATTGCATGTGCATTTTAGGTGGGAGTAACCTCAGAGGAGATTATCACTACTGGCTTTGCTCACACTGCTAGGACCCTTCGTGCACAGTCCAAGCAGGTGGTTGACTCGCATATGAGATGAGAGCCTGATATAGTTCATGTATACCTTTGTCAGATAAAAGCTGACCGGCTGACAAATGGGCCTATCATATATTTTCAGATATTTGTGAATTAAATATGTAGAATAGTCTCAATATATTGGAGACAAATGAGGTGATATTGGGGACACCAGAGCATCCATTGTTTCATAGGGAGATGAGCACACCTGACTGATAGGTCACACCGTGATCGCCGTGCCTGAGTCACCCCACTGCGCCGGCATCCTCGTCATTTCTCTGCGATCTCTGTGGCTCCTAACTTCGCCTCGGGCAATGGTATGGGTAGACGCCGCTGCACTCCGCTTCCTGAGTCCAACATCGGGACTTCGCCACTGGGCATAACTCGAGTAATCAACGAGGGGTGGATCGGCCCCGGCGTATCGCTTCCTTAGGTCGACTAATCAACCCCTCGGCGATGGACCCGACATCAAACTTCAAGCCCCGTCATGGTGATAGAGAAGGATCGCCTTGTCCTTCTCGTGGATCAGGCAAGATGAAAGGTAGGCTTGATTTTTACGCACAAAAAATTATACCAGGCCTTAGCCATCGGCGTGAGGGAGTGCATTTGAAAATTGGTAAAGTCACTCGTCGACGGGTCGCATTTTTAATACCCTCGCCTCAGAGCTCGTGATCGCCGCCCATAACTGTGTAGTCCGCAACAAGGCTCAGACTCAGACTATCGTCATCTAGTAGGCTGCAGTAACCGCTGATGGCTCGCATCGACCCACTTGCCTCGGACTAAAACGATGGTGCCGACTTTGAATGGCAGGTTGGAGTGGAATTCCCGCACAACCGGGGCTACTCCGAGGACAGGGGGTGCACAGAGTGTATGCCAACCACGGTTCTGGATGATGAAGTTGAAGAACGCATTAGAGGTTGGAAAACCTCGTTCCGGGACAAACGAAAGCCAATGAACAGGACTCATGGTAGACGGCTCTACTACCGAGATATGAACCATGGGGATCCTTCGATAGGAGGTGGTGCCGCCGTGAGGCGGAGCAGATCCCGCTTTCTTTGTCAGGTCACTCATGGAGCCACAGAGTAGATATAGGGTTAGGGTTTTAGCAAACAAAGAAAATGAGGGAGCAAGTGAAAGGGCAGCCAAGAATTCGTGTAGGGGGGAAAATGAAAAGCCTATGGGGTTTTTAAAAGAAATAAAAAATTTTCGTTCGCTACGCAGCGGTGAAGCATGCCTACGCAACATCGTAGAAATTTACGCTGCAACGTACCCGAAATTTGGAAAAGACCTATGCAACGGCGTAAGGTGCCATGTCGCGGCGTACCAGAAAGTTTGAAAAACAAAATTTTGTTTTTTTCCATGCAGCGGTGTAGAGATCTATGCGGGGCGTACCAGAAAGTTTGGAAAACGTTTGTAAAACATGCATTTGGCTTTCTCACACTGTAATTAACATGTAAACCCTTTAGTTATAGTGTTCGCACCCTTTGGCAACCCTGAAAAACTCACAAACACATTAAAACAAAACAAAAGTAGAGATTCCAAAAGCGAAAAATATATAGTAGAGCAATTAAAAAGACCGAAAATAATGCAAGTTCAAAGAAGAAGGGGATCCCACAATAATTGGGTTGCCTCCCAAGAAGCACTATGTTTAATGTCGTTAGCTAGACATTCCTGCAACGTACAACACTTAGAATGGAAAAAAAAAAACAATTGACTGTTGGTGACCTTCCACACCTTTACTGTCCTGCTCTAGGTGTGCTTAGAATGGTGTCATGTTTTCCTGTATGGAATTCTCCTCCAAAATACGGTTTCAATCTCTAGGCATTGACTTTGAACTATCCCTTCTCTGGATGCATTCTTTCAACCCCTCCATAAGGAAATACTTGAACCATTGTGAACGGACCTGGCCATTTTGACTTCGACTTGCATGGGAAGAGTTTCAGCCTAGAATTAAACAACAAGACTGTCACACCCTGATTTCCACGGTGTGATTTATGTTATTTTACCATCTCTTTTTTTTTTCACAACTTGAGTCTCTAACATAGGACTCTTTCAAAATCCAACACTTTCTTTGCATAAAAAGGGGCGCCTCACTAAATTTTACAGCACCATATATATCAACCGTATTTCTTCAAACCTCGAGTCCAAACTCCACTTGAGTACGCCTAGAAACGTAATTAAAATTCAACCTGTGTCTCAAAACATATATATACATCTGTACTCGAGGTAAGTCCTCAATGCACCCAAGATTATACACTTACACTTGATCAAAATAATATTTACACAAATCCTAAAACTTTCTACAAAGTGTCCTAAACTAATCATAAGTCAAATATACAATGATCCATGATCGATATGAACCCGTCCAAAATATACAAGGTGAACCTCCACACAACACTGGGGATGTTCCTCAAAATGAAGGTCCGACCACCAAGATGTTAAGGTCGACGCGACAATTCCCCAACCTCCAAAACCCTACAAGTCAAATCCTCAAGTCATGCAACCAATTCGCATCGCATCTAAGGTGGAGGGAATAATGGGGTGAGTTTGACAACCCAGTAGTGAATCCCATAACAAGCCATGCTTATAAAAACATTTCAAAAATACAAATAATTCAACACATCTCAAACATGAGCATTTTCACCAATAGGTTGATGTGGAAACAAATGGATGCAATACTACCACCATCTCGACTTCATCGACTTTGGCTTTCACCCAGACTAGCCGATCAATCCCCGAACAACGCATAAATTGCTGGACTTACTACCCGTGTGGATATGCCCACATCCCGTATAACGACAAATTGCCGACTTACCACCGCCAGGATATGCCCACATCCCGTATATCTGTGACCTTTCTGGGACTACAACCCAGTGACTAGTCATAGTCCCGTGTCCACTACATCAATCCGGACTCTCACACAGTCCCATACCCATGTCATGCTTTAAAACAATTTCATAAAGCATTCATCCACATGTGGATATTTAAAAACATCATGTACCAAGCATCTAAAGAATTTGTTAGATATAAAAATATGGCCACATTTAGCATATATTATCATTAGAAAATCACACAGCTTCGCTACGGAATTATGCTGTAATTTCAGCAAACCATGGTATAAGTTGGAGAAGGTTACAAGATCCCCTACCTTCCTTGGATTCAGAAATCCACAAGTCTCCCAAGGAAGTCAAAACCGAGGCTACTCCAAAGGATCTGCAATTAACAAGTTATAAGATTTCTAGGCCTCTCAAACAACTGGCACATAAATTACCCAATTGGTTTATTACATTATTTCACCACTAATCACATATTCTTATACCCAAACATAAAACCTTTTGATCCTTCAAGAAAGCACTTCTGCTAATTTTCCTACTAATATCAACATTTAAGACTCTTATTAGGGTAACACAAATAGCACACACAACACTTGTACTTGTTTCAAATTTCATCTCAAGACCCCTTTTTTTTTCTTTTTTTTCCTTAACTACCATTTTGACCAGCCATACACGTTCTTTTTGTTCATCATGGTCTTCTCGACCAGAAGTTCTCCCATCTCTAGCTTTCCATAGCCTCTGAAATCAGGTCATTCGGACTCCTCGTGGAATCAAGAGTTATGGTTTTTACACTCCGACCTCCCGAGACCATTTCCTAGACGTAACTGTGTCCCTCACTCACCCTTACTTTGACGAAATTATGGGAAACAAATGAGCCATACCTTGGGCCATTCCTTTCTTCATGAAGTTATGCCCCTATGTGGCTACTTTGGAGAGGGATTTTGAATCATCATTTGGATCAATATAACTCAACTTATGACTAAAAACAAGGAACCCATCTCTGCACATGGGACAGAATCTCGTATCTGACTTTCTCAACCTCAAATTCAAGGGTCTTATGGTAGGATTTAGTTCTGGTTACTTCTAGACATTCTAGTTGGTTAGTCTTGGCTTTCTCCAACTAGAATCATCCAGTTTGAGTTCTTAGGCCAACTTATGGCCAAAACATCACATGGGGTCAAGGGAAATGACAAAGACCTCCTCGACACACACACACACATGCCATCTTCACAAACTGCTCCTTACAATTTGTAGTGGTTCCACCAAACACACCTTTCATCAAATCTAGGTTAGGGATGTAATCCCAACAAAACCCTAGAATATAACCAAAAGTCCATAAGAAATACAACTAAGGCTCCAAAAGATCAGTTTACATACCTTAGTGAACTTTTTTCCACCAAACCAAGCTTTCCTTCAAGCCTTTTCCTCCTTCTCTCTAGCTTCTCTCTAGAACTCCTCTCAATTTCTAAATTTCCAGAATTTTCCACTTCCTACAATATGTTGTTCAGCATCAAAACCAGAGAATATTTACTTACACATGGTGCCTTTCTCACTTATTCACATGTGGTCAAGATCTCCTGCCAGCATGAGCATGAGGTACTCATGCCCTCATGATGCCATATTCACAAGGATACACTTTAGTCCTCTCCACTAACAAGTTTTTCAAAGTGGTCCTTCAACACATACTTAATTACAAACCCTAACAAAACCAATTAAACTTACCTTAATTGCATAATTGACCCACATGCCATAAAAATGCAATCTAACACACTTTGCTAATCCTCTAATTAAACCAACCATTAAGATGGCTAATCTTAATCACAATTTAAATATCATAGGGCATAAGTTGCATTTGCTCCCCAAAAATCCTTACTTGAATATAACAAAACATATACCAGGTGTTACAAAGACTTGCTGACCCGACTTAAACTCTTTCCTTACAATATGTTTGTCATGCCAAGCTTTCTTGTTTTCCTTATAGATTCGAGCATTCTCAGAAGCCTCATTGCAGAATTCATCTAATTCACTAAGTTGTAGCATCCGCTTCTCTCCAGCTACTTTACTATCCATGTTCAGCATCCTAGTTGCCTAATATGCTTTATGTTCCAATTCCACCGGCAAGTGACATGCTTTCCCATAAACTAGTCTAATGGTGACATACCCAATGGGGTTTTTAAATGTTGTCCCGTTATGCCCAAAGTGTCATCAATCTCTTCGACGCCTTCAGAATTCAAATACACCATAGTAGTTTTTAAACATAATTAAGGTATATTATAAGTGCATTTTGAAATTTTTTGCAATTATTATTTTGTTAAGTGAGAAAATTTTGAAACCCATAATTTGTACAAGATACAAGGGTAAAAGTGGAATTTGTCAAAACAGGATACAAAAGTTATAATATAAGAAGATGATATGCTATTATAGAAATAGCATAAGTTGTGGTGCAAATAGAGGAGAGTTTGAGGACCAAAGTGTAATAAAAGGAAAATTAAAAAAATCAAAAGGGGATAAGATCAAGTTAGTCTCTCATTTTTGGAGAGGGCTTGAAAGTGAAGAAGAAGAGAGGAGAAGAGAAGAAGTAGAGGAAGAAGAAGAAGAAGAAGAAGAAGAAGAAGAAGAAGAGGAAAGGTAAGGATGACTATGATTTTGTATGGATTTCTATGGATTTGTATGGATTGCTATGGTTTTGTATGGATATTAGTTTGTTCTATTTCTAGGGTTTAGGTAGGAATTCATCCTAACCCTAGATTTGTTGAAAGTTGGGTTAGTAAAACCCTAGTTGGTATAAGATGAGTATGGAATCCTCCCTTTGAGTATGGATTCTGGTTTATGATGTATGGATACATGCTCGTGTTAGGAAGTTAACCTAACTTACAAGTATCTGAGCTCGGGGTTTGGAAAACCCCTACCTAACTGCATGTTTGGTTTGCTAGGTTAGAACACACTGGGAGATGTTTTTCTCGAGAGTATACGGAAGCCTTTTGACTTTGTCGGATTTAGAAAAATGGATGAAATTAGCACCCGCAACTTTGGGGGTCCCCACGCGATGTAGGGATCCTACGCGAAGAATGAGGGTCCACTCGCGACGTGGTCGAGATGAGAGGCTCGACAAGTCTCGGTACGGCGCAGCACTATTCACACGATGGAAATTTTCATGTTTTGTTTGCTTTGTTTCTTCCGCGTTCGAGGACTTTGCTACGCCGCAGTGCACCGGTCTCATAACATGGAAAATTTTGTGTTTTCATTTTGTTTTTCCAAGGTTCGAGGACTTGTCCATTAGACTAATGAGGACCCCAGGGTATGAAAGGGTCCATTCATGTTTGTAAGGTAAAGGAAAATTAGACCGCAATTCTGTCAAGCCGCCGAGGCGGCGGAAGTTTGGCTATTGGAAAAACTTAATGCCCTCTCTATGATAAAATAGTAAGTTCCCCGAACACATATAATCGTAGGATTGCCTAAGACCGGATATTGGAATGACACGGAACCTTCAAGTATGTAAGGCATGTATAGTACTTCTATACTATCTCGATTAGTGCGATCGACACTCTCTAACTCCGTGCTCTGGGCCAGAAGTTAGTACTCCTCGTACTCTCGCGATTAGTGCGATGACACTCTCCGTCGCTTCGACACTCCCGCTTGTGCTACTTCACACCTCAATACTCGACTGCACCTTCGGGTACTTATTGTGTTGTGTCCTCCTCATTTCTTATTAATTGTCTAGGTAGTCAAAACAATTTATATGATAAGAGTCCACATATTAGAGTAATGTGATACTGCTCTGAACATACCATTTTGCAATCTTTATACAAGAGAGTAAGCCTGTAAGCATCTATGGTGCATTCCGTATAAGTATAAGCCCTATAGTACCTATAGGTACCTCCAGCTACAAGTATAAGCTCCCTGTAATCCTCTGAGATCCCCGAACAAGTATAAGTTTGCTATAAGTACAAGTATGTGTATAAGTTTGTTATATGAATTCATGAAAATGTTGATATCCTAAGCATCAGATATTTGTTACTCATATATGCTTACCGTAAAATGAGTATTAATGCACGTAACGTATACGTATAAGTCATATGTTTCCCACTCAAGCTTGCTTAGCAATTCTGCCTTAATCCGTGTATTGTGAGGACGCGTTTCACGATCTTCCGCATACTGCTGGGTCAACAAACTAGTAGGAGTTCATCATAGTAGGTTTTGCGCTCTGATTATGTAAATGTAAATGTACAGTTTTTGTATATGTATATGTAAATGGGACTCAGGACTGTATGTATTGACACTGTAAACACCACTACGGTGGTAGTTTTATTTTGTATCTTTGTATATGATATTTTGATTCAGTTATAAGACTTGGGCTCACCAATGTCTGAAAAAGCAAGTAAAGAGTTTTAGTATAGTTTTGCGCCCCCTTCATTGGCCTAGGCGGGGGTTGGGGGGTGTGACACTTTCCTTGAACTATTGACTGTTTTCTCCAGAATGGACTTTATCTCTCGGTTTGACACCTTTTCTTGCCCATTTACCTGTGGGTGGTATGTGAGTGATGTGCGATGCGCGTGGCATATTTGCAAGACCTTATCAGCGACTTGTTGAAATGAGTATCTCCATCTGTGTGTCGTACTCATGGTGCCAAGCCATGTCAATATGTGGTTCGCGAAGGAACAGCTACCACAACGCATCATTAGTGCGTGTCGGTGTTATACCGCCCGTTTAGAGGCGTAATCCACTACAAGAATATATAGGTTATTGAATGAAGGGGGAATGGACCCATAAATCCATCCCCTGAATCAAATAGCTCAACCTCTAGAATTGTGCGCATGGGTGGTTCATCCTGTTTGGAACTGCTTCCCATTATTTTGCATTTATCATAGGTAGATACAAACTGGTGAGCATCCTTGAACAAGATAAGCCAGTAGAAACCTGATTAAAGTACCTTTGCCGTTGTCCTCTGGCCTCTAAAGTGCCCCTCACATGATAATGTGTGGTAGTGATTCAGAATACTGCCCATTTTGTCTTTCGGTACACATCCTTGTATGATCCATAATGCTTGTATAAAATAGGTTCAATGATAATATTGCTTGAGTGTGCGAGAACCTCTTAACTTACATTGGTATTTAAAATATGGAGGGATCACCTTAGCCACTAAGTAATTCACATAGTCGGCAAACCATGGAACAGGCTTTGTGTCTTCAATTACTAAGAGCTGCTCATCCGAGAAATTATCATTGACATGTACCTCGTCTTTAGGCCTCAATGGGATAGATGGGTGCGACTGGGTTCTCTGTTCACTTTTGTCTTTTATCTTTAGGTCGAATTCTTACGATAGGAGTACCCACGGTATAATCTCATTCCGTCCTTTTTAGTCATTAGGTACTTGATGTTTGAGTGGTCGATATGCACTATTGCCTTATTTTAATCAAGTACGGCCCTAATTTGTCCAAAAGCGAAAACAATGTGATAGCTCTTTTTCGGTGATGGCATAGTTCGAAGTGGGCATCGTTCAGTCAGGCTGGCATAGTGGATAACTGAAATATCCTTTCTCTTTTACGCTTGTGCTTTGCTCCGTCGTATAGTCCTTGGCGTCGTGGCATTGCTTCAAACGGGAGGTCTTTGTCGGTGCTACGACTATGGGACGTGCAATCTATCCTTTAGGGTGAAAATGCTTGCACACCTTTATATCGAAATCAAATGGTGTCCCTTGAACTAGCAAAATGGACAAAGGCTTTGCGGTCGAGAAATCTTTTATGAAGCGCTATAGAACCTGCGTGTCTAGAAAGCTTCTTATGCGCTAACGATGATGGTGGAGGTAGTTTCTCTGTTGCCTCCGATCTTTTAGCTGTCTACCTCTGTTCTTTGCGAAATCCCAGGTGCTTAAGTAGTATGCCTTCTTGTACCATAAAGTGACACTTCTCCCGGTCGGCACAAGATTGGTTTCCCCATCTAATTAGCCCGCGGAGCCTCCACGTTTCAGACGATTGTCAAGGTTCCCAATCTTGAAAAGTCATCCATGAACACCTTAATTGTCTTTTGACCATATGAGAATATTAATGCATCATATAGTATTTAGAACGTGCTTGGTGCATTGCCGCGACGAAGGGCATCCGGCAGATCTCGAATGTACCATAGAGGCGAGTGAATGTCATATTCTCTGATCTGCGGGGCTATAGAATTCTGATTGTATGGGTACCCATCTAGAAACAATAGTATTCATGCCACTGCCGACCTATCTATTTATACGATCCAGTAAGCGTGGAAAATGGTCTTCCGGGTAGCCTTATTCGATTTCTTTGTAGTCGATCACGAATTCTCGACCTATGGCATTTGTTCTAAAGGCAAATGATGTCTTATTCTCTGTCTTTATCCTTGGTATTTTCCTTTTTAGGCACTACATCTTGTGCTCACCATTACCTTTATCGGAAATAGGATATATAACTCAGACATCGGTAGCCCGGTGCTTCCTTGCCCAGTTACTTCTTTCATGGTTGGATCGGTCTCCTATTGCTTCCACGAAGGCTTATGACCATCTTAGCAGAATTCGTGCACACATAGAGGGCGAATCCTTTAAATCGGCTAAAGACCTGACTAGCGCATCCTTGTGATCTCAGAGTACTCAGTAAACTATCTTGCTTTTCTTTGTTGTCGGGGGGATCTTTGAAATGATCACTGGTAAGGTGGAGGCGTCCCCAAGATAAGAATACCTCAAATGGTTGGGTAATGGCTTTTACTCCATCTTGGGTGGTTGTTCAAAGGATGACACTGACATTGGGGTATTTTCACCTAAGGGTTCATAGTATTTCCTTCTATTAGGTTGGAAGGAGTCCATCAATTTCACGTACTCTTCAGCCTCTTCACCCATTTCTTACGATTCACTGCAGCCCACGGGCTAGTCTCGAAAGGGTCGGTGTTTACTTTGGTTGGACACTATAGCCTCTACGGTCTCTACTATGAAGCATGTATCACTCTCTTCCAGGTATCTCATAGCCTCGAACACATTGAATTTGACCTCATCATCCTGCACTCTCAATTTCAACTCTCCCCTCTGCACGTCAATTATTTCTTTATCTTCTTCCATGTCTAACACGATGAAATCCGCTGGGAAGATGAACTTGTCTACCTTTACCAGAATGTCTTCTATCACCCCCTTTGGATGCTTTAGTGACCTGTCTACTAATTGGAGTGTGACTGTAGTTGGGTGAGCTTCACCTAATCCCAGTCGTTTGAATATGGATAAAAGCATGAGGTTAATACTAGCTCCCAGGTCACACAAGGCTCTCTCAAAGATGGAGTTCCCTATGGTACAAGGGATAGTAAAACTGCCTGGGTCTTTAAGCTTTTGTGGCAGTTTCCCCTGAAGGATGGCACTACATTCCTCGGTGAGATTCACTATCTTGAAGTCTGACAGTCTTCTTTTCTTCGACAGTATATCCTTCTTGAATTTGACATAACCAGGCATCTGTTCTAACGCATTAGCAAATGAAATGTTGATGTGCAGTTTCTTGAACACTTCCATAAACTTTGTGAATTTCTTGTCCAGTTTATTCTTTTTCAGGCGTTGAGGGTACGAAATTGGAGCAGTGGTTTTAGTTAGAAAGTTTGGTCGATCTTGTGATTTCTTCTTCCACGTATTTTTTTCTCTTGGGTACGCTCGGCTTCACGTCTTGTCATTTTGACTAGTGGATTATAGTTTTCTACCTCTCCTACATCCTTGCTTTGGTGTTTGCCCAGGTATTACTAATTCTCTACCATTTCTCAATGTGATAGCTTTTACATGTTCATTACCTTCTCGTCTCGGGTTGACCTGAGATTCTTGGAAGTGTGTCTGTCTTTTACATCTCGATCGACAATGTGGTCATTTAGCCTTTTTGCCTTCCCGGGTTTTAAGTTGGGCTCATGATTATGGTAGGTGGATTAGTTTCTTAGTTCTTGAGCTTAGTTTTGGAATGTGGCCTTCGTCGTTCGTAAATGTCTTGTGGGAAGTCATCATATGAAATTTAGGCTTCTTCGAATCTACTTTCTTCTCTGGTGGTGGTTTGCTTGCTTGAAGTGGTGGCAAATTATTCTAGTTGTTTCTCCAACCGTAGTTCTAATTGCTCACGATTAATGCAGTTTACCTCTCGACCACAGCCTTGATTATGATTATGATTCGCGCGTTACGGTAGGTATTACCTGTCTGCTCTATTGTTAGTTTCTTGAGTCCCATCTTGTGCGCTCTACATCTGTGTCGTGCTAACGAGTCTATAGTCGCATGTTGTCCTCCTCAAGACTTCATGATTTCCCTTAGGTTATTAGAATAGCATTCCACTTAGTACCTTCTTTGTACCGTATTTGTTTAGTTAACTTCTGCGACATGGTTTGCAGTTCACCCAAGAACTTACGTATGCGCTCAGCTATGGACTTCCTAGGTCAGTGATCTATCTGAGGCCCAGCTGATTAGTATTAGTGGTGTATCTTCCAATATCTCATAGGCTTGATATGTAGTCTTCTTCATTAGGGCACCTCATGCGAGGCATCGGGAATTACTTTAGCTGAATCCTTGGAAACCATTGTAGACGTGTGCACTGCATCCACCTAGTTAACCTGTGATGTGGGCATCTCCTCAGTAGCTCATGAAATCTCTCCCAGGCCTCAGCTAAGTTCTCCCCCTCGAATTGTTTGAATGTGTTAATCTCTTGCACCAGTTGTGCGATCTTCGCAGGTGGGAAAAATTTGGTCAGGAATTTATGCACCAAGTCATTCCATGAGGTAATGGAATCCAGTGGTTAGCTAGTCAACCAATGCTTAGCTCGTTCGCTAAGTGACAATGGAAATAGACGCAATCTGAGAGCTTCCTCTATTACTCCATTATATTTGACAGTGTCGCAAAATAAAACTTGTCAGATGTGCATTTGAATTCTCACTAGGCAACCCATGGAATTGTATATTGTGGAGCATTTGCAGAGTTACTCCTTTCAGTTCAAAGTTGTTCGCTTGAATGGGTGGTCGTCGTATAGTGGCGAACAGCGTAGGTGGCAAAAGCCGAACTCACTCGAAGTAGCATATGAGGATCATCGAAATTTGCATCACAAACGTCTTGTGCTTTGATTTCTATGATTCTGTCCATTATGTTCCATCTGTGGTTCATTCCTATCATGGAATTTCCCTTCGTCTTCTTGATTCTGCATGATTTCAGATTGGGTTGCATGTGCTTCTCTGCGTAATCGATGTAATGTCCTTTCTGGTTCAGGATCGAATGGAAGTAATTCCCTACGATCTTATCTTCGCATGCACACTATTTGCTTTCCTAAAATGACAAGTATGAAGTCGAGACCAAGTCGTAGCATAGATGGAAGAAGGCAAAATAACTAACACAAAGAAAAATAAAATTATTAATAGGTAAAAAGAAAGAAATAAAATAAAATAGATCAAAAGTAGAATCTATAGCGCTATTGTCAATATCAAAACTAAACTTCTTCCTGGTAACGGCGCCAAAAACTTGACGGGCTTATAATGAGTGTGTAAAAGTTACGTAAAAGTGTAGGCCTGTATGCGCAAGTATACGTGTCGAGTTCACGTAGTATAGTGGCTCGTCAGAAGTGTGGATTTCCCCTGAAAGAGGCGTCTTTGAATGTTGGCTTAGCGTCTAGATAATATTTGGATCCGTCTTATAGTGAATTATGATTAATTTAACTAATCTAAGGAAAACCTAATATGTCGAAAATTGATTTAAGCGATGATATGAGAAAACTGAGGTTTCTTGAGTCACCTACCCACGCTGATGGATTTTAACCTAGATGGTGTATTTATTAATATTTCATATGATTTATATTAGCGGGTTGATCGTGCCTACAAGATATTCTCTCTCAAGATATATATGTCTATCTCACTAGTGGGGTGTAATGCATCTCTGCCTCGACCCCTCGAACTCCAAGATACATAAATGTGCAAACCCTAATGCTACACTTAGAACTCGGGATATCTCTATTCCTCGATTGACCAAGTGTTGCTTTACCATGTCCTGTAGGTCACATCTTCTTTCGATCTCGAGACTCACAGTAATAGCATGCTGAGAATTGACGAATAATAACATGTTAAATTGAGGAGTAAATGATCATACAAATTCATATCAATATTAAATAAACTACAATTAATACATTAATCCATAATGAATGCTTGGTAGGGTTGACAAAACCACAGAAATAGGATTAGTTCATGAGTGATATCCATTCTGGACTGAAATATTTTATAAGCGAGGTCATGGAAAGAACTTCTGAAGGAGTATCTTTGTAGTCTCTCGAATCGAGTCTCCGTCGATCTTCCTCTCTGTCAGTATGTTCTTCTTTCCTGTCGCCTCGGAGTTCCCCTCTTCTTTGCCTCGAAAATGCCTGTACATATCTTGGGACGTGAGCCCATCCATTGTGAGAATTCCCGGGCCATTTAATGCTCTTGATTCTAAAAGAAAACCTCGCTCTGGCAAAAGCTGGCGGAGGTCTACGCCTGACGTGCAGAAATTTATTGGATTCTTCCTCGGTTTCTTTGGGCGTAGGACCTCCATGCTACTGCGAAGGGCTATGCCGCAGCGTGGAGTGCTTCGTCGCTACGTGGGTGTCATGCTTTCCTTCTCATTCTTCTACCTTGGTCTTTCCTTCGTGTTATTTGCTTCCCTTTTTGCCCATTATATCGAGTCTGAAACATTATAATATGGAGGATTAAGCAATATTAGTGAATATGAATGTAGTCGTACAGTTGAGTTATAAAAACACTGAAATCTTCTTGAAGCAGCATGCGCAATTCACATCGATCACGGACTTACGGCTGCAAGCCGTCGACACTTTTAAAATACCCGGTTGTGGTTACAAGCCTGCGGCCTTTCTTAATGCCGGACTTTTTGGCTCTAAGCCATACGGATCTTTCAAAGAACTAGACTTTGGCTCTAATACAGGAACTTTCTTAATGTGCCAGACTTACGGCTCTCGCCGTCTGGCACTTTCAAAAAGACAGGACTACGGCTCTTCGCCTGGCCTTTGTAATGTTAGACCGGCTCTGGCACGGTGGCATTTCTTAATGCCAAACTTAAACTCTAGTTGTTTTATACTTTCAAAGACCAGACATGGCTCTTAGCTTGGCGGCACTTCCTTAATACGGACTTACGGCTCTAGCGATGCGGCACTTTCTTAATGTCGGCTTTGGCTCTAAGCCAGTCTGACACTTTCAAAGTGGCCCGTGGCTGTGCCTACCTCACTTTCTTAATGCCAGACTTCTAGCTTTAAGCCGTCGACGCACCAAAGACGGTTGGCTCTTAACTCTTGCTACTTTCATAATGCGAGACTTAGCTCTCTAAGCGTCGACACTTTCGCTGAACTGGCGTGGCTCTTAAGCTTCTTGTCACTTTCTTAATGCCAAACTTCTAGCTCTAGGCCGTTTGGTATTTCTTAATACGAGACTTAGACCCCAAGGCGTGCGGAACTTTCAAGAACCCGAGAATGTGGCTCTTTGACATTGGCACTTTCTTAATGTGAGATTTCTTGCTCTAAAGCCCGGAAGTCGGCACTTTCTTAATCTCCAGACCACGGCTCTAAGCCGTCAGCACTCAGGAATAGGCCCAGTTAGCTCTTAGCCTGCTTGCACTTTCATGAAAATGCGGACTTCTGGCAGCTCTAGCCTTGTCTGTGCCCTCACAGACAGATCTGGCTCACAGCAGTGGCATTTCTGTCAAAAACTTCTTGCTCTAAGCCGTCTAGCACTTTCTAAAGACCAGATTGTGGCTCTAAGCCTGTTGGCACTTTCTTAATGCCAGAGTTCTAGCTCTAAGCCATCTAGATCTTTCAAAAGATCAGACTTTAGCTCTAAGCCATTTGGAACTTTCTTAATGTCAGACTTCTAGCTCTGTGGTTTGGCCCTTTCAAAGACTAGAGGCTGACTCTAAGCACATTGGCGCTCTTAATCACGGACTTTTGGCTCAGCCATCTAGATCTTTCAAAGACCAAGACTTTGACACCAAGCCTGCGACACTTGTAACCGGCTCCCACATTTTATTTGGTACTTTCAAAGACCGGACTGTGGCTAGTCAGTCTGGCCTTTCAAGACCGATTTGTGGCTCTACAAACCTGTGACACTTTCTTAAGGCCCGGTTGTGGCTCCGTCTGGAACTTTTAAATTCCATCCTTTGAACTCCCTAGCCAGCTATTGTATTTACTTATGACTGACTCCATTCATGCCTTCTTATCTTCACCACATGAAATGTTGTGAGTCTTATTCCTCAGGTATTGATCTGAACTGGGCGAGAAGCTAACTAAGGCCCCTTCAACGATCTCGGCTTGAGGCTCTCTAGCTAACCCTGCTTGGGAAGAGCTGCAGTTGACTTCAAGATAAGCAAGAACAAAATATTTCTGCCAACAGCCTTTCTACAGCACGATTTGGTGTAATGAAATTTTATGGGGAAAGGGATTGGAGCCTAACTCCTGCGAGTTCTTCACTGACAAGAGGAGCTCGCTGCGCTCCTTCTTAGTGATCTCAAGCAATCGACCGATGTTGAAACCTCACGGTTCACCGCGTGTTTTATCGAACACACGTTGGTCAGATCTACCTGCCCATTAATGTTCTCTCACGGTCACTTCGGCTTTCTCGCTCGAGGTTTAAAAAGCGCCGTGTTTTCATTGAAGAAGCACCAACCTTTTGCGAAATAGAGGGCATTGTGGGTAATATTTTAAACATTTAAACCCACTACTCAATAGGCTTGCGCCCTGTGATGTCACTTTGCATGACATATCTTGAAACTTGACAAAGACCGCCTCATAAAACTACGAACCACGAGGTGCAGTCTTATAACCCATCTGGGATCAGGAGTCCCCTGGCCAAACCATCTTACTCACATTATGAAATTTTTATGGGAAAATATGCAAAGTAGATATTTATCCCTGAATTTTCTGATTTCTAAATCCTTTATTTGGAAGGATAATCTTTGATAAGAAAAAACATATTTTATTCCTTGTTTGTAACACATTAAGAAAATATCTTTTATCACTTATTTCTCAAAGGATAATCTTTGATAAAACAAATTTTGTTCCTTATTTTAAAGGATAATCCCAGCAATAAGGAAAAACATATCTTATTCACAAAATAGAACGAATTTGGGAGCAGGCTCATAAATTGGAAAGATGCCCATGGAGTAGAGGTATGCAATTCAACTATCTCAGCCTCCTTCTTCCTTCTCTCCATATTGTTGACTTAATCTATGAAGAGTTCTTTGTACATGTGCTTAGGATGCCCTTTTTACGAGTTCCACATTCGCGTGTAGGCTGATGCCGGACATGGGGGTGAGTAAATTGGTTCTTCTGACTTTCAATTTAAATTTAAGATTTTTAAAATTATAGAAAGTATTTTTTCAAAATACAATTTTAGTATTGATTCAAAACTTTCAAAATTATGAAGGTGTATTTCCAAAAGAAACTTTTAATATAACATTTCAACAATTTAGAAAAGACACTTTCAGCTTAAATTCAAAATTTTTTAAATTATAGAAAGTTTAACTTCAAAAGGCACTTTTAGGGGTGATTCAAAACTTTCAAAATTATGAAAATGTCTTTTCAAAAAACACTTTTAACATAATATTTCAATAATTTAAAAAATGTCTTTTCAAGAGACACTTTCTAACAATTCGAAAAATTGAAAGTGTGTAGCACTCCATTCCCGACCCAACCCGTTTGGCGGGTTCGAATCGAGTCCGGGTTGTTCTAATATCACCCAATCACATTATCAAAATCATTTATCAAAAACACGTCGCAGCGTTACACTTCAGTTGACATAAAATCCTTTTCAAATATGCGAAAATGTTTTTAAAGGGGTAAGCCCACTACATTTCATTCATCTGAATCTACAGTTACTATAAAGGCATATCAAGCCTTTTCAAATAGTTTACCAAAATAGATATTGGAGTTCAAAATGCTGCAAAATATCAAAGTTCAAAAGAAACAGCTGCATGAATGCACAAGTAGAACATACTCAACAATTCCTTCTTCTTTATGACTCGGCCCGGCTCTCGATCTTGGAGTATGCTTCGATGCTATATCTATCACTCGGTACCTACGCATTGGTAAAACAATGCGCTAAGCATTTTCATACTTAGTAGTTCTATACAAATCCATTCTTGATTTGATTTAATTCCAAATCATGCAATTTAACAATTCCAAAACTTTCAAATCTTTTTTGGATAGTCAATGTCAATACAATACATATACTTGTTTTATATACAATCATTTATAGTTCATTGATCATCCCAAATACTCATGTCGATAAATCATGCATTAATCAAATCATGCATTTCATAATGCTCTTTTCATTTCAATTGGAAAACATGCTTTTCGATTCCAATATTTCATAATCTCAAATCAATTCAATTTTGCTCACAAATTCAATTTAACCCCACACCTTCATTCAGGTTTGCCCTTAACAATTTAACTTATATTTTAATTATCGGGATATCAGAAATCAAACACAGTCAAGCTGAGGCTATGGTAGGCATAAAACGATTTTATAACATAATTATGGTCCAGCTGAATTTGTTGACCCGGTTATTAAATATCAAATTAATTGAGCACTATCGATCGGTCCACTAGAAATTCTTGATCGGTGTACATCAATCTAATTGTTAAATTACTTTTATTTTACCTGACAGGTATACAATCTATCCTTAATCAAATAAAATGGTTAACATTCCTATTAAAGTGTTCAAATCCTTTATAAGAAAAATATAATTATAATACATTACGTTTAATATAAAACAATTCATTTTCAATAATCTATTACAAATTTATCATATGCAAACATTTCACAATCCTTTCAGAGAATCAATTGATATCACTTTTCTTATGCATTTAGAACAAAATAGTTCAAACCTTGGCTTGAGAATGAGAAGAAAATAAATCATTAAAATTGTCTCCTTTGATTCAGGTCTTTGGAATCGACTTCAATCTTGGGCTTTCCTGTCATGACCCCATTCAATCACAATGACAATCCACATATTAGTTGGATTATACTAGGAGTTTTTGGTTGAAGTTTATAATCTCACAGTACCTTCCTTGAAAAATTTTAAGACATATGAGCCATAATTTGCTCATGCTTTACATAGAAAATTTTAGCTATGAAGTCTATTTTTTAGTGAATTGTAATCATCTCATTTGGATCACCAAACACAAGTAGCTGACATTTAATACCATTGAGGTTGATAATACTAACTCACTCGATTTACCTACACCATGTTCTCAATTTAGAGGCCTTAACTCCATAAATTGGCAATGGTCCTTCTACTCACATTTGAAGCTATGGTTCACAAGGTTTTGTATCTATTAGACAATCTAATTTGGATCTGCGAACTCAAGTTATTTCATTTTACATCCAGACTACTCTAATTTGCAAAGCAGAATCAGACTATTCTTACACATAGCTCCACTTTGACAAATTTTTGGGCACCTTGGGGTTACAAGTTGCATACACTTCCTTCAAAGTACATTAATTTACCTAAGTCTATTTGCCAAATTTTGAATCACTCAATATGGATGAGTGAAACTCAACCTGGCCAAAACACTATAACAATACCCCAGCCAGAGCCACTCTTGATGACTACCGAGCTCACCTTTAAATCGTAATTTGAAGTCTTAACTACAATTTGCTCCTTGTCTCCTCTATACATTTGTAGAACTATCTCTTATGGTTGTTACCAATTGGAATCACTTCATTTGAATGATTATAACTTATCTATAGTAAAAACAAAAACGAGTTTTTTACAAAATTTTAGCGGCGTTCTGTACAGAAAACTATTGTATTCCCACTTTTCTAAACCTTCATAAAACCAATCAAACCAATCCCAACCAACAATACAACAACCTCGCACAATCCCAAAACTCATTTTACAACGAAACAAAACTCTTTTATCGCATTTGGGGTTTTTCCTGGCTAACGCAAACGAAAGGGGTTTGGGTTTATTTCTTACCTCAAATCTCTTCCAAACTTCAATGCCAAGCTTTCTTCTTGTTTTTGATCACTTTAGGCTTTGATTTTCATGGAGCAATTCACAAATCTCCCTATTCAAAAACCCTAGCTCTCTCCCTCTTTCTCAAAAACAGGATTGCTCAAATGAGCTCCCCTTAGACCACTTTTGGTCTTAAAACACTCATTCTCTTAAGGCCATGTTGGCTCAATGCATTCTCTTTTGACTTAAGTTCTCATAAATGTTAGCTTGCCCCCATATTTCTTTCCATTTAAATTCATATATTCACTCTTAGACCTTTATTCTTTATCACAAATTACCCATAAGTCCTCTATTTACAAAATTCAATTGTCCTTTACATAGGTAAATTTTAGTCCAAATCAATTCTCATTTAGCATATAATATTTGCATTTGGCTCTTAACCATATAATTATTTATTCAATATTAATTTAACAATTCCCGGAAAATATCCAAGTTGACTCAATTTATACCTGGAATATATAATAAAATTATAAAAAAAAATTATATGGTATTTTTGGGGCGTTACAAAGTGTCTCCCGAATAGACACTTTCAACTTAAATTCAAATTTTTTAAATTATAAAAGTGTTCTTGAAATGACTTCCCCCATTATTTTCAAATTATGAAAGATTATCTTTTTCAAAATCTGCTTTTATTATGTATTTAACAAATTGGAAAGTGTCACTAAGGACATTTTTAAATTTAGGTAGGTTTTAAAAAATGTTTATTTAAAAACAACTTTAAATAGTCAAAATTTTGAAAGTCTCTTGAAAACTTCTTTTAGTATGAAATTTTGAAATTTGCGTGTCTTTGAAGATCTGAGAATTAGAAAGTCTTTTCAAGAGACACTTTACACATGGTAAAAACTACATTATATTTAGAAATATTTCTAAACCTATATTATTTGAAGAATTTTTTTATATTTTATTTTACACTAAATGTCTAAAAAGATCATATGCAACACAATTCCCATGAATGGTAGTAGACACAAATCAAATGATTTTCATCTTTAACCAAGGATAAAAATATCGGTTTTTACGGATATATCGGTACTTGAATTTTACGGATATATCGGTATTTATAAATTATTCAAAATTTAAATATATATTTAATTTATATATCAAAATTAGTTTGAAGGTATATGAAATGAAGATCTTTCATTTTCTCTCTATAAAATGTTGGTTTTCTTCAATTTTTTTAATAATTAATGATATAATTATTAAGGCATTAGAAATTTAATGATCATTGATCTTCTTCTATTTACAAATAATTAAATTATAATTAAGGAAAACTGTCTGATAAATGATATTAATTAATAAGAAAAAGACTTTCATTTCTCTCTCACATATCTTCATCTACTATTTATTACTCATTAACAAGACACACATAAATATTGTTTTTTGAAAAATTTCTCAAAAATCATCAATGAGGGCCAATATATGGATGATATATAGTTGATATGAAATGATATCAACGAAATGATTTTTTTTTTTGCATTTTCTGCTGACTATAACTTTTACGTTGCAGTTCTGATATGTAGAGCCATAGCGTATGTGTTGATATATCGTCGATATTAATGAAATGTTGCAGTTTTAACCGATGAACAATTTTGAAACATGCCTAGGCTGATTTGTAGTTGGTGGTGCGTCCCACCTGCAGTCTGTAAGGTGGAGTACCAACCCACGTTCCACTCCCAATCCCTTTATTGCTCTTTTATTTATTTAACATTCTTTCTTTCTCTTTTTCCAATTTAGTGTCAAGCTTATCTTATTCATTTTCACATTCTTTTACCAAATTGCAAGGAATAAGCTCGAACTCCTGACCAAGGATTTAAACTGAAAAACACCAAACTGCTAGGCCGAAAGTTCTTTTATGCTAAACTCTTACCTGTTTAAAATAAAATTCAAAGCTTTATCCCTTTTATTTAAAGTCGGATTTACTAAAAACAATTTTCAAATATGTTTTATTATTATTATTATTATTAGTATCACCATTTTTTCCAAATCTTTTTCTTAAAATATTTCTCACTCGTTTTTCTTAAATTTTAATTAGAACTAATTTTTCCAAACTTTTTTTAATAGTCCTCTCTCATTTTCAAAACTCTTTTTTTACACTATTTAAAAAAGTCATTTTCTTGTTTAAAAAAAAAAAAACAAATAATTACATGATCAGTTCTATGGTTTAGATAAAATGAAATTTTATGGAATTGATTCATGAACAAATAAACGAGCCTTGGTGGGGGACCTAATATCTCATGTATACATTCGACAAACAATTTGGTACTTGATTTACAACCAGTTTCTCAATCTGATTCTTAAACATCATATATTTGTTATTGAACTAACATGTTTTCAATTGTTAGGGCTGTCGGTTCACTGCAAAGGTAGGTAGTCTTCTCCTTCGACTTCGCCTACTCATTTACTTATTTAATTATTTATCATATGCTTGATGCATCATGTCATCATGATTGTTGCATGTTCTCAGTATCCATTAATTGATTAGTCAAAACTATATTTTCCTTGGTTGTTTAATGAAACTGAAACTTTGAAGGCTTAGAGGGCAATACGGTTTACCACACGTCATATTCTCAATAAGTAGCAGTCTTTGGACCTAAAGCTAGGTTTTTTGACCTCTTTTCTAAAAGAGCCATGTTAAGGTTTTCTTTCTTATTTTGTTTTCCCTTTTAAAATAAAACAAAAATAAGTGATGCTTGCAAATCGTTTTTAAAAATAAAAACGAGTATCACATTTAAAGTAGGAAACGAATAATAGCAAAAAATACGGGCTCCATAGCACTATTCATATCTCTATTTTAGAGAGTAAAAATGAAAACTATTAATTATCAATTTTGTTTAAATTTTATATAAGTGAAGTAAAAAATAGACATTATTGGAATCTCGGCTTGAATTAAAAGGAAAATAAATTGAAAAAATAAAAAATTAATTAAAAAGTGGAAAGAAAAGGTTGAATAAGGGGCAAAGGAGAAAAAGAGAGGAAGAAAAGAAGATAGAGGCACATTTTTCGATATGTCATTTTATAGACTAGGCATCATTAATTTTGAATGAAATCCTAGAATGATATCATGTTCTACATGAACATCGTAATCAGATTTCAGATCTAATGACTATATTTTTTCAATTTTGAAATGATGGTTTGTTCACTAATTTTTTTTAATATGTTTTAGTAGAAAATTTTGTGGATATTTAATGCAAGTTTGTTGTAGACTGACACAACTCGCAACATGATACTCTTTCGAATTGTTCTACGATCAAGTTCAAGAAGGAAAAGTAAAGATACCATAATCAATTATGAAATGATTGATTGATAAATCGATGAGATGAACACATCATAATCAACTATAAAATAATTGTTGATAACCTACACGCTAAGCGGAGGATATCGGGGCGATTTCAGTCATCGACCTATGAGTACGAACAACCATGCCTATTAAAATTGACAATCCGCGTCAGAGTCATATCATCCCTTTATATGCAAATGCAATGTATGTCAAATACCATTTTCTAAATCTTTTTTCAAAATCGTTTAGGGCCCCCTTTTTTTTCTAGAAATGCCTAAACCTAGGCACCGATGGCGCTAAAATTAATAGCGACCCGAGCCAGTCCGACTTCGATTGGCGAGTCGAGAGCGAACGAGGGACACTCGGTTTATTCTTTTATTTTCTGTGTTATTAATTTTCTTTTAAAAATGTCGATCCCTAATCCCATTCGACGAATAGTGATTAAACGAACCGGTTTACTTGACGTTTTCATTTATCTTAACAAAACATTTTATTATGTCATTTCGTTGCGGAAGCGGTTTCAGTTTTGGGCAAGCCCATAATCATTTACAATTTCAATCCAATTCGGTAGGGCCCATAAACATTTAACAAAATATATTTACAAAGAAGGCATTCATGCCTTTTCAAAATGATATACAAAATCAAGGTTCAGGGTGTAACCCTTTTGTTCTAAAATACCACTTGTTCAAAAGAGATGATATGCTAATGAGTATATACTTAAACGCCATTACTCTCTTTATGACTCTTGTTGTAGCGATCTTGGCCCTTCTTTTTCTTTGTACTCGATGCACGCGCATAGATAAAACTACACGCTAAGCATTTTCTTGCTTAGTGGTTCTATACAGTTCTATTCCAATATTCAATTTAACTCGACATGCATTTAATATTAAACCATGCCTAATATATCAACATATACTCATGCTATTCATTTCCGTATGCTTTCAATATACAAATCATTTACCATATCACAACATGCATTTTCATTAACAATTCATTCACAATTCAATTTACAGATTTAAGTATATATATAAAAATCCCATTTATACTTTCGTCAATGTTAGTTCTTTTCGCATAGCTATTCAGTTTACCATTTAAACGGATTGTTTGATGAATCACTTATAATATCATTTATTAATAATGTTTACATTTAACAATTCGATCTCCCATCATGATGGATCTTGTTTAGTGCCCGACTGTGTGGTATCACTTGTCGATCTCCCATCATGACGGATCCCCGTTGGTGCACACCAGGCATGTGGTATCAATTAAATGCCTTACGCCATGTAGTGGATGCCGATTGGTGCATCTAGCCAAGTGGGAACATTTCTTCAATGCCATGCGCCGCTGTGGCCGGATGCCCGATTGGTGCATCCACTTGAGTGGGACATTGGACAATTTAGGGGTGCCCAACCGTGTGGATCTTGATCTTGTTGGCAGTTATTGATATATCCAATCAATTCACATTTATAAATGATTCGTTCCCCAATGAATCCGTCTTTATCATCATTCATTCATTGATTTCAAATATCACATTTCAATTCCATATTCACTTCCATTATCTTTTTCCGAATATATAATCTATAATACTTAACTCATATACTCTTTCATTACTAGTTTCATATACTCATTCATGTACTCATTTCATAGTTACTTGGTAAACTACCAGAATACTTGAAATAAGGATAGAGTTAGAGAACAAACCGAAGCTGTCGGATCTAGCTTCCTTCTCATGCGATCTCGGTCTAGGTTAAGCGATCCATCTGCGTCCCTAATTAATAACATTCATGCCACTCAGTGGATAAACAATTGTTAAGCGATTTTAGTGAATTACAAATTTATTTTTTGTTAGCAGTCTTGAGTTAAGACACTAAGTACGCCCGAGCGAACAACCCATAGCCTTCAGCCAGTGAGTGTGATACATTTTCATAGCTCTAACCTGTTTGAACCCATTAATCATTTCTTAGGTGCACTAAACAATCGGTATATGAATACAGGACTTATGATTGCAAAATAAGCAAAGCGAGTGTTGGAACTACGTACGTGACTTTGACTGTACCGATCTGAGATTCTATACACAACAGCCTGATCTAACTTGACCTGTGTCTGATTACCAGTTACCATTGTATCTACTATCTTAGATGCCTTAACATCTGCAGAGTACACCTACAGTTTTACTTGCCCAAAAATGCGGGATTTTGCATTCTCACTCATTTTTTCATTTACAATCTTCTCAATTAAGTCCCATATCAAAATTCACCATGAATCCTTAAAACAACTCCAAAGTGGTTTAGAATCAATGAAAACTCTTTCTCTCAAGTTAAGGCTTTTCCAATCGAATCAAAATATGAGGTTAGGGTTTTGATTTTTCTTACCTTGAACCTCTTCAAATCTCTTCTTGTATGTTGTTGGGTCTCTTAGGAGCAAGAAATGAGAAGCAAAGCCAACCCAAGCCACTCCTCCTTGAAAACCCTAGATTTTCTCCCTTTTCTACTCTCCCCTTCCTCAGCAAATTACTCTCCAATGAGCCCTAAGACCCTGTCATTTGATCCTTTATAAACCGCAAGTGTAAGGCCTTGTTTGGCCACTACACACTTTATCATTCTCATTTTTATCTTTTGGTCTTAAATCCTTAAGCTTCCCTAAGGCCATGTTTGGCCATAAATCCAATTTCCATTTTGGAAATTCTAACTCTTTATTTCACTTTCCTTATCATTTGCTCATTTATTCACATTAGGATTTAAGCTATCATTTGACCTTAGGTCCTCATTTACAAATTTCCACATTTTTCCCTTTTCACTTGGGTTTTATTTAGGGTTCAATAAATTTCTCAATTTAGCATATAATATGTCGTATGCTCACTCTTTCAATTTACATTTTACAATTTATCAATTTATCAAATTACCCGGAAAAACCCAAGTTTGACTCAATTCATACCCAGAATATATAATAAAATTATTATAAAAATTCTAGGGTATTTTTTGGGCGTTATAGTTCTCGCACCTCAAGGTGCCGAGGCTTTGTCTAAGTGGGAAATTCATGATGCTCGGGTTATGACTTGGCTCCTTAGCTCGGTTGAGTCTCACCTTGTTCTCAATTTGAGGCCTTATAAAGCTGGCTGTACTATGTGGACTATCTTGCTACGGTTTACAATCAGAAAACCGGCTAACGATTTCATGAAGTATGAGATGGCTATTTCCACACAAAATGGATCTCTATTGAGGAATATTTTTCTGGTTTTCAAACTCTTTGGGCTGACTATTGCGACATTGTTTATGCTAATGTTGCCACTGCAGCTCTCTCTGCTGTCCAAGAAGTGCATGCCACTAGCAAGCGAGATCAATTCTTGATGAAGTTACGACCCAACTTTGAAATTGCACGTTCTAATATGATGAACCGTCATCCTGTCCCATCTCTAGATGCTTGTTTGAGTGAACTTCTTATTGAGGAGCAGCGTATCGTTACTCAGGCTGCCATGGAACATTGGACTATTGTTAGTGCACCTGTTTCTGTAACTTATGCAACATAGGGGAGACATACGGGTAGAGACATGTGTTTTGTCCAGTGCTTTAGTTGTAAAGCTTTTGGCCATATTGCCCAGGATTGTCGAGTTCTTTAACCTCTTGTAAGCAGGGATCATATCATCTCTGCGTCCATTCATGCGAAAGGAAGCATGATGCATATCATGTCTCTCCACTCACCTCTGGATTCTGTTTTGCATTGCTATTTGCCTCGTCGGTTGTTCCTCTTCTTACTCCTACAGCCTTAGTAAACCCAACCACACTCACTCCTAAAATGTACAGCAGGATGATTCTTTTCTTGCTTTTACTACTTTTGGGCTCGAGTAATCATAAAGTTTCTTCTAAGCCATGGTATTTTGACTCGGAGCCTCCCAACCATATGACTATCTTACATTGTTCCTCTTTCCAATATCAGAAATTATGATGGAAATCTGAAAATTAACACCGCTAATGGCAGCTCTCTGCCTATCAATGTTGTTGGTAATCTTTCCTTAATTGATGTTTTTGTGTCTCATGACCTCTCCACAAAATTTATTTATGTTGGTCAATTGGTTGATAACAATTGTAATGTCCATTTCTCCCATTTTGGTTGTGTTATGCAGGATCAAGTGTCAGGGCAGATGATCGCGAAGGGGCTTAAGTGGAATGACTCTTTCTCTTCATGTTTCTCCTTCCACTTTTTATTCCTAGTTTTCCTTTACTTTCATTTGCATGTAATGTTGACAGTTCGTGATGATGTAGCTTTGTGACATTCTGAGCCACCTAAACTCTGATGTCCTTCATACTTTGTTTAATTCTAGATTATTGGGAAATAAAGCATGTTCTTCTATTGATCTTTCTTTTAATTGTACATCATGCAAACTTGGCAAAAGTAAAGTTCTACCTTTTCCTCATCATGCATCTCATGCCTCACAATGTTTCGAGCTTATTCATAGTGATGTTTGGGGGATTGCACATGTTGTTTCTCATGCCCAGTACAAGTACTTTGTTACTTTCATTGATGACTTTAGTCGCTTTACTTGGGTTTACTTCCTCCGGGCTAAGGGTGAAGTTTTTTCAGTTTTTCAGCGCTTTCTTACACTCCTTGAGACTTAATTCTCTACTAGCATTAAGGTCTTGCGCTCTGATTTTGGCAACGAATACATGTCTAATGAGTTTAAGGTTTTTCTTCAAAGCAAAGGGATCATCTCTCAGCGTTCTTGTCCTTCGACACCACAACAAAACGGTGTTGCTGAGAGGAAAAATCGCCACCTTCTTGATGTTGTAAGAACTCTTTTACTTGAATCATATGTTCCTCCTCGTTTTTGGTGTCCGGATACACGTCGATCTACTACAGGTTGGTGTATGTTTTTATGTGATGCATTAATTTCTTGGAGATGTAAGAAACAATATCGTGTTTCTAAATCCTCTATTGAGGTTGAGTATCGTGCCATGTCGCGCGTTACGAAATTGTGGCTCGTGGTCTCATGTAGGAACTTGGGTTTTCCTCGGTTACTTCTACTCCTCTTCATGCTGATAACACTAGTGCAATTCAGATTGCCACCAATCCCATTTTCCATGAACGCACCAAACACATTAAAGTTGATTGTCATTCTATTTGAGACACTTAGGAAAGTCAGGTGATATCTCTTCCACATATCTCTTTTGATCTCCAAGTGGCTGATGTCTTCACCAAAGCTCTGACTTGACAACGACATCAATTTCTTGTTGGCAAATTGTTGTTGTCTGACTTACTAGCATCAATTTGAGGGGGGATGTTACCATATACAATTTTAGGAGTTTATGCAATTTGAGATTCTATTATTAGCTGTATATATTATCTTACCATGTATAAATGCTAAAGATTAGGAATCTGTTAGTTACCAGTATAGATGCTAAAGATTAGGAATATTTTAGTTACCATATATAGATGCTAAAGACTAGATAATTTGGGAGACTATATGTATAGTAGATATTGACAGAATCAATGGAAAAGAACTTTTCCAAAATCTCTCTTCGTATTTTTCTGTTATCTAGCATTTTGACAAAACATACCCTTTTATGTTTCTTACATTTCCACCTGTGATACGCCTTCACCAAGTCACTTCCCCATCAAATATTTTTTATTCTTCGATCTAAGATCGGTTTTCCAATGGCAGCACAAATCCATCTCGTGGGGCATGTCAGATCACATCTAAGTCGATATCTCTTACTTTCCTTTTTCTATATAATCTCACATATTATGACCATCACCATAATTACCACATTCTATTATAGGATCATATATTTATATCCATCCATGTAAAAGATGTGTCTAAAATTTAAGAAAGAGAAAAAAAAACCGTGGTCTCTCAATTTTTCCTTAACCTAGTTACTGCATCTACAATATGTCGGTATAAAAAAAAATGAAACTACAACTCAGAATTTAAGAAAGAGAAAAAAAAAACCATGTTCTCTCAATTTTTCCTCAATCCAGTTACTGCATCTACTATATGTCAGTATAAAAAAAATGAAACTATAACTCATAAAATTTTTTGAATGTTGTTTAATGTTTATAATGATAGTTGCATATACGTCATCCTAAACATGTTTCTAATATGGAAACATGAAAAGAAATAGGATCTTACATACCTTCAGTCATTGATTTTCTGAAAACCTAAAATTGGATTACAAAGAACCAACCCGTATAACCTTTTTTCTTTCCCTTACTTTTCTCTCTTGAATTGATGGAATTCTCAAAGAATGAATGAAGTTTTTGATGTGATAGAACAGTAAGAGAGGACCCCTTTATATAGTAGTTCTTCCATCAAGAACTATAGTTGTTTTCCTTCTGAAAGGTTGTCACTTTTAACTTTCAAATTTCAAAGTTTCAAAAGTTGAAACTTTTCATAAGGGTTGCACCATTTCAGAATCTTATAAAACCTTACATTCTCCCACTTGGTGCAATCATTAATAAAACCTTTGAGTTAACCATACATGAATCATAGAATAAGTCTTCCAATAATGAGTAATACCAACTATGTATCACAATGCATTTTATTTCTTAATTACTTAATGTGGTAACAAAAACTTAATGAATAAACCACATGTTTTATTCTAGGTCATATGAAATATACTTTCTCAAATGAATTAAGTGCACATGAAAATGAGAAAATAGCTGTATGTATAAGAATTTCATGAACTAAATGTATATATACAATTACAAAGAGGAAACAATCCCCATTCTGTATACATGATCCTTGAATTTCATGGATGGCATGCCTTTAGTCAAAGGATCAACTATCATCACCTGATTACTAATATGCTCAATGACCACTTGCTTTTCCTTAACATGTTCTCTAATGGCTAAGTATTTGATGTCGATGTGTTTGCTTCGACTCCCACTTTTATTATTGTTAGCGAACACTTTGCGGTTGAGTTGTCGCAAAAAAAAAATCACCGATAGCTTTAGAAATAGAATCCATAACTCTAAGCTCAGAAATGAAACTCTTAAGCCATACACCTTGTGAGGTAGCCTCAAAAAAAGAGTCGAATTTAGCTTCCATGGTAGAAGTGGCAATCAAAGTTTATTTGACACTTCTCTAAGAAACAGCTCCACTGACCATGATGAAAATGTACCCAAATGTTGATTTACGAGGAATCAACCACGACCAGATAAAGTTTGCATAGCCAGCGGATCGATTTGTCCGTCTGTCTGCCATAATCATATAATCTTTAGTTCCTTGTAGATACCTCATGACTTTCTTTGCAGCTCTCCAATGGTCCATACCTGGATTACTTTGATATCGCCCTAACACTCAAACTGCATATGCAATATCTTGTACAAACACGAGCATATAAAGAAACATAGCTTCTTTGAGAAACATATGGAATATTCTTCATGGATTCATTTTCTAAATCATTTTTTGGGCATTGATTTAGACTTAACTTATCGCCCTTCATAATGGGAACAATACTTAGTGAACAATCCTTCATTCGAAATCTCTCCAAAACTTTGTTTATATAGGTTTCCTATGATAGACCTAAAATACCGCGAGATCTATCTCTATAGATCTTAATGCTAATTACATAAGATGCCTCACCCATATCTTTCATATCAAAGTTTTTGGAGAGGAATAAACCATGCATCATTCCCTTATCATTGGTTGCAAGTAAAATGTCATCCACATATAAAACAAGGAAACAAGTTTTACTCCCACTGACCTTCTGGTATATGCATTGATCCATGGGGTTTTCAAGCTAAACAAAGTGATAATTACTCCATGGAGTTATGTACCATTGGTGGGAGGCTTGTTTAAACCGTATATGGATTTCTGGCTTGCAAACGAATCTTACATTCTGAAACATAAACCTTCAGGTTGTTTCATGTATACCTTCTCTTCTAGATCACTGTTAAGAAATGTTGTTTTCACATCCATTTGTTGCAACTTAAGGTCGAAATGTGTAACTAATGCCAAAATAATATGAAGAGAATCTTTCTTGGATACAGGAGAAAAAGTCTTCGTGTAATTGATTCCTTCTTTTTGAGTGAATCCCTTAGTAACGAGTCTCACCTTATATCTTTCAATGTTGCCTAATGAGTCTTTTTTGGTCTTATAGACCCATTTACAGCCAATGGCCTTCGCCCCTTGAGGAAACTCTACAAGGTCCCAAACTTCGTTGCTCTTCATGGAATCTAACTCATCCTTCATAGCATTATATCATAGATCAGACTCTTTACAACTTAAGGCCTGTGAAAATGTTTCAGGATCATTTTCGGCTCCAATATCAATTTCTTATAAATACACTATGTAGTCACTAGGAATCGTTGACTTCCTTTCATGAGTAGATTGTCTTAATTTGGACCATCTTCTCCTTGAAAAGATTAGGGGTCAATTGTTTGTTCAAGATTATGTGGTAATTCCTGAACTTGTTGATCCTCTAGAAGGTTCTCAGCTACTTGTGGAACTTCAATGATTGGTTGTTCAACACTAATTGGAACTTGAGGAGTATTATGGTATAACCCCGATCTGTCATATGGCGATGGAAGTTTGAGTTTCTATATGATCATGAACAAGAATTAAATCCCTGAATCGATCCCTCCCATTGATCATGTCATTTTCAAGAAAATTGGCGTTCCTTGATTCCACAATCCTAGTCGAATGAGATGGATAGTAAAATCTATAACCCTTAGACATTTCAGCGTAGCCAATAAAGAAACCACTAAGTGTCCTTAGGTTTAATTTCTTCTCATGTGGATTATATATTCTTACCTCAGATGGAACTGACCCAACCTTCATATGTCATGAGCTGGACTTGATTTTCCATAATTGAGGCTATCTTTGGGACAACCTTAGTTAGAACACGGTTTAATATATACACTGTCGTCTTAAGTGCGTCAGTCCACAAAAATTTAGGAAGATTGGAGTTGCTAAGCATACTCCACACCATGTCCACTAAAGTTTGATTTCTTCTTTCTGCAACACATTTTGGTCCGAAGAACCAGGCATAGTGTGTTGGACAACTATACCATGCTTTTGAAGAAACTTTGCAAAAGGACCGGTGTCCATTCTTGAGTGTACCTACTATGAAGTATTCACCACCCCTCATCGGATCTCTTGTTTGTATTTGCTTCCCACGCATTGGTTCTCGACTTAGACCTTAAGGACTTTGAAGGCATCCGATGCTTCATCTTATTTATGAAGCAAGTACACAGCCATATATCGTGGTAATCGTATTAAGAAGAGTGATGAAATATTTTTACGAGCATATCCATATACGGATAGCTAATAATAGAGTATGTATGATTTCTAATATGTTTGAACTCTATTAGCATTCTTCTTAGACTTGTTTGTCTACTTTCCCTTAATGCAGTCCTGAGTCTCAAGATCGGTATAATCTAAGAGTCTGAGTACTCCATCTTTTGCAATCTCTTAATTACATCTATGGAGATGTGACCCTAATCTCAGATGCCATAACATGAAGAATCCTCATTAATATTACACCTCTTAGTACCCGATATGAGCGTCGCGAAAAATTATTAGTGGCTTCATTTTGTAAAGAAATTCTATATAGACCATATGCTAAAATACCTGTTCCAATATGATTTGATTCATAAAATAAGTTAAATACATTGTCTTAAAAAGTAAAAGAAAAACCTAATGGAACAAGTCTAGAAAGCAGAAATCAAGTTTCTTGGCTGGTAAATAAAGGTCATTTCCAAAACTAAAAACAAAGTCATTTGCTTAGTGCGTGCATGTCCCAGATAACCTCCACATGTGAGCCCATCTTGTTGCTGATAGATGCTTGGCTTACTTCGTGGCTTCCTTAGGTTTTGCATACCTTGCAAAGAGTTTGCAATATGAATTGTAGAACCAGAATCAATCCACCAAGTGTTAATATTAACATTAACCATATTAGATTCATAACAAACAAAGGATAATCACCTTTCTTCTTAAGCCACTTCTTGAATTTAGGACAATCTTTCTTCACGTGTCTCTTCCTTTTGTAAAACTCGAGAAAATTTTAATTTTTTGAAAAAGGGTAAAATGGTAATTTTGGTCAAAATCCGGAAATTTTCTAGATCTCGGATGACTAAACGGACTTCACCATTAGAATTGTCACACGAAATTTAGCTATCACGTCGAATTTTGTCAAATTTCGAGACAGTCGGAATTTCACGTCTTTCGAGGCCTGGCGTTAGGTCTTAATATGGCGAACTGTGAGAAATGCAGCGTGATGAGAGGCATGTGATGTGACGAGGAGCCGCTTTAATATATTAATGTGTGACACATGTCGGATGAATAGTGAGAGGATAATGAATAAATGACTTATGTTAAGCCATGTGTCAGTAGTCACTTAAGTCAGAGCAATGAACAAAGGGAATAAATGAAAAGAAAAAAAAGAACATCTCCTCTTTTGTTTGGCCTGGTATTCGGCAGTGAGAGGAGAAAACAGATTTTAGAGAGAGAAAGTCCACATTATCTCTAAATTTCCCGGTGATCGGACCGTCGAATCCCGGTGAGCCAAGAGGCAAAGTTGCTCCCTATTGCAAGAGCTATGCGTGGGTACCGATTTTATGGAGTTTCAACAAACTCCAGAAGGTAGGGGTTTTCTCCTACTTGTTTTATTCCTTGGCTAAGAGCCATTTTGATGGATAGGGATATTCTGAGGCATGAAAGGCCGTGTTTTCAGTTCCAGAGATCGGGATTGAGTGAGAAAATCCCTGATGTGGTCGTGAATATTTTTGAGACCTAGGGTTGTATTGTTCACGTGATCTTGTGTGTGGTTTGTGTTACTTGGACTGTATGAATTGCTTAAATTGTTTATTAGCCTATGTGAGCTAATTTTTGTGTTATTGCTATGAATGAATAACATGTTGTGTGTTAATTTTTGTTAATATATGCATGCTTGATGTATTAACATGAATTGTTGTGAATTGGCATATTGCATTTCACATGTGCACGGGGCATCTAGGGTCAAATAGGTGTGAGTGCATAACATGAATTAAATAGGAGGTTGTCAAAATAAGAATTTTATCGGAAAGTCGTCCAGAAAATTTGTGTTGAAATTGTCAATGATTCCGTCGGAGAAGACTATGAATTGTTTACGAGAGTCATGACAAAATTCACCTTGGAGGATTGTCAGCGATATTTATATCGGTTGCTCACAAAATAAAACAAATATTTTGTTTGGAAATGGTTTTATACATGGCATAAGCATGTGAGGGAGTCGGTGAGGATTGAGATGTAGGATTGGGCATGGAGCATTCAGTAGGAATCATGAATTTGAATGTGTTTGGTTGCCATTAGATGTGCACTTAGGTGAAGTAACCCATGTAGGGAATTCAACTCTTTTGGGCATTACTCACCACAATAGATGAAGGTATTTCGGGTATAGGGAGTGTTCGAACTGACGCTCATTAGAATACTTTTGAGAAGAAAGCCGACATGTGGCTTTGATTACTTTTTTGTAAAATATGTATGAAATATTACAATTGAAACATGTTTGTATTAAGAGTGATGTAACAACTTTTGAAAATATTGTAATATAGTTAGATATATTTTGGTGAGTATGTTGTGTAGGCTAATGTGACCATTTTTACTCATGTATAGGTCCCATGATATGAATGACGAGGTTTTCCGTGGGTTAGCGTTGGTCAGCGGACACCAAGGGAAATGGGCGTCACACCTTTTTGGAAAACGCTTATTTTTCCTTCTTGATATAAACTGAGGTGTGGTATTCTACCTTTCCCCTTCTGATTTGATTTAAGAGTGTAAGTGCGAGATGTGTCGATCCTTTTGTTCTTCCCCCAAAATTTGTAGTCAACATCGCACTTTCTTGATTCAATCACGAGCCTCTTATTTCTTGAACACACATGGTCATTAATTCATTGATTATTATTTATATATCATGTATTATATGAGATCTTAAAAGGCCCATATTGATGAGGAAGAGCGTTCAGAATAAAGTGCACTAGGAAGGACTCTGACATATCTATCCCAAGTTTCTTAAGTTGAGTTGTGATGTCCCTCATCTGCATGATGTGCTCACGCACACCCACAACATGCAGTAATCTGAATGGAAGAGAACTTCATTATTAGAGATTACCAAAGCTTTGTTTGAAGTGGTGTTAGCCCGCGGCTTTTAGAAAATCATGGACCTTATCGTATTGCTCATGAAACCCATATCTTGGTAGTGATTTTGTCTTAATGAACGATACGAGTCGATTGGATCCTTAAGCTACAAAATGGCGCTGACTTCGGCAAATTATTAACAATACGCGCCATACGGTGGTTAGTTTTCATATGGCATAATCGATGTCCATATACATGGTGAAGAAATCCTTTCTTTCCATATTTTATCGTTGTCACCCACAAGTTCTAGAATGTCTGAAATTGCATATCAATGTAACTAAGCGAGGTTGAGATACTCATAAAAAGTCTAAGAAACATGTTAGATTTGAGGCTTATATCACTAATTGCATGTGTTACCAATGTAAAACACGCACTAAACTATACCTAATTTAATAAAGATTACCTGTGGACAAAATCTTTATTTAATTAGTTCTCTTTAACTTTATGATAGAAATTTCATTAGTTCTCTTTAACTTTATTTAATTAGTTCTCTTTAACTTTATTTAATTAGTTCTCTTTCTCTTTAATTAGTAACCTAGTAAACGGATAGGTACATGCATTTATATACACCAGGAAAGTCCCCAGGTAAGTGGAGGGTCCTAGCGGTCCGCAATAACCACTAGCGTTGAGCTCTTATCGTCCATATCAAGACTTTCCTAGATATGTATAGTCCCACCTGAGAGTACCATAATGTTCAAGTTTAACCACTATATAGTTTGCATTTCTATCCTTAAAGATAAAAGTACCAAATTATGTACCAATTCATAATTCACGTGGGTAAATTATGAAAATAATCTAGCAGCTCATCATAATTAATTATATAAATATAACAAAATTTCCTATGGGATAAATTTTATTATATTAAGAATAATTAATTACAAGTTTATGTCTCATTCTTTATGTAATCTTAACTTAATAAATAATTTTAATTAATTAAAGATGTTGTGGCTATTCCCTAACTAACCAAAATTATATTGATCACATAGACATTTTATAAGTATTTAGTTGTGCTTTCTAACTTAGGCACTAAACTTATGTATAATATCAAATTTTATTGAATAACATAATTAAACCATCCTATTATGCTATAAAAATTGTATAATTAATCATAATTATCACACACAATTTGATTTCATACAAAAGAATCAAAGCATAAATAATACATTCAGGCATGAGAAAGCCTTAAAATTTGTAAATTTTATTAGTATTATTCTTAAATAAACATGATTTGAGCAATGAATACAAAAACATATAAAAATTAAACATATAAATACTTTAACACACAAGCCAAGTTGGCTTGGTGAAAAAGTTATTCTTAGTTGAACCTTTGGTCGTAGGTTAATCTTTTAAGCTAATTAAAAGTGGCTTGATTCTAAACTAGGTCCAAACCCTTAAGGCTTTCCAACAAGCCTGCTTAATATTGTTGAAGCCGAAGAATAAAACCTTTTCATATAGGCCCAAATACTATTTATTTATTTTAAAGGTTGTCTTCTTCATATAGGACTTCCATGAGAACCAGAAATATGATTTTTTTTTATTGGCAGTTTGTTGTTATAGAATCATAAAAAACACATTGAATCAAATATAAAGGTGATTTAATGATTCTAAAACAATTAAAAAAACCAAAACCAGAAGATCCAGAATTCTAGAAAAATGAGATCATGTATTGCAAATGTATTTTTTTTTCTTGGCAGTTTGATGTTATATAATCATAAAATACACATTGAATAAAATATAAAGGTGATTTAATGATTCTAAAACAATTAAAAAACCAAAACCAAAAGATCCAGAATTCTGGAAAAAATGAGATCTTGTACTGCAAATAATTTTTTTTTTAGGAATGTAAAACTTGCAGAATAAATATCTAGGGCAGAGGTTCAATCATGCTCTGATACCAAATGCTAGTTGCATATACATCATCCTAAACATATTTATAATATGAAAACATGAAAAGAAATAGGATCTTACATACCTCCAGTAATTGATTTTTTGAAAGCTTGAACCTTTTTACTTTCTCTTACTTTGCTCTCTTGAATTGATGAAATTCTCAAAGAATGAATGAAGTTTTTGATGTGATAAAGCAATAAGAGAGGACCTCTTTATATAGTAGTTTTTCCATCAAGAACTATAATTGTTTTGCTTCTGAAAGGTTATCACTTTAAACTTAAAATTTCAAAGTTTCAAAAGTTAAAACTTTTCACATTTGTACCATTTCAAAATCATATAAAACCTTACATATAAACCATGTATTTTTTTTTTTTTATGTTAAGGTATTATCATTTAAGTTGAATAATTATGTAAAATAGAAATAAAAATAAAATGAAACGAGAGAAAATACATCAAAAGTGTAGTGATCACAATAAAGATTTTATACAAACTTATTGAATGTATTGTTAGCATAAACACTTCTTATAATTTTTTTTTGTTACATGTACAAACGAAGAGCTTCATATCCCCAAGAAACAGGAATTAAGAAAAAGGAATGGGAGTGACCCGAACAGGTGGAGGCCACACCGCCGAATCATCGGTTCTTGTCCATCCCGGCATCGGCCGGAGGCTCCCGTCATCCAAGTCGATGACTCGGATATCATTCCCCCCTTTTTTCCCCTCCCATAGATGATTCGTATAATTGTCGGTATAATATATAATGTTTCCCTTTGCTACCTGGGATATCATGGCATGAGAATGACGATGCTTCGTTGTGTCCTAGAAACAAAACCTCGTCTCCTATCCCGTCCATGGAAACAACCCAGGTTTGTTTTATTTTCTGTCCATCTATGCCCCCAAGTGGGATCAGGATCTATTTCTTCCGTTTCATCGTACCTTTGAACCATCGCCAGCTCACCTGACTTCATCTCTACAACAAGATAGAGCAAACCAAGGTAAAGCTCCTCCTCGTCAAAGGGGTGGCGCAACCTCAGTAATGTACGGATATGCACAACTCAGGTGAACAGCGAAAAGTCTTCCACCAAGTCCTAATTAAGTGTAGAATTCCCTATTAAAGTATATAACATCATAAAATTCCTCCATACGGCCGTCGTCGGGAGTAGCGCGGGACCATCCCCTGTCTCCACTTCTACAAAAGGACAAGCCACAGTATTCGCCGGCGATGGCCATGGCAGTGAAATCAGTAGTATTAGGACACGTTGAGAAGACGATCCTGTTAATGTAGTGATCCCGCATATCAGCAGAGTCCCTGGTTGACATTCTCCTTGAAAGGTATGGTATGTAATCCAAGTACTCTGGATCGGTCCTCGGTTCCATGTATTCTATTACATCCGATAAAGTATGGATAGGTGGGAGTTCGAATTGAGCTCTAGTAAGCCCCAACATTTACTTTGCCAACCAACTTCAACCAATGTAAATTACCAATCCACTTATTCCATTGCAAATTAAATTTTTGATTGTTTATATATAATCATTTACTGACGATAATTATAACAGTAGATATGCATCGACAAAAATATTTTTACGACAGATTTAAACCGTTATAAAAGTTATTGTTGTTATACAAATATAAAATATATTCATCGTATCTTTTTGATAAATATGATATTAACTAGTGACAAAACCTAATTATTTTTTTTAGGTTCATATGTATTTATGCAAAACCTTTTTTTTCTTATCCATTTAAAAAAATAATGGTATAAATGAAAATTAATTAATAATCATCAAATTATTGATAGAAATAATAGATAATTTATATAAAAATAATAGAAAATATTTTAGATTTTTTTTTGTTTAAAAAATTGAAATATGTATGATATAATTTTTGACATCTAATCATAATTTTTAGTATTTTTTTGAGATCTTAATATTTAGTATTTAAAAATAAATATTATAGAAATTTAATAAACTTTAATCAAATATAAAAAAGTTATGATAAGTTTATAAATATATTTTATTTTAAATATTTATAATTTTATTCATAAGATTATACTTATTTATATTTAATAATTACATAAATTTTATAATAATTAAAATTAATATATATATATATATACTCTTATTATATATATATTTTAATAAATTTGTATACTCTTATTAATATTACAAATCATGAAGTTAGCATAGTGGTAGAATTGCTTCTTTCTATTCTTAAGGTTAAGGAAAGGGTTAAGGTTATAAAGTATCATCCATGTCCAGCAAATCACAATCCTGAAATGGTTTAAAAACTTTTTTATCGAATTTTATTATTTGTATTTCCAACTAATTAAATATGTTGGTAATAGTGACGGTCAAAATCTATTTGATAGTTAGTCGATAAAAATCATTTATTAGTGATAGAAAATTTCCATTAAAAGACTTTTAACAACACACCTTTCCCGACTACTCTCCATCAGAAATATTTGTCACTAAATATTTATCTCAATAGTAAGTATCAGTGGGGGAAAGCGATTTTTCTTGTAGTGATGGGATGATCCTCAGACGACCTTGCCTCACAATTCCAGCAGCTCCAATTGGTAGACCTTGTTTTCGAAAAGGGTTAAGGAAGCCACGGCCTGTGGTGGTTTCATCCGGGTATATATATATGGGGTGCATGTCTATGGTACGTAGGACAGAACTCATCCGAGCATGGTCTCTTTTCCTTTCCTTAGTTCCTTAATGCAGTTACCTGAAAACAATATAGTAATTTGTTAAAGTTTTGTTGATTAAGTTATTGTTAAATAAATGGTTTATTTAGTTCTTTTGTTCTAGGATGGGCATACTAAGAAAACAAAGATCGAATTCTTATAAAAATAGTGTAAATGAAAAACCAGGATCAACTTTTTATAAGAACGTAGCATTATAACATGATATATAAAAGTGAATGATGAAAACGATGATTTGTGATAAAACTCAAAGTTAACACGAATTTAGATTTATCAAATAATAGCTTTATACAGATTAAATATATGAGATGTAGATTCAAGGAGACATAAAAAACTAAGATTTTTGAATTAAATAATTAAATCTTGAGGATTTCAAATTAATTTAATCTCATAACTTTACCTATAAGTAACAAAAGAAAAGGTTATCGAAAAGTTAACATATATAATTATTACACATAAGTTTTTCGCCGTCCTAGAAGTAATTTATGTCAGATCCTCAATTAATCTTGAACTCAAGAGGATAATCATTATTTCTATCGTGATTCAAGGCTTTAGAACAGGACAAAAATCCTTTGTGTATGGAATATTAAAATAAAAATTGTACCAAGCAAGTATTTTAATACAAATAATTTAGATGCATAAATTATCACGGTTACCTACATATTGTGGGTACCATGGCTTTTGGATCATGGCTTGTGGTTCATGGCTTTTGGCCCAACATTCTTACTCAGAAGGTCCAAACAGATCAAAGCTCAAAGGAGGACCAAGTATCCCTACACGTACACGGATCTAGGCCTGAAGTCCCGTTTGTGAACTATCGATCTATGAGTCTAGAGCATGTCCTCTTCTAGTTGAGCGCACGTCCTCTTTAGTACGTTGGCCATCGTACATACCAGAAGGTGGCTAGCCCGATGATTTCCCGGCTAATCCCTTGCAGTTTAAGAACATATTCTCCCACAAACCTCGTACGTAACCGCCCTTAAAATGATTAACCGATCGTTGAGGCAGAAGACTCGGACAACTTAGTTATTCAAAAGGAAAAACGGTTGACGTGCAAGTGAAGCGCTTACCTCTCTTCCATTTGGAAACCCGATCACCGTTTTCAAAAGCGTGGATCATCGTCAGCTAGCACGTAAATAAGAAACCCAAATCTTGAAAGGTATGTGAAAATATATGCCTACAAAATTGACATTTTTAGACTCTCCATCTCTCTTTCTAACTTAAGCATTGGAGAGCCGGCCGGCACACCACCGCCAATGCCTTGTTTGTTTTGCAGGATCTTGTTGCTAGGTTCATGCCTCGACGATCCGGAGACTCTGAGAATCCGAGAGTCAACAATTGACGCCGTCTATGGGATCGACTAAGTAAAGTGGCATCGGCGGCGTGCGAGGGCTTCATGTTTATCAAGCGATCCTCGCACGAGATTGATGGATTCTTGCTCATTCATCCTTTTGTCAGATCCTGTCGCTATGGCCAACAATCCAACAAACCAATCCCTTGAAGACCAATTCCTTCGCTGGCGTCAGGATATGGAGACGAGGCAAGAAGAATAGGCAGAACCCGGTCATTTGGTAAAGTCGTGCGACCATCTGCGGTAAGCGATAAACGCGAGGCTCATTTGGAAGGAGATCGGGTTGAAAATGCATGAGAGAGTAGCCACCTTGCACCCCCGATAAAACAAAATAAGCGGATCTATCTGGCTGAAGCGGCGTGGCGCGGCAACGGATGACGAGTTATCTTACGGTAGCTCTCGGCTGCGATATGTCACCCACTAACGAACAGCGTGGAAGGCGAGATCAGGAAGAGGCCCCCACGTTCAGCCGTGCATCGTGGCGCCACCTCGTCGAGAGTGCGGAGAGAGTTCAGTAGAAGAGCGGCGGTCGGGCAAGCCCTTGAAAATATACCCATGTGGCATAGGGGTGTAGCACCGTCACTTCCGTTCGTGTATCCTACATTTGGGGTTGCACTAGCCTCGTACATGCCTGCACCCACCATTGTCCTGGGACCAGAAGACATGCTATCCTCCCCGTTGGGCCAGCATATCTTAAGCTACGAGGCCAGCGTGGCTTTGTCTATCTTGTCGTTTCCATGTATATGATGGCTCTCGACCACAGTATGACCACATGCTACACTTGATCAATGATGATATACTCCCGTCTGGGAGGCGATGCTTTATTATCTGATGTTCCTAGCAGCTTGAGGGCAGCTAAGCTTGGTTCCATAAACAGCGGAGGGTCTCTCATTTCGTTCCCAGTGAGTTATTAGAGCGGCATTGTTTCCACAATACTTGTGCTTAGTTTTACGGCCAGGAGAGAAACATTAGTTCTCTCTGAAACCATCTTGAGCGGGAAGATGAGTCAGTGACCGATCTGCCAAGAGATTTGGGAATGAATCCGACCTATTGATTCATATAGTATGGATCACGGTCCTCGAATTTCCCGAAGGGCTTTGGGCCAACCACACCCCCATTCTTCCCTTTCGCTATCCTGGATCAGCTTGCGTAATAGAAAGAATTATGCAGACGGCGGATAAATATTCGACACTGAAGATAACATTGAGCGCCTCTCGAGACCATGACTGATTACGACCACAGCGGCCAACCGACCAGCAAAGGTGTCGAACCAAAGGGGAGCAAGAACCAAAAACGCTCTTGAGACTAATCAGAAAGAAAGAGGGAACCCCCGTAGTTTACCCCTTTGAACATCTCATATGACAAACTTCTTCTGCTCATCCGGGATCACCTCGACTTTAAATGGCCCACGCCCATTCAGTCAAACCTCGCATAGCACAACCAGTCCTTGAGGTGTGTGTCTACCACAGGGACCACGGGCACGAGATCAACCGATGTGGAAGCCTGAAGTTTATGGTGGAAAAGTTAATCAGCGTGCAACTTAGAGACATATTAGGAGGCAGTCGAATTGTAGTAAAGGCGCCCCACACAACGGTCCGAAAGAATAGGCTGTCGAATGAGCCGCTTCGAAACACCATTACCATCAACTACATAATGGGCGGCGCGGTTGACGATTAGTATCAATCTAAGCGCCAGAAGAAAAGGCTGTTGAACACAGCCACCATACGGGCCCAGATAAACACCGTCCACGCCCGGCTTGGCCCCGTGAGCAATCCGGTGTCGGCGGTCTTCCGCGATAGCAGATCACAGGGTCATTGCGCCACACCATGATGCACTTGTACTTACTTTATGTTATCGATAGTTTTGATGCCTGGTAGTAGACGGCGAGCGGCTGATATGTTGCAATTGCACGCCTTGGACGGATAAACATTTTCGCCCAGACGAGGTTGAGTTCGGCTAGCGAATCCTATCCGACCAGCCCAGGCGACCACGGTGTGATAGGTGACATTACTCCGGAGTCGAGACGAGGCTCGTGGTCACAAGTAAAGTTACGTTGTCGGTTAACCGAAGACTGAGCCTGTACAACGCCATTGTTGGTCGAGCATGGCTACATGTAATGAAAGCCGTGCCATCCACCTACCATCAAATTATCAGCTATCTGCCTAGCGTTGGGTAAGTTGATATTTTAAGTAACTTGACTAAGCGGCCTAAGCGGTGCTACCAATTGTCGGTCTGCGGGGCGTGAGAAAGCAGCTCCGCAGTGCGACCCTCGAGACCTAGGCTTTAGAATAGCAACTACAGATCGCCGCCCAGGCATAGGTGGAAGACAGGGAGCAATTGGCCATTGACCCCCTAGAATCGATGCCCTTGCCTGAACTAAATAAATCTACCTACATTAGTTCCCTTCGATCCGATGCGAAGAAAGAACAAATATGACAGGTTTTGCTCCAGAATATGGACGTTTTCTCCTAGACTTACTCAGACATGACCGACATTAACCACATATATGTCTCTCACAAACTAAATATCATTTCATCGGCCAGGCTGGTCAGACAGAAAATGAGGCGTTTCCACCCAGACCGACATCAGGTTATTCAAACGGAAGTGGATAATCTTTTGGAAGCAGGATTCATCAAAGAAATAAAGTACCCGAAGTGGCTGGCCAACGTAGTGGTAGTTTTGAAAAAAAAGGGAAAATGGAGAGTGTGCGTGGACCCCCAAAAGACAACTTCCCTCTACCCCTGATAGACTAGATCGTTGATGCTTCAGCCGAGCATGGGATGTTTTCGTCCTGGACGCCTTCTCAGGATATCATCAAATACCCATGCATCATTTGGACGCGGAGAAAACAACCTTCATCACCCCGCACGACCTGTTCTGCTACAACGTGATTCCGTTTGGCTTAAAGAATCTTGGAAGTGACTTATTGGGGTTAGTGACCAAGATGTTCATGCCCGCCCAGTTGGAAGAACCATGGAGTTTATATTGATGACATCTTTGGTAAAGTCGAACGCCGGGACCATCGCGTACGCCTTGAAGGCTTTTGAACTCCTAAGGGCATACGGTATGAAGCTCAACCCTTCAAAATGCGCCTTCGGAGTCAGCGCGAGCCAATTCTTGGATTTCATGGTGACTCAGAGGGGTATCGAAGCCAACCCCGCTCAACTTAAAGCTATTATGGAGTCCCTGGCTCCCACCTCTAAAAAGGGAGTACAACAGTTAACTGGCCGATTGGCCGCCCTGGGGCAGTTCATCTCTCGGTTTACAGACCGTCTGAAGCCATTCTTTTCTACCCTCAAGGAGGCCAACTGGACCGGGTGGAATGATGAATGTGATGAAGCCCTCATAGCTATCAAATAGTATCTTGAAGAACCTCTAGTCCTTACTAGTTCGGAAGCCGACGAAACACTCTTCGTGTACCTAGTAGTTTCAGATATGTTAGTGAGTGTTGTCCTATTCAAGGAAGATGAGAATAAAAAGCAAAGGCCCAATATTTTTTATCAGCAAGTCCTTAGCGAAATGTATGGCTTACGAAATCTGACCACCTCGAACAGGCGACATTAGCTCTCTAGGTAGCAACGAAGAAGCTCCACCCATACTTCTAGGCGCACTCCATGGTTGTGCTAATTAACCTTCCTCTTTGGTGCACCATTCACAACCCTGACTTATCCGGGAGGATGGCTCGATGGGCGATTGAATTGAGCGAATTCAGTATTCATTACAAGCCAAGACTGGCTAAAAAAGGATAGGTTATGACAGATTTTCTAGCAGAAATCCCCTAATATGGAACGAGCCAGGGCAGCTTGAATTGGTGGACCCTTAATGTAGGCGGGGCGTCTCGGTAAATTGGAGTCAGCATCGGTTTGTAACTAAAATCGCCGATCGAGAAGAGAATTGAGCAAGCTATCTGTTTAGGCTTCATCACCTCCAATAATGAATCAAAATATGAGGCCATCTTAGCTGGAATTGAACTTACTTTGACCACTATGTCGGCCAAACGGGCTTCGATTCGAAATGGGGTCGTAGTTGGTAAATTAGAGCGAGTAAATGAAGAATTTGAGTCGTGAGATCCCCGAATGGCAAAGTATGTATCCTGGTGAAAGCGATGCTTGGCGACTTCTCGCTTAGGCTTCGAACACATCCGAGTTGCAATGAGAAAGTACGACACTTTGGTCGCCCCGTGGCTCTACTTCCGCTTAGATGTGAGCTTGATGTTCCTGCCCATCTATTATCAGCCGGATCCTTCAATTGTCACTACTTGGGTAAGTCAGGTAGACGAGGTCTCCCCTTCCTGGATGGACCCCATAGTGTAGTATATCAACACGGGAGAACTCCCAGACGATAGGAACAAAGCTCACAAGATCTAAATCCAGTCGGCCAGGTTCTCTTTGGTAAACAGGTAATTGTTCAAACGGTCCCTGGATGGGCCATACTTAAAATGCTACTGCAGAAAGGAATGATATGTGATGGCCCGGCTGCGTGAAGGGATATGTGGTAATCATCCAGCGGCGAACATTGGCTGAGCGACGCAGGGATATTGACGACCATGAGATCAGATCACGCCCGACCTACGTCACGAAGTGTGATCGATGCTGCTGACTAGCCGGATCTTAAGATCAACATTTCGTGATTTAATTTCCATTCTGAGCCCTTAACCTTTAAGCAATAGAATTGACATAGTCGGGCCTTCCCTCTTGTGGCTCGGAAAATTATTCTTTAGTGGCGGCTGATTATTTGACCGAGTGGATGAAGCGAGACTTTTGCACCAATCAAGGATAAGGATGTCACTCAGTTCATTTGGAAGAATATCGTCTGTTGGTTCGATATACCCCGATCAATCATGTCAGACAACGAGCCTCAATTCGACAGCCGAGCATACAAGAACTTATGCTAGGAATTGAAGATAAAGAATCTATAATTCACCCACCCGAGATTTACAGAGCAATGGCCAAGCGTAGTTTCTAATGAAAAACCCGCTGACCACCTTAAAAGAGGTTAGACTCCAAATTAAAGTCAATGGGTGGGATGAACTCCTCAGGTGCTTTGGGCTTATAGAACGACAAATACGACCAACCGCATATCCCCTTTCATACACTTATGGGATGGAGGTCGTAGTCCCAACAAATCGGCAGATTCCCACGCTTCGAATCGGATTTACTGAAAGGGGCCAAATGTTGAAACCGGTGGGTCAAAGGATCTAGACACATCGACATGAACTCGCGCGGGCAGCAGCCCAATTTGGGAGAGGGACCGCGAATCCCGATCATATGCATTAAATAAATACTGGACGCCTTTACCTGCATCGTGGAATCATGTTATGCACCTCTAAAAGGTACTATCAATAAAGAATGATTAAATTTCAACTTCAATCTCAGAACTCAAATTAAACCACACAAGTCCGGTATTGATGTCCAATGACCGTTCATTACCAAGTATGGGTAAGGACTCGATATGGTTGATGCGCGACTGGTTCATTACCAAGTCCGAGGTAAGGTTGATATCCTCTGGCCGTTATGGTTTGATGCTTTCAGTTGGTTCATTACCGTCAGGAACAAAGATTTGATGTCTCTTGACCTAGTATGGTTGATGCTCAGTTGGCTCATTGCTTAGTTTGGGTAAGGTTGATGCCCTACTGGCCTAGTATGGTTAATGACTAACTCGTCCAGTGCCCAGGTAAAGGCGAGTGAAGAGTGGTGAACCTTGCTAATGCAGTTATCATCGGGTGATCACATGTCCTACTCGAGGTACATATTTTCTTGCGAAGCTGGCAACAGTTATGTAATTCAAAAGTGCAACACCAACGGCGGAATGTCCATCTTGCTCTATTATTAATAACATGCTTCATCATTGAACTTGGTTTCCAAAACTCGCCACGCCAGTGGCTGATATTTCATGAAGAAAGCTCAATGAGCAACCATGTCATTCGAAACAATATACTTCTCACTCCCTAATGATTATAGCACAAAGGGAAAGTTGGCTCTTTACTCAGCTCAGCCTCGACAGAGATGCTCACCTACCTTGCTATGATATGTCACAGAGTGCGTGACCTCCTTCTCACATGCAAAAAAATTATTATTCACGAAGCGAACCTTACCGATGGAGTGACGCTGGCGGGACAACGGGAGGGCATCAAGGGTTAATAAAACTCTGGGATTGCGTCTTGGACGTGTCACCGCATCCGTTGGGACCTCAGTGACTTCATAAATGTTGTGTGCCAAAGCATAGCATCCATACCCTTAGTTGAAGATTCGCGTCGAAGCCATCCCCCTCGTAAGCCTCCTCAAGCCCCTTTTCTCCCTTTAAGGGTCTGCTGAGCTACCTATGGACACTTCATCATACAGATCGGGATTCTTTGTGACGGGGGGCTACGGTGTCTTTAAATAGCTATCTCGTCATCCACCTTCCACTTAGCCTCTTCTACAGCAGCCAAGGCATTTTGTACCCTAGCTAACTCAGACTCCACCTTTGCCTGGGCATTCCCTACCACCTCGGTATCCATACGGGCCATCGAGGCATCATGGCGAGTAGCGCTCTCTCAACCTCGGCTCGGGTGTGTTTGCAGCTTCCCTCTGGCCTCACTACTCCGCCACGGGAACTTGGGCCTCCCGCCGGCTGGGCGATTTCGGCGCCCTATGGTCAAAAGTGACCAATTGAGCGTCGCTAGTAACCTTTAGCATCCTCGGTGGTCACGAAAAATCTTCTAGTCTTTAGTGGGTGTCATGTTTGGATAAATATGACGACTTAAGCATTAAGGTCAAAATAACTCTGAACGATCACTGAACATATACCACAGTAATAAGGCGTACTGACTCAGCGAGCCGGACAAAGTTACGGTTCGTATCGATCTGTCGCCGACCCTACTTGAAGATCTTTATTTATAAGTAGGTAGGATCGAAGCGCCTTTTCACCCTTCTCCTCTACGGCCCGCACCTCTATCTGGCATCAGAAGCGTGGCGGTATAGTTGTTCCAAATGGGCGTGGAGATTAGCCTGATTAGTAAACGGCGTTGAAGTAATCTCTAGGCACCTTCGGGCAAGGGCGACCCTTCCTCTGGGGGCGGGAGCCTAACGGAGAATGAAATCTGATAGTAAGCGATTCAGACGAAGACCCTCTTTGCTGGGACCTAGAAAGGCGTAGCCTTGTTTGGCTACTGTTCAATCCTGGAGGAATACCTTCTCGGACCTTCTCGCGGGGTTCGAGGGACCTCTCTTTCCTGAATCTGCTCGTTAATTACAGACTCAACCAGACCATGAAATCCATCACGGTCAGTCCATGCCGACTATTGCCTACTAACAGAACCTCAGTCGGTTGGGTCCCAAATCAGCCTCTTTAACCATCTCGGGGATAGCATCGGTTACCGCTTAGAAATTTGGCACACCTGCCCGTTTAAGCTTCGGCGGCTCAAGGGGATTATAAGACAAGATTGACGTCCAGTCCTCTGCCATCTTGGCTGTTAGGCGGGATCTCCCGAAGGTAACCCTGGGGACCACAAATCTTCTACCCGCGTTGGGCGGCTGCTTTCTTGGATTCAGTTGCCCACCTTCTTTGCTGGATAACCACGAATGGCGAGGAATCCTTTTTCGTGAAAGGAAATCTCTTGAGCTGGTTACCCCTGCCAACCTCCTTAAATGTTTACAGAATTGGGGTCGGGATCCTCTGTGCCAGGAGGTACGCTCGGATGAAGGCGTGCAATTCACGACCAACCACTGGATCTCGAAGTGCGGGCTAGAGGCCAATTGCTGGACTAAAGTGGGGAGGGTTCTCAACTCAACAACACAATGCTAGCCTTCCACTGACTACATTAGGAAGAGACGAGGAATAGCGGGAATAGGGAGGGATGAGGCTCAATTCCGAAGGTTCTTCTGGCATGGTTGAAAGGTTTACATTGATATGGATTTTCTGCTCGAAATCTACAGTGAACCTACGCAGATGTTTCTTAAACTGACACTCCACACCGGGTTAAAGCGCAGAGTCACACACCTTTCGGAGCTTTCTTTGCACGAAAAAATTGTTTATGCAGAGAACCGCGTAGATAAGCATTGTAAGTGATGTTAAATCCACAACGAACACACTTGGAAGGACATTGTTTGGTTCAAAGTAAACAGAAGGTTAGGGGAGCCCGGGGTCTTGTACCATGGTCCTCTAACTAAGATTACGCCCTTCACCTCGGTCTTAGATGAGTCGAGGAGCTTTTTACGCCTTGCGATCGGGTACTCTGGGCGGCTGAGAGGATAAAGCCAAACCTCCATCGCTGCTTCAACTGTAACAAATAAAAGAAACCTCCACCAAAATATCCGAGTTGGTAAAGGAGGTTTAATCGCTACACTCGAGGTGAGATCAGAATAATATTCGGATGACGGGACGGATGCTCACGAAAAGTGTGGGGTGTGATTGAGACGAAAGCGGGGAAAAGAAGCGGAAGCCACGAAGGCTGTGGCCCCTCTCCCTAGTAAATATCTTTGCCGTCTTTCCTCTCCCCGATAGTGGATTCGGCCGGACACCATCCAGTGACTCAAAATTGATGTGTCAGAATGTGGCAATTGAACTCGACTTCTTTGTGGATAGAAGAATGATGCTATGAAGGCGCCTCCTAGTTAAACTATACTCCTGAGCCTGATTAGTGATGCACCGGCCTCCTACCCGCACCATCTTGCAAGCGAGACAACAACAAAGGATGAAGGAAAAGTCAATTCATGTGGGCATCTATACGAAGAGGACTAGTAAAGGGCCGCGCAAATGCACATGGAGAACCCTCTAATCTGGCATGTCCGGGCTGCCCTCCACAAGTTATTTCACGTCCTTGGAAACACTCAAACGACTAGATTCTAGCTACCGAAACAAAAAAGGTAGGAGCTTGCACAGGGAGATAGGGGGAAGATAAGCAACTCAAGAAAAAACTATTTTAAAAACCATAACCCCACGGCGAAGCATACATCAGTCAAAACTCTTGAACAAAATGGAAGCAAGAAAATGGTGGCAGACACCACAGGCAGGTAAAATCAATTATGACTCCCCAAAGTATTAGATTCTTACGCTCCACTTAGGCGCGCCAATCACGCGAAGGTTTGACTCATTATCCAAGCGATTTGAATCGGCGACGCCCCACTTGCGGGAAGCCACGAGTGAATGGCGTGGAGCCGAGATTAAGTGGGCGCCCCAGGCTGGGCGCCACCTTACTGTCTATGGGCGGGCTTGGTGGCTCAACAGAACGGTCGAATCGGGAATCACTTCAGGGCTGATCCGTTCTAGGAAATTCATCGAATACACCATGATGCTGAAACCTGAAATGGGTCCGATTGGTTACGGGTTATGAAGCTTTAATAAAAATAAGGCGAGACAAAAACAAAATTTTCGAAACTCTATTATTGTTACACCAAATGGTATAATTACATAACCCATTGGCTGAAATTAAACTCGTAGTGCCTTAAATCCGGGTTGAAAATTAGGCCTAAGAAAGAAGAAAAAGAAAGAGGAAAGAAAAAAACTAAACAAGAAGAAAAAAGCTAAAAAAATCTGTTCTTCTGAGAGGCACGAAAGAGGAAAAAGGCTGTTAGTCTGAAAGGCTAGAAAAGAGAGGAAAAAAGCCTCGTCGCCCTCTCGCATTCTCAGATTCTCAACAATGCCCAAAGTAGAGGGGGCTTGCAAGGGAACGCTCAGTGGTTATGGAGACACAAAGTTTCATCGATTTTAGGCGTCATCAACACGATTCACGCTGTGAGAACCACCCGAGGGGACATGGGCTAAAAAATACCCCTCAAAGTCATTGGTACTCCTCCGGGAGGTTTCTTTTAGTCAGGCGAGCTCTCATCAGCATCACATTGATCGAGAGCAATCGAAAAGCACGACAATACCATTTGCATCACAATGTTTAGCCATACACCGAAAACTCAAAACTAGCTAGTGAGATGAAAACCCACCACCTTGCAACCTTTTATAGAGGTTACAAACCAGTGGGAAACTCTAAAAGCCGTACTAAATGCGATACCCAAAAATAGAAAACTCCTCGGTAACATGCACGTTGGAACTTTTTAAGCATTGCCCGATCCCCATTCAAGTGACAAAGCGGGATAGCGCTTTGATATTTTTTCAAAGCAGGAAAGATTGAACTCCCTAGCCGGAAAAAGGGGCATTATTGCGTTACCATGCTTTTATTTGACATCCCACTCATAAGGCTCGAATGGATCAGCCGAAGGGGCCCCAGTAACCACTACACGTACCACAGATCCTAAACCCTTTGCAGAGTCAGTTCTTGTGGTATCAGTGTAACTGCAAATTTGAAAAAAATTACCCTCTTTCAACGGCTGCATCCTCTTTGAAATTGGCTGCCATCTCTAAGGAAGTTGGTTATCAATGATTTCTGCGATAATCATGGGTTTAGAACATATTCTCCCCTGAGCCTTATGCGCCATAACATCAAAATGATCAGCCGATCGGTAGCTGGAAAGACTTGAACCGCTTATAGTTATCCAAAGGAAAGAAAGATGGTTGTGCTAAGTGAAATTGCACCTCCCTTCCATTTGGAAACCAATGCACTATACTAAAAAAAAAAGCGTGGATGATCATCCTTCTTCTACAAACAAAAACGACCACTGGAGAAAGGCATGTGAAAATATATGCTTACAAAAATGACATTTTAGACTCTCCATCTCGCTGCTTCAGCATCGAGAAGTGGTCGGCACATCTGTGATGCCTTGTTTGTTCTTGGAGATCTTGCTTCTTGGGTTTCATGCTCGACGATCGGAACTCTAAGAATCCGAAGACAACACTAACCACACTAGAAAGATCTATTGAAACTCACACAAGAACATGGATCATATGTTTTGTTTCTTGCAGTCAACTCTGAGGTATAAATTTAAATAATTTGAGGATCATTATGTTTTTCAATTTATATAAGTTATTATTTGTTGGACTTTCTAATATGTTGTTATAAATTTTCCTGACATTGTAAGACTAATTTTTTTAAGTTATCAAAATTTTAACCTCCCGTTTTAACTAAATTTAAGTACAAGTGAATTATATCATCCTACCGAAACCCTTTCAAAATTCAAAATATCAATACATGCCAATTTCACTCAAAAATTTATAACCAACTAATATAGCATGAAATCTAACTACTCCATAAAATGGGAAATCACGTAACTGCAATTTCCCAACTTATATAAAAATAAAATATCCAAACTAACAACAATTTGTCACTTTTTAAAGTTATTATATAGAACAAAACTTGGTCCCAACGAGTAAGATTCTGTCAAACACATTAATGAAACCTCTTCTTAAAAGGAAATTGAATTCCACAATTTTAGAAAGTATTTTTGTTTTTCAAAATTAAACATTCGATAAAATTTAGAAAACGCTTTGAAACATTTTTAAGAATCACTTATCAACAAGTCTCCATGGGTTAACAACAGTGACACCAAACCACCAACAAGTGGAAAAGGTGGTTGCAGAGATGCAAACAGCAAAGCACTTTTCCCACGAACTGAAGATCACAATTTATATAAATTGATGTGGTCTAAAAATAAGGCTCATTGTGCTCCACCGCGTGCCTAAGAAAGAGTCAGCCTAACTGAAGATTTAGCCTGTCCGCTCGAACCCCAAGGGAGAGGCCCACCGCTGTGCCTGGGAGCAGGCCACCCCAACGAAACATTGAGGCCCGTCCACAACCCCAAGGGAGATGCCACGTCCATTGGAGACAGTCTTTCTACGCCAGCAACACCACTTTAAGCCAGCCTAGAATAAGGGCCCAACCCGATCGCTCCAAGACCACCATGGGAAGCTCCCACAGTACGTAAATGTAATAGTCCATATCAATATATTATTCGTTAGTCCAAATTTAAATCTCACCACGCGAAAGAAGACAATAGATCAGCATCAAATCGGATCCCCCAATAAGGAAGGAAGATTATCCCAAATAAACTGCTCTTTCTATATCCATTACCAAATCCGATATCGATAATAACAAGAAATACCCCATCAAATGGGAACAAATCCTAATCACCATCCAACTGGTTGAACATCTACTATAAATACACACCCTATCAAAGCAGATACTTGAAAACATACGCCAATACTAAGCAGCCAAGTACTTCTTTTCTCTCGTAAAGAACCTGACTTAGGCATCTGAGAGGCCACTCCGCAAGCCTCGACCCCTCATTCTTGTTTTTGCAAGAGGAGTGTTTCGATACCTTCCAAACCCGTCGCAAACCGCCCCGCAGCCGATCCTACTCACCAAAGCATCCAAAGATCCCACGTCTCAAACTTTACACCAAGAGTTCCTCGATCCGCCCAACGCCCACACGCTTAGCCCAGCCTAGTTGAAAAGGCATCATCATAAATCGACAACTATTCCCTTCAAACCCTATCTGCCCCAGTATTCTTTTTTTGAAGTCTTTATTCATTTGAGAGGAAGGAGGTGTTTTTTTGATAATTCTTAACCTGAAATCACTTATTTCGTTGTTTTCATTCAAAGATCTAGGTTTTGTTTTTTCAATAAAGTGGTTTCTTCCACATAGATCTAGATTTGTCTTCGTTTTTCCCTTTTTTTTATAGTGTTTTTGTTGTTAATTTGTTGCATCGGCCTGTTTATGATGGGTAGTTATGTGGTTGATGGTTAGGTTATTTGTAGGTTTTTCGTGATTGATGTCGTATGATAAAGTTCCGATTTCGACATACTTATCATATCAAATCATAATCATGTTCATATTGGAAAAGATCAAATCATAATTATGTCCATCAATATCGCAAATCTAGAATCTTGTGTATTTAGACATTTTTTTACATGAAATGTAGTCTTAACTCATCTCTTTGCTATTAACTTAGATGTCAGATCCTCTCTTTCTAAAATGTTTGCCATTTTATTATGTGTTTTTATTTAATCAATAATAAATTATCAATAAATTATCTTTAAAATATAGCATAATTTATATGTTTATATATATATATATATATATATATATATATATATATATATATATATATATATATATATATATATATATATATATTACATGTAAGAATTATGAATCGCTTATATCAGGATGCCGCATTAGCCTAGATTAACTATTAGTATTTATATGCTGATTAGATGAACTATTTCTTAAAGAAATACCAAGCAGACACTTGTAACTTCTTCTACCATGGAAACAAAGTTTATAACATGTTTTAAGGCATCCAATCATAGAATATGGCTTATGTAAATTTTGTCATTTAGTACTGCGGTATTGAAAAAGACTTCACTAAAAAGATATAATGTGACAATGTTTCAAAGAAAATCAAGATATTCCAATAATAGCATGAGCCTCTTGAAGTCAAAACATAGGACATCAAATTCTTAGTTGTTAAAGAAAGAGTTTAGAGTCATCAAGTTTATAGAGACATATTGGCAATAAACTCCATGATTGCATTTGCTTACTAAGGACTTACACCCAAGTCTTCTACACACCGCTTGTATGACGCCACACATATATATACATGATGGAATTGTTTATTGTTGTTTTTGACACATTATATGCTTACCAACATTTATGCAAAAAATAAAGTATTCAATTTGATTCACTGACTTGTATATGGTTATCTCACCAATAATATAGTAGGACAGGTTGAAATAGGCATGTAGATCACATTGTATGCAATTTTCATGTTGCTACTACTTATGCTTGATCTATATCGTTTGGTTATATTGATATATGTGGTCATTGATGAGTTTAGTTACGATATAAATGTAACAAAAATTGTTTTGATATTGTATTGATATAATTGATGGAAAAGGTTGTTTGGTTATGCTTTTGGTTATGATAGAAATTTTTTTAGACTCATAATGTTATGTATAAGGTATAAAATATATGTGGCCCAAGTGGGAGATTTCGTTGAAAATAATATATAACTGATGTTTTTAAGTGTTATTATGTGGATTGCCCAAATACAATGATCTAATTAATGCTAAATACGAGTTGAAGCATATAATAAAGTATGGTATATTATGTATAGATATCGGATAGTAAATTCTTAATTTTATGATGAGTGAAATTAGAATATTACTAATTAGGTTTTTAGGGTTATGGTCACCTATATATATATATATATATATATGTATGTATGTATTATTATGTTCTTTCAAGACATTCCATCGTCAGAGAAAAACAAAAGAGGAATATATGATATATGTGTATTATACAGGAAGATCAAGAACCTATAATCATCAATTACCAACGGATCCATGTATGTTTTGCACTTATTGTAATATTATTATTCTTAATGTTTTTGAGATAAATCTTGAGACTATTTTGTTTGGATTAGAATCTCTATGAATGTTGTTGTCTGTTGATAGATGAGATTGATTTTAATCCAATTATCTACAAATAGTTCATCGATGATTGACTTTTTCGGTTTCACGTTGTTAGTTCAAATGACAAGTTTCCGATTCGATAAAGTCATTATATCAAATCCTATTTCATTTAAGATATCGCACATTTGGAATCTTGTAATATAGATATTTTGCATCATTAAACGCAGATTCGAACTCACTATTTTTATATTAACCTGATGTTGCACCATTATCTAAACTTTTTATACTTTGATTATGTGTTTTTATCGATTTATTGCTAACCTAAATCAGCAATATCAATTTTTATAAAAACAATAAAATAGTTGAACATCGTTATAAAATAAAATGATGTGAACATATGAATGTCACATGGAATGTTGGTTTGTTGTCACTTTAGTTTAGATATTTGATCTTCCTAGAAATCATGTTAAATAGTATTCAACACCTTCATTCAACTAGAAATCTTTATTATCACCATCTCCATTTTTTATTGAATAAATCTTTTTCAATATTACAAAATTCTGGTTTCAAATTTGGGAAAAAAAAATCTTAACTTTAGCAAATTTTGCATTTATAACAGGGCAAAATGTTATTTAAATACAGGAAGTTTCTATTTTAATTGCACTTGTAACCTGAATATGCCAAATTAACATCTTATAAATAATCAAAAAAAAAAAAGTAAAAGGTTGGTGTACTAGGTTGATGCTCTTGGAGAAATATCTATATTAGTGCACTGGAATAGTATAACCAACCTATAAATTAAAAAAACTTTTTAAAATACTCTCTTTCATCTTCTATTCCTATTTAAAGACTTACAAAATTTAAAATCAAAATTTATTTTTTAAATACAAATAACTTATTCATTATCTCTAATTTTTATTAAAAATTCATTTTAATTTCATGTGTAGTTAACTCATTAAAATAAATTAGATTTTAATATGAAGATATTTAAAATTTTATATTATCATTTTGATAATTAAATCTAACAAAATAACTAAACTATAATATATATTCTTATCAAATAATTAATAATATAACAAATAAATACTTATATTTATATTTTAATTTATAAATATTATTAGGTTTTAATTTTAACCATTTTCTCCATCTCTTTTTCTTAGTTGTAATAAGATTTAATCGATATTTCGGGGATATGAATGTAATGTATGAAGACTACGTATGATATATCCTAATACTGATGAATGGTCAATAGAAATTTCAAATTTTTTTTGCAATTATCGACAATATTTCGATATTTTACCGATATATATCGATTAACTGTGAAGTCAAACTCCATAAAATGAAGTTGTTAGGTTCGACCTGTCTAAAACCCAAGTGTGGTTCAACTCCTTTCCACTAGTAATAATAAGCCTTTTACTAGATATGAAAATATTTTATATATTATCTTTATTATTTATGAATGCTTATTTTTTAAATAAATTTATGAATATTTTTAATCATTTATAATAACTAAATATAAACATACAAATATAAAAAAATATTGTATTCTATTTTAACGTTGTTATTACAATTACCAAATATAAAAAAACTATTGAATAAAACATTTTATATAAATCATATGTAAAATAATTTATTTTAATTAAATATATTTTAATAAAATTAATTTAATTTTATTAACAAATATAAATATAGTAAACGAATGTAAAAAAAAAAATCAAATTTAACTAATATTATCATTTTCTATGCTTTCAAAATATTTTGATATGTAACTTAAATATACTCTTAATTTTGAATAATTTTTATTTACCGATATTTATAATAAGATCCACTGAGAGAACCACAAATCTGGGGCATCGATATATTTGTCAAACCGGATATTTTCATCCTCGCTTTTAAAGAATATTGCTGATTTGAACCCATTTTCAAAATCTACAAAATCAATCAAAAGGGTCTCTGATTTTCTCCAACCTTGAATCAAAGATGGCACTGTATTTCTAGAACTCATTTCATAGTTAGATTTATGGGTTTTGTCATTCAAAAGGGTTTTTGGTCCCGAATCATGACCCAGTTTGACTCCAGCAGCTTTAATAAATATAAAAGACTTAACATAATAATAAATATATTATATCTTATTTAAAATTAGAATATAGATAGTTAATTAGAAGACAATATTGATTATTTATTCTATTAGAATTAATCTAACAATGTTAATATATCACTACAACATTTTAATTAAAACAATTAGTTTTATGATTATAATAATAATGAAGAAAATGATATTGGAAGAATTGACTTTGATTTAAAAGAAGGCGCTGATTTGACATCCAATGACCAAGGTCGTGTATTTAAATACAAAATTTTTAAATGATAAAACATAAAATTGGCTAAAATTGTGATTACCTTGCTGGCAAATTAGCCTTATATGATTTGGGCATAGACTCCTGGTACCTATATTGCATTTTCTATCCGCCAATGAGCCCAACCTTCAGTCTGAAGGGCATTGTAAATGATAGATACACCAAAATACAAAATTAATCCGATTCATGAAACAATCTTTTCCTCCTGCATCTTTTCTCCAATTCAGCGGGGGAATTATTGAACTCAAAAGAATTGTCATTCAAAAGCTTCAGCATAAAGAAAGAAATGTGACCCAAATGGGCAGTAAAATTCATAAAATTAATAGCTAGATCCCCCCAAGAAAAATAGTATGCAGTATATGACTAATAAAAGTAATGGCACCTAAATAGGTGGAGGCCAAACCAGAATATCATCATCACCCTTGTCCATCCCGGCAGCGGCTGGACGCTCCCAGCCCAAATTGTAGACGCCAATCTCACAACCACCTTCGGTATAGCTATGACGATCCTCACAGTGGTCGGTAAAATATATGCAGTTGCCCTTGGAACCTGGGATATCATGGCATGAGTATGACAATGAAGCGTTGTACCCCAGAAACAGAACTGTCCTCATCCCATTCTTTTCAGAAACCCAGGTTTTCCTACCCAATCCAACTTAAATACGTTGAAAACTCCTTCCGCCACTCCATCTACAGTCCTTTGAACCATAACCAGCTCACCGGATTCTACCTAACAAGGTACAAGACACCATTCTCCATTGACGTCTCTGGTGGTACGACCTGAGTCATCTTCGGATGTTCGCTACTCATGTCAAAACCCCAAAGCCCTCCACCATAATTTAAGAAGTAGAACTGCCCCTCATGGTACACTATATCAAAATCTTTGCTCCTCACCAGTTCGATCTGATCAGCTGAGTAGCGCAGGTCCATTTCATTCCGCTCTATAGAAGGCCAAGTCTGAGCATTGACCGGATGATGTCAAAAGATTGAAGAATTCAGTATTAGCTGTTGACTGCTGATAGACAATTTTGCCAATGAAGACTCTGCAATGAACCAATTTCTGATTACGTTGTCCCTGGACCTGTTTGGGTATCCTAAATACCGGATTAACGTCCACTAGGCAGCAAATACACTTCGCTAGCCCACTCTGGATACTGTCCACTATGAATCATATACACTTCCCTAGCCCACTCTGGATGGTACGCCTCTACCTCAGGGAAAGTATCAAGTGGAGGCAGTTGAATTTGAGCTCTGGTGAATGGATTTACCAGGCACAATTCCAGTCCCCTTACAAAGGCAATAACCCAACCATGGGATGATCCTCGGACCACCTTCCCCTCGCAATTCCGGTAGCTCCAACTGATAGACCTTGTTTTCGGAAAGGACAAAGGAAGTCACGGGCTGTCGCAGTTTCTTCATCGTATGGCAGCAACAGATATGGACTGCATGTCTTTGGTAAGACAGATCTCCATGCTACACAAACTGAACGCATCCGAGCATAGTCTGCATAGAAGTGAAGCCTCTTCGCAATTTCGTCTAGCAATTCCTTTGGGAGCTCCGACCACTTGCTCATCTCTTTTCCTTTCTTACTTTCCTGTAGTTGTTTCTTTTCTAATTCGCTTCCTTTTTCTTAGTGAGCCGAATATAGTCCAGATCCACGTCTACGAATTGAAAGGTCGAAATGCTCAACTTTGTAATTAGTTGTTAGAATAAATGTCTGCAAATCATTTATTTGAAAAAAATGGAAACACTTCTAATAAATGATCGCTTATTATTTCTAAAATCAAAATTTTTTATCAAGGAGGGAAACAATATCACCTTTTTTGTTCAATAAGATACCAAAGTAGATGATTGGCTCATTTCATAGTAAAATTATAGCAGTAAATCTTTATGTATCATCGATTCCTATTTTTATCTAAATCATAGAAGGAAACATACATGACCAATCAAGAGCAAACTACAATGGTCAACAATTCAAGTGCATAAGCTGGAAAGAAAAAACTGTACCATCTCTCGGTAATAGCTAGAAACCAAGAAACGTTTTAGTACATATAGTAAACACTTTTTCACTGTTTTGATTGAATTTGTTTAAAAATTTCTATATTAAACATCTTGTGATATGATAATAAGATGTATTGTACTCCCTTTGAGGAGCCAGTTAATGCCGAGAAACCAGTCTGAGCTTCCATTCAAGTTTGGGTTTGGGTGAGTCGGCAAAGCTCGTGGAGAAGTCTCCTGGAAAAACGAGGATTAATAGGTCCAATTCTCACCCCCAATATGCGATGAAGATATTAAGGGATGCGAAGCTTTCTTGTAAGGTGTTTGGTGAGGAAACCCACAAGAAGATATGTTCAATTGAAAAACTCATTCATCATCCTTTTTTATAATTAGAAGTTGAGGAGCAGATATAAATAATAGTGAGGTCAGATTAGATTGTTATGTTGTTTTAGTTGTACTTGTTAATGAAAGCTAGCTAATAGTGGGTAGGAAGGCAGATCAGATTGTGTAATTTTATGTTGTCTGTCTCTAATTGTGCTTGTTGATGAGAGCTAATTGTAATTCAGAAAGTGTTTAATTTATATTTTAACTTTTATTTAATGAGTTGTAAGAGGCGGGGTTGAGTTCATCTAATGCATATAACTATCAGTTTAATTTCCAGAAATTCAATACACGATCATGCGCAGGGTTCAAAAAATCAGCCGAGTCCGATACGACTCGGCCGGAATGTAACCGCCGGCGTCCTAACCGGTCGGCCACCGGATACGCCTAAGATGCTTTGAATCGGGTGGAACCCGCGATAAACTCGGTTAAACTCGTTAATCCTCGGCCGAAGTTCCCGAGATGACTTACAGACTCTGGCAGAAGACAAAAAATCGAACTCCCGTTAGAAACGAACCAAAACTGAAATATTCACCTTCGGGATTCTAAAGTAAACCCGTGGAACCAAGCAAAACCCACAACATGAATACAAAATTACAAACTGCTGCTAAGAACACTGAACAAAGTTACGTAAACGAAGAACCAAGAACCTGATTTTCCTTACCTCGGGGCCTCGATCAAAGCGGTTAAGAACGATTTTCCCGAACCAAGAACGGGAAGAAGAGGAAAGAAACCCTACCCCGCCCTGACCAAACTGGATTTTCCGGACCCGCCGTCCCCAACCTTGCTCCAAAAGCTCACTCGCCGGCCGCCGTTGCCGTCGCCACCTCCCCCGCCGGCCGCAGCCGCACTCCGTCGCCGCTGCCGGGCCGCCACTCGCCATCCTACCAACCGGCCGCCGCCGCCGATCACGTGAGATCCAAACCCATCGCCCCTCCCCTCCCCCTCCCCCGTTGAAATTGATTTTGGAAACCAGGAAGAAGATCCTCTTTTTGGCATTAGTTTCAAACGACGCCGTTTCGTCCGTTTAATATTTTTTTTTTTTAAAATGCAAAATAAAATAATATTAATTTACCATATATATATTTACCATAAATATAAATAAAATGGTAATCTATTTTACCAAAAATATAAATAAAATAAGAATACTAAATTAACAAAACAATAAATCGTATTTTTTTTTAACAATATAAAATACAAATAAAAATATTAATTTATTTATTTTACCAAACATAAATAAGATTAATTTAAAGTTAATTATTTATGAAAACAAGCATACTAATCTAATTGTATTAATATTAAATTAGTACGGTAATATATTATAAATAAAATAAGAATAATACCAACAATACTATCAATCATATTTTTATAACAATATAAAATTTAAATATTGTTTATTATTTTATTTATTTTACCAAACATAAATGATGATGATGATGATTTTGAGCTCTCGCATTCAACACGGTATCGATCGATGTATTTGGCGACATTTTGTTATATTTGATATAAAAATATTTTTTTGTTAACATCACAAGATATATCTTTCACCTAATGTTTCATTAACTATTTAAATAATTTTAAATATAAATAAATTTGTTTTATTAAATTTTTAGTTTCCTTAACTATATATATATTTTCTAATAATTTTTATATGTAATATTTTAATACTTTAAATATTTTAATCATTTTATTTTGCGCACACGTATACGTACACGATACATTCACATGATCGTTACGCTCTACCTCCGAGCCTGGCGATCGATATCATGACTAACTACATGATCACAAGGCGCACTAGTTCATTTGATTCCTTGCTCATACAGAGTTAGATTTGATATCAGCTTTAAGTTGTTTTGATGGTGTACTTTAGTGTTATTCAATTAGTTGTTGGTGATGTGTAAATAAATGTCTTTGTCACAGCTTTTTGTTTCTCCAACTTCTTCTTTAGTATGGTTCTTGGAATTGGGTAATGGTAGCTGAAGATTTGGAGATGGTACTAAATTAAATTACCAATTAAGGTGAGGGGATGTTATCAAAGACTGCTTCTGAGGGAAGTTCCTAGAGCCATTGTCTGAAAACTCAGTTCCATGCTGACCGAGTCGTATCCGCCTGCGCTGTGAGTCGATACCGGATACACATTATATCTGTAAACTCGGGACAGACTCGGTTAGGTTCCGAAGGAAAACACGATTTCACAGAATCTCAAAGTACTTTCTTAACCATCACGAAAAATCAGAGATTCATCAAAGAAAACGGAAAATAAAAATTCCTTTACCTTGCAACTGAGTTTTCAAGCCCTAGTGCCGCGACGGTGATGGAAATTCACTCTAAAATGTCTTGGAGGCGACGGTGGTGCATGGCGCGGCGGCGACTGGTGGTGACTGTGGGAGTAGGGCGTGAGAACGAAGGCGAAACCGAAAGCGCCACAAAAATGAAGGAGAAACAGAAAGCACGAGAAAAACGAAGGGCAAACAGAAAGTACGAGAAAGAAAGAGGACTAGGGCTGAGGAGGGAAATGTGGTGGGTAAGTTTATCGGTAAATTTTTATGTTCCTATATTTTGAGAAATTATCTGTAATTATATATTTTTTGACGGTTGTAATTATAATATTTATAAATAAATAAAACATAAATTATGTTGAGCATGATATTAAAAAATATTATTTAATTAAAAATATTTCAATCTTTATTTTTAATTTTATCTTAAAGAAGGAGTATTAATTATAACTATAAATAAAACTAGAATAAACTAATTTAATTTATAATATTTTTAATAACAATAACAAAAATTATTTTATTTAAAGTGAAGCTTAAAGATTACTTTAAAGATAAACACCAAAAATGCTTTTTTTTTAAGACTTCTTCACTCATAGTGACATGTTTTTACAAGGACTCGATCTCTCATATATTTTTCTCTACATTTTTATTATTTTCCAATCAAGTCTCAAGGACAAAACCAAAATACTTTTTAAATCCATATATAATTTAATGCAAAATATCGCTTCTTAATAAGGAAATGCTAAATGATATATACTTTTATAACATATTATTGATATATATAATTTATTCCAACAATTATAATGCTTATATATTTTGAATTTCTTAGATAGAAATTAATTAATTTTTATAATACATATTTATAATAATTATATTATAATATTAAATAATATTAAATACTCATAAATTTTTTATTTTTTCGTTTGAATTGTTTAATAGTAATTATTTTTCTAATAATTTTTATGATATTTTTATAATTTGTAAAACATTGCACTTTGGCTTAATTTAAGTATCGGTAGATACTCGAGTAAAATAAAATTTAGGTTTAATAAGTAATTACTTATAGTATGACATATAACTTAAATCAGATATATATTAAAAATTGAAAGACTAATGATAAAATCGAAAAGATTATCTGAGACTTGACCTCAAAATGATAAAGAGTTACATCATGAGATAGACATAAGAAAACTAGAATTAGAATCTAAATCAATTCATAATAGATGTCATAAATAAATAAATAAACTAGAAAGATTATCTCGGTATCTGACTAAATGATAATAAAGGATCATGAGATAGACATAAGGAAAACTAGAATTAGAATCGAAATCGAATTCATAATAAATGCCATAAATAAATAAATAAACTAGAAAGATTAACTTCTAAGTTTCACCTCATATCTTCAACAACATTATATGTGTATTACGCCTTGAAGTTGAGGCATTTTTTTTACAAAAAAAAATTAAGAAGTTACATTGCCCTTTAGTTTATAAAATTTGTAATTAAGGAACGGTGAATTATTTAGAGTTGTTACATTATATCTCAAAAAATTAATATATGACAAAAATTGAAAAGTTCAAGTTTTATAAAACAAAATAAAATAAAAATAAAATAAAATAAAATAATTAAAGTCCAGACAAAATTATAAATAAATGTTTTCTTATTTTTACTTTGAAAAAAAATATTTTAATTGATATTTAAAATGAATTAGAAATAAATATTCACACATTTTCTAATTGAACAGACAAACGTCACAAACTGATAAAATTAAACCAAATTCTTTAAATTAAACAATTAAATTTTAAGAATTCTAAATTTAATTCTAATTTTACGTAATTGTGACTTTGCTTCAGTGGAAGGAAATCTATGTTCATAAATCACAGTAATATTTCATATATGTTTTACGCAACTTAAAACTTTATTTGAGAATAACCTGTATATCCTCAATTGACTGAAGATACAAGAAAACATTTTGTTGTTGTAATGTTCTGGTTGTGATTCAAACCATTTGAACAAGACAAAAATACTTTCTTGAATAAAATATTATGTTTCTACTTATGCTTTAGAAAGATTTAATCTACTTTAAAAAAAAAAAATTATATAAATATATAAAAATAATTTAAAAAGAGTAGAATGAGATCTTACCAGTTTGGCTTCTTGATAGTGGGAAAAACACTCTCCTTTCTCTTGATTGTGAGTAAGGCAACCCTATCTCAGGAATCCGATTATTTATATAAGAGGATTTGTGGAGTTTTGATGAGAGTTGAGGGCAATGTTTTAAAAATTGATATGTGATTGAACAGAAAATTTATCGATTCATGATGGTGGAACCAAATGTCATAAATAAATAATTTATTTATAAAATAAATACATTAAAATAAAAAATAATAATAAAAAATGATAAATTTTTATAAAAAAATTGACAACATCTCTTCTATTTATTAAACAATATCTTTTAAAGTTTACACATGTAAAAATAAAATTTCTAGATATCATATTTTTAATAGGGTTAATTACATAAATAGTGTCTCAATTTTTCATTTTTTTCAATTTTTTCAATTTTGGTATTTCAATTTTATTTTTGTTCAATCAAATGTCTAAACTTTATGTTTATCTATTTTGGTGTTTCAACTTTATTTTTGTTCAATTAAATGTTTAAACTTTTTATTTTTTTATTTTTATATTTTGGTATTTCAATTTTATTTTTATTCAATTAAGTGTCCAAACTATTGATTTTTTCTATTTTAGTGTCTTTGATTTTTTCTATTTTAGCGTCTCAATTGTTTGATTTTTTTTTTTCTATTTTAATGTCTCAATTTTATTTTTGTTTAATCAAGTGTTTAAACTTTTAATTTTTGTTCAATTGAGTGCTTCTTGACCAAACAAAGCTTATTATGATATTTGAATAACCAAAAATTGAATCCAAATAACATTGTTATTATGTAAAAATGATGAAATTACTCAAATGATATTTAACGAGGAGAGATGATAATATTATCATTTCCATATTATGCATCTTGATATATCGTTACAATACAAAAGAAATTAATTAAATTGGCTACTATGGATAAAAATAATTATAATATCTAATGTTTTAATTTAATTATTCATATATAATTTTTTTTACATAATACTTAGAAAACAACAAGTAACAATAATAGAAGATAATTCAAAGTTGTTTTTTCAAATTGTTATATTTTATTTTTAAGAAAATTTTAAATTTTATCTCAACTTGAAATAATTTAGACACTTCTCTTATTTTTTGAATAGAAAATAGCTTTCATTAAAATATCATTCAAGAGCACTCCCTTAATACAAATGGAGTAAGACATAATAAAAAGACAAACGTAGCGAAGATAGCACTCCTTAGCTAGTGCATGAGTAGCCTTATTGACTTGTTTTTGCAAGAATTATACAGCGGAAGCAAGGAATCGCACAGTTAAATACAATGTATGATAAGTCAAGAGAATAAATAATTAGTTGATTTACAGAAAAATTATCAATTACTCATTGATATTTTACAAAGAGGAAAATACATTTGATATAAACATTATTAATTTTGGAATTCATCCTGGGTTTTAGTGGAGTAGCTCAATAAGATTACGGTCCTACTTCATGCTGGAGATTACTGGATTTATAAGCCTGTATACCTGCATCAGTTGGACAAGAGTCTTAATTAATACCACATAGATCCTCTAAGTTATCTCAATAGATGACAGAGCCCATTTAACTGATTATTAAGATACAAGAAGGAGCCCATTTATTGGGCCCAAGGTGTTATAAAACCCTAAGAGGATTAGGGTTAGCAGTCTATAAATACACTGCTTACTAGCCTCCAGGGTTTTAAGTTTTACGTATTATTTTAGAGATTGAGAATCTCAAGTAAAAAACACTTTGAGAGTATAAAAAGAAACTACATGACCAAACACTCCAAACCCACAGCTGCTTCTCTCTCAAGGTGTTTTTTTTCTACCGAGATTCTCAATCCCAAATAATACGCAAACTTAAAACCCTGAGGCTAGTAAAGGTATTTATGCACTCGCTAACCCAATCTCCCAGGTTTTATAACACCTTGTCCCAATAAATGGGCCCTTTCTGTATCTTAATAAATCGCTGAATGGGCTCGCCATCTAATGAAGCAAATGGGATCCTAGCGGCCCATTATTAATTGCGCTCTGATCAACGGTCAGATTCTCGCTTCGAGCATAAATCTAACACCCCCACTTGCTTAGAAGCAAGTCTCGGGACCGTAATCTTATCCGTGGCTACCCACTCGTGCCCGCGATGTGAATTCCAAAATTACAATGTTTATATCAAATGTATTTTTCCTCTTGTAAAATATCAATACTAATTGATAATTTTTCTCGTAAATCAAACTGAGCGATGCTATTTTTTCAACTGGATCAAGGCCGAGCGCCGGAAAGCTAGCTTCGGGCAGACCCCGGACTACCGGGCGCGGTCGGGTTCGGCAGCTCCCCCGATCACTGGGGCTCGGCCGATTGCCGCAAGGCCGGGGTCCGTGTAGCTCGGGCGTGGCACTCTCCGCAAAACAAGAAAGAAGCGGCCGACGAGGGTTTCACCATGGGCCCGATGCCTAAATCGCTCTTCTCGAGAGAAAAGATGGACCGCCAGGGTGAATGTCGCGCACTTTCAATCGATGGTGTGGTGACCCGGTATTTATAGTATATGTTTTCCAGCTTGATGGTGATTATGATTCTTTCCTATCGGACGCGGGAGATTTCTTTGCTTTATCTGTGACGATTTGATTGACAGAGTCTTTATTTAGAATTATCCTTCTTCCTTATTTGTGGGATCTAGCTTGATCCGTAGGATGAGTCATATATCGCGGAATTATTTTTATTTTCCATGTCAATGGGATTTCTAGTTTGATTTTGGTGTGATAATACGTTATCTGGGATTATTATATTTTTATCGACATGGGATCTAGCTTGATATATGTGGATGTGGGCTGAATATCCATAACCGCCTTGGGTCATATGATTGGGCCCCATTCGGGTCATGCCTACACCCGAGCCCCATAACGGGCGCGCCTCGGATCTGGGCGAAAGGGCTTACAGCCCATTTTTTTCAAAACCCTATCATCAACTAATTATTTATTCTTCGACTTATCAGCTTAACGGATCCCATGACCGCCGACTTTCAACCGAAAAGTAATCGAAACATTTAAGAGGATATCATACAAATTCATTTTGTATATTTCATAAATACTTGATAATCAAAATACCATAATCCCCAAATTATCAAAGATATTGGTCGCTAAAATAGGCTCCACTTATCGATAACCTCAAAGAACCAAGGTAACTTACACCCTCTATTTATAATATACTCGTGGATTAAGAAAAACAACATATCTAATATCGCTCTCGAGATTTAATTCATTTCACGTAAATTTATCCTCGATTAAATCTCTTCCATCCTCTCGTAATGACCATAATTCATTCCAATATTTTATAATAACCAAGACTCATCATTTCATAAAATATTGCAGCTCTTTAAATAAAGTGCCCAACTTTATTTAACAACTGGTGAGACAATTCATTAATTATGAGAACCTGCGGATCATGTCTTTGCTTGGACGTATCCATATGACTTCATATACTCAAAGAATTAACTGACCTTATGCGTAAAATATAATGTGCAAAAACTTCATATTATTATATTTAAAAATGAAATTACAACTTGTCTCGGCTTCCTAGAAGCACAAATGTAACCAACTCATCACTTCTAAAGTAAGCCCGACCCTCTTAAGACCAGTACAATTTTACATGTTTCTCAAAAACACACGCTCAGAAGAAGACTGAGTAAAGGGTCCTGCTAGGTTCTCCTCGTATGTTATCTTAGTAACCACTCGCATTCTATCAATGAAATCACTGATCAAGCGGTACTCTTAGTAATGCAGGTTTCGTCAGGAGATCCTGATTCTTTCGATCGTGCACGGTCCCAATCTGCTATCACAGAAAGGGTAAATTCACGTCGATCCGCATCTGTATCACATGAAGATAAAGGAATTTCTTAAGCTATGTACCCCTTTGCTCGTATAGCCACATATTCGGGCTACCGGAGTCAAGAACAAAAGTCTCTGCTTAATACTCTTCCAACAAATGGCTCCCCATTTAGGTAAAAGACATATCCCGATGTTGATTTACCTGAGTCAATATCCCTTGAAAATCTGAAATCAGATAACCAAGTGTTTTAAGATTCTAATCGGAATACACCAACATATAATCCCTCGCTCTCTTTAAATACTTAAGTATATGTTTCACTCGTCGTCCGTTCTACCCGGATCCTGACAAGTACCGGCTTAATAACCCACCGCATAGCGTATATCCGGGCTCCTGGGTACATAGCACAGTACACATGAGACTACCACAAAAGCATAAGGCTTTACCCATGAGCTTCTTCTTCGTGAGTTTTTGTAATTGCTCCTGTAGCATGAATTCCATGTCCGAAGGGTAGTTCCTCGAATTTTCCATGCCAAACTCGGTCACTATTTTATCATCGTAGGAGGTCGATAAAGCTAACACCTTATTCTTTCTGCATCGCAGTTTGATTCCTGTGGAATATAGTTAGCTTCAATTCAAGTCCGCGCCGGCACAAATCGCTTTTTCAGGGTAACCCTTTACGTCTGACAACACTTTCAATAATCGCTTCCACCAATGTAATATCATCCTCTACGAAAGTACCAAAAGACTACCACTATTCCCTTGAATTTTCTTATACACACATGGTTCATCAGACTTTTCAAATCTATATAATGAGCTAACCTGGATCAAACCCGATGTTCCATGACTTGATGTCATTAAGCCCATAAATGTAATTTCCACATATGCAACTTGCAAACCATGTGTTCTTAATCTAAGGCTAAGTGAACCCTTTCGCTTGTTGCATATAGATATCCTCTTCTAGCTTCCTCCATTTAGAAAAGCTGTTTTGACATCCCATTTGCCAAACTGTAATCGAGAGCCACAAGCATAGCTTAAGAGAATTCTGACAAGATTTGTGCATGGTTACCGGCGAAAAGTTTCATCATAATCTATGCCTCCCCTCTAAAACTTTCACCAATCTAGCTTAGTTGTCAACCTTCCCATCCGGTCCTCTCTTTCTCTTTGTAGACCCAATTTACACCCAATTGGTTTTACCCCTTTAGGTGCTTCTACAAGAGACCAAACTGAGTTAGAACCCAGATTCCATCTCACCATTACCTTTTTCCACTTCGCATATCACACTTTTCAATGCCTCTTTCGTATGTGGTAGGGTCGCCATCGATTATCCAAAATGACTTGATAAGTCTCTCCTAACAAGGGCATACCTTGCAGTTTACGTACGCCTCCCACTACGCAGTTTGTCGCATTGGTTGTTGTACATGTACGAAGATCCAAGTTTTCATAAGTTCAGGTGGATTACAATCTCTCTTACATATTATGTTCTTGCTTCGAAGTTTCTTGAATTGGGTCATGAGTCAAGCTCTGTTTGTTCACCTTTCTCGGGTACATTTTGTACATTTTCCCTCTTTGAACATCAACAGAAATGTGGGTGGAAAAGAGGAGCTCAGGGTGGGATTCCAAACTTCCAGTCAAGTTTCAAGAACCACTTTACTCTAGGTTTAAATTGTTCATATAATCCTCTTTCTAAGAAAGTGGCAGGAGTACCTCACTATCACCTTCTTTCCTTTGGATTGTTAGGAACATTCCACCTCTCGTCCCTTAGGTAGCCAATAAACATACACATTTCTGTTCGAGATTCCAACTTTTGTTGTTTCTGTACCAAGACGTGTGCTGGAGCACCCCAAATCCTAATATGGTTCAAGCTAGGCTTGCGCCCTTTCCATAGTTCTGTGGGAGCCTTTGAAAATATCCCCAGAACGATTTAGGTAATGATGAATAACTGAGCATCTACCTCACCATATCTAAAAGGGTTCTATTTCTCCTTTCAGAGACTCCATTTTGTCGAGGCTGCCCACGCAGATGAGATAATTGAGATATTATCCTCTGAGCCAAGTAAGACTTAAACTCTTCGCACAAGTATTCACCGCCTGTCGACCGAAGTCGGCTGATATGGCCACCCACTCGCTTTTCTTCCTCGCTCTTAGCCTTATACTCGAAATTCTATCAAAGCTTCACTTATGGCGATTAGGTAAACATAACCATATCTGAAAGTAGTCAATAAATGATAAATACTCATACCGCTCGGCTCAATGCTCATCAGTCTACATACATCGTACTAATCTTAAATTGTATAGTGGCACGATTTCTTAGGCCCTTGAGTTCCTTGTCATTTTACCTCTAAACATGATTCACATACCAGTATAGGTTCAAAAGATCAAGGAATTTAAATTCCACTTTTAACCAAACCATGAATTCTATTAATAATATGACCCAATCGTAATGCCACATATAGGTTTCATTTTCAAACCTTCCTTTCTTAGATAAAGGAAATTGCTCATCATCGCATTTTCTGTAATAGCATTAATACCATAGGACATAGGGGAGTTAAAAAATATATACCATTTAATAATCCGGAACAAATAAAAAGCGCTGGCTACTCTTTATCGAAACTCGAGGAATTAAACAGACCGTTAAACCATGTTCAACTAAACAACTAACAAACCAAATTCCTTAAAAACCGGAACAAATAAACAGCCATAAACATAAAAGTCTTATTATTAAACATAATCTGACTAGTCCTACTATTTTAGACATATTCCCCATTTCCCAACTTCAAGCTTCTTTGTCCTTACCGAAAGTGGGCTGCTTTGTTTGAACCACCGCAAAGAGTAACAAAACATGGTTAAGGGTCTCGAATCAACGATCCATCGCACATTGTAATTCTCCACTAAACAAGCCTCAACAACATTTTTATACTCACCCATACCTGGTTTCAGCAATCCTTCCAAAGTGGACCTTTCGTCCTCGCATCAAGCACTCAGCCTTCTGGGCCTTCTTTCATTGCAAATGGGTTTGATAGTAGCCGGACTCGCTTTCCTCTACTTTTTTGTTCTTCTTCCGCCCTTAGGTTTCCCTTTAGGTGAAGAACTTTCAGCATGATAAGCACTTCCCTACTAATGACCTTCAAAGACTCTCGCTTTTCCGTGCATGTCTGAACAGGAGTGTTTCTAGTTCGTTCCATATTATACCTACACTCAACCGACCAAAGCTATCAAGTGTAGATTCTGATCATGTCAATCTTCACTTCGTTCACCCAATTTCATCACCTCCGCAGCATTGATGTGTCCCATCATTTTTGTGACAATGGTCCCGCATTTCTTCCATACCATACGAAAGTGTTCATGAGTGCCCCTATGTGGTCGCTTGTCAGTTACAGGATTCACTTTTAGCAAACATCACATCTGTAGTCCACCATTTCACACTCTCCAGATCATTAATTTGCTTTCGCAGATGTTCTGCAACGCTGGCAAGAATATAACAAATAGCCGTCGATTTGCCTCAAGGTTAATCAGAATTGCTTCCTTAGTTCTCCGAAGCATCAAGAAGTGGCCCCGGTTCTTCGAAGCTGTCGCAATGAATTTTATTCTCTCAAAATCAAGGACAATGTAAAGATTGGTTTTCCATAGGTCGTAGTTATTTCCATCCAATGACTTTTGACTCAAAATTGTAGCTAGAGGATTAAAGGATGCCATTTTCTGAAATTTAAAAAAAAACACATATATTAACACGTAATCCACACAACAAACATACAAATATGTAGATCCCTTAAACTACTTATTATTAATGTTTATTGCAACAATAATTTAGTTTCCATTACAAATATTTACGTTGGGCAAGATATTTGTAATAAACTAAACTTTGAACATGGCATGTCTTAGTGTCCCAATAAGTTAGCTCCTAGGAAGGTGTGAGGTGGGTCTCACTCTTAAACCTACCTCCTTAGACAGAGCCTTCCTAAATAACACCAACACACACTATTCAAATTGATTTAAAAAAAAACAACCATCGCTTCAATATTCTTTTCATTTCTTTATCAACATTTACGTAGCCTTAGTATGATATATTATTATTAAATTTGAAATGTATTAACTATTAATTTAATTTCAAAATTATCTTTAATATCTAAACATCGTCGACGTCAAATGCACAACCTTATTAAAATTTTGAAATTATTTTAGATCCAATCCAATAAAATCCGCCATGCTTATCCATTGGGGTACTGCTACATAACCATTTTATTATTGGACCCTTAATGGAGCCCCACAGGTTTCTAATTAATTAAATTAATTTTTTAACCTTCACCCATTCAATATTTTTATTATCACTAATTAGGTGTTCCATAATAATATTACCTAGATAAAAAAAACAAATATTATTATGCACATGTATAGAATAAATGATGCAATTATATGGCACCACCTATTCTAAATTGCATGTTGGCACATATCACATGTTATATCCATATAATTAAAGCAATTATAAATATAGAATAATTATCAGTTATAATCCATGGTTTCCTAGAGTTAAAAATTACAAGCCCAATAGGGCCAAGCAGTTACCCAACTTGATATCCGCCCGCATTTTTCTTTTCTTCTTCAGTTCAAGTCCATGGGGGTGGGCCAAGTTAATTGGCTTTTGGGCGTTTTTACCAAAACACAAAACCCCAATACGCCCCTATCAACCCGAAGACCAAACGGCAAAATTAATCGCCACACAAAACTTGATTGTCAATGAATTTACAGGAAGGTAGAGCACTGTCTGAGGAACCACCCTACAAAAAATCAGCCCATTCTGACAACGCAGCACCCCTTTTACATTTTTTTTAATAAATCCGAATTTACATATAAAAAAATTCAAATAAAATTGCAGGAAAAATAAATAAATAAATAAATCAATGAGGAAACCTAATCATATGATTAGCCCCTTGTTACATCCAAAAAAAATATACTGCAAATCTACCATGGATTAAGGCCAAACCAAATCATTCATTCATAATGCAAAAATTATAAATAACATAAATAAGAATCCTAGGTGCCATATATATCTAATACATCACATATACATGAGAAATAAAATTAAGTGGATTCAATTCCATTATATCTGACATTCAACCTGGTTCGACATACTCAATTGTAAGAACTCATACAGCTGAAGCCGTGAATCGCAGGACAAATTTAAATACATAATGTATGATAGATATATTTTCATCACCCATTACTAACCTGTAGTAGTGCAGAAAATCTTTTCTAGAATCCACAGGACCTTCCAAGCTATTCTCTACGTGACAGATCTGCGTGTGGGCAAACCTGATCACAAAAGAAACTAGAAAGTTAATATGAAAAACACTATGAAACCTTACGCCTCGTTTTCTCTCTCATGCTTATTCTACCGAGATTCTCAATCTCTAAATAATATCAGAACTTAAAACCTCGGAGGCTAGTAAACAGTGTATTTATAGACTACTAACCCTAATCCTCCTAGGGTTTTATAACACTCAGCCCAATAAATGTGGCCTCTTGCATCTTTAATAATCGCAAATGTGCTCTGTCATCTAATAAGCTAGCTTGGGGATCCTATGGCCCATTATTAATTAAGGCTCTTGATCAACGGTCTAGATTGCTTCTGGAGCATAAATCCAACAGTCTTCTAACAAAGCAAATAGAGAATTGTACTCTATATTGGCAAAGAAAAAGACAATCTCGATGTCATCGAACTCCGACTACGCTTTGTGAAGAATGAAAGCATCAACAATGGTCTTAGTGTATCCATTCAAAACAACTACAGAAAACTCATATTGAGCACTCAATTTATTGCTTCAAGCCCATATACTTTCTTTGTTTTTCACCAACATCACCCCATACATCTTTGTTGCGTAAGGCACCTTGAAACTTTAATAGGATCGCCACGGGGCCAGCATTACAACCCATACCAAAGATACCCTCTCCCTCTTAAAAATAACGACATCACAATTATTTTAAAACCAACATTTGGTCTGCACTCTAACCCCATCAACCACCATTTTTCCATGACTAATACAATTCATCCCACTTAGGTGATCCCACCTTAGTCATGTTCATCCACCTTTCATGCAAGATGGAAGTCCACTCTCCACTCGGTTGACGGGTGATGAGTATGTTTCACTCAATTTATCCCTACATGTTTTGCTTATATTTTTACGTTTTTTTATATAAATAAGTAATCTAATGCTCTAAATGTTCAATTTTGTGATTAGGTCAACCATGAGGCAATATGAAGCAAAAACAAAGAGATAAAGCCAAAAAATCAACAAACTACACATGCAGTAGTAGTTACTGTGTTTTGGTGTTTTCAATTACAACATGATCCCAAATTGCTACAATATTTATAAGGATGGATATGATACTTCCCAGGCTTTTCAAAAGACCTGATCATCACTAGACTACAAATGGTCGTTATGACGCTGTAGTGAAGGAAGAAGAGAAGAGAGCCTTAAAGTAACTTAGCTGAGAATTTGCACATTTAGTATTTATAATCATTTATAAAGAATTATTTCTGACCATATCTAGATTCTACACTCTCTAAGCTTTCCAACGAGCCTAAGATCACTTAAATCAAAGTTTGGACGACAAAGTTATGGCCTTGAGAAGTTGGTGGAAAAACAGGGAAGCTGCAGTAATGTCGCAATATTGCAGACATCGCAAAAACACTACAGCCCGATGTGGCGATGTTTCCAAACGATGTTGAGGCGTTCAAGGTTGGTTTTGGGTCGATTTTCAGCCCATTTTGAGCCCATATTGAGAGTTTTAAAGCATCAAACCCTAGAAACATGAGGAGAACGATCAGGGTCAGGGTCCACCCTAGGAATTAAGTCTTTCAAGAGGAGCAATTTGAAGGTGCTAAGAACATCCAATTAGCTTATTTCTTCCCCTTTTATGTTTCTTCCTCACTTCTATGGTCAGACTTCCTCACCATCATGAACTAATTTCATAATCTAGGGTTTTTGTTGTATTTTAGACATGAAACTTATATTTAAATGTTAATTTTCCCTTTTCTATTATCTAATTGTGATTGCCTATCTATTGATTCATGCTTGGTTTTATTTACATATTGATTTCTAGCTAATCTCAATATGGTGAGTGGCACCTTGCGAGATCTGAGAAGGGAGTAAGGAATTAGACATAGGTGAATCAACCTAATTAGCTTGGTTGTGTAGAAATTACTAGTAATTAGGAGGTGTGTGAGATTCTTATGTCTTAAAGCATCTTTAATGCTTGGGGTTGAGTTGAGAAGCAAAAGACCTAGTGTTAGTTGGTAGGTTATCTAACCTCGAGAGAGGCTTATAATTAAATTAGGCAAGAGTCGCCTTGGAAGCATTTTCAAGAGAAAATAGAATGGAATTTTGGCCTGGATATAGGAGAATTATTCACATGCGCCTCAAATAATTCTAGAACTTTATTATTTTCGTATCCCTACTGTATAGTTCGAAGTTCAATTTCATTAAGTTTTCATTATTTTAGTTTAATTTATGTTTCAATCCATCGATTTGACCGTTTAGATATTAGAGAAGCATTCTATTTTTGGTACTTAGCATCTCTCATTTCCCTGTGGATCGATATTTGTACATTATGCACACTTTACATTTGGACAGTATATATTTCTTACCATAATAGAGACACTCTTTTGATATTTTTTCTTCAGTTTAATACAAAACACAACATGTTTATCAATGGGGAGTAATGATTTCCCTTCCCAAAGTTGTTTTTTCCTTTGTCCCTAAATGCACCATAGAATTATACTGACACGATTAGCAAGAGATGGGTCATAAAATGATAACATTCTTAGACACCATTCTCCTACTCGACTCGTCCTCCCCACCAACTGCCTGTATTCCAACCTCCCTCGATCAAGATCTAGCAAACGAACAGTCTAAGAAAATATGCCATTGTTGCTAACCTTAAGTGCACGGATCGTACAAGTAATAAAATGGTTTTCAATTATGAACCAAGATCATTCCCACGATAAAGGAGTGGTTTTAATGCAGATTAAGTACCCCGGCTGTAACACCCTAAATTACACCCTAGTAGTTTATTACATTTTAGAGGTATAATAAAAGTAAAACTTGTATTTGTCCAAAATTTAAGTGCCAAGAGTGAAAAATGATAAACTTGGAATTTATCCAAGAGTCAAGGGTATAATGGTCAATTATAAAATAAGGACTCAAAGGACATTATGTAAGAAGATTATATGCTATTATTAAATAATGATAAGTGATTTGCAAATTGAATGAACTTTGAGGACTAAATAGAAAAAGGGGAAAAGTTAAGCCAAAAATGAGATTTTTGTCAAACAAGGCCTAACAAAATGAGATAAGACCAAACTTGTCTTTTTGAATGAGGGAGAATTTCATTTTGGGCAAAGTGAGAGCTAGGCATCCGTTGAGGAGAAGAAGGCCATTTTTTTTTTGGTGTGCTTCGTTTCCATTTCAAGGTTCCACTCTGCTCGCAAAGTGGTGCTAAGTTAAAGGAAGAAGAAGCGAAGAAGAATCGAAGGTTAGGAAAATCCCTAACTTCCTCCATCTATGGGTATATTTTGATTTAGGGTTTGAATTTTGCTAAGGTTTGGGATCTCCTTTTCATTTTGTGGTTGTGTTGTGCTTTTGTTTCGATCCTCAACGGAGGACTCAGTGAAAAATGAGCAGTTCTATGGTTCGGAGGAAGGTCCGTTGTTTCACTCCTTGTTTCTTGTCTAGCCATACATGGCCATTAGACCTCCAAATTGAGTGATTCTAGGTCGATGAGACATGAGACACGTATCTTGAATTATCTAGAAGAAATTGGCCAAAAGGTAACTCAGAAATTAAATCACAGTCAGTGTCTGCTTTTGCTCCCGAATGTGGGGTATTTATGAGTGTTTGGGTCATAAGTTGAGTTTTACTCATCCAAATTGAGTGATTCTAATTTATGAGTAAACTAAACTTCTTTTAGAATAACTTCCATGAAGGAAGTATATTCATATTTGGACCTCAGTGTACCCAGAAATTCATCAAAGTGGAGCTCTATTTTTAGTTAGTTATGGTTCATCCAGGCTAACCTTGAGTGTTTGAGTCATATCTTGGGATAGTTTGATCCAAATAAAGTGATTCAAATGTCTGTGTAATCTAGACTTCTGGGAGAATAGCTTTCATGAAGAAAGTATTGCAAAATTATGTTGGGAGAGTCCTTTGCTAAGGACCATTTTGTGTAAAATGGATATGATAAAATTATAGCGGAAGTGTTGTCAAAATTTCCCTAGAACCTGTTTTCTTGTACTGGCCATAAATTGGCCTCTTGACCTCCAAATTGGATGATTCTAGTAGGGGAATAACCCTAAGAGGTAGACCTACAAAAATATGGAAGGTATTGAGAATCAATTCTGAACCTAAGTAACCTGTTTTTGAGACTAAAGTGAAGATACGGGTTTTGATTTCTTAACTAGGGTAGGTTCTGTATTTTCGCCATAAGTTAAGTTATAAAGATCCAAATTAGATGATTTAAATTTCTAATGAAAATAGACTCATAGAATTACAACTTTCATGGAAGAAGTTTGGGTAAAATATGTCTCGCTTGTTCCCAGAAAATTGTGCAAGTGAAGGTAAACAATTTGTTTTTGGGAGGGAAGGACATTTCCCATAATTTGACCTCGCTAAATGCATTAGTTAATGTGCATGATAATTATGACTTGAACATATTGATATGCATGAAGAAATAATTTGGCCTCTTTTGGCAAAATACATTGTTAATGCATGATAGTAATATGACTTGAACATGTTGATATGCATGAAGAAATTTACTACAAGAATTGACTTTGGAAAAATAATAGGAATGAGGTTAGACTTCTGTAAAATGTTTTGAATCACATATAATTGTATGCTTGCTTAAGACCGGGATCGTGGAATAAATAGGACTGTTGGTTACCATACACTCGAATAGTGCCACGACACCCCGCTTAGTGATCTGACTCGACAAGGCTAAGGACACTCTTGCTCGCCAGCTTCAAGACTGCACTATACCGCACTCCACTGTATTGTGTACCTATTATTCATTCTTATTGGTCTAAGCAAGCAAACATTTATATGAAAAGTACATGAATAAGGACCAATATGCTTATGAAAATAAGAATTTATGATGCATCAACATACTTATGTACAGTACTATAGTGTACCCTTGGCTACCTTCTGTTCCGAATTGTATGATATGTACTCCTATAGAAGAGATGAATATGATGACCCTCAAGGATACAGAGGATATATATATATAGCAGAGTATATATATATATATATATATATGTTATATATATATATATATATGTAATATATATATATATATATATGAAATCTCGATAAGCATGAAAAATGGTTAAATGTAATTTACTCAAATAATATTGCATGCTTCATACGATTTGAGAATAGTTATAAGTGGTTTTGTTTTTTTGCTAGAGCCTCACTAAGCTATAAGCTTAGCATGGGTGTTTAATCTATGTAGGTGCTGAAGAAGTTGCAAGGGACACCCCATGTTCATCAAGACCAACACAGCCTTAGGAGTATACCTTTCTAGGATCCTCTTCTTTTTGTAATAGAAGTGGTTGTGCAATATTTTTTTTTTTTTGTTATAGTGAAACTTGTATTGATACAAGTAATTTTTTTGAGACTCAAGCATATGTACATAACTTTTTAAACACCATTATGGTGGTAGTTTTACTTGGTTACATTGCTTTAATTTTTAGTAATCGCTTCTAAGTAAGATTATGTTATTATTTTTGACTTTTTGCTGAGTTGTTCTCAATCATATTTTCCAAAGGCCGGTTTACTGTGTCTCAACTCTATGTAGCCCCCTCACTCTGCCATAGCTATGGTAGATGTCACATCAAGCACAAAGCTGCTCACTATTTGAGCTACTCTTCCAATGATTTTAGGTAAATTGTGAAAATAATAAAAACAAAACTAAACTGAAAACATAATGCTTTGTGAAAACCGGAGTAATTAACTAAAAACGGGAGAAAACAACATAAGGAGGAACTAGGGTTGGTTATCATCATTGATGTCTAAGGAGGAACAGGGTAAATTTGAACTTTTCCAAAAAATGACAACGGTAAATTGTCAATATGGTACGAGTTGAAAACTTGAAATTTTCTAAATCTCAGATGAAGTCACAGACCTCACCATTGGATTCATCTTGTGAAATCTAGTTACCCAAGCAAATTCTATCGTTACCCAATCTAAGGATGAGTGTTCATTTGGAGATTATATTCATATGATATGATTGTCCATGATACATGATGAAATGTTTGATTTAAGTTGTCTATGTGACATGACATTAACATGGAATGGTACATTACATTGCATATGCACGGGGATATTGCATTCCATGGGTGTGAGTGCATGGTTGAAATCAAACACCACATTTGGTGATTTATAAGTGGCTCGATACCGTTGGATAGGTTCAACAGAGTCGCACAGTCGCATGACATGGAAAACTTGTGTCAGATATAGAAAAAAGGGCTAGACACTCCCTCGAGTGAGAATTGGAATGATGCACGAGTGAGTTGCATTGTGTGGTGGGAGTTGGTGAAGACTCGGGGTATGATGCACGAGTGAGTTTCATCTCATTTCATAGCATGACATGTAGAATTCCAACTTGAATTTGCATATTGTTACTTGGAATGTTGATATGGATATGAATTGTCGAATGTGAACATTGCATGTGTACTTAGGTGGGGATAGCCTATGTAGGAATTACTCTACTGGGCATAGCTCACCCTATACGGGAAAACATTTCAGGTATGGGATATACGCTGGTGGACGACTCTCATTCGGGGCCACAAGGGTGAAGAAAGCAAACTTGTGGCTTTTATAACTCCTTTTGTAAAATTTTTGGAGCAAACTAGTTTTGGCATGTACTTTTATGTAAGAGAGTTGTAATTGAACTCATATGGACTGTTTTTAAAATATCCTTGCATGTTTTGTATGAATATGGATAAATGAACCTAGTGTGGTCAATTTTTACTCATAAATGGGTCCGGTGCGGTCATTGTGTTATATTGGATCTTGAATGGGTCATGTTATTGTATATTGTACAGGTTGAGTTTTGGGTAGAGCTCCTCGTACAAATGAGGCTTTGTCCGATTTTGTTACATTATGGATGTCGTTAAATGGGACACAACGGTGTGGTATCGAGTTACACGATATCCACAGGCATTTCGAGGGTTGATGGGTGATCAACGGACCCCCGGATTTTGGGGTGTCATAGCTTGGTATTAGAGCTTAGGTATACGATTACCTGTGCATTTCATGTTTTATGCTCTAATGTGCTACATGATTATGTGTTATGTGTTATGTGAATTATATACATGGAAAAATGTATATGGAAAAAGAGGAACACTAGGGTTAGAAAACATAACCTTAGGGGTTCGGAAAAAGAAAGAATGGGATGGTTCGGGATGTTGATGTCTATTAATGGTTGGCACATGTGCTACTAGTTAGAGAAGGAGAGAAATCTCAGTTTAAACTTATCCCCATTTTTGACTATAAAGGCCTCTTTTCTTATATGACATATGTAGATGGCTAATCGAGGAATAGGACACCGAGGTGGTGGGCGGAGCAACCAACTACCACCAACCTTTGACCAACAAGTCTTCATAGAGGCTATTGCACTACGACCACCATTGCATTCAAAGTGAGGCCATGGCCACCACCATTGCAATGTGCTAGTAACTGGAGCCAAGGAGGGCCAAGCACCCCAGAGGTTTAAGGCACACCATCTCCAACCTTCGTGGGAGAGGACCCGATGGTAACCGATCATTAGTTTCCAATGTTGGTAAGATCTTGTGAGGCGGAGATCACCTCCGATGCCACTAGATAGCTATCGCATTTTAGCTAGGGAGGGTGGAACTCAAGCATATGATTAGTCAAGGCCTCAAGGAACTTGGAGGCAATGACATGGGAAGAGTTCCATGAGCTCTTCATGGGAAAATACTTCTCGACATTTGCCTAACATGAAAAAGCTCGGGAGTTCCTAGAACTGAAACAAGGGATGATGATAGTGCTCGAATACGTGGCTAAGTTCACTGGATTAGCCTGCTTGCACGATTATGTGGCGTACATGGCCTGTAAAGTGGGAAGTTTCGAGGATAGTCCAAATTGTCTATCCGAGGTAAAATGTGGACCCTCCTATAAGACTCGACTTCCTACGCATCTGGACTTCTCCTAAGACTTGGACTTGATGGTTAAGACAACTATGGCCATCGAGAGGAGGTATCACGCACGAACATCCGGAGGCGGTGTTAAAGATAATGAGGCCATTATTATCCAACCTTTTCTTCTAGCCTAGTGGAAGAAGTAGAGGACTTCTATCAAGAAGGGTTTCAGTGGACAACGTGGCCATAGCCATGTCGTGTCAATCATCCTAAGGTAAGAGACACTTCAGTAGCTCCTAGCCGCCCAAAGACGGAGAACATGTTTCTATTGCCACCAGGATACATGAAGCGGGATTGCCCTCAGAGGCAGGGATCCTAGAGTTATGGGACACCCCGGTCCCAGTCATCAAGTGACGTGCCCGAGAGGTCTATTTTCAACGTTGCGACGTTGAGTCCAACGTCGCGACGTTCCCAAGACTAGCAACCAGGAAATCTTACAAAATTTTTTCTAAGTATGGAAAAACTCCTTGCATTAGATCAACTCCTCTCAAAGCTTGCACAAGGCTTATCATGCTATCTCTCCTTCCTTCGCCACGACAACCTTAGAACCTTGAAACCTGCAACACAAATGCATTAAAATTAAAACAAGCAAAAGTAAACCTAGCAAACTTAAAAATCAGAAAAACTGAAAACCACAATAATTTAAAGGCTTGGGTTGCCTCCTAAGTAGCGCTTTTTGTTTATTGTTGTTAGCTCCACCAAGCTGTGTCCACCTAACTGGTGGCCAACCATAGACACCTGATGACCAACAAAAATTTTGTGATCCCAACCATTTCTTATGTTGACTGCAAACTCGTGATGGACTTATGCTTCTCAAATTTACCACCCAGATAAATCTTCACTCTCTGCTCGTTCACCTTGAATCGACCTCTCAAAGTGCATTAGCTTCTGACACCACCGTAGGGAAGACTCAGTGATCACAACATTCCAAATTATCTCAATTCGAGTTTTCCCGGGAACAACTCACGTGAATTGAATAGCAATACTTGTTGTGCCGATTTTAGCTCATTATGCATGAGGTGCTTATCATGCCACGCCTTGGTCGTCTCCTTATAGATTCTCGAATTGTCACATGCATTCTGCCTAAGTTCATCCAAATTTCATTCACCGAAGCATCCTTTTTTCCCAGCCATTTCGAATTCAAGTTTAGTACTCAGTTGCCCAAGATGCTTATGCTCCAAAGCCTCTATGTAGGTGGCAGTCTTACCATAGACGATCTTGCATTTGGACATGCCCACCCGGTCTCAAAGTCGTGGCGATAAGCCCATAAGCTATCATCAATTTTGTTCGCCCAGTCTTTTCTTGTCACATTAACTGTCTTTTCCAATATTTTCTTGATCTCTCTGTTTGATACCTTAGCTTGCCCATTGCTTTGGGGGTGATATGCAAGTGTCACCCGATGCTTCACCCTACATTCGCCAGAGTGATGCAAAAACAACTTTGTTAAAAAATGAGAGCCTTCATCGCTAATTACCGCTCTAGGAGTCACGAACCTTGAAAAGATGTTACTCTTGATGAAGTGCAGTACTACTTTGGCATTACAAGTAATGGTTGGAATGGCTTCCACCCACTTGGACATGTAATCCACTGCCAAAAAGTATGTACTTGTGCCCAGACGATGGAAACGACCCATAAAGTCAATGCCCCAGACATCAAAAAGTTTTACCTCTAGAATATTCGTCAATGGCATTTCATTTCATCGTCCAATGTTCCCGATCCTTTGACATTGATCACAAGACTTTGCAAACAAGTGGGTATCTTTGAATATAGAAGACCAATAAAAACCTGATTGTAGTACCTGGTCATGAGCCTCCTGCTCATTAAAATGACCCCACACTCTAAGGAGCAATGCGTCGCATTCACCCACTTCACTCTTCCTAGCACACACCTACGAATAATAAGGATCTACAAGACCGCTTGAAGAGGATCGGGGTCTTCCAGAAATAGTGCTTCACTTATGCAAAGAATCACTTTTTTTGTTGATAAGTGTTAGACCGAAACATATATATGTATCACCCTCGCTTACTCTTACCCAAGGACTATTACCTAACCTCAAAGTAAAGGCATAAAAAACTGTTGTAATTCAAATGTAACTCAGATACCTTATAATAAAATGGATTTGTCAATGAAATTGCTGAAGATTTAGTTTGGTCAAAATGTCAAGCGCACAAGTCGTACAAATAATAAAAAGTGACCTATAAGTCCGTATATCGTTCCCATAAAGATTGAAAGAATTTAAAGTTCAATTACCCTAACTACTCAAGTTCCACACTATTTGAACTTCCATTTCATAAAATTTTTAGTAACCTAACTAAGAATTCCACTATCCTAATTCTATACGCTCATAATAAAAGAAAATTTTAAAACTTCTAGACCTAAACTGGATTGAACTGCATTATCGCTTGAAGTAGACACTGGATTTCACTGAAATCATCACCCTCGCAAATACACCCAATTCTATTTTATCATGAATTGGAATCTGAAATTGTAAAAGATGCAAGGTAGTATAGTTTGGATTTCTCCCTTAACCATACATTTCACTGATTAGAGAGTCATGTTCATTTCTGAAACATGTGTCTAACTAATTACTCGTAATTATAATTTCTTTATAAGATCTGGGTATTTTTCTTTTCCAATACTTCATACCCATTTTTTATGATCAGAGATTTCTCGTTTCCAAGACAGTGGCCACTGCGATTTCTACAAGATGAATGATGTCTCTCATCCTGAGATCTTAAAGAGTTCTCCATTTCCTTTGATTAGATCTGCCAACATAGGATGTTCATTCCTCAAGACTAAAAGTGAGAGATCTCTAATTGATTAACTGATGTATCATTAAATTAATTCTCAAACCATGAGTAAATTTATGATTTATCTAAGTAATCTTTTAGAGCTCATTAGTTCTTCAATATTAGTCTAGAATACGCCCAAGTAATGCATCCATGCTCTCAAGAATCTTCATCTCTATAGTGACCCCCGAGCTCGACCTAAACTTGGCACGGATTCGAACCCAACCCTGGATGCCCTCGATCAAGCCTTTTATCAAATACATTTCATTAATATGTTGCTTTCGTTCTCAAATCTTTGTGTTTATTTTAATTTGGGGCAAGCCCATAAACATTTACAAATTCAATGCAATTCCTTTACAAAATAAGCATTTAACCAAAAATAACATTTTATGTCGTTTACAACATGATATCCAAAATCATATTCAGATATAGGTACAAAAAAATAATTTCGGAGTTGAACTCCTTTTGTTTACAAAAGAATGTCATGCTAAAAAATGGTGAGGATGCATGTGACGGACCATACTCCGTGAACTTTCTGAATGACTTTGAGCTCCTCGACCTTGGGTCCTCTTTCAATCACTGCTTATCACTCTGCATCAAGCAAGATTGATAAAAACAATACGCTAAGCATTTTCACATGCTTAGCGGCTCTACACAGCTTCCTATTCCATTTCCTCGGGCCATCACTTAATCATGCATTTATCAAAATAATGCCTTTTATACAATGTCTAAGTGTAACGGTGAAAAGATACTTATACAAATACATTTTTTAATATCATTTTTCGCGGCCATAACATTTCACATATGACTATAGAGTCAACATTCACGATGTATCTGGGCCAGAATCCTATCCCGTTTTTGTCATTCAAAGATTTAATGTGATTTCACATTCAATATTACAATCTCACATTGACTATAGAAATTAACATTCACGACTTGATCTAAATTCGTAATCCTACTTGTTTGTCATTCAAGAGGCGGATTTCTCATTGAACAACATTTGTTATTTCCTTCATGACTTAATTCAAATGGGTGAATCCCACATGTCAGGTCATTCAATAATACATTGCAAATCAATTTACTCACATGCAGTAAATTCACTTATAGTTCAAATACATGCGCACATACAGATATTTGACAAACATTTCGAATACTAATAATTCAAATCCATATATGTATATATTTAACAAATAGAACTTGAAATGAGAATTGAGTCACAGAGAACATAATAGACAATAGAGAATAGAGAACAAACCAATTTATCGATCCCTTGTCTCTTTCGATACCAATCCTAGGTCATGTTGTCGTCTTCACCCACACCTAGTTAAATACAAATTCTCCACTCTTAGTTGTGAACAATTAACGGTGAGGTACGGTACGTTTTTCACTTAGTTTTATCCTTATTTGAACCCCCATTAATAATTTATTATGGTCCTTAAACTATCGGTGTACGAATACGGGATGCTCGGAAACAAAATCCAAAAATTTTCTCGTCGGAATAAAGTAGTTCACGTCACGCGTAGCACTCGCTATGTCGTCAGATAGCTCCTCACACATAGCTAGATTACACAAGAGCCACAGATAGCTCACCGCAGTTGTAGCAAAGCTACGTCAGAGTGTACCCGAGAGGTGCCATTTTGGCACCCCAAATTCTTCACAAATGCGAGGGCACTCACGCCGCTGTTCCCATGCAGACAGAACCCGTTTTGCCTAGATTTTTCTCGGGGTTTTTTCCTTTTAAGGACATTTTTCTCCAAAAAAATCACCCCAACATAAATGAAACTCAGAAATCACTCCCAAAGGCATTCTAATATCCTCCAACCCAACCATGAGCAAAACCCATGGATTAGTTTTGCTAACCTAAACATCATTTAAAGAAATCTCAGTAGTTTGGTTCTACCTTGAAATCTCTTTCAACTCTTTTCCCTAGCTTCCTTCCTCCTTGATCACTTGAAAACCAAGTAAACGGGATGACATCTCCTACCAAAAAACCTTGGTTTTCTCAAAACCCAAAATTCTTTTCTCATTCTCTCATTCTCCCTCTCAACACGCTTTTTGGCACACAGCCTTCCAAGACCAATGTGGTCTTAAGTTACTTTTCCAAGGCCATGTTTGGCTCAAAATGTGGTCTTGTTGTCCCCACTCCATCTAGAGTAGCAATATATATCACTTCATTTAGACTAAGCACATAAACATTTTCTCAAAGATCTTTAGTTTCTTATTTTACAAATTTCCAAATTTACTCCTTCTTTTTCACTTGGGTTTATTTGTGTTCAATCAATTTCATTTTAGCATACAATATTTAATCATATGCTCACATATTCATTTCACTTTTCACAATTTAACAATTTATTAGTTTTCTTGAAAACCTAAGTTTATTTCTAATTTATATCTTAATATATAATAAAAATTATTATAGAAATTCTTAGGTATTTTTAAGCATAATTTTGTGTCACTTTCTGAGAAATTTGAAATCAAAGCCAGACAACGGTCCTTAAATGGGTATAAGTTACTAATATTGGAAACAATTCACTTCATGAACAACACCATTCAAATAAACTCAAAATTCTCAATCCAAGAAATCTCTTTCTAATTGTGCAGGAAAGACCATAACTAACATCAGATCTTCCCTAGCGGAAGTTGAGTTTCTAAAACTGAATCACAACGAACACTAAAATACCTGATCAGAAATTTCCAATGTAGTCAGAATCAATCAAAGAAATGAATTCTAGCTTATCTAGATTTCATTAAATTTAAATAAAGACCGACTGATCTTCAACAATTTAGGCTCAACTTCAAAACTTCTCAACACCACTGCTTCAAGTCCGTAAACAAATTGAAATTTACGCTAACTAAATTCCAATAAGAGTAAATGAGAAATAAAATAAAAATATAATACAAAAGAGTCCTCAGCACCCAAAATGCTCTGGTTTTTCCATCGATTGACTGCCTCATTTTCCTCAAATTGTTTCTATTTATAGAGGCCTATAAGTTTGGGCCCTAAATTCGAGGTTGCATTGTGGATCCCCAAAAATTCTGGCCCATATTACATTCTCTCTCGGCCAGGACTCGAAAGTGTTGTCATGACAGAGTTTTAATTCTTATCAGTATCTCACAGAAGATGTATAGTCTCGTCGCTATCCGCCTCCCTGCACCCTTCGATTCAAGATGACAAAGTTTCCTCGTCGTGGACAAGATTCTTTCTTCAAGATATTCATTATGTCACGATGTAGCTTTCTCCGTCAGCGCTGCATCTTTCTTTGGCTCTATAACAATCATTCGCGAAGGTCCGTCGTTTCTATCCATTCTATGCTCGCACAATTTTATGGACACGAATAGTTATGCCGTGATACATCAACAATTGTGTCGACAAGTGTTTCAGGTGTACCTTCTTCAAATTGATGTCAGCACCCAGCTTTTATGTTGCGATAGCATTGCTATTCTTAAGGTAACAATGTTTTCGTATTGTCAGCATTCCCCTGTCGCGATCAGAGTTTATCGCATGCCAGAGTTCAGCCCATTTAAATCCTACTCTTGCTGCGCCATTTTGATTCAAGTGACATAGTCTCTTGGTGTTGTTGATGTTTTCTGTCGCAACCAAGTTTTTATGTCGCGACAAGACTTTTCAGATTCGCCATTCAGTTACATAATTCACTTAGAAACGCATCGCGACAAGACTTCTCTCCTTGTGCTGGTAAATATTCATTTGAGATATAGAAAAGTCTGTCGCGACCTTGTTTATCAATGTTCAACTTATCTTTGTGTCGCAACCTTAAGATCCCTGTCGCGAAATATAAACATCTCTTTAGCTTGAAGTATGTCGCAACATCGGGATTCTTTTTTATTGTGACTAAAGCCGCTCACTAAGGCATCACCCTCACGCGACCTTATCCATCGCCACCACGGCTTCTTCTTCCTTCAACGTCGCGGGAATACATCACCTCGTCACATTACAGTCTCCTAAGCCTTCCTCCGTTCAACAAGCTTTTTCATGTTGCAATAATCAGGTCGCGACGTGAAGATCCTCTGTCAAGAATAAATGATAAGTTTCTGCTTGAGCTATTGGTTTCGATAGGAGCTTTGTCGCAGCAATCCTTCCTAGTGTCAACATCTACCAAAAACCTTTTGTCTCAACATAAACTTTCTTTCGTTTCGCTGAATTGTCGATTCTTTCCCATTTTACAGTTTAACACTGCCTTTTGTTTAATAGAGCCCTTTGCTATTAGCTTGGAGTGTTTGTTGCGACACACAAAACTTGTCGCGACATACAGACTCAAGGTAATGGTTATTTTTCTCTCTTCTTTCTTTGCTAGAATTTTATCCGAATTAAACCTGCAAAACACCAAGTTGGTGAATATTCCATAATTTGGCATTAAAAAAAAACTCAACAGGTTAAAAATAATAGAAAATGGATTAAAATATGAGTTTAATCATCAAATTCCCCAACCAGTTTGTTGTCCTCAAGCAAAGAAAAGAAAACTGTTTGTCCTCAAACAATTTAACTTTTATTTTTAGTGGACGTTTTCTTTCTTCTATTTACAACTTTTTAATCAGCTCTTCTTGAATTGAAACTAGTTAGTTGCATATTTCAAACTAGTTTTCAACCCGCACTTAAGAAAAATTTTTCACCATCATTGCCAGTTAAACTAATGATTTTCCTAAATGTAAATAATTCCAACTACCATCCTGATCAGAGTGTGATGGTCTCTTCTTTCGGGCAAAATTAGTTAATTCTACCCAGCACAATTACAAGATATAATTATCCATATGCTTGTTTTTCATATTAGTCTCCTGAATTAATGTGAGTAAAACCTTCAAGATCAATAAGGTTTTTGTGTTTCAGAAGTTCTCAAGGAGGTAATGGTGATAATTAGAGAATTTAGGCTAAAATTACCTAGATTCCGTTCAATTTTTGCTTTTTGTCTCTATCCTTCATCCCTTTCTTTTCGATGCGAAGAACATTCCCCCAAATCCACTTTGATGTAATAGACTGATATGCTCTCATCTTGGTAATTTTATTTTCCATTGTCATTTTATCAAGTCACTCTTTTATGGAAGGCAGTCTTTTCTTTTCTTTGCTTGTCAAACATTTTAAGAATAGTGCAATGTTTTGTTTTTTTAGGCTTTCTACCACTCTTAGAGAACTTTAAGTTAGCAGCCCCATACCAATGGACATTAGGGTACTAGTGTTGAAACACCCCTAGAACTTAATTTGCTCAAGAGAGAAGCCACACAAGACAAACTATCTCACTTGACAATTCTACACCTTTGACTTCTTTCATCTCTTTCCTTCTTTATTTTGCCTTTTTTCTTTTTCCATCCTTCATTCTTTGTTTTTTTTCCCTTCAAATCAGAAACAATATCTCCTGTAATCTTGCTTTTTTTTTTCTCGCATTTCCCGAGGTTCTTTTTCCCCGGAAACCTGGTAATATATGTCTTTAATAGAGATTAGAATAAAGGAAGGGTTTGAGGTTTCTAATTGCTGGTTCAATGAAGAAATTAGGCAATTTGGCTTAATTCTAGAACTAGAGTGTATGCTTGTGCATATTATGAGGGTAGGCTTGAAAGACTCAAACTTCCAAGGATGGCCTATATCACTTCCTAGTAGTATCTCATGATTTTACTGACTACAATCCAATAAGTTCCCAGGACATTAGACTATTTGGCTTGAATAAATGAACCGTATGATGTCCTCAATCTTTCAGCAATTTAAAAGAAGGACTCACACCATGTGCAGCTGTTTGCATTTTATCGACTTACTATTTACAATAAACAATTTGAAAAGCCTTATTAGTTCTTCCTATCAGCACATCTTCTCCTAAATTAAACATTCAACTTCATTCTAGCTAAACCGCAACTTCCTTTTCCACCCGCTTAACCCTACCACAATGCATCTGGGTTGTTTAGCTTTTGAAATTTGTTGTCAGGTTGTTTTAATCAAAGAAGAGTTTCAATGATCATGCATTCAACTCTACAACAATACAACACAACCATAATTGTAATCAAGTATTTTCAACCAAACATGCTTCGAGCAATTAATAATTGATCCATATTATTTTCTTCTTTATTTAACCAAGCAAATGGCAATCATGAAGCAAAGAAAATTAATCAAAACACACCAATCAAGCAAGAACACAAATGAACACAAATTTTTTGCAAAACTCTTTATTTTATTTATTATTTTGATGAGTGGATATTGAATACAGAGAGGATGGAGGAAAATGAAAAGGGTAGGTATTTTGTCATTTTTTAGCCTCTTGCTCTCTCCTTGGTCACTGATCCTTAGATACCTTCCATCTCCTCACTGATAGTCTCTCTTCCTGTTCAGAGTTTTTTTTTTTTTTTTGTGTTTTTGTACAAGGTGCAGAAGGGCCTGCTCCAATTGAATCTGGGTTAGTATAGGGTATAGGTGGGGTTTGTCAATCAGGACCATAGTGTGGGCCATGCCCAAGACTTGATTTTGTGGTAGGGATATCTCTTCTTACTAGACACCATCTTCACGCCCGCCTAGGATCTGGCATTGCTCCCGTAGTCTCTCGCGGCCTTGATAGCTGAGGATTCAAGAGTGTTCGTTATTTGCACATTCCCATAGCTCATCAAGTTTAAAACCCGGCTTTCATAAAGGTCCTAGGATCACTGATGCACTGTTATCTCTCAGTCCATGCTTGCCTCGTATACTGTCTCTATTCCTCAAAGATTGTTCTTTCCTCATGTCCCCTTTTCTTATTTCTACTTCTTCACCTTCATCCATTTTCTTCTGGCATCCTCTCTAAATTTTGGTCCCTTCTTTGAGCTCAGATTAAACATCAATCCTTGAAATGCTTTACGCCTTTAACCTATTATCTTTCCTTTATTTACTTTTCGTATAAACACTGTGCAATTTATCATCTCAGTAGATTGCAATTTTGGCCCTGAACTTTCATCTTGTTCCTGAAGTAATTGTCTCAACTCGGGATGCATTCCAGAATTGTTTGAACATTTCTCTTAGTCAGCAAATATTACTTCCAATCGTTTTGGCTCGCACCCCTTCATTCCCCCTTTTTCTTCTTCGTTTCCTTTTTCTACTCCCTTCCTCCTCGTTTTCGTCCTCCTTAGTTATATTTGTACATGCCTGTAGGAGGCTTGTAGGCTCTGGCTCTAGTCTCTTCCCTCAACTCCCCTTGATGCAAAAACCAGTTAGTTGGGCTGGTATGAATCACCCCTCTCAGATTTGCTTTCGCAGTAGCTAAGATAGACTTTTCAATAATTTTCCCACATTTATCTTGTAAACCTTCAGTAATGTGTGAGAGGATTGACAGACCGACCTGGGATACCTCCCATTTATTCACTAGTGGGGTTCCAATGTACAATCCCTAGAATGCCAAAGGCCCCACCCCAGCATAGAAGTGGAACAAGATGCAAGACTACTACCTCAATTATATAAAACCCACCACTATAGATATGACCCATAAACGTTCAATACGAATATCGAGCATTCTAAGAGGGCTATGAACTGAAGGCAAATGAGATTAAATAGGTCCAACAAAACAAAAACATATAGGTGGGATAGAGTACTGCAAATTGTCAGCAGATAGAGCTGTTGAATCATGAGGTAGCCCTACGAACCCGCCCACCTAGGGAACAGATATTAAAAACAATAAACGTGAGAAATAAATCTCAAGAGGTATAATTACAGAAATAATGTTTTGTCTGCATTTTCAAGACCTCACATCCACTCTTTGTACTGTTCTCTCGCTGAAAGCAAATTGACAACATTTCAAGTAAAACCCAACTTTACCTGAAGTTCTAAACAATATGACTATGCTCAAAAGTTTAACCGACATCATTTTCAAGAACTAAATCAATCTGTTTAACATGGTCTGATATAACATATGTAACCATCATGTCGTAAAAATAACCATGAAAATACCATAACCATAAATATTGAAATGCTTATACTTTAATCAAAAACCAAATATACCGTACCATATATCCATATCATGTCCAGATGATCTCACTCATTATCAGAATCATCCATTCGTAAACCTAATCTCTCATGATCGCAACAATGATTAATCAAACTCACGATGATTTAGACATACCACCTGGCTTCCAAGAAACCAATTTTAATCGAAAATAATGATCTGTCCAACTCACATCAGGTATCAATTCTGTCTGTAAACCTAATTCACCACCAGAATAATATCTAAGGTAAATCACAATATTTGTATATACTGCAATTCAACAGAATTGATCTTATCAATAGAATGAATGATATAAACAAATCTACATTGCAGATTTAACAATCATTATGATCCAATTTCAACACTGAATGAATATATAGCAAATCTCTCTAGATCGTGGTATACCAATCCTGTTTTAACTAATTTACTAATGCAAATAATATATTTTATTTTGGTCACAGCATTTTCCAAACTACATCACTATAGTAATTACTACAAATTTGAATCTTTTCAAAACAATGAGTTTAAATGCTTTAAAACCTTTAATCAATGTAATCAAAATATCTTAAATAATAGATCATCCAGAACCTCAAGAAAACCTCTCAAATGATGAAATGATGACAAAACCACAGAAAGATAACTTGTTTTTATATGAGATCTCACATCATCATAGAAATGCACCAAACATATTTATTCAAAATAAAGATATAAAATATTTAACTCATTATATATTTCACACATCATATCCCTAAACGATTAAAATATAAACCACTCACACATCCAGTAGCACTGAAACTTCAAATATTTAAAATTTTACAAATTCATGAAATGATAACTTGTTTTTATTTAAAACTGACATTTTCATTTATGCATGTCCAACCGTCCGATCAAGGTTATATGAAATAACTAACCGCAAATATATCATAATAATAATACCTCAAAACATTTAAAATAAGTAGGTCACTAATTAATTAGATGTCAAGCTGCTCTAGAGATCTGCTTTCCTGCCTGGTCAGGGAGTGCCTGTAATATAAATAAAATACCACTTAGACTCCAACACTGAACCAATCGACACTGAAAGGCCTGGTGGCCTTGGGAGTACTAGAACTAAGAAATTCATCCGACTGACTCCACAGTCCACTACACAAGCAGTTCTATAGGTCCCAGACCCAAAATTGGTCTTTTCTATCCGGGAGCTGATTTCTCGAAATTGAACTATCCAATAATTCCTAAAACATTCACTTCACTAACTTAACTTCAATTTTACCTAAATTTGGACTAATCGGGTAATTTCTATTTCGGGCCCGACTTCTGTAATTACCCGAAACAACCTAAAAATGGTGGAAAACGAACCAAACGACGGCCTGAGTAATTGTATGAAACCACATATCAATGGAAAGCCTAAGAGACTGTGGAACACATCAGTAGCCTCACTCTCGGTCCAAAGGTTCGTGGTGGCTTAAAATCACAACCAACAGCTTGGCTGAATTTGTTTTTGGTCATATCTTTCAAACGGTGATGAATCTGAAGAAAATGACCACGGAAATGAGTTCGTAGGGTCCAAAATGGTGGAAAGGAGCTATGGGTGGTCTGAACTGGCCGGAAATGGCCTTAAAATCAAGAAATTACCGTGACTCCATCGCATGTCGCGTCGCCGCCTACTGATCCTACAGTCTCACGGGCGGCGCTGGCAGAAATTTCACTACCGGATTCACTGATATCCTTCCCAACTGTCCGGCGCGTGTACAGTAATTCTGGCCGGAATCGGCTCCTTTGGTTGAAACTTGAACTGGTCTGCAAATGGGTCAAAATGACCCAATTTGATGCTCACGGGTTTGGGGAGTTTTTCTAGGGTTTTTGGAGTTCAAAGTGAGTGTTTGGGGCTAGGGTTTCCTTTGCATGCAAAGTTATGGTATATAGGGCTTATGGTCGCTTCTCGTAAACACCTAAGACAACTTTGACACCGCAAAACACCGCCGTTTGAACTTAACAGGCTATAACTTTTTATCCAATGGATTGATGCCTCAACTGCCTATGAATCCAGATCACTGGGCCACAGTGGTGTCTGAATGTCCAAAATTATTCATCCTTGAAAGTCAACTGCCTCACCACTATTGGTTGGTCAGAACTTATCAAACTATCAACTCAACAAAAATTGTATTATTTAAAGTGGAATATTATAAAGATTGCATCCTTTCCTATATTATGCTTAGATGCTTAGATGGTACATGAATTTGATTTTGATAAAATAGAATCCATACTCTAGCTTCTTCAATGTATCTTCTATGGCAAATGGATTTAAAAAGGCTTTTTATCCCTTTCCATTCTCTTCCTTAACTAAGATAGGTTTTATATTATTTTTCAAAGTTTTAGTTCCTTATAGTTTTAACTGTCTGAACCATCCTTTACACCCTGTAATTCAATAACTTGTTTATCTCTTTCACAGTCCCACTTAATGTCTTTCTGAATTTTGAACCTCTTTCTTTAATGAAGTTTCACCAAGTTTCTTTCCATTAGAGTCACGCCTTTTCCAAATAAAGTCTCTCATTCCTTCTTCATCCCATTTCAATAGCTTCACCCAAATTCCCTTTTTCTTTTTGACTTCTTCTCCCTTCTGCGCTTGCTTTCATTTCACTTTGTCCTCAACTTGCACAATGATGCTTGAGAATCTTGTTCCGCTTGATTTTTCACTTCAAGATACTTTTCATGATTTCATACGCTGGAATCAAGGTGGTGGACTATTATGGTAGGTCAGACTGGAGTCATGTTTGTGTTGAGATAGAGATTTTATAAAGAACAGAAGGTTGAGGGTTTATGATAGTAATGTGCTCTTCACAAAAAAAATTTCAGTTTATAAGCCCATCAGGTTTATTTTTGCTCCTACATTAAATGTCGCGACAACACCTCAGTTTGTAGTTTATTTATTTACACAAGCCTGTCAATGATACAAAAATAGTTGTCGTGGATACAATTAAAATTTTTAGAGACAGAGCTATTTAACAAATGCCACATAGAAAAATATGATGTAGACATTCCTTTAGTGCCTTTAATATGTCATGCACACAGAGAATTTGCAGTTGCAACATAAACTTCCTTCAATTATACCTAATCTAAGTGCTACAGCTAATTTAAAAGTATGTTGCGACATTAATCAAGTTTTCTAAATTTTCATTTTTCTCTCGTTTTCTCAGAAACATTTAAAGAACTCTAATTAATCATACCATTTAGAACATAGTATGAACACTTATTTAAATAATCAAATTTTCAACTAAGTATGAACACCATCTCACTTAATTCATACATGTCTTAACAAGATTTCAAATATATTTTATTCAAGCATGCTAACATTCCCCCAAACTTCAGATATACATTGTCATTAAATACAGGTTTAGGGAATTAGAATTACTCCCCCTTGTGGTCATTTTTTGCATATTTTCTTTTTGAAATAGTGTGTTTCTTAGTAAGGATCTTCTTGAATTTTGCTTCATTGTCCTGAAAATCAACAACAACTAAAATAAAACTACTAATAAATTAAACTAAAACATCAAATACACAAAATTCTATTGAAGCAATCAAGCTATTTAAAAATTCCTGCTTAGGTTGCCTCCCAAGAAGCTGCTCAGTTTAATGTCCTTAGCTAGACACAGGCTGTAGAGTGTCTTTAGTTCTAGTAATTCTCTTTGTTTGCTTCTCTAGTCTCAATATTTACATCCATATGCATGTTTATCTCTACATCTTTCTTGTTTCCCTTGCAATTTTTCATTGCCTCTTTGATCTCAAGTATTTACTAGGGAAATGCATTTGATTGGCTTGAAAGTGATAAGGGCCAGCTATCCTACTTGAATCTCCAAGTTTCTCATTGTGGCATTGTATTTGTTTGAAACACAACTTGTGTTTGCTTGAAATTTTCGGTTTGAAGAAATTTTTCTGAAATTCAAAATCTTGTTTTCCACATGAAGTGAAGTATATGGATTCAAAGATTGAATCCTTTCCGACCTGATAATCTCCTCTAATATCCCTTTGCTGTTGTTGTTCTTTGAACCCGCTGCATAAGCTTCTCGTCGGGTAATTCCGGCCTGTGTCTATGGTCTCGTCAGGCTCTCCACCATATGAAAAGTTTTCATGGTTCCTCAGTAATGGTGTATAGTGTGTTAGCAGTTAGCAGTTTAGCGATAACTTTGCTCATTCATATATCATTCCCTAACTTGATAGGGCTCATTCCAATTAGTTCCAACACTCTTCTAATTCTTCATTTCCACCGTCTCTACTTCATGTGGCAAGGCATTCTTCTTCATTTGTTTCCAGTTTGTTCATTATCAGATCCAGCCGCTTTCATGGCTGTCATTCATCAAGCCCACAAGGCCAATTTCCTTCAACCTGCCAGCTGTTCCCGAAGCTAAGATGGAGCCTGTATTGCATTTCTCCGGGCTAGATCTTCTAACTGCTTGCCACAGCCTCCTTGCATTTTTCTTTAAAAGCTCCACAACAAGATGCATCAATTATACCCTTGGAGGCATAATTCATAGCATGATAGAAAATATCCATCTAAGTGGTCAGATCTATTCCATGCATAGGACATCTTTTCAGCACCTTAATCTCCTGTAGTGTAGAGGCTCATCTCCCTTCTTGCTTGAAGACAATTATTTCTCCTCTCTTCTCTCAACCACCGTGAGAGTCGGGAGGAAAGAATCTGCTCATATAAGCTTCCACTAATTCTTCCCAAGTGTTCACTGATCCCACTGGCAATGAATCAAACCATGTTGCTGCCACATCTCTCAATGAAAATGGGAAGAGTTTCACCTTGATTACTTATGGTCTCACCCCATTCAGCTTGACTGTGTTGTCTATCCTCATGAATCTTCCCATGTGCTCATTGGGATATTTAGAGGGGTGACCAGAATTGGTACCACTATAGTAATCACGTCGGTTTCAGCTCCTCAAAACTGTTTGCTTCCAATTGCAAGGTCTTACTGCAAAGTATTCTTCCTTGGACACAGATCAAAGTCTCCAGCAGTATTGCTTCCCATTTCTCTTCACTTTCTTCTTCCCAATAGTCTCAAATCTTCTCTCCATTTTCGAAGGCTTCGGATTTTGTGCACAAGACTTTTCCATATTCCTGAAGGTTCTCAATTTGTGGTTCAGAAAATATATTTGTTTTATATTTTCTATGATTTCTAAATCTTCTCTTGAAAGCAAAAACACAATCGAGACAAATGGAGTCATATGATATAAAAATTATATATCTATTTAGGCTTCCAAAAATATTTAAAGAGCTATTCACTTAATTAATTAAAAACCGTTTTTTTTTTTTTTTTTTACAATTTTCAGAAGTGAAAGAAAACAACTTAAATAGCATTTCTTTTATCGTGAATATTACTTTAAATTTTTGATCTCTTATCCATACCAAAAACTTGTTGACCGAAACATATATATAGATCAAATTTCTGCTACTCTTACCCAAGGACTATTACCTAATCCCCAGTAAAGGCACCAAAAACTTGTTTAGACCAAATAGAACTTGTATACTCATAATAAAAATGGATTTGTCAATGAAATTGTTGAAGATTTAGTTTGGTCATAATGCTGCAAGTGCACAGGTCGTACAAATAATAAAAGTGGACCTATAAGTCCGGATATCGTCTCACGTAAATTGAAAAGAATTTAAAGTCAACTACCCCAAATACCAAGTTCCACACTATTTGGAACTTCCATTTCATAAAAATTTTCAAGAACTCCAACTAAGAATTCCATTATTTGAATTTATATGTCTATAATAAAACGTAAAAATTTGAAAATTAACCTTAAACTGATTTGAACTGTATTATCGCTGGAAGTAGGATATTGGGATTTCACTGCTAGAAATCATCAATTCCTCGTGAACACCTAATTCCTTGATATTTTATCATAATTGTTATGAAATTGTCAAAGAGGCAAGGTAGTATAGTTTGGATTTCTCCCTTAACCAGCAGATTTAATTGATGAGAGCTGTGTCATTTTAAACATAAACAACTGTGACCATTTGGTAATCAGAATTTCTTTATAAGATCTGGGTATTTTTCTTTTCCAATACTTCATACCCATTTCTTATGACTGCAGATTTCTTGTAACGCCCAAAAAATACCCTAAAATCTTTATAATAATTTACATATACTAAAGAATTCTGAGTTAACTGGCTTTTTCCAAACTATAATTGTAAATGTGAAATGAATATGTGAGTATATGATTAAATGTTATATGCTAAAATGAGAAATTGATTGAACCCGGAAATAAACCTAAGGGTAAAAAGGGCAAATTTGGAATTAGTAAAGTGAGGACCTAAGGGTAAAGAATAAAATAAGCTTAAATGCTAAAGTGAATTAAATGATAAATGAAAGTGAAATGAAAACCAAAAATGAGAAAAATGAGAAGTGGAATAATATGAGACTTAAATACAAAAATGGGTTAAGAGCCAAACATCGCCCAGGAGAAAATGAACTTAAAGACAAAAAAGTGGTCTAAGGGCTCATTTTTGAGCAAAAACGTTTTTGAGAGAGTGGGAGAGGAGAAAAGCTAGGGTTTTTGGAGGAGAAGAGGATTGGTAGTAATAAGAAATCCATCCATTTGTTAAGATCTTTAAGAGGAAGAAGGAAAAAGGCTAGGGCTTTAAGTGCAAAGGGATTTAAGGTAAGAACCAAACCCTAGAAATTCTTTGATGATGTTTGGGTTGAAAAAACCCTAAACCATCCATAGGTTCGGCTTGTGGTTGGTTTAGGATGATATTAGGATGTTATTCAGAGTGATTCCCATGTTTTGTTTTGGGATTTTGAGCATTTTTGGAGAAAATCACAAAAGTGCAAAAACTAGAAAATCTGGGCATTATCAGGCTTCTACGCCGCAGCATAGGGAACCCATGTTGCGGCGTAAACCTACGCCAAGGTGTGGGATACCGCCCAGCCGCGGTGAGTAAGGAGTGCCAAAATGGCACCCTACAGTACTCCGCGGCGTAACATTCTTTGCGCCTCGGCCTCAACTCTTTGTTCGCAAGCGAGAAGCAAATTTTTAGTTTTGTTCAGAACACCTCGTATTTGTAGATAGTTTAGGACCTAATAAATGATTAATGGGGGTTCAAATAAGAATAAAACTAAATGAAAAATGTATCATTACCTGTGGCAAATGACTTCGCACGCACTAATGAGTTCGTCTTTGGGCGGACTTAGTGTCTTAATCTAAAACCGTTAACGAAGATAAATTGTCATTCACTAAAAATGTATAATAATTGTTTATCCACTAAGAGTGGCTTAATTTTTATTGACCAAGGACGAGTGAGGATCACCTAACCTAGGACCGAGATCGAAGGGAAGGAAACGAGAGTCGACAACTTCGGTTTGTTCACTGAACCTCTATCCTTACCTCAAGTGTTTTGGGCAGTTTACCAAATAAATCTGAAATGATTGTATGAAATATGCATATCTCTGAAATGTTATTACGAAAGTGCATATGGATTTGAAAATGTGATATTTGAAATGTTGACAATTAATTGCATGTGAGTGATTAATTGAATTGTAAGCGGGTGATTCTTGGCATCTTTAGTGAATCAATATGTCGAGCGACCCGACGCGTTGGGACCGCAATCGGCATCCGTCATGGCGAGCCAGGGAGTATTCAATGTCCCACATTGATCCACCAATCGGCATCTGTCATGATGGTGCATGACATTGTTAAAATGTCCCACATGACGGGATGCACCAATCGACATCTGTCATGATGACGTATGGCCTTTTTAAATGACCATTTGGCGGGATGAACCAATCGGCATCCGTCATGATGGGAGACCAAAATTGTTAAATGTGTAAGCACATTACCGAATGACAAAAAGGACGGGATTCACCGAACTGAATCCGTCATGAATGTGAATTGTATAGACAAAGTGAAATAAAAAACTTTGATGAGTGTAAATGGGATTTGTAAACTAAATACATCATTGAGAGTATATGTTTGAATCTCATGATTTGAGTTAAATAAATTGGTTGCATGTAAAAATGCATATTTTGATATGATCAATGAATTGTAAAGTGAAAGCATGTGAAAATGAATAAGCATGAGTATAGTTTGATATAAAAGGCATGGTTTTAGATAAATGCATGTCATGTTAAACTAAAAATTGGAATAGAACAGTATAGAACAACTAAGCATGAAAATGCTTAGCGTGTAGTTTTTATCTATGCGCCAGGTTTCGACTAAATAAGAAAGAAGGCAAGATCAAGAAGCGCGAGTCATGAAGGGTTCAACGGCGTATAAGTATATACCCCGTCATATGCATACCATTCTTTTTGAACGTGTGAAGTTTTGTGAAAAAAAGAGTTAATCTCTGAACAGGTCATGTCAACTTTCCTGAACAAATTGGACTGGAGTATACAAGCTTTCATCCTCCCTTTGATGGAACACTATGATTTCCCTTCTTCTTTTTCGGTTGTGGGGATGGGGAAAAAATAAAACCTAAGGAATGCTTTCACCCGACTCTTCCATGTATCCAGGCGAGCCATATGATAATGATTCATACCATGTGGCTACAATATCTCTAAGGGAAAAGGGGAAGAGGTGCAGCTTTATCACCTCTGGTCTAACACCATTCAACTTAACTGTGTTTGCCATCTTGAGGAATCTACCAAGATGCTCATTAGGATATTTAGTGGGATGGCCAGTAAATTCATTCTGCCGAACCATGGTGATCAAGGCTGGTTTAAGCTCAAAGTTGTTAACTCTCTGTGAGTTGTCACGGCTGAGTATTCTGCTTAGATGACCAGGGCCACTCAATCCTCCGTTGTATCTTGGGTGGAAGCCTTTCTATTATTGTTTCTTGTTCAAGCTGTTTGATCAATTCTTTCATACGCCATGGTTGCTTTTACGCTGCGCTTGCTTTCCTTAAAAGCTTCTTAGTGTTCTTTCGATTCATAATCTCACGAGGAAGCAAATCGATCTTTGGCTTCTGTGCATTAATCAGCCCCTTGGAATGGAGACATATTGAGATTGGTGAGGCAGTGGTATCACAAATCATATATCCTTTAAGTTCTCTAAAGATCGTTAGCTTATCTGACCACTCTTTGTCAGCGTTTTTAATTACTTCTTTTATAAAATAAAGAAAAATGTCCAAATTAGCATTTCTCTCTTTTGTTTAAATATTGATTTATTAAAATCCTTTCAATCCCCGCAGCCTCCATAAAACTGTTTGCCTTTTGTTATATAGACTAAAACTCTCTATTTAACACCTCACATAGAGTCTTTGACTTTCTGTGGCCATGTCAAATTGGTCCAGTTTTCTTCTTTAAAATGAATAAAAGCGGTTTAATGTTAGTAAGTATGAATGGGGTTTAGTCTATGAGCATTGCAAGTACACCAGGTCATACAAGTAGTAAAAAAAAAATGGATGTAAGTTCAGATACCATTCTCACAGAGATTGACTTGGATTATCAAAACCAACTACCCCATTTTCGAGAGATCCATACTATTTGAACATGTAGTCAAGTTTATCAACTAAAGATTAAAGGATAATTGTCTTAAAGATAACATAAGAGAACTTAGGACATTAAAAATAAGCTAATGAACTTATATACACTACCAGATTAGTTAAGGAAGCCCAGATCAGTTCTACGTAAAAATAGACACTAATAAGAATGTGTGAAGCATTCAGTTTACGCATTATATCCCATTTAAAACTCTATCCCTAAATTTGGATCACGGATTTGTCAAAAGATGCTTGATTTCCAAGTTGGATTTCTCCTTTTATTCACCAATTAAATATCTGTTTCCCTCGACCCGGGGTTTAATTATTACTGTATTCAACATATTCTTTCTGAGATTTAGGTATTTTTCTTTCTCTCGATACTTCATGCCATTTCTTGAGATTTGCGGATTTCTTACTTCCCAAATCAGGGTTGTTGCAAGACTTCTACAACTTAATTGATGACTCATCCTTTAAATCTAATGGATACTTCCTTCCATGATTAGATCTCAGCTTTAACACCAGGTTAGAGTTTTCTGACAATTAAGGTGAAATCTCTGATGATTTAAATTGATAAAAATCCCCTCTAACATCAATTATGAGTGAACTGGGTATTCATCTAAGTGAACTCTCCGAGCTCAATAGTTCTTTAATAAGGTCCAACATACCCACAATTAGAATGTTCCTAACTCTCTCGGGGAATCGCCATCTGTATTGTCACTCAAGGGCACTCCTGGAAATCGGGGCGAGGATCTGATCCTTTGGACGGGTGTCGAAACTACTGACTAGAGAACGATTACGCGAAAATACATCAATCAAATAAATCATAAGTCGGTACTTCTTTCCTAATTTATGCGGGAAGAAGCGTGGCAACAATAGAATTCAAACTAGTGGAGTTGCGCCTGGCTGCACATTATATTAATCGTGATGGAGCGTTGATAAATTACACCCTTTGCGATGATTGAAATAAGCGGGAGCTAAGCGACTTCGAGAGAGTAATCTAGATTTCATTTAAACTCAGGCAGTAAATTGAAATATTACTTCCAGCTTCGACATTCTAACAGATCGCTGGTTCATATCCAAAGAAATGAAAGAAAATGAAACAAAATCTATTCTAGAATATAAAGTGAGTTTTCTTCTTCCCTTGTGCAGGTTCAAGAAAAAATTTCCTTTACTAAAACTACGTATGCCTATTTTATAACTTCAGTGGGCTGATTCAAGGCTCTAGGTGGATTTCCCCAAAATTAATGGCCACTCAGCATTTTTGAGTCGCGACTTGAAAGCTTGTCGCGGCGTAAAATCTGAGTTTGGATTTGTCAAGTACGTCATGACCTCGGGAAGCGGTTGCAACTTTATTTCACTTGTTTGCCCACGGCAATTCTTCGACTAGCGACCCTAATGTTCTCGGTCATGACCTGGTTTCTTCAGTTGCCTTTGATTAGTGGTCGCGACATGAATTCTTTATCGTGACCATGTTAGTTGTCAACAGTGAGACCTCTGGTTGCGACCTCCCTTTTCTTGTTTCCAGGAATTGGTGTCGCGACCTCAATTCGATGTCGCGACCTCACTCTCTTTGCCTTTACTATATTTATGTGTTGCGACCTCTATTCGTTGTCGCAACCTCATTTATGTTGTCATCCTCTTTGCTTCTTGGTCACAACTTCTCTTTCATGTTGCGACATCCTTCAGTTGTCTTGAACTTTCAAGCGGTCGCTGACTCAGCTGGCACATACACGCTTGTTTTCTTGTCGCGGCGGTGGACATTAGGTCGCGACCAGTATTTCTTTAATCAGCTGCCCGATTCTTGTCACGACCTCAAAGCCTTCGCGACCATCCCTTCTTCCTATCCGGTCGCGAAAAACCTCATTTCGATCCTCACTTGAGTTTCCTTCAATTTTTTTATTTAAATTCGACTTGGTATTTACGCCGTTTTGGAATATATGCTCGACCTCGATTTGATGTATCGCGACATCGGTGTTACCACGATTATGTTGATCTTTATTTGCGACCATGTTTTGACCCTTGATAAATTCTATGTCATGACTTGTTTCCATGTAAGCGACTTGGGTCTTGTTTTCTTACATTCTATGTCACGACCTCCAAAGCATGTCGCGACCTTGATTCAGATCTCAATTGCCTATCTTTGTCGCGACTGAAATTTCGCGAGAGACATTGCAAGTCCATTCAACATTACTTTCTGGTCGTGACATTATTTCTCTGTTGCGACCAACAATATCTTCTTTTCGTGTCGCGACCTCAAAACGGTGTCACGACATTATCTTCTTTGAAGTCCCTCTGTCTTGGTCTCAGCCAGGGAGTTCTCTTGCAATCGCAACAGCACTTTTGTTTGGCTTGCCATCGCCTCTAGTAAGTGACCTAACATTGGCCCCGGACCATATGATGTATACAAATTTATGACGTTATCACCTAAAGACTAATAATCACAGGAAGCAGTATGCATAAAACTTGTTGACTACATCGATTAATTATGGATTCAAACACCTATTAGTGCTTAAACATTACCCGAAAGTTATTATCTAGTCTCGAGTAATAAAAAACCATTAAACTTGAATGTGGTTTCTTCTTCAATATAGTGTTGATTAAAAGATATTTCATAAAGAGTAAACCATTTTCTACGTGGTTTTGATCGATATCTTTGCAAATGCAGACCGAACAAGTAGTAAATTGGATTAAGTCAGGATATCGATCGCGAGAGATCTACCGAGAATTTTTCAATCAACTACCCGACTACTTCAGCTCCATATATTTGAATGATAATAAGATATTGGGATTTTTGCTTTGAAACACGAAAAGAATGATGTAAAATAAAAATGAATGAATAACAAATAGATTGAATATTGAAATATTAAAATCGCAATTTAGATTGAAACTTGATTATTTCTAAAGGAAACATTGAATGTCGGCTATTGTGAAGAATTAATTCCCTCGATGCATGCGTAACTTTTGCTTTACGAACTACGATTTTAAAACTAGTCGGATTAATATAGTGTAGGCTAGATCTCTCTAAACACACGGATTCATCATCTCACCATAAACTGTTACTCTCGAACACAGAGGGTGAGATAACTACTTTAAATCTATAGTAGCCTTGTGCAGGTATTTTTCTTTCTCAATACTTCATACCACAACATGAATTTGCAAACGAGAGCTCCTTAAATATAGTCATTAGAGAGGTTGCAGCATGCTAGTTCCTCATCCTCGAAATTAGAACAACTTACTCTTTCCCTTATTAGATCCTTGCTAACACGGGATCGAATTCACTGTCGGGTGGTGAATACGCATCACGTAAGTTAATAACTCACTCCCGACTCATTCTCGGTTGCAGAGTGAGAAGAGGATGTATTGATTTAAGTATCACGAGGCACATTAGATCAGCAATATCGAGGTTCAAATACCTTCCCGAAATTGATTTCCTTACTCCGCAGGAATAACTACTCGTATTCGCTGAGGAACTCGTGAAATTCAGAAGTGAAACGATCATGGATCCGAATGTTACGGGTGCGACGTTGGGATGTCAGTTCTTCAAAAATACAAATAAGACCGAATGGGAGTGGTTAATATAAAGTGCGTGCCAATGAATAGATCTGAAGATCGTTTTGACAATAAAAAATTCAGATTCGTGGAAGTGGGTTTCTCTGTTCGATTGCATACCGTATGACGAATGAGAGGAAACAGCGTAAATACTGGAGCGTTCGAGAGTCGAAGATTTGTCCACGGATTCTGAAACAGCGGAACAGACCAATTACAAATATAAATGCATTCGGCTAAATCCTTTATTTGTGATTCGAATCAGAATTGAAGCGAAATACAAGCTAATCTAATCTAAAATAAAATGGAAAGAAAACGAAAACAAAAGAAAAAGAAAAGAAAAGAAAAGAAAGAAAAATAAAAATACGGGGGCATGACACTCCAGATCTCTTTTTCAAAGTCGCGAGCACAGCGTTTCTTTTATTATGACTTCGTGTTGGGGTCTGAGTTGGGCCCTAATTTCGATGCATTCCTTTTGGACTTTATTTAGGCGACTTAGTAAGGCGTCTTGTCGCGACATCGAGCTCTTTGTCGACCTCTGTTGTTCTTTGTCGCGGAGTCACATGGCGGGAGCCTCTGTGGTTGCGACATGTCTTAAGTGAAAGTGGTGTCGCGGCGGCAGTCTTGTCGCGACCTCTTTCGTTGAAACTCAACGCCGCTGACGGCTCTTGGCGTCAGCGACAGCCCGATCCATGCGGTGATGTCGCGACGGTCACGGTGTTGTCGCGAATTCGCATTCAGTCTGATGTTGTTGCGACCTCACGTCTTCGTAATTGATGTCGCGACAACCAGATGTTGTCGCGACCTTATCTTACGTGGCATTGTTGTCGACAACTTTCTCCTTCTGGCGATGTAACATTTATACATTGTAGTGTTGATGTAGCGACGCATCGGATATTAGCGACATTGTTTCTTAACTTCTTCTTCAATTCTGGTTGTTTAACTTTGAGTTTCTTTCACTCCCAGCTCATTTTGTTTCGAATTAAGATTCATTTCGCATTGGAGTTTCATGATGTAACTCCCGAATACGCATTTTGGTGCTGTCAGCTTACTTGACATTTGTTCATTTCATCATCGTGGATTCTTCTTCACTACTGCATTACCTGTGTTTATCCATTTACCATTTCTTTGCAATTCTACTCTTTGGATTCTCATAAATTTAATTGAGTTCCATTCCAGTTCTACGCTCTCATCCGGTCTTTTTATGTAAAGTGTCGAGAAAAATGGACTGAAAATAATGAAAACTTTTAGCCTAATCAAACTTCCCCCGAGCTTAAAATTTTGCTTTGTCCCCACGAGCAAAGAAAATAAAAGATTTTGTTGTCCTCGAACAAAGGACATTTGTTCTATTTGATTGCAACCAATTTAATTGAAAGATGAAATTGCATTCTTTTGTGTATTGACTTCAAGTCGGTCAGATTAGTTTCCCTCAATCGGTGTATAACGAAATTGTTGAATTTGTTTTAATATGATGGGTCGATTGATCACCTTCACAAAGAGTAAGTTGGTTTCCTTTCGTTTCATGTGGAGTCAATTAACCGCAAGGATGTTCCATAGTTTTGATCTTTTCTGATTTTTAATTCCATAGGCTTGTTGTTCATATTGATCTCCTTCTAATATAAGTTATTACAACCTTCAAGATGTCGGAGTCTTTTGGGCTTGTAATGTTAGAGCTTGGGTAAGGGTAGGATGGATGGGATTTTTAGGTTAAGATTACCCGATACTCACTTTTCCTTTCACTCACATACGCCCTTTTTCTCCTTGTAGTTTCTTGAATAAACTCCCCCGAGCTTCATGTTTGGGATGCCTCGTGATTTTTCTTTCCTATTCAGGCGTATGTTTCCCATTTCTCATTCCGCAATTCAAGCTGGGAATTTTTCTTTTCTCGACATTCGGGAATAATACAATGTTTGTCTTCTTAGGCTTTCCTAACACTCTTAGCGAACTTTGGGTTAGTAACTCCCATACCATATGGCATTAGGGTACTGGTGTTGAAACACCCCTAAGAACTAATTGTTGAGAAATTCGGGCCACGAGGCAAAAACCTATTCCCTGAGCTTTTCTTTTCACTTGTATTTTACGTGTAGATCTTTTTCTCCTCATTCCCTTTTTCTATATTTTCTCTTTGAGTTCCTTAAAAATTTATGCTCCCCCAAACTTTATTTCTTCCTCTCTCCTTGAATTCTTTGGTAATCACAGGTTCTTTGGAGGATTGATTCCTTAGGATGGGTTGGGGTCTTTATTGGCTGATTTTGAAAATAAGGTAGTTTTGGCTCAATTTCTGGAACTAAAGTATATGCATCAGCATATAAGTAGGGATGGCTAGAATGGCTCAAACTTTCCAAGGATGGCCTGCATCATTTCTTATTGGTTGTATCACCTAGGATTTCGCCTTGATCAATAATCTAACAAGTTCTAGAATTTGGGTTGATTAACTGTGACTAACCCTGAGGATTTTCTTGACTCACATCAGTGGATGAGAATTTAAATGATGTTATTTCCAACGAGGTTCCTTGACTCCTTTATTAATACCACAAACTAAAAATTTGTTTTGTTCCTTCAATTGTATAACCTTCCTTATCTGGACTTATTAGCAAAATTCAAAGCCCAAATCGCAATTTGTACTTCAATTAAATTTACTTTGTCATTTGGCTCTTGTGCGCATTTTGTAGAATTATTAAATTGATTCCCAATCGGAAACTAAAATGAAGCGAAATAAAATTCGAGATATCATGAGCGACCAATTTACAAATCGAAGAAATCTATTCGAATATCAAACATTTCGATTCTGATCTTGTTTTCTTCTGATTCTACTTGTATCTAATCGAGAAAACCCTTTATTTCTTGATCTAAATCCCTATATCTTCTTCAGGAAGTTGCAACCCGCTTCAAAATTTGGTTCACCAGACCTTGAGCTCCTTCAAGAGTGATTCGGCTGTTAACAAGGTTGTGCAACAAATTGGGGCTGCCTCTCCCTTTTTCTTTGGAGCTTCTTGGTTGATGGATTCTAATTAATCGTATTCCGCTTCCATCCGCACATTCTTTTTTTATTACTGCAATGTTTTATGGAATAAAAAATGGAATTTATTTCTTTTTCAGACTCCATTCATTCCATAAAACTTAATATTTCAAACCATGGAGCTCTTCTTTCTCTCCATTTCTCCTTTTCTCCATTCTCTTTACATTAGTTTCTTCAGATCGTTCTCCCGTCTTTTTATAGTGAATTTCGTTTCTAGGGAGAGAACAACCATTATTCTTTCTTTTTATTTTTTTATTTTATTTTTATGAATGGATTAAATGAGATTCCTCAGAACCTTACTCTTACGGTGTTTCACTTGTCGGTTCATTGTTTTTGATATAGAATTTTAAACGTTTTCCTCAAACTCATTAATTTCCTACGGTTATTCCTCGAAATTGAGTGTATTAAACACGTTGGTTGTCCAGATTTGAATTTACGTTTTTACGCGCTAATCACTATTTTATTACTCTAGTTCAATTGCGCTCTTCTCGTTCTAACTTCGGTAGGAGAATGTGTCTTGTCATTAAATTTAGGGCCAAAATTGTAATTTGCCGAATTTGGCAAATTTCCCTCTTTTGTCGCGACAACTTCTTGTTTGTAGCGGCAATGACCTCTGGGAGGCAATTAATCCTACAGGCTGCGACCCTAAGGTGTTTCCATTTTAAGATATGGCGACAATTTCACTCTTTTGAAGGAATTGATCTTGTCGCGACATAAGTGTTTAATCAGCGACATTCAACTCCCATTTTATTTATTATTATTATTATTATTTTTATTTTATTTTTATTATTTTTTTCAATTGACTAGAATCACGACATCAACTTACATTGCGACATCAGCCACATGCATAGCGAAGTTACTGTCATGACCTAGTCTACATTGCCTGCTAAATTTAAAGACGAGCTTTTCATTCTTTGCTCGGTTCTCTCAAATTCTCGGTATCAAGCCCAAATCAATTCCACACGACAATTGAGCATATATTACATTCACTTTTCACCAGGAAATTTGTATAGGGAAAAGAATGCTCCCCCTTTCAAAAGCTCCTTCTGTGAATTCTTTGGGTTGTCTGCCCAGGTGTCTCCTTCTCTCCTTCCTTTTGCCTTTTTGCACACGCGTGCACTACGAGAAAGGATTTAATTAAACAAAAATTACTTCCATATTACTTAACTAATCCAGCATAAAAACTAGAAAACCAAATCAAGGTGAATTCTAAAAAAAAATATTCACAGTCTAAAAGTAAAAACAAAAATTAAAGTCTCTATGGGTTGCCTCCCATCAGCTGCTCAGTTTTGAGTCCTTAGCTGGACTTGCTGTTTTGATTTTCTTTTTCTCTCAATGAACCGATTAGCAGCTCTTGCTTTTCTTTCTTCCTGCTTTGATAATGCTTGATCTACGTCCATTGACTTTAAATTCCTCCCCAGCATCAGTCTTGAGTGTTACTGCTCGAAAGTAGTGCTTGACACCACTGTATGGTCCACTCCACCTTGTTGTTCAATTTTTCCTAGAAACAATCTTAATCACGGAGTTAAATAAGCGAGGAACTCGATCCCACTTCTACAATTCTTTAAAGAATCCTTTGATCATGCCATTTCTTTGTCTTGTCTTTGTAGATCTTAGCATTATCATAGGCTTCATTTCTCAGTTCTTCCAGTTCATTCAGTTGAAGCAATCTCTCTTCCCTTGCCATTTGAAATCGAAATTCAGCTTCTTGATGGCCCACATAGCCTTGTATTCTAATTCAAAAGGGAGGTGACATGGCTTGCCAAATACCAGTCTATATGGGGACATCAATGGGAGTTTTGAATCTCTGAATCCTGTGGCGAGAAGTGCATCATCAAGTTTTGAAGACCAATCCTTCTTGCTTCAAAGCTTCGGTCTTTTCGAGGATCCTTTTAATCTCCTGTTGGAAATTTGCCTTTGCGAATTAGTGCAGGGATGATAAGCTAGGCTCATTATGTTTGATCCATATGCGCTCATGAGCTTTGCAAAATTTTGTTGTTTACCAAAGTGGCTTCCCCCATCACTGATGATAGTTCTAGGTGTTCCAAATCTGCTCAATATGTTCTTTTGCGAGAAACTCACAATTGTATTAACATCATTTCTTGGAAGCAAGCTATGGCTTCCACCCATTTAGAAACATAATCCCTTAGCGCGGTATATACAAATTTCAAATAGTTGTGGAAGGGTCCATGAAATCTATCCCATTACATCGAATTTGCACCACCAGTATGTACCTCGTAGGGGCATTTCATTCTATCTTGATATTTCCAATCTTTTGGCATCTATCACATAATTTGACCCATTCAATACAGTCCTTGAAAACAATTGGCCAATAAAATCTTGATTGGAGTATCTTATGAGCTGTTCTTTCTCCAGAAAAATGCCCCCCATATGGTGATGCATGGCATTCATTCATAATTCTGCTTTGTTCACCCTCTAGCACACATCTTCTTATAATCATATCGGCACCCTCTTAAACAAAGTGGGTCATCCCGGATATAATACTGCATCGATCCCGAGCTTTCTTTTACATTTGTTAGGCGAATTACGGAAGAAGGAACTTCTCACAAGCTAAGTAATTCACAATATCAGCATACCATGGCATTTGGAATGACAATTGAAATAGTTATGTCACGGGAAATTCTCTCTTAGTCTTATCCTCCCTCTTACATGATTTCTTTACATTACGGACAAGTGATCGGCTATCACGTATCATCCTTTTTATCCTTAATCTCGAGATCAAACTCTTGCGGTAGTAAGCGCCTGTGTCGATCTTGGCTTAGCTTCGCTTTTTTGACATGAGATATTTGATGGTACACTTGCGGTGTGTGGCTATAACATGGGATCCCGAATGTATGGCTGAATTTCTCGAAGCAAACACTATGGCTAGCATCTCCTTTTCGAGTTGTGGAATAGTTTTTCTTGTGCTTCATTGAAAGGTTACTGCTAGCATAGTATATGGCTGCGAATATTTTATCCTTTCTTTGCCCCAATCTGGCCCCAGTGCGGGGGTCTGCGGCTCCAGCGTACTTTGAATCCACGATCCCGATGCGAGTGCTGACCATGATAGGTGCTTGAACGATCGATCTTAATTTCTTGGCGGCTTTGCGGGGAATCATCAAAATTAAACTTTGTGTCCTTCTCGATGTCTGCATAGTGAATTCGGCTATCCTTGAAATCTTTGATGAATCTCACACATAAAATCCAACATGCCCGAAACTCCTTATACCTTTTCTTGCATTGTGGGAAGTGCTAAGGTTTTGATAATCAAATCTTGGATTGGTCCCATACAACCTGTAGCGAGAAATTTATGACCAGAACAATATACGTCACCATGTGAAATGGCATTTTCCATTCAATGCTTATTTGTTTGTCCTTGCATCTTTGAAGTCTTGTTTCAGTTGCTCGAGACCTTTGTTCAAAGCGGACCCGCGCCTGCTTTATTGAAGTCATCCATAAAATCTCCGCTGACTTCCTCGACCAAATGCAAGAACATTGACATCATACATCTCTGGAAAGTAGCAGGGGCATTTGCGCAACTGATGGCATCATAAAAAGCAAAGGTACCATAGGGGCATGTAAATGTAGTCTTTCTTGGTCTCGGGTCGCAGTGCAATGCGGTTGTAACCTGAATATCCATCGAAGAAAATAAAAATGATGTTGTCCTGCTAGCCTGTCTAGCATCTGATCAATGAAAGGTAGGGGAAAATGATCTTTCATGGTTCTTTGTGTTGACTTCACATGTCAGTACATAATGCTCCATCTGTCACTTTTCTTGTTGGAATCAATTCATTTACGTCATTCACGGATCACGGTAAATCCACCTTTCTTTGGAACTACATGGTTGGGGTTAACCCGGACTATCCTAAAATTATAAGATAAAACCCGACATTTAACCATTGAGCACCTCCTTCACGACTACCTCCTTAGTATTTGGATTCAATCTCCTTTGATGTTCTTGATTGGTCTTGCACTCTCTTAGAAGTATTTTGTGCATGCATATTGATGGACTGATACCTTTTAAATCTTCAATATACCATGCTATAGACTCTTTATGCTTCCTTAAAATTTTCGACCAAACTTGTTCCTCGACATCGCTAAGTGGCCGAAATTATTACGGTTTTTGTTCTTTAGCGGCTCGGGTAAGCACTCTTTCGCAATGACTTGGCAACTCTTTTAAAAGTAGCCCTTAACTCACTTGGTTTCTTGATGAAATTCCTTTTCTTCATTTTTTGTCTCTTTGTTTATCCCATTTTGTTCAAAGACTCATCACCTTTTCGATCGAATGTAAATTGATGTGCGAGAAAATCTGAATCAAAACCTTGAATCTTGGAAATTCATCTCTTTTCATTGATTGAAAGTTGGTCATTATTTACAATCATAGTAAAAATCGAGTTGTTGACATATACATCTTCTCACCGACTTGATATCATCCCTTTACATATCTAAATTCTTCAAACTTAAGATTAAATTGAAGTCGGTGTCTCTTCTCAACTACGAGCATGAGAATTCCCTTACATGTATCGATTAGAGTACACTCCGAGTTGCTAAGAATGGCCTTCCCGACAACGAGAGGGACTTGTGAATCTTCTTCCATATCGATGTAATTGATGAAGTCGGTTGGAAAAATAAATTTTCCCACCTTGACGACATCTTCTATGATTCACGGGGTTTGCGGGGGTTCCTGCCCATTTGGAAGTGGCAGTGGTGGGAGTAATCTCCCAGGCTTCGCTTTCTGCTTGGCAGATAAGGCATTAAGTTTATCTTGCTTTGAGTCCACGAGCTTTACGGAACTCAAACTCTCGATGGTGCGGGAATGGTAAAAGCTCCTTGGATCCTTCATCTTTTAAGTGGCCTCTCTCTTGATCCTGATCTTTATGAAGGATTCTGGGTTAAATCCTGATTCCTTCTTCAGCAATCTTCCTCTTTTTGCTCAGTGTGTCTTTCAAAAATTTTGTATAAAGTGGCATGCGGTAACCACTTACATGTGAAAGGCATGCGATTTCCGGCTGAAAGGTCTTCAGAACCTTGCAAAGCTGTTCCTCTATTTTGATTCTGCGACCTCTGTGGAAATGGAAATGGGATTTATGACGATGGGAATTGAAATATTACTTCGAAACGACATTCTGGTCAGCTGTTCATATCAAGAATGAAAGAAAAATAAACAAATCTATTCTGATCTAAAGTGGGATTTTTCATTCATACACCCACATTCAGTTCCAAAGAAAATGCTACTAAAACTCCGTATGCCTGTTATAACTTTGAAGTGGGCTGATTCGAGGCTCTAGGTGGATTTCCTAAAATTAATGGCTTGACTCCTTTGTTTGGAAGTCGCGACTTCAAAGGCTTGTCGCAATAAATCTGGGCTGGATTTGTCAAAATACGTCATGACCTCAGGAAGCCCGGTTACCAACTGTTTGCTTGTTCTTACAATTCTTTGACGTGACCTAATGTTCGGTCATGACACTGGTTTTCTTGATTGCCTTTGATTTAGTGGTGACATGAATTCTTCTCGTGACCATATTGAGTCTAATCATGATGGGAGCCTCTGGATTGCGTCTCCCTTTTGTTTCTAGGAATTGGTGTCGCGACCTCAATTCGATATCGCGACCTCACTCTTTGCCTTTACTATATTTTACGTATTTACTGCGACCTCTATTCGTTTAGCCATAGCCTCATTTCATGTTGTCATCCTCTTTGCTTCTTGGTCACAACCTCTTTCATGTTGCGACATCTTGATTGTCTTGAAACTTTCAAGCGGTCATGACTAAATTCTTTAGCTACCTTGTTTTCTTGTCGCGCGTGGACGTGGAAGTCGCGACCAAGTAGTTTCTTTAATCACTGTAATTCTTGTCACAACCTCAAAAGTATGTCGCGACCATCGCCTTCCTATCGATCGCCCAACCTCATTTCTGATTCTAAAGTTTCATGAAATTTTTTATTTACGGTCCTGACTTGGTAGTGTTATATACAATTTTTGGAATATATGCTCGCGACCTCGATTTGATGTAGCGACATCGGTTCACATTACCCAGTTATGTTGATCTTTGTTTTACGACCATGTTCCGACGCCCGATAAATTCTATATGCTGACTTCAGTTCCATGTAAACTTGGATATTGTTTTCTACACATTCTATGTCCATTCTCAGAAGCGTATCGCGACCTTGGTGGAAATCTCGACTTATATCTTTGTCGACTGAAATTTCCTAACGAAACATTGCAAGTCATTCAACATTCACTTTACGGTCGTGACATTGTTTCTGTTAGACCAACCAATATCTTTGCTTTTTAGTGTCGACCTCCAAAGCGGTGTCGCGACATTTATCTTCTTTGAAGTCATCTGTCTTGGTCTTAATGAGTTCTCTTACGTCATGACAACTTTTGTTTGGCTTGCCATCGCCTCCCCATTCGTGACTGCTTTGATGCAGCTTGGACCATATAGTGTATACAAATTTATAGCCCATTTATCACTAAAATTTATTATCTAATCCCCGGAAAGCGGCGCCCATAAAACTTATTGGCTAACTGTTAATTGTTATGGATCGAAAACACCTATTAGTGCCGGAAGCATTACGAGGATTATTATCTAGTCCTCGGTAATAAAACCATTAAACTTGAACATGGGTTTCTTTAATATAGTATTGATTAAAGATGTTCATAAAGAGTAAACCATTTTCTTGTGGTTTGATCCGGTATCGCAAGTGCCTGAATCGAACAAGTAGTAAATTGGATTTAAGTCCGAATGTCGATCCACTTAGAGATCTGAAATTTTTCAATCAACTACCCCAACCCCACTTCCAAAAACTTCATATATTTGGACGATATTAAGATATTAGGTTTGCTTTGAAAACACGAAAAGAATGATGTAAAGAAAAAATGAATGAATAACAAATGAATTGAATATTGAAATATTAAATATATTTATAATGAACTGATTATTTAAAGGAAGCATTGAATAATCGACTATTGTGAAGAATAAATTCCTACGATGCATCTTTGTAACTTTTGCTTTACGAACTCTGATTTTTAAAACTGAGGTCAAGGAACTGGTATAGTGTGGCCCCTAGATCTCTCTAACCCTACCGTTCATCATCTCACCTTCGCTGTTTCTCTGAACAGAGATTGAATAACACCACAAATGCAAGCTGGCCTTTGTTTGGGTATTTTCTTTCTCAATACGCCATTACCGACAGATCATGAGCTTTGAGCTCATAAATATATATATAGTCATTGTAAGAGGTTTACCTTTATCTTTGGTTCCTCATCCTCAAAAATTAAGAACATTACTCTTTCCTTGATTAGGTCACTTACTTTGCTTGGATCGAATTCATGTCGAATTGAGTGAACTCTGCGTACGTAAGTTAATAACTCGCTCCAAACTCATTCGGTTACAAGTGAGAAGAGGATGTATTGATTTAAGTATACAGAGCACATTCGTCAACAGTCATCAGGTTCAAATACATTTAATTGTTTCACTTACTCTCGGGAATGCCTTCTCTGTGTCACTCGAGGAGAACTCTGGAAATACGGTAGCAATCCGTTAATGGTACAGAGGCGACATTGGGATGGAGATTCAAAAGAAAGCAAGCAAAACGATGCAGTGATTATCTCCCGAAGTTGACATAATGAATAAAATACGTAGGAAAGATAATTTCGACCAATAACGTCAATTGATAATTTGGGTTTTACAAGTGCGGTGCCATACATTCATTGTGATCAAAAAACCCTTTGTAAATCGAGCGGGTGTTCAAAATCAAATTTATGCAGAATTCAAACAGCAGACGTAATTTTAAAAATATAAATCTACATTATTTCGTCAGCACTACGGCTAACGATTGAATCCAAATTAGAGCGAATGCAACTAATCTAATCTAAGGCGTGGAACGAAAACAAAAGAAAAGAAAGAAAGAAAGAAAAATAAAATACGGGCCTTGAAGCCATCAGATCTCTTTCAAATTAAGCTGAGGCTGCGTTTCTTTGGTAGCGACCGTGTTATAGGGTTAAGAGTTGGGCTTTAATTCGATGCATTTCCTTTTGAGATTTATTCATTGTGATGGTAATCTTTATCGACCTTGAGCTCTTGTCGCGACCTCATTCTTCATCCTTGATCTGTCGCGGGAGCCTCTATGTGGGATTGCGACATGTCTTAGTGAAGTGGTGTCGCGACGACGATTCTGCCTCAGGCCTCTTCTCATTGAAACTCACGTGGCGGCCAGAACTGCGGCGTCGCGACCTTAAGTCCATCACGGTGATGTCGCGTGATCTGGTGTTGTCAGCGAATTCATTATTACCAATTGTTGTGGCGACCTCACGTCTTCATAGTCGATCTCGCGATAACACGGTGTTGTGTGACCTTATCTTCGTGGCATTGTTGTCGCGACGAGCTTTCTCATACAAGTTGATGTCGCGTTTATGCATTGTAGTGTTGATGTCGTAATTTATCGGATGTCGACATTGTTTCTTCTTCTTCTTCAATTCAGTTTGTTTAACTTTGAGTTTCTTTCACTCCAGCTCATTTTGTTTTCAATTAGTTGTTTGTTGGAGTTTCATGATGCCAACACAGATCTAGCGTTTTTTGATTGTCAGAGCTTGCAACATTGGTCCTTTTTCATCTATGATCGTTCTTCTTTGCTTTTTGCTTCATCCTTATATCGGTTCCTTTCTTGCCCACATTACTTGCTCCTTTTCACTGCAATTTACGCCTTTCTTTTGGATTCTATTTGCCTGAGAAATTTGGTGAAGTTATTCAGTTCACGCACCTAAAGTATAGTTCTTTATGTAAAAATTATTAGAAAAATGGACTGAAAATATAGATGACTTTTAAGCTCATCACACACGCATTCTCTGTCGTGACTTCAAAACTTTGAAATTATTCACTAAATAATTACTTATGCGACCTTAAAAATCTGTTGTAGCAGGACTTGACTCCTTTGGTGTCGCAACCTCATAATGGTGTGGCATGAATCCTTCATGAGACTCTTCTTTCTGTCTAAATCTTCTCCTTTATCATGACAACTTTTCATTGACATAGTATGACTTCTAGTCGCAGCCTCGATTCTGCTGGAGGCGCCACATGGCCATTAATTTCCGCCGATCCTTACTTTGGAATTTACATTTACGCGATTGTTTAAAATACGAGAATTTGGTAAATAATGCATATTTACGCATAAAAACCAAGCAATCACATTGTAAGAATAATGAAAAATGGACTAAAATTCAAGCTGGGTTTTTTATATCAGTGGAACATTGAAGCTGATGAAGCCCCAAATAGAGTTGGCCGATTAAAGCTAGCCGGTTAGGATTGGTTAGTCATATGTGATCTCTAACTTCGGAAGGTCATAACTTCTTTGTCCGAACTCTATTTCGGGTGTTCTTAGACTCTATGGAAATCTCATTGAGTAAAGATTCCATCCATATGCCTGTGGAGGGTGAGGCAGGGCTGTTTGGCCCGAAAAAGAGAGTGAATTAGAACAAATCACAGTGGATTTGTTTAATGTTTATTCATGTGTGTTACTCCGACTTGGAAGGTCCTGCTTCTTTATCCGAACTCCGTTTTGGGTGTTATTGGAATCTATAGAAAGCCCATAGAGTCAAGATTCCATCCATATACCTGTAGAGGGCAGTGGGTACTGAATCTGGCCGGGAATTGAGACGGGGCGGGTCAGGTGGGTTTTGGCCCAGGAGTGGGTTGCCTACTCATGTGTGTGACCTCAAACTTGAGGAAGGTCACTTCTTTGTCGAACTCACATTTAGGTGTTCTTGGACTATCAGCCGGGCCAGGTGTAAAGTCCCATATGTCTGTGGAGGGCAGTGGGTATTAGAAATGGCCGAAAAGAGTCGACGGGGCAGGTCGTTGAAGCTATTCGGAACAGAGGCTTTAATTCGCTGTGGCCTCAAACCTTTGAAGGTCATGAGTTAACGATCAGAACTTCTGTTTGGGTGGAACTGTTTGACTCTATGGCTCCATTGAGTCAAGATTGCAGCCATGTTCCTATGGAGACATTCACCAGAGCGATACCAAGTGGTGGGTTGTATGAATAACTTGTCACGGTCTTAATTCGTTAATATATATATCTGAAACTTGAATTTGATATATATTGGAATGAAGGATATGTGGTTTAGGTGCTTATGCACTTTAATAGAAATGTCGAATAATGCATGGATGAATATGCATGGTATGTATGCATAGTTCTATTTATAGCATAGTATAAGTGAAACCCAATACTTGCCAGGCCGCGTTACGCGTGCGAAACGCTGCGCTGGCATGGGTGTGAGTACATGGTTGGGATTGACACTGTGTTCGGTGTTCGATGGAGTGTTATAGGTACACGGTTATGGATCAACACTGCGTATGGTGTTGATTAGTGAGACAAAGTCCAAATGAGTCTCACTGGTTAAGGAAATGGTAAAGGATAATTATGCTAGGGTATCTGGTTGGGATAGTCCCCGAGGTAAAAGACCCATCAATTGCATGGTCGGACACATGAATTTGACGGTGAAGGTAGTAAAAGTGTCTGAGTTTATAGGCCGTTAGTGCGATACGAGAAATCCATTACCCACAAGCGCTGGGTTTGCAGCAATGAAAATGTTAAGATTAAGAAAAATCTTTGGGTCATCGAAAAAATGGCAATAGTTCACCACTTGGCGTGGCGGGTGTAGGACCAATGCATGTGCACTTGAACATGATGAGTGCTCTTTTAGGAAATTATTACTGGGCTTTGCTCACCAGAGTAGGACACCCCCTTTAGGTACCGAGAAAATGGCTCCTTCGAGGCCATGAGTACAAGAAAGTAGGGTTGTGGCCTTGAAGCATTACGTAAATATATTAGAACAATCTAGGTTTAATATAATTTGTTCATAAAAGTGTAAGAAAAGTGGTACATCAAACTCTTGTAAATATTATAAATTGGTTAATTGTAGAGAAAATTATACATAAATGGGTCGATATGAGACATGTGAGTGTAAATGCAATTCCCAAATATCCATAATTTAGCGCGAGTTGGCAGTTATCAACGGATTGGGATAGGGCGTCACAATAGTCCACCTCTGAAAATTAACACTTTTAGCATGCAGGAAGTTACGCACTAGATACGCCATTTGTTTGCAGTACACCCACCTCCCCTGAATGTTTGCAGCTTCTCTCAATTGGGGGTTGTGAGAAAACATCAAACTTCTCTTTGGGTTTCTCGGACCCGAAGCAACATAATAGACTTAAGCTGTATTCATATTTCATGCACATCCATAGGAAAATTGCATAAAATTCAAACTATCATGGAAGCTGCATGAAGAGTATTGTGTATTGTTTGGCCCAGTAAACAAATCCATCTTGTCTGAAGCCTAATCTAACATTTAAACTCAGGCGCAAAGATGGATGGGTGATCAAAATGTTTAGTGGGAGATGCTTTGCTCTTTGTGCTCTTGATTATTATGCTCTTTGTACCTCATGTCATTAGTGGTGGCTTTAGATATATAATCTTTTAATAAGCGAGGTGATCGAAAAGTAATACATCTTTAACCGAAAGGGTGTTTAACTATCCATGATGTCTTTATACGAGGAGGATGTTTATAGAATTTGCAACTAATTAGTTCACTGTCTTCACCCCGATATCAGCACCCCCATTAATGCGGCAATGGAATTTTCTCTGGGCAAACCCAGACCTTTTAGAATTTCACATCTTTGTAATATCTGTCATGACATTATTCTACGGTAACATTCGGATAAGAGCTACAAATATCAATCAAACACCTTCGGAAAAAAATGATGTTTAACCTTTAAATTCAACAATCATCTACAGGATAACTTTTGAGTAGTACTCGGATTTTGGGAGTACGAAGCCTCTTGTTTGATGCTGTGTTTCATAGTTATTCTGTTTGCTAGGTTTGGGATATCCTTAGTGACATCGAGTTCAAGACGGATATAACATCCAGTGCTTAGACACTTTGGCTGCATTATTAGTTAGACATGTTCTGACATCCCGATTCATCTCTGTACATTACGGTTTGAAGTTGTTACCACGGGTGACACGTGTTTGTACCGACATAATAGTCTCACAACAAATCCATTTTTGCAAGATGGAGATATACCGATGTCAACTCTTGAAAACTCACGATTCGACATTTACGGTCATTACATGGGCATCTTATTTTTGTTAAATCCATTAATTCAGGTTATTTAACAAAATCAACCAAATATAGTCTAAACTGACTCATGGTAAAAACCCGTCTCTCTTAATCTAACATTCCTTAGTGACGATCGGTTCTAAATTATTTTTCCTTTATATTAAATATAATAAAGGATGTGTATTTTGTATTAGAATGTAGTGAATGATTAATATGTAGTCAATTTACCTTGACTATCTTTTGTATATTTAAATGCTAATGGGTATTATTGAGTTTTTCCTTGGTTTATAGTTGGTGACGCATTGTTTGTTATGTTTTATATTGATCAAAATAAAAATGTTTGGCCATGAACATGTGTTTATGTCTTGATTCATTAATCCTTCTTTTGAGGTCTTACGATGGATGACGATTTTTTGAATGTTTTAATTTTGAATATCTTCCCTGAGGTGGCCACTTTGGTGGCTTAATTCCTATATTTCCTAGTTCTGGTAGCCTTGAGGCTTGAGGTTCAAGTCAGTAAATGAATAGGGAAGTTCATAGGTGTTTCAGTTCAAGTTAGTGGGAATGAAATTTACCTATTAAAAAATTCCAATCTTAAAAATATGATTCCAAGTTTGACTTAGGAAATACTAGTGTGACAACGAGAACTGCCCCGCGACCCGCTACCCACATGCGATGTAGGGTGAGGGTGTCACTGTTCATTTTACCTATTCATTCATACACTAATAAGCATGTATCTTGAGATATATTTTGTAGCGGCAAAATTTCAAAATATATTCAAGATCCACAAACGGGAGTGTTCAACTTATACAAAAAAAACTTTACATTTGTTTGCAAACAACAAAAAGAATATTACATATACAAAATAGACCAAAAAGTCTTTTGGTGGGGATCTAACTATGTTGACCTTGGGAGAGGCGATGGGGGTTGGCTGGGCCTTCTTGCCATAGCGTGTTTTACACGGATGAAACCCGTGCTTAGCTTTCGGCAGGTAGGAATAAACTTGTGGATGACCACTAGCACGGATCATCACACTTCTATACACATGCATATACATCACAACATATCATATCATTTAAACATGCTTATACATATCTCATATTTATATATCATATGTGTTACATTTCTTATCAACGTTCATATACATTTAAGTATCTCACTTTCTCTTCAAGTCATTTGTTTTATGTTTCATGCACATAAACTTTAGAAATTGGACAAAGAGCTACAAGGGCCCAAAGGCGTTGTACTCACTGAAGCGTTGGTCTATAAGGGACCGAAGGTCTTTGTTATCATTGTGTTTGAACCGCGATGACCACTTCCCTTGCTAAAGGCAGAAAGTACATGTGGCAAAGACCCAGACCATTATCTTTGCGGACTTGTTTTTCCCTAATAGGCATGCCCATTTGTATCCACTCTACTAGGTTCTAGCGGATTAATCCATGTGTATTTTATGTTCAGTACATATCTCATATTCTTGAATAATTATTGTCATCCGGTGATCATATGTGATATTTACAATAATTTATTCGTATCTTTTCATTTTTCATATCTCATTATATGCATGAATAACTATGGTTACCATGTATACTTATGAGCTATTTACTATCATTCCAATTTTATCAAGATATATATGGATGGATTCTAGACTCAAAGGGCTTTCCATAGAGTCCGAGGCATAGAAGCGGAGTTCGACCCGAAGAAATTATAATAATCCAAAGTTGGAGGCTTCCCATGAACAATGACTATGAGCAGAACCAGCAGGGCTTACTGTTTTTCATGATTTCGAACCTAGCCATGAGTTCCAATTTCATTAAGCTATATATGTGTGGATTATGCTGAAGGATCATGAAGTATACAGAACATCAGAAACGGAGTTCGGATGGAAAGAAATTATGGCCGTCCAGGGTTGGAGGCTTCCTATGAGCAATTTGTTCTGAGCATAACCACGGGGCCATATGTTTTCTTAATTTTTGGACCTAATATGAGTTCCAATTTCATCATTATATGGATGGATTCTAGACTCGAGGATTTCCATAGAGTCCAAGAACATCCAAAACGGAGTTCGAACAAAGAATTTATGACCAAGACAAAAACATGGGTTTAGGAGAAATTTTGGCGTATCCCTAAAACCATAATGTTTCAGCAATACAAATATTCCTTAATTAGGATTTAAATCAACCAACCCAAGTCAAAAACAGCCAGAACATTCCCAAAACACATAAGGAAGACTTATAGGTTTACTAACTTGGTCTACAATTAATGGAGTTTAGGAGAGTTTCCTAAGTCCCCAAATTTGGGAATCCATACTTGAGTTTCCTCTGATACTAAATGAACCACAAAACCAAACCAAAACAACTCCAAATCTAGTCTACAACTTGAAACACCGCAATGACCAAGTAGGGTTCTTTTATTAAATTCATCAAAAAAATGGGTTTATGGTTTGATTTTCCTCATACAAAAGTCCAAAGTACAATAATCCATGCCAAAATGTAGTTTTCATACCTTTTTCTCTTCTTCATCTTCTTCTCTTGTACTATTCTATCTCTCTTCTTCACTCTATGTTTGTTCTCAAAAATAGAGGAGCCAATTTGGTCTTGCACTTTTTGACCTTTAATTTTCCTTTTGTACACTTTGTTCTCTTAGCTCTCTATATTTGAAAATGGTATACCACCATTTATATAATAACCTACCATCTTCTTATAATATATTACTTTGGTGTCCCATTTTGGCTTAGTTTAAAATTTACCCTTGTATCTTGTACAGAATTGGGTTTGAAATTTTCTCACTTAGCAAAATAATAATTACGAAAAATTTCCAAATGCAGCTAATATACCTTTAATCATGTTTAAAGCAGCTGAGTGTGCTAGAGTGTTACAAATTCTCTCTCCCCCGCCTTTAAAATAAATTTCGTCGTCAAAATTACACAGATGAAGAAATTTAAGGGTCTTTGCACCTGTTGTGGTCTGGGACTCATCAATAAACTTCTTCCATCTTGTGATGTTTCCATGGCACCTTACGGAGGGACGCTTGTTCCATAAGCGTCTTATTTCGATCTAGAATGGCTTCGACTCTTAAATCATATAATAAATGCGCGGCACTTTGCATCACCATAGTAGTGTGAACTCATCAGACGGTATCTCGAGATCATCGACACATGACACATTGTGTAATTTGGCTGATGGAGGAGTGCCAAGCTTGATAAGCCAGACTGGTCGTTTTCCAAAACCTCGTATAATATATAGACCTGGACTCAATTTTCCTTTTACCCAATAGTAGAATTTTCCTCCAGCGATACTTTCAAAGAATAACGCCTCACTTCATATGCAATGTCTCATCTTGACCCGGCATAAGAGTTTTGTTGATCATTAAGCGCCTTTAACCTGCTTTCTCTTAAGCGTCTTTCACTATCTTAGACTAATCACTTTGGCACAACTTAATTTAACCACATCAAACACACTGAAGTTCTCATTTAGACCATGCAGATTTACCGTATGGTGCTATACCAAATGCTTGATTGAAAACTATTGATACACTAAGCAAATTCCATCAATGAAATATACCTATCAACTTCGAATATTCCATGACCTGACCTCAAGCATATCACTTTCGACACTTGAATCAATCTCTCGTTTGTCCACATTTGTTTGCGGATGAAATGTTGTGTGAACTGACTTAGTGCTGGCATTGTAATTCCTTCTAGAACCTTGATGTAAGCGTAATTCTCTATCGACACAATAGATAGCGGTACACCATGCGATCCTTCTGATCTTCTCCACATATAACTTAGTTGGTCGATCCATAGAATAGTGTCTGGCCAGGTATAAAATGGGTAGGCTTTGTGGGCTTATCAACAATCACCCAAAGAAGGAGTCATTAGCCTTACGTTTGTGTGAGAGGCTGGCACAGAATCCATGGTAATGTTATCCACGCTACATTGGGGTGGAGGGGTTTAACAAACACTGTTGGCACTTGGTGTTCGACTTTGACTTGGCCGACCACGTCGAACACTTAGACACTCGGTCATATGTTTTCATTCCTTTCCACCAATAAAAGCTATTTCAAGTCCTGAGTACATCTGTTACCTCTAGGATGCATAAGTAAATCTTGATATGAGCCCTAAATAGCAACTTTTTCTTTAGCTCTTTATCATCTGGCACACATAATCTGTTCTGGAAATACAAAATTCCAACTTCTTTGGAGTTGAAAACTCGGTCGTCATATCTCTAACCATCACAATGATTTTAATAGCTCTTCGTCATTTTTACTTGCTCATCTATAATCATTTCTTTAAAACGGGTTCTTTACTTCTGGTCGACTAACAACCGTGCTCCATCATCGCTAGTCTCAATCAACATCTTTGTAGTGACATTGCTACCTCGTCTTTCAACTTAAAGCATCATTTCTACATTAGCCTTTAGGGGTGGTAGTCTATGATCTGATCATAATCCTTGAATAACTCTAACCACCTTTATTACATTATCAAATTTGCAACTCTTTACGTGTTACTTGAAGTACTTGAGACTCTTATGATCGATATAAAATTCTACACTTTTCCTGTATAAGTAGTGTCGCCATATTTTCCAAAGCAAATACTCTGCAGCCAACTCTAGGTCATGAGTGGGATAATTACGTTCATGTGGCTTCAGTTGTGCGGGCGCGCCGCCACACTTTTCCACTCTTGAGCCAGCACACACATCCTTAACCAATGCTTGAAGTATCACTACTCTGAGTATACTCTTTTCTTTAGTAAGGCTGCGTCAATCTTGGGCCTTGACTGACATCCCTTACTAAGCCCCATTTAAAACTATTCACGACATTTGTCACATCCTCGAAACTTTATTCCTTTCTTGAGCTTTGGTGACGGAGAAGCTATGATAGAAAGCTGCAATCTTCTAAACATTTTCGGCCTGAGAAACTCACCTCAGTTTACATTTCGAGGTGGTTCAATTCCTGTGACCTCGATCTTTGTAGGGTCAACTCTTATGCCCTCTAGGCTTGCAGTATGGCCTAAGAGAGGAAACCTTTGGCCCGAAATCACATTCTTGAGCTTGTATAACTTCTTTTCTCTTGGCGTGTAGGACTATTACAGTTATTCATGTTCCTATGCATCCTTAGAATACACCGGGATGTCATCGATAAAGACCACTACAAAGGCGAAGTCCATAGGATCGAGATACCCTATTCATTAAATCCTTGAATCTTTCTTGGGATTACATTAAATCGACCAAAATGGCATTACCAAAAACTCATAATGGCCATATAGGGTTCTAAATGTGGTCTTCGACATATCTACTTCCTTTACTCTCAACTTATAATATCTAGGTCCTTGATTATATTTCAAAAAAAACACTGCTCACTTCAGCGATTAAAGATCTTGGGGTTCTGTCAATGATTACTTGTTTTTCATTGCCACCTTATTGATCTGCCCAGATGTCGGTACACATCGTAGAGTGCCATATATTTTTTACAAATAAAGTGCACCTAAGTGAAACAACGGGTCAAATACTGACCCTTTATCCCAAAGCTCTTGTGGCTGAGATCTTGCTCCTTCAACTCTGTTGGAGCCATCTGTAAAGATTGCACTTCCAGACACGGGGGTTGTTCACAGCACAATTTCTGTGGATAAAGTCCACCCTCCTCTCAAGGAGAATGTAGTAGCTCTTGAGGGGAATACATCTGGGGGCGTTCCACCCTGCGAAACTATTTTCACATCCGACTTGACCTCTCTTGGGAGTGATATCAGGCTAAGAGTGCCTCACATATCTTTTCTTATAAATCTCCTCGCTTGCATGGTTGAGATCACATTGGACATTACGTTGATCTGCCTTTGTCTTATCACCTCAGTTGGTCAGAGCATCCTCAACACTCTTTGTCTTTTGTGCCTGATCAACGATGGCTTAGTGTTTAGTCCTTACATCCATTCTGAAAATCCAAGTCGAACTCGGAATGGGCAAGGAAGGTTATCAAATTAATGAGAAACTCTCTTGCTTGTGTATAACAATAGAGGAAATTTACTGTATCGCTATTCACACTAACGTTGTGCCCCGATAATTCTAGTCACATGCATGTCATATACTAATTTCTCCATCGTTGGTACTTTCAAATACATGCTCCATGCACACATATGAATAGGTGGGTCGAGATCGAAAAATCAATGCATGTATCTCAATATCATATAAAAAATGCATACCTGATTCTCTTCTCCAATAGCATCACGATCCTCACGAGCCTTCACTTGTATGCTTGTGCGAGTCTTTGTAGGCATAGGACGATCCATTTTCTGCGGCTTGTGCCTCCTCGCGTCTCTGTGTTGAGATGGGCCGCTCGGCTGCTACCTCGATCCCCTTGAGTCAAAAGTGGTGCCACGGATCACCACTTTATTGTTGACTTCTATTATCCATGACTCTTGGGGACAACTGTGCCCATCAAATGCTCGAAGCTTCCACAGAAACTCTCATGTCGTAGCACATAAACACTGAATGATACAGTAGCGTGAGTGCACTCTAGGATTTCTCCACTGTCGGTAAACACCTCTGCCCCTTTCTAGATACTGTGGCACCTCCCTTCAACCTCTTTGTGTGACAAAATTGTTAAATAAATAAACTTGAACATCTCCAAAGCTCTTTTACTTTTGCCTTTGCCTTAGGAGAGGCTTCTTTGAAACTTCTTCTTTTAGGACTTTTTCTTTTTCTTTCTGAGTTTCCTAGTCTCTCCACTTTCATTCTGACAGGCCAGTGATAAAAGTTCACCTATTGGAGAGAAGTCACAGGTGCTAAGTACCTCTTGATGGAATCATGTAGTCCATCTTTGAACACTTACATGAAATACCTCGATGGGGACCTCTTAGAGTGCATATTTGCGGGGATGGTTGAACTCTTTCTCATACTAAATACGGATAAGTTCCTTTGGCTTCATGTTCGAGACTATTCCATAGACTCCCTTATACACTTCTGTAACATACTTTACCTAAACTGCCAGGACAAAAGAATTCCCATGTCACATGTGATTTGGAATCCTTGGACTTTTGAGCACTAGTTCCACAATCATATTCCTCACCTGCAATGGTGAGGCGCATATGATGCTCTCTAATCGGGAGAGACATCTAACCTCTTCGATACCCTTTCTAGCTTTTCTATGAAGATTCAACTAGTGAAGCTCTTCCATGTGACCCATGGATTCATCCTCCATGTCTTTGCATGTGTACATTGGAGCTTTAGAAGCTGATCGATCTATCAGTACTCGAGCCATGTCTTGCGATATTCTGACCAAGACCCACATGGTTTCTATTAAGGTACATTACTTTACGAAGTCTCAGGCGATAGCTCTTTATTCCCTTAGGTTAACACTCTCAGCGGCTTCTTGGGACGATCTATCTATACAAACAAGAACTGACCACATCGAATTGACATTACTTAACATATGCATGTTTATCTTATAATCTATCTAGAAGGTTTAAAGCATCAGAAACTTACTAAACCTAGGCTCACGATACCAACTAACCGATGACAGCCCCAAGAGTGCAATGTAGGGCGAGAAGTGTCATTGTTCATTACACAACACTCTCTTTGTTCATTCCTTCACTAATAAACATGTATCTTGAGATATATATATTCTGTAGTGGTAGAATTGAAATATATTCAAGATCCATAAATCAAGTCTTTCGACATACAAAAAACTTTACATTTGTTTCGCAGCAAAAAAAAAGAAAGAATATTACATAAAATAAAATAGACGAAAAGTCTTAAATTGGGCATCTGACTGTAACATTGACCTTGGAAGCGTGAGGTTTAATCGGTACTTCTTACCTCTGCTTCTATACCTACAGGATGGCTTAGTGCTAACTGCAGCTTAGGTAGGAATAAACCCATTGGGCGACCGCTGCTGATCATCACTTTATACACATCGCGTGCCATCTAATATATCATTACAAACATGCTTACTCGTATCTCATATTTACTTATCATATCCTTTACATTTCTTATCAATTTCTTTACGTTCGTGTATCATATTCAGTCATTTGTTTATGTTTCATGCACATGAAACCTTAAAGTGTATAAATAGGCCATAAGGACCGAAGGCTATGTGACTTGAGAAGCAGGGCCCAGTACAGTTAATATCTTTGAGACTTGTTTTTTCTGTAGCTGGGCGTTCCCATCCCATCTCTCTACCAGGTTCTAAACGGACAATCCATATTATTTTATGTTGTTACATATCTCATATTCACGAATAAATTATTGTCATCAGGTGATCGCCATGTGATGTTACAATCATTTATTCGATATCTTTGCATTTTCATATCTCATTATATGCATGTCTTATATGGATTTACAATGTATGCTATAGACTGTTGACTGTTATTTAATTTCATCCAAGCTATATAACAGATGGATTTAGACTCCAAGGGCTTTCCATAGAGTCCAAGAACATAAACGAGAGTTGGACAAAGGGTCATGACCCGAAGACAAAAACATGGGTTTGGAGAAATTTTGTGACATCTCATAAAACCCTGTTTCCTTAACACAAATATTCCTCAATTGAGGATTCGTGCATTAACCCCAAAGTCCAAAACACAACCAAGCAATTCCTAAAACACATATAGGGGAAGACTTGTAGTTTTCTTGTCCCTACACAATTAATGGGTTAGGAGGAGGTTTCCCTGTCTAAGATTGGGAATCCATGTAGTTTCCATCTGACTAGATGAACCATGAAAACTGAGCCAAGCAGCTTCAAATCTAGTCTAAAACTTCCAAACACCACCAATATACCAAGTAGGGTTCTTTTAGACCCAAATTCATCAAAAAATGAGTTTATGGTTTTGTTTTTCCATACAAAAGTCCAAAAGTCTAATAATCCATACCAAAATCATAGTTTCCATACCTTTCTCTTCTTCTTCTCTTTGTGCTATCTTTACTTCTTCTCTTAACTTCTTCTCTTCTCCTCTCTTAACTACTTCTAGTTTTGTTCTCTCAAAATGAGGAACTGTTTAGTCTCACCTTACTGACCTTCAATTTTCCTTTATTGCACTTTGTCCTCACTCTTCTATGTTGCAAATCAAGAGTTATACCCATTATATAATAACCTACCATCTTCTTATATTATCTTTTTTGTGTCACATTTGACAATTTAAATTTTTTGAAACCTCGAGAAAATCCAGATTTTGAGAAGGATAGAAACGATGAAATTAGATCAAAATCCGAATTTTTTCTAGATTTTGGATAATGAAACAAACCTTTGTGGAATGAATCTGACTAAAAATCTAGCTACCTCGTAATTCGTCAAGTCGGGACGGTCGGAATTTCACATTTTTCAAAGCGACGAGGGTAGCGCGGGACACTTGGCTCCAGTTAGTGGGCTGAGATGGGGCAACGTGTCGAGCGTGGCGAAGTCGAACAATGAGCTCGAGTATGGGCTATAGGTGACATGTGGCATCTTCGTATTATTGGAGGAAATCATGACACTTAGTGGATAAGAGGGATAAGGGAAATCTAGAACCAATAGAAAATTGGACATGTGACAAGTGAAAGGACAAGCTCTTGGCCCCATCTTGGACCCAGGTGGGATGGAAGAAAAGAGCAGAAAAGAAAGAGGAATAAAAAGAGAGAGTTTTAGAGAGACTCCACCTTCTCTCTAAATTTCCCGACGATCGGACCGGTGGTTTCAAGCGGAGCAAGAGGAAGAGTTCATCCTCACGGCAAGGGCTTCGCATAGAGACTGATGAGTATCTTAAATACTTATTTTATCCCTATGCTTTATTTATTTTTTCTAGTGTTTTTATGTTAAATAAGTGCCCTAATGCTCTAAAAGTTTATACCATGATGAGTCATCCATTTGATGGAATTGTACAAAGTGGTGGAAAAACTACTACGACGGCCTATTTGTATTTTGAAGTTTTCAGATATCATATAAGATCAATTGAAGCAAACTTTATATGTATTAATTCATAAAGTCTTTAAGAAGTACAAGAACACAAAAATTGGAGTTCAAGAACAAAGGCGTTATGCAAGTTCCAAAACTTGAAGAAAATCGAAATAAACATTACGCTTTTTTTGCTAACTGGGAGGGCTACTGTATTTTAGTGTTTTCAGACATCATATAGGCTCATATTGCGCATCAAGAAATACATGGATGGATTCTACTTCAAGATCTTTCCAGCGGTACCAAGAACACCCAAATCAGGTTCGAATGACGAGTTATTTTCTTCACGAAGTTGGGCAACGGGGAAAGGCTGCGGCAACGTCGACGTTGCGAGGAAATTTGCGAAACGACATCGGGCGTCGTGACGTTAGGGGTCGATTCTTTGGATGGATTTTTAGCCCATTTGGGCCCATAATGGAGAGTTTTAAAGCTTTCAGGCCGTGGGGATCAAAAAGGGAGGAGGATTTGTGATGATTTAAGAGCTTTTTGAAGGGGGAGAAGCCCTCTCTTGATTACAGAGCACCACAGGGCACATCTTGAAGGGGAAAAGCTTGAAGAAGAAAGGAGATTGAAGAGAAAGGAGATGGCTAGCTTTCCTCAAAAAATCATTTATTCTCATCCTCTTTCTTTGACTCCTCTTTTTGATGTTTTTCTTTTGACTTCAGAGATGTTAGATTTATTTCTAGGTTTTATTTGTAAACACTGCTAGAATGGATCTTGGTTAATTAAGATTTTCATTCATTGCTAGCTCAGGATTGATTTTATCTCGAAGCACTTGCTCTATCTCACGTATTTTATTCATGAGTAGTGTTTGGCCAACATTAAGCGTGTTTCAGCAGAATGCAGGGATCGAGAGATGATGACCCAGGGGATATGAATAGAGGCAACACTTGAAATTGATGGCAGAATCAGGGATATCAGATTCAAATTTGCGGCATTAGGGTTTAAACATTGCTAGCGTTTGAGTCGAAGGGTTGAGCGGAGATCTGGCCCACCCTATGTGTGAGATAGGCAAAATATATCTCGAGAGAATAAGCATGTAGTAGGCACGATCACGTCGTAAATCGAACAATATCTTGAATGAATAATATATTTAGGTTAAGAATTCATGAGTGTGGCGGGTGAAGGCAAAACCACAGTTTTTCATAATCAATTGATTTAGCGAATAATATAGGATTAGTTTTTCTTTTTATTAATCGAATTCATTACGATTTTAGGTCGAATAATATTTAAGAAGTAAAAGTCGGTACTATTACACTTCTCCCGTGAGATCGATATACGGCTGCCGGTACTATATTACACTTGGTAAACACGTGCACTTACTTTATAAGAAGCATTTTTGTTTACACATCACACTTTCAACCTATCGAGTTTTTGTTGTAGATTGCGGTGTGCTTTTATTAATGTATTGATTTGATAGGCGTTTGCAGTGAATCACCCTCTTATTCTTTGTATAATGGAGACTAAATTCTATCTACATGCTGCCACTTCGATGGATTATGTCCCCAGATATGATATTATTATTATAACATTAATGGCTGGAGTGATCTTGCTTGAAATACCCTACTCTCGAGTTGTATCGCCTATCTCGCTAGTAGTGTTGAGTGTATCTCTACTGACTCAATACTCAGAAATGTAAATGTTCTAACCTTAATTGCCACCCTCGGGATCGAATATCTCTATTCTGAATCAGCAGAGCCTGCACTCGAATCCACAGGTATCACTCATCTCTAGATCTTGGATCTCGTTTGCAATTCAGCCTCATGTTGGCTGGAACAGCTACTGTGTAAATGATTCACGGATATAAGCGAGATGTTGACAAATTATAAACAAGCGAATAATATAAAATGCAATCTTTAATCCATGCGATCGTAGCCGAGGGTTGGCGACACTTCCCCAGGTACAAATCACCAGAACATGAATAGCAGAACACCAATATTTAATTTATAAAACATCGGTATTTCTATCGAAGAAAAAATACAAAATGATTGCTCTTACTCCAAAATCAAAGTCGTTCTTTGTTATGATTTCCATGCCTTTGGTTAAATGCACGCTCCTCGATCTACGATCCTCAGGGTGGTCCCCTTTTTGCTTTTAATGATTGAGAGGCGGATCCGTGCGGCGTTGCGGCGTTAAGTGTTGAGGCGTCCGCGACGGTGAGGCGGTCGTGAAGTTGAGGCGTCTCGGCGTTGGGGGCGTCAGCGGCGTTCTTTAACGACACGCTATGTTGACCCAGCGTCGCGGCGTTGGGATGTCGCGAGTGGGGGCGTCGCGGCGTTGCGGCGTCATGACGTTCGGCCATCTTTATGCCCCGCTGCGCCCCTCTGCTCGGAATGTTTCAAAAAACTACCGCCGTGCGCTTCACACCAATTGCACAAATCGACATCGCCAAAAATACGATTAAATATAAATAAAGCTAAAAACATAAGACAGACGCTGGTATGACCCAGTATTTCGCACCCACTCATCACACTCCTCAATCTCCTAGCTTTTCGCGCCCCGCAAGAATCGACTTAAATCGAACACACAATCTGCTATACTATAGCGTCTAACACGAAGATAAAATATGTGGCGGCGCCGATAGATAGAGGATCAAATCGACCGACTCACACCGCCGCCGCTTTGTCTGAAGTTCACAGATTCGCATGCGCTCTACTGGAAGAACTCGTTGAACTCGGTGAAGTTGACTAGTGCCTCAGCCTCCGAGGTATTCAATGACCTTTCCCAAAGACCCTATGTGCGTTGAATAAATGACCTCTAGTGTATACTTAGGTTCCGACGCCCCCAAACTTGAGTTCAACTCGCCTAATTGGGAAAATCTAACTGCCAGCGATAGAACGCATCATTGCAATTCTGAATATACCTACTACAACAGAACAAAACTAGTGCTCAGAAAGCGAGGCAGTGTTCTATGCAATGGGATTAGCTGCGACTTCACCGGGCCATATGGGCACCGCAATCTGGGCCTTCGAACGCCACTCCCAACACTCACCTCAAACCTAAGGGCCCTAAGTAAGCTGTGGAAACTTCCATCTTCCCCACTTCCAGAATTCAAGTGAAGTCAATGGCTCCCATCACTGGTCAGTATCGGGCTTGAAAGGCCCCCTGATCGCGCCCTGGGATTCTGATTGAACATCCTACTTATTCTATCTCTATTGCCATTTTTTTCATTTTTTTTTTTTAGCTCAAAGGCAACTCTCTTTTATCTACTCTTCGTGTCCCATCTCAGTTTAGAGACTCCTGTGGTTTGTTGAACCTTAGTAGCCTGCTCAAAGACCTAGGCATACCCTAGAGGTCATTTGTGTGTGAGTGTGATAGGCTCACGAACCGGTTTCGAATATCCCAAGTATCCACTATGCCTCCCCACCTATTCAACTCACCTCGAGCATCAAACATCCTATGAATCCTTTCTTCCATGACAATAGTGGATTCGACCCAAAAGTGATCCCTTACTTTCAAACATGGCATCACACACACACAAACTACCTAAACACGACACCACTACACATGTATATGATCTACCTAAAACACAAACATGACTGAACACAAAACTCAACATCCTAAATGAGTAAGCGAAATGAAACTAGACCGGAATATAAATTGTTACGAAACGTAAAGAACTATATACTAATCTAAGAAGAAAAACTTTGACACCACCCACACCTAAGCAAAAAGTGTAGGTGTCCATTTAGCGATAAAAGAAACGGAAGAAGTGGGAGAAACTCCACGGTGATCGAGGCGGGACAAGGCGTGGTGGTGGTGGCGGTGGTGGAGTGGAAGGCTGTAATTTAGGCCTAGAGAATTTGCTGCTTTGTTGAAGAGAATAGTGGCCCTAGTTGACGAGGAATGTGCGCATGTCGGCCACGAAGGGCCTCTATATCTGTGTGAGAGGGACTGGTGCTCCACAGGTCTCATCCCATGTCACGTCAAAGCGCTCGAGTAAGGCGAGCTTGGTCTCTAATTGGTGTGGGATTTGGAGGGAGAGTTGCCTCTACGAAAGAATTTCTTTTGTGGTGGTGGTGGAGGGTGGGTGAGATGGGTTGCTGATGTCATCCACAGGGTTGCTCAGAAGTCAACGGGCTTTGGTGTGTGGAGGCTGTCACTCGTCAGGGCTCGTGGCTGGGAATCGTGATCCCCTCAGTGCATTGGTACACGGTTTGTCCCGGCGATATTGCGCGGGTTGGGTGTAACCACGCCTCATTGTCATCTAAGGCACCGCTCGTTTGCATAGGCATGGAAATGAGAAAAGGGTGCCCCGAGTTCATCTTAGCGTCCGGTTAACAGAGGATGACATCTATAGCACCTTGCGACACTCCGAAAATATCTGAATGATGGCATAGTGGCGAGCCCAGCCAGCGGTCACTTCACACCGCGTTAGTCGTCGAAATGAGAGCGCGTAGTGAAGTGATGCAGTGCCCCGAGATATCGCGAATGCAGCCTTAGGCTGGGCGGCGTGGCCCTCATTGTTGGTTTCCACTCACCGCCCGTGCCCAGCCCGAGGCCGAATGGCCTCGGGAGTAGTCGGTCGCTCGTAAAATCGTCCAGGCTCAGGGGGGACATGGTCGAGTTATAGAAGTAGTTGATAGACTTGGCCCGAAGTCTGACACACCGCGGTTCCTTCTTGGCGACGTGGGAGCGGGTTAGGCGTAGAATTCTCGCACCACGCCATCGCAATTTGGATGGGGTGGTTGTGAAGTGCTCGTGACCCTTGACATGATAGTCTTGCGGAAATCATCGGGAGTGATGGAAACCCTTTTTCAACAATAAAGACCGATTCTTGCAGGATGGTGCAGAGCCGTTCGGGCGGCACCCTCGGTGGCGAGAGCACCGATACATGAGGTGGGGTCGGATCCTCATTGGTCGGCCAACCATTACTAGGAAACTTGCCTCTTGCGGACATTGGTGTAGCAAGGACAAATGGGACGATTGAAGGACTACGTGGACAAGGTAGCCCAGTTTAACTTGGCGGGTTCACTAATGGACTAGGCAGTGTGTGACACAAGTCACATGAGGAAGCTTGAAGAGACCACAGGCAGGCTGGGAGTAGACCGCGAGCCACTGGGACACTTTCCGGCGGCTGGGACTGCCCAGGCCGCCAGGCTAAGACTGTGGAGGCTGGGCCCTAAGGTGGAGGGAGGCGAGGCCCAGGTAACGAAGGACACCTGCGTGTGGTGGAAGGTGCGAGACAGGGACAGTGGACTGGGAGGTGTGGAAGGAGATGGGTGTGGCGGTGTCAGAGAGGGCGTCGAAGGGCAAAACAATGGCCTCCAGACCCGGGTGTGGGGTGGACTCAGCGAGGTTGGGTGCGGGGCGTGATACGAGGGGCACCTAAGTTATTGAGAGGATGAAAGGTAGGGTAAAAGCCGGGTGACTTGCGACGCGCAACTGGTGGCGTCGCGGCGATGCGAATCGCGATCATCCGTGGCGTTCGAAAGAAGGAACGCATCCGGCGTCGCGATGTTGCGAGATCAGCGTCGGCGTTCCGAAGAGCATCCAGCGTCCGCGGCGTTGAAATCGGCGTCAGCGGCGTTCGAGTGAATTAAAACCGCGTGCGGCGATGAAATCCAGCGTCGCGGCGTTCGGGAGAAGTCTGAAACCAAGCGTCAGCGGCGTTGAAAGAAGAAGACAGCGTCGCTGACGTTACAGAGAAGTCTGAAACCCAGTCGCGGCGTTTAAATCAAATGTGATGTTCGGAGAGATTATCAGAATGGCATTAGGTTTGATAGCCAAAGACATATTTGGCATGAATCTCTAATTTATATTGATTGATGTTTTATTCCATATTTTATGTTGAGTATTTCATTTAGATCACGTGCTTGTGGATGTTGTGATATTTGCATGAATTGTGGTTTGAGTTCAAAATCCCGAAGTGAGAGTTAAATTAGACCATGGATGATTTACCATCTAATTATCGGAGATAGAGATATAGTGGATTAGTGGTATTAAGATTTATAGGGTTGATGCATCCTTAGTTGCGCTGATGATTTGAGGCGGAGATCACGTTGATTCGGTATCACCGGTAGGGTGATCGGAATCAACGAAATTTGTTTCCTCTTTTCCTCCTATTCATGAATTGTCATACCAGTTAGTTCCGACCCGATTGGCGGATCGAGCCAGGTTCGAGGAGTGCGGGGACTAGCCATATCTTTGGGACTCTTTGCACGATTTTTTTTTTTTTTTTTTTAAAATGAACATGCACCATGGGTTATGGCACATCTTATAAGCTGAATCAAATTATCATATACATATCAAAAGAACTACCACCGGAATTGGTGTCCCTCGAAATCACCCACACATTTGCTTCAGTTCCATTTACAAATACAAAATGTGCTTTACATTTACAGATCGAGCACGGAACCTACATGTAGTAGACCACTTTACAAGTATGTTGTGACTATATGCGAAGTCTTGAGATGTCTTCTAACCTTGTACCTACGGATTAAAACGTGCTAAAACTGCAGCAATTAGAGGAAGTATATATCTTATGCATATACACATTTAACGCATAAACTATGCATATAATACTAAATTTCATGCATTTATATTGCAGACTTATACGATGCTAGCTAACATAACGGGCTTACGCTTGTGTGAGGATCTCACGTAGGAATTCTGGAGCTTGAAACTAGCATACCGGAGCTTATGCATAACAGGCTTATGTTTATTGGGACTCAGTAGAACCTACGAGGATCTTATCCTTATTGGAACTTATACTTATAACGGACTTATGTTGATGGGACTCCACGTAGGAGTTCACGAACTTATGCTTATTCGAACTTATAACACATAACGGACTTATGTTTTATTGGGGACTCAGTAGGAGCTCAAAGGTGTCGATTCTGATACGTGGGTACTCACAGGAGACTTGTCGGATACAAGTACCCGTAGGCACTACGGGCTTAATCGAATCTGAGTAAGTGAGAATTACCCTAATACTTAATGTATTTACAGGATCTTATACGTGTATTCCAGACATATAACATCTTACGAGGATCTTATACACACTGGAGCATTCTACTTTGGATCTGTATACTTGTACTGGAGCATATGTGTACTTGGATCTTATCTGAGCTTATTTACTCGTATTTCGGATCTGAATTTCCTCGTGCTCTAGAACATTATGCTTGTCTGAAAGTACCATAGGTACTCTTTTGGACTTATACTTGTTTTCCGATGGGAGTATAGTGGTGCCTCTGAGCTTGTGCTTGTTCTTTGATCTGAGAGTGCGGGTGGTCTTCTTTGGACTTATGTAGTTGTATCGATGCAGTGCAGTGAATTACTCTTTGGACTTATGCTTATCGCTACGGATGGAATGCTCGTGAGTCTTGCAAAACTAATACATAACTTATACTTATTTCACAGGATCTGAAGAGGGTGCTCATTAGGTACTCTGAGAACTTATACGAGGAGACTTATATGTTTTACGGATCGGGTGCTCGTAAAGTCCCTACGGAGACCCTGGGAGCTTATACTTGTTGCATGGATACGGGAATTACTCGTAAGATTCACTGGGAACTTATTGAGATCTGGGTACGTGGGAGTGCCTGGGCGTCTGGTACGGTGATTTACACTTGTATTCTTTGTTCGAGTCTTATCATATAAATTTGTTTGATTTCCTAAACCGGTGATACGGATAGAATACGTACGTTAAATGGCAGGAAGGGAGCTATCTGAGGATGGAGTGGCAGTGCAACAGAGACCAAGAGTCTTAAGTATGCCTAAACGGAATAGAGTGTCGTGGCCTTAGAGATCTGAAATTACTAATCGAGTCTTAGAGACACTAATCGAGTCTTAGAAGTACTGTGTCGGGTGTCGGACACTAATCAAGGGTAAAGTCACTAATGGAATTAAGACCTTAAATGAGATGCAGGAGTACTAATCGGACCCGGGAGTCTTTGTGTCATTGGATAAGTGGTTTTAGGCAGTTTACAATTATATGGAGTTGATGGTGCATCTTATAATAGGGGCATTTTTGGCCACATTATGTGTTGGCGGCGTATTGGCATTTCCACGTTCATGGTCATTATTCCGGGTTCGTTTCCTTATTTATTATCATATTTATGTTTCATGAACCACAGTAGCATTTTGCATTTCTATATTTTCATATCTTCCTTCATGCTGGCGTTTCATATACTTGTAAAAGTATAATCTTATGTATTAACGCACATCGTTAAATGTGATACAGTCCCTTTATGAATCCAAATTTGCTTAGAAATTGGAGATCATTCGATGGATCTGAGCTCGAGTTATGGCATTTTCATGCCAGCTAGTGGGTTTATGGGACATTTGAAATATTCATTTCCAGATTGCAGCATAGTGTTTGACTGCTGGTTCTTTTGTACTCCTTTAAATTTAAGGTGCTAAGGGGTTTCTCCTCCAACTAGAATCACACGGGTGAACCAGAAACTCGAGAGATCGTCAGAAACATCTCGGGACCAGCTCTATGAATTCAATGCGATGGATTGGCTGGCACATGGCCCACTTTGAGTGAGTTTTGCAGGCCACTTAAGTCACTGAATTTAGTGATGTCTATTTCTATATGTTTGGTTCTCCTTGAGTCTATTTTAACTGAAACTTGAATCACTTTCGAATCAGATCTTAAATATAGGCAAGTTATAGTCAAAATCCCAACTGAATTGAAATAGGAAGCGAGGAGCGAGGTGTCTTGGGTACACATGTCTAACATGTCTGGTACACCATATTAATAAAATAAACAAGGAACCTAACATGTAAGCATTTGCATATTCAAGATTATCACCGTACATATACGAAATTACTTGAATGTGTGTTTTTCTCACATTTCCATACTTTACTTTGATTCAACTCCTATACCCTTTGAGCACATCAAAGAATACATTCATATTTCTCTTGTAACCTCTTTTTCTATAATTTCTCTTTCAATACTTATCTTATTTAAAAAACATATCATGAATTACTCTCAATACCATTCTAATAGGTTACTTGACCCATACATTTAATAAATCATTATATAGGCTAATTAGGGTTTGTTCTAAACACTAAGCTCATTTACTTAATTAAACCATGAATCCATTCTCAAAGGAAGGAGTTTCCTACTTTTCTTGTGCCATTTAGAGTTTTACTAACCCCTAATTTCAATACATCTTAGTTAGGATGGGGATCTAACAGGCCCTAGGTTAGGGTCTGACTAATAGCAAAAATACGATTGTAGCAGAGGTCCATGCAGAATTCATACCCGAGTTAGTTCCATACCTTGGCTTGGCATTCTCTTCTTCTTCTCTTCCTCTTCCTCTTCTTCTCTCTTCTCTCTCCTCTCTGCAGTTTCTCCTCTTTTGGGAGACCAAATTTGGTCTTCATATCACTAGTTTGTTAAGGCCATGTTTGGCCTTTAAATAAAACCCATTTTGTTTAAGTTTCCCTTAATTGCATTTTGGTCCCCGTTTCTCTTTTATCTACATTCCGACTTTCTCTATTTGCTATTTCATTTTGGCCTCAAATCTTGTTAACTTATGACTTTTAAGTCCCTCTTTGGACAATTTAATTTTATCATAAATCTTTATAAATTTTGGTCCTGATTTTCATATTTCTAATTTAACTCAGAAACATTCAAATTAAACTACGAAAATACCTAAATATATAAGAAACTGCTAGAATTTACATTTCGAGAATTATTCTAGTGTGATCGACTCTTGCGTATAGCGGTCTAGGGTCGAACACGGGGATGGAGTTTTCTTCATACAAAATGATTTAAAGTGAAGTAGTAGTGAATTTGATTTGGATTTTAAGGTGGTGATAAAAGCAGGGTTTTGGTGGTTTCTGACTGAAAATAAAATGAGAGAAGAAATAAGAAAAGAACTCCTTGACATTAGGTTCACTGGTTTTTTGGAGTCCTAAGGCAAGCTGAGGAGGTCCCGAGTTCATTTTCCTCGCGTTGGGGAGGATGACATATAGTCATCTCGAGCCAGGATCTTCATTAACTTGCTTGACTAAACCCCAATAATTTTCCTTTTAATAGAAAGCATTTATTTAGTATTTATGGTTCCTTCGGTGAAAATCTATCTTACAGCTCATCTCTGATGATTCGTAAAAAAAGGGCAACTAATGAATCTCGATGGATCTAAAAATAAGCATCCTTTGAACCTAGAAAGATTACCTAAGTATTGATGAGGATTGCACTTGGTGAAAATATAGCATAACCTTACCCTCAGAGTGGCTGCGTAAGAACGCTAATGGACTCAGTCTATCTAAAGCTAAGAGGCCTGAACCTAAAATCTTGCCAAGTATTGGCCAAAGAAAGTACGTAAGCTTTAAACCTAGAGTTTAAAGTGGAACCAAAATGTCAAAACTGCTGCGTGAAAACGGGAACCACAGCGGCCTTGAGATCCACGGCCTTCTGCCCAAGGGAGGAGGTTTTAGCGCTCATCCTCGAGTCATCATCCTTGGAAGTGTTTGGCAATCAAGAATGAAAAGAAAGAAAGAGAGAAGAGAAAATGAGGGCGAACGGGGGGCGTAGCGCCCCTTCTAAAATTAAAACTTAGGTCGCCAGTGTTTTGCAATGGCTTATATAAGCCTTGAGCATGCTGAAGTACCAAAATAAGCAAACTAGAATAATTACGTTGAGGGGTAGAAATGAGAAAAACCAAAGCGTGATCGTTTGGATAAAAACAAGCCAGAAAATTTATTTGTGATTTCATGTCATGGCGAAGAATGTATCATAGCGAAAAATACGGGCATAAGCGAAATTGGAAATTTTCGGTTATGCACGATGCTCGCTATGATAGCGAAAGTCATATGATAAGCGAGGAATTTTGCTATCATGAGAGTATCATGCGTATTAAGCGGGAATTTGTAGCATTTACCACTCTTTGTTCCATTGCTTCCTAGCAGTTACTATTCCCACTTTGCACTATTCCATTTCTTGAACTTTGATATTCTTCATTCGAAACACTTAGAATTGATAGAAAACCATAGAGTGTGGAAATCAACCTGACTTTGGTTATGATTGGATTAAGCCGATAATTTGGCTTCAATTCATAAAAACTATGGCGACTCGAATCTGTCGGAAGTGCAATGGGACCGAACATATCAATTGGGTTAATTATAACAATTAGTACACAAAACCGAGGCCTATTAAAAATAGGGTTGAGAAAATGGCACTTTTTTGGCGACTAATCACACCTGACCTACATTTGCTAGTCCACTTAGCAATGCAGAAGAAAATAATAAAAAACATATAAAGCTATATAGAAATAATGTTCACAAAATGAGTATTTCAAAAGGTTGTGAATGAGTAATGCCTAACCTAAGTAAAAATCATCAAAGCCTTGTGATAATTATCATGAGATAATGGGTATACAAAATTAGTGTTAAGGCCTCCTTCTTGAAACAGCAGAGCCGCAGAAATCCCAAGTGTTTGTTTGATGCTCTCAAGCAATAAGCGCTAGTACATATACGACCTAAGCTCACATACATGACCCTAGCATGCTAACCAGCTAAATAGATCGAGGACCCATCTTATTCCACGACTCTTTTTTGTTGTAGGGTGCAATCTTTGAGGGGATCGACCTCGCTGAAGGGAGATCCATGGGGATGGAGTGGCTCAAACTGATTGGGCTTGTTTTGAGTGTGGATCTTTCGACACTGCTCTTGAGTTTCACTTGGGACTTCCCGAATGGTTCGAGACTCCAGCACCTACAACGCTAAACTCCACCCGTCCACCCGTATAAGCGAACACTAAGTGGTGGCTCTGACGGTGAAGGTTAGGAGCCGCGGGCTTCGAGGCTGTGTATACCCCTCGGACCCAGTGCTCGGGTTTGAGTGACGTTGCAGATTTTCCTTCTTTTCTTTTCTTTTCTTTTTCTTTTGGAAGACATTGACATTATCACAAGGGTCCTTAACTGTTAAAGGTGGTGATGGCCAAGAGTGGGTTGTCTGAAGTAAGGAGTTCGCGTAGTTTTTGGCTATCAGGCTGAGCCTAGTATGCTTGGTGTGTGGTTAGATAAAGTTGGAAGAGAAAAAGGTTGAGAGCGTGAGTCCAACTAATCCCATCCACTTTTAATTAGGCATAAACCAATCTAACATCAATAGAATTGGATAGTTTGAATTTTCAAACTATGAGCTAAATGAGAAACTGAAATTTTGGTTGCAAAATGGGTCAATTTTGAAAAAAAGTAAGGTGTATATTATAACGACTTTATAAATGGAACCCAGTGACCAGACATCCTGAAATGGGCTTGCTCAAAAATAAGTAACAAAAATAAGTACAAAGTCACTTCCTTCGCTAACTCTCCCCCTAACCCAAACATCTCAGTGTCCGAAATGGGGCTCGGATTAAAATTTAGGGGAGGAAGTATTTTGTAGTGAGGAGATATGATCATTTTGAATACAGGAGACTTACGAATTTCCATTGACACCTCATTCACTCCGTTTGGGCTTGACAGGCAAGTTAGGAGAAAGAGAGGAAAAGGTGGCCGAGTTGGAAATTTTGAAATTACACCTTCACCAATGATTTCAAAATGTGCTTTCCCAGACATGTTTAGTTCTACACTCTCTAAGCTTTCAACGGTGCCAAAAACTCAAACTGGGATTGAGATGAAAAAGTTCTTGGCGAAATAAATCAGAGGCTTAAGCGGAACAGGATATAGTGAAAATTTTATTTATCATAAGCGAAATAAGCGAAGAATTTTTCGTATAAATGTGAGTCAGTGCGATGGCTGAAATTTATTTAACAGAAATCAAATAATTTTTTGAAAAATAAAATAATTAATAAATATTAATAATAATAAATAATAAAACGATTTTTTAGAATAGAAAAAATTATATATATATAGAATAAAGACAAATGAAATAATATATATAATATATTGTATTAAGTGGACATTAAAGATAAAAATAAAAATAAAAAGAGTTTCAAAGGTAAACTAATAATAATAAAAATAAATATAAAAATAAAATAAGTAAAAGCAAACATGTTTTGTATGTGCATCATGGGAAGCCGTAAGTAGTTTGCTATCATGCGAAATTTAGCTATGATGTGAAAGAACACTTACAATTAAACTATATAATTTATTCTATAAGAAAAATTCTGAAAATTTCCATCTTCATTTTGTATTCTCTTTGTATTTACTTGATAAAGGGCTTTAAAATTTAACTATTTGCAAAAAATTATTAAGAAAAATTGAGAATTTGCAAAAAGTAAAAATTAATCTAAAAACAAAAATTAACTAAAAATTAAGAAAATCTGAAGAAAATTAAAAATCCAAATAAAATAAAATAAAATAAAATAAAACAAAGAAAAAATTAAAACAAAAAGTGGGGGGCTTGAAATAAGGGGTTAGGATGCTCCGAATCCAGGCGGCACCGAACTCATCCACACTATGCCATACGATGTAATGTTTGGCATGTCTTTTGATATGTAGTAGCAGGCTCGAAACCAGTGGCCACTAATTTCTTGAGACTTTTCAAGGTAGAAATGGGTGCAGGCTATTTTAGTGGTTGGGTGCCTCGGGGGGTTGGATTGTAGTGCAGGGTGAAGGTAAAATACCACACTTGGGTGGAGTGGAGAGTACACTAGCAGTGACATTGGTAGCTTGGCGTGCTCAGTTCCCAGTTTCATGAATTGGTTGAAGGAGTAAGCTTTTTGTAGTTCTTTCCACTGATTCTATTCCTTTGCCTTCCTCAGTGACATGGCAATGATTCTTGTCTTTTCATGGCAAAAGCAGCACTTGGTCTGAGGCATCCTCCGGTTCTACTGCTTGGAAGCCACTAATTCCACTTTCAATTCCTCACGAGGCTCAGAGTTAGGCTACTCACTGAGAATTGTTTGATCTGACACTCTTCCTCCAATTCTCTCCTCCTCTTGGCCCAGACAAGTAGTGAGCAAAGTCGTATTTTGTTTGAGTCCATTTTTCGATTTATTATGACACAAAGGTGGTTATGGGAATATGGAATAGCCCACTTGGCTAATGCGTGGGGTCTAAAAAATAGAAGTGCGATGAGGAGCGAATGTGGTGACGATCTTAGATGTAGCGTTTGAGGAAATTGCAGCGGAGAGGCGCAAAGTTAAAGTTTGATGTCGTAGAGTAGCTGCGAAGTAATCAAATACATAAGGTTAATTACAAGGCTCAGAACCATGAATGGGCGTGATTGGAGAATGAGGCGGGCGGGCGTGGAAGAGCTCAAAGGTCGAGCAGCCTGGGTTAGTGGAAGAGAGACGTAGTCTTGTGACATCGTTTAGAGGTCATGAGCGGTCGGCCAGTCTGGGTGGACAATGGGGTGCGACCTGCCCAGAAAGAGTGGCGGAGGAGAGGATCGAGCAGATTAAGTGGGCGCGTTTAATATGTGACGTTTGGATCTGGTCGAGCCATCGATACTTTGAATCGGTAGTTCGCATCGGCACGAAGAGGCCCAAGGTCGCGACATCATTAGCTAAAGAGAAGATCTGACATCAGTTCAGATGGTGTAACACATGGGTTGCGCTGAGAAGGTCGCGAAAACTTGCACGGTTGTGGGCATGATTCACGGGCGATTGTGATAAGCGAGAGGCGAGAACGGAGAATTCGCGACATCCGGCTGCGGAGCCGGGAAATTCGGAATGACGATGAGTACATCGCGACGTGAGGCGAGAGGTAAGTTGGCGGGCGTCGATGAAAATTTGTCGCGTCAGTTCCAGAGAAGGGTGTGACAAGATCAAAGAATTTGTGGCGACGCTCCAGGTTCCACAGCAGAAGACATGTGTTTGACGAAGACAAAGGAAACCACCTGCAGCAAAGGCGGGAGCCAATGAGGTCGCAATGAAAGAATGGTCTTCGCGGCGGTATCAGCAAAATGGCGTTCATTTGAAGTCGAAAGAGGTGCATCGAAATTAGGGCGGCGCGAATTACCATAATATGTATTTGCTGCAGGCGACTCTTGGCGACTTGAAAGAATCAGGTTGCTAAAGGCTCCTGCCATTTTAATTTTCTTTTCCTTTCTTTTGTTTTTTATTTTTAGTTAGTTCGTATTTTTGTTTTAGAATTTAGATGAGGCATTATTTGTGAGTTTGAAGTGATCAGGGGTTATATTCTTAATTCTATGCAGTTTGTTTGAATTCCCGGGACGAATTTTGGATTTCGAACTACAGTTTCTAATTACGAGTGGTTTCACCTTGTTCAATGAAGCCAATGTATGAAATTTACTATGTCTCGTGTTTAGAGAACTGACTTCCATTGGAAATGACTCTGTTATGAAATTATCTTTCTATGAGAATTTATTAAATTACGATCTTTGAACTCAGGTTGTAAAATCTCTTATAGTTTTGTTTGTTTTTGGAATTAGTGTCTCGGTCTGCTTCACCTGGGCGGATTGTCTGAGCTCCCGATTTAGGGGCCCTCACGAGTGATGACCACGGGGAAAGGCATTCGGTGATGAGCAATTAAATGGAGCGGGTATCTTGAACTTCTTTATTGGTAATTTAATGTATATATGATTCAAAATTGATAAATCCTCTTTTCACTTGAGCGAGATGAGGTGAGCTGAATTTATCAGTTCTGTTGTAAAAGTTAGCTGATTGAATGGTGAATTCAATCCGATATTAGCATCTAATCGAGGAAAGAATGGTATTCTAATTTTGAGAGAAACTGATATAGTGTATAAATAAATACGATGACTTATAATTTGGAGCTCGGGTTTACGATTCTCAGGGTTGTCGTGTAAAGTATTGAAAAGAAGAAATGCGAGACGGGCAGGCCAGGACAAGGTAAGATTAACCACTTTAGTGAAAGCGATTAAGGGTTAGATAGTGTTAAAAACGGTGAGTTTGAGGTCCAGTGCACCTATATTCTTGGACTCAGTTTTAGGCTAAACAGTTTGAGAAGGCAAAGAAATTAATTTAGTGAGGTGGGATTCTTCTGATGACTTATTTTCAATGTTCCACTTTATGATCTGTTGTTGGATCTGGCGTGTTAAATTACATTTTGATGACCAGATTAATTTTATTTATTGAATTAATTCTTTTTAGTTTTCATTATTTTAAGGCTTTCGCTGATTCAGATTGTCCATCATAGTCCCAGACTATTTTGGGGCTTGAGTAGTCGGGGTGGTTGATTTGAGATTTGTGGGATCTCTGTGGGATCGATATCTGATCAAAATCCACTTTATTACTTGTTCGACTGTGCGCACGAATCCTTGGGTTGACATAAAAAAAGTATCTCTATTCTTGACCATTTATACTCGGTATCTTTACCAAGGAAATATAATCAGTAAGGTTTCATTGGGACTATTAACAGAGGATTAGATAATAGTCAGCACACAAAATAGTGTCATAAATTGTATATATCTTTTTGGTCAACGGAAGGAACTAGTTTTTTGTGGCGTTCATGAGTCAGAAAAGAATTTAGTAGATGATATTACGAGACCGAAAGAAATGCCGATTTGGACATTTAAAGAAAAGAGCGAAAATGAGTTTCAAGCATTAGTTGTATTTTTGGCCACTAACCTTTAACAAGCCACTTCATTGAAAATATTTATTTGGCTTGGCTAATCCTATTAATGTAATTATGTATTTTTTTATTTCGAGGAGAAGACTTTGTAGTATGCATGGAGCTTGAGCCTTTGTCAGTTCAGTGTCTCTTTGAACTAGAGAAACACTCGAGCGACGAAAAGGCGAAAACTCAGCTATATAGCGGAATGAAGGCAGGGATGGGTGAAGGAATGAGGCGGCGGGAAGGCCTCGATCTTGATCTGATAGAGGCTTTTTGGAGACCTCATGTGGGATCGAATACTCTACGTCAAATGGCTAGTGGTCAAATAACTTTGGAGCGACCAATGCGGTGAGTAAGTTCGACAACAATGGTTCTTTGGTCATCCCCACCACGGAAGATGAATGAAACACGGAAGGTTTCTCGGGATTGTAAGTATAGGTGAAGTTGAATGAGGTGAGACCGGAAATTAAAGTGCATTTATTCCCATTTCTCTAAAAATCAATGACCATGGTATGAATCTACTGTATGATTCTGTTGATACTTAGGGAGGAGGCTTACTTAGAAGCTGCTTGGGTAGATTCTTCCCATCATCTTCTCAGGGAGAAGGAGAATAGATTGTGTTCCAGTGAGGAAAGATGAGGCACTTTATATATAGGAGGAGATTCAAAGGTTCTTTGAAAAGATGCCAGTGCATGGAATCGATCTCAGAATGGATTGGGCCTTAATTGTATATTATAGATGGAAATACATCTAAGGGCATTATTGATGTGTCTTGTGGAGCATTCAAACGTAAAGTCTTTGAGGCGAGAGATCTGATTGAGGACTGGCTAAATGCAATGTGGCTCATGGGAGTTTTCAAGTGTTGGCGAGAGGAGGAAGAGAAATTCATCATTTGTAAGATAAGCGATACATGGAGCAAAGTTAGATGCCATAATAACACAGAATGGACAAATGAGAGAGAGAGGAAGATGCACCTTGCTCATGAAATAGGGCGATCCAGAGAGACTATGAGAGGAAGTGTTAGTGCACTTACGAAGAAATGTTTTGTGATCTTTGAGGAGGTTAGTACTTGGGGCTCAGAAGTTATCACTTGACGAATCTGGCACGGCCTGCACTTTATCATCCATTACTTTGAGAACCATGACAAATTTTTCATATGGTGGGGAGAGGGCCTCCACGAAGGAATTTGGGGCGCGGACCAGAATCCTCAGCGGGGATGTCAATGTTGCCAGGGACATGATGATGACCAGTGAAAGTAGAAAGCGAGTGCACTAGAGTCGGAGAGCTCCAGCCATTTGAAGATCAAATCTTTGATTCGCGGAATGACAAGAAGGTATTAAACCTCCATGAACAAGTTTGGGGTGAGGCACCAAGTACCAGTTTAGAGATTTTTGAGAGAACACTAATGCCTCCTCAGGGCACCGGAGACTGAAATAGATAGCGGCCACCAAACCTGCAAACCAGATGAAGGAATTGCATTTCCGGTAGCCGAGAAGAATCTAAGGCTGCGTGGCTGTACGTATTTCAGTGAAGAAGCTTGGAGGGAAAAGACAGAAAAAGATGTTGAAAGCAACCAAAGGGAGATGAGGCCCGGACAATCGCTGAAACGGAGAAGAAGAAGGAGCAGGGCATGTGGGAAGAGTAGAAAGGCCGGAAAATCGCTTGTGGAGTCCATTCCACGAGGAGGCTGCGAAGTGAAGATGAGAGCAGTTTGCAGATTGCCTGACCACCAGGCTGGGGTCATTTGACTTAGATGCCACTTTATGCAAAATTTTGGAAGACACATCATAAAAAAAGAGGAAGATCGTTGGAAGTATAATCAGAACTTAATCAAGAACTTGGCAAAGGCTGCGACCGCAGAGATTCAACAGTGATTAAGATCCGTGGAGCTTCACCATTCCCACCTGAGGAGTCGATCTTTCAGAAAAGCTCTGTGACTCAGGTGCCAGTATCAATTTAATGCCCTATTCTGTTGCCAAGAAGTTAAGTTTGGGGAGATTACTCCCACTACTGTTACCCTCCAAATGGCAGAGAACCCTGGCAAAACCCGGCTGAACTATAGAAGATGTACCGGGTAAAGGTGGGAGTTTATTTTTCCGCCTGACTTCATCATAATCGATATGGAAGAAGATTCACAAGTCCCTCCACGCTAGGAAGGCCATTTTAACCGGAGCAGCTCTAATCGATATGCAGAAGGAATTCTCAATCCAGTCGGGAGAAGAGGCAACCGACTTCAATTTAATCAAGTTCGAGAATTTGGTACATAGAAAGGAAGATATCAGTCAATAGAAGATGTATATGTCAACAATTCTGATTTTTACTATGATTGTACCCCAACTTTCAATCAATGAAGAAGAGATGAATTTCCGTGATCTTGAAGGTTTTGATTCGCATTTTGCACATCATTTACATTCTAACGAAAAAGTGATGAGTCTCTTAACAAAATGGATGAAAAAGGAGACAAAAATGAAGAAAAGAATTTCATCAAGAAACCAAAGTGAAGAAGGGCTAGTTTTAAAGGAGTTGCCAAGTCATTTGTGTAAAGTATGCTTTACCCGAGTCGCCAAAGAGTAAACCGCAATAATTTCGCTAGACTCGTTGATGCCGAGGATCGCAGGATGCCGGAAATTTTAAGGAATCATAAGAGCCCAGTTTGGTCTATCAAGAGTTAAAAGGTATCCCATCAATATGAATGCACAAAATACCGCTGAAGAAAATGCAAAGCCAACCGTTGAACATCAAAGGAGATCAATCCGTGAATTAAAGAAGTAGTCGCGTGGAAGGAAGTGCTCAAATGGTTAAACGCCGACTACGCACTTCGATACTGGGTTGGGCCTCTAATCCATGTGGTCTTCCAAAGAAAGGTGGATTTACCGTGATCCGCAATGAAAGAAATGAATTAATCTCCAAATAAGAACAGTGACAAGGATGGAGAGTATGCATTGATTGCTGTGAAGCCGAACACAAGAACTGTGAAAGACTACTCCTTTACCCTTCATTGATCGATGTCGACGTGATTAGCAGATTAATTCTCATTTTACTTGATCTGCATTCAGGCTACGATTGCACTGCACCTCGAGGACCAAGAAAAGACCACATTCACATGCCCCTATGGTACCTTTGCTCTGTAGAAGGATGCCATTCTGGCTGTGCAATGCCCCGCTACTTTCCAAATGATGTATGATGTCGAGCAAATCTCCGTGATTTAGCCGAGGAAGTCATGGAAATTTTTATGGATGACTTCCACAAAGGTATGGGTCTAGTTTGAACAATGTCCGAACAACCCTGAAACAAGATTTCAAAGATGCAAGACAAACAAATAGCACTAAATTGGGAAAAATGCCACTTCATGGTAAATGTAAGGTATTGTTCTTGGTCATAAAATTTCTCGCATGTATTAGAAGTGGACCAATCCAAAATTTCCACATTATCAAAACCCTGCACCTCCCACAACAAGAAGGGGATAAGGAGTTTCGCATGCTAGATTTTATAGGAGATTCATCAAAGACTTCTCAAATATAGCCAGACCACTATGACATCGAGAAGACACAAAGTTTAATTTTTGATGATTCTCGCAAGGTCAGCTTTGAAGAAATCAAGATCGACCGTTCAAGCACCTATCATGGCCGCACTGCATCGGGGATCAGGATTCGAATAATGTGTGATGCCGGATTTCAATGGGGGTCAGACAGCAAAGAAAAGAGAAAATATTCAGAGCCATATACTATGCTAGCAACCTTCAACGAAGCACAAGAAAACTATTCCATTAATCGAAAGGAGATGCTAGCTTACAAGTTCATTGCGAGAAATTCGAAGCATACATTTTGGGATCCTATGTTGTAGTTCACGTACAGATCATGCAGCCATCAAATATCTGATGTCAAAAAAGGAAGCTAAACCAAGACTGATAAGGTGGGTGCTGCTACTGCAAGAGTTCGATCTGGAAATTAAAGATAAAGGTGTGACAATGGATAGTTGATCACTGTCTGAGAGTAGGAAAAGAATGAAACAAAAGGAGGAGAATCACGTAGAACTTCCTGTGATGAACAGCTGTTTAAGGTGTCACTAACTTCCATGGCGTCGATATTGTGAACACACGAGCCAGGAGTAGTTCCTCAGAATTCGGCCATCAATAAAAGAAAGCCGATCACAGTTAGGTATTGCATCCGATGATCGCTATTTAAAAGAGGTGCTGACATGATTATCGAAGATGTGTGTACCGTGAGGAGCGGAAATAATGTAAAATCTTTGAATGAATGCCATGTATCACCATACGGGGGTATTTTTCCTCGAGAAAGAATAAATAAAGATACTCCAATTTGGATTTTATCGTCCACTATCTTCAGAGATTGTGCCGAATGTCCACCGTGTGATAGATGCCAAAAAGATTGGAAATATCAGCAAAGATAAATGAAATGCCCCTAAAAGGTATAATGATAGGCAAATTTTGATGTATGGGAATAGATTTTAGGACTATTTCCCACCATCATTTGGAAACCTGTATGTATTGGTGGCAGTGGATTATGTTTCCAAATGGGTGGGAAGTAGTGGTCATTCAAGGAATGATGTTAATACGCTTGTGAGTTTTTACTAAAGAATATTTTGAGCAGATTTGGGAACACCTAACTATCATTAGTGATGGGGGAAGCTATTTTGCAAACAAAATATTTAAACTCATGAGCAAAAAGGGATCGGGCATATATAGAAAGCCTAGCTTATCATCCCCGCACCAATGGACAAAGCAGAGATTTCCCAAATGTGGAGATTAAAAGAATCTTGGAAAAGACTGTAAGTTCAAGCAAGAAGGATTGGTCTTCCAAACTTGATGATGCACTTGGTGCTTACAGGACTGCATTCAAAACTCCCATTGGAATGTCCCCATACAGAGTTGTCTTTGGCAAACCATGTCATCTACCTCAGAACTGAATATGCCATGTGGGCCATCAAGAAGCTGAACTTTGATTTTAAAACTGCAAAGGAAGAGAGATTGCTCCAACTGAATGAACTGGAAGAACTGAGAAATGAAGCCTACGACAATGCTAGAATATACAAGGACAAAACAAAGAAATGGCATGATCAGAGGATTCCTGAGAAAAGAGTTCAGAGCAGGAGAACAGGTTCTTCTTTTTAACCTGACTGAAGATTTGTGGAAGTTAAAAACTTAAATGGAGGGACTATACACGTGAGTGTCAAGCACTACATTTGGAAATAAGAATATTAAAGACTGATGCTGGGGAAGAATTTAAAGTCAATGGACAAAGACTGAAGCATTATCAAAGTAGGAGGAAGAAAGGAAGAGTCTAAATGGATTCATTAAGAGAGAGAGAATCATAACAAAGAAGTCCAAATTTAAGGACCCAACGAAAGCAAATGATGGAGTAAAACCTGGTATAGAGATTTTAGCTTCGATTTTAGACTTTGATTTTTTTAGAATTCACCTTGGATTTTGTTTTCTTTAGTTCTTATAATGATTAGTTAGTACTGTAGTTAATTTTAGTTTAATTAAATCCTTCCTGGAAATTTTGCAGAGTGCTTATGCATAAATGGCTCAGGCAAGAAGGAACGAACTCCAGTATAACTCCAGCAATTCACAGGAAGGAACGACTTGAAAAAGGGGAGTGTGTTCCTCCCTACATAAATTCTGTTAAAATTTAATAGAATACATGTTTGAATTGTCAGATATGAATGATTTAATTTTTGAATAAAGTAAGAATTTGGCAACATAAATAAAGGAAAAGTCAGTTACCATTAAATTGAGGTACTGCAGATTAGGGTCGACAAAAACTTATGTCGCGACAGAAACTGAAGTAGCAACAGAAGTTGATGTCGTGACTCAATCAGTACTGGAGGAAGAGAAGAATGAGGTCGCGACCAAAAGGTATGTCGCGAATAGCCAGAGGTCGCGATGCAACATTCGGGTCGCGATAAGAGCAAGTCCTTCAAAAGGAGCGTGAGGTCGCTAATAACCACAATGCCTGGCAAGATGCTTGATGTCACAAATTTCAGGATGACTTGTCCTCCTACGTATAATTCATGTCGCGACATCAAAGAAAGTTTGCTGCTGGGCAACTTTAATTCGCCCTAAATTTAATGCTTGATTATTGCACTATTTAACCTTTCGTTTTGGTAACATTTATTCAAATCGGGAATTAGATAGTAATTAATGCGTAAATGTAATTCAATTCATTGAATGAACCGATTGGTTTATAAATGGTCATTTTCGAGGAGAATAATCGAGGAGACGAAAATCTTTCACATTCATTACTTCATTCTAAAATTTAACTGAAACATCAAGAGAACAAGAATTCGAGGAGGCCACTGAATACATATAGTGAAACTTAAAAAGAAGAATAAATAACCTCGTTCTTCCAGAGAAGTTAAAATCACTATAAAAGGACGGGAAGACAAGGGAAGAATAAACAAAGAAAATGAGGAAGATGGAGAAAAAGAGAAAAGAAGAGCTTCAAGGTTATGAACACAGAGTTTATGGAATGAATGGAGTCGGAAAACAAACCTATTCGATTCCTTATTCCATAAAACGATGTGTAATGAAGAGAGTGGTTGATGGGAAAGGAATTGGAAGAAGGGTTAATTAGAACCCATCAACCAGAGAAGCTCCAAAGAAAAAGGGAGAGAAGGCTCCAATTTGTTGAACGACCTTGTTAACTACCGAATCACTCATGGAGGAGCTCAAGGTCTGGTGAGCCAAACTTTGAAGCAGAGCCGCAGAACTCAAAGAAGATATAGGAATTTAGATCAAGAAATAAAGGGTTTTTCGAACTTAGTTACGCTTTATTTGTAAGAAAAGGCGATTGTGCTACAATATCGAAATAATTTGATTCTTTGGAATAAAATTTCTGTTGACTGACAAATTGGTCGTTTCATTAGATCTCGAATTAAGTGCTTCGTGTTATTTTATTTATGTTTAGGAATTGTAAATAAATAATTTGCTCTTTCTCAAAGAACAGAATTTTTGCATGATCATAAATAAATAAAGAAACCTGGAATTGGGAGTATTTACTAACTTTCAAGATCCGCCTTAGTTGCAAAATTGGTACCAGTCGTTGCTGATGTAATGTAAAATACCGCTTAAAATAATGTAAGTATAAAGTGAATAAGTACGAGTCTTGAAGAAATAATACATTGGTCAACAAAACTTATGAAACTTTTTGACAGAATTCGAATATCTTCCGGGGAATCTGTGGATTAGAGTTCACAGTCCTAGAACTTGTTTGATTATTGATTGAGGCGAAATCCTAGGTGGAAACAACCAACAGGAAATGATAGAGGCCATCCTTGGCAGCTTGAGCCTTTTTCAGCCCACCCTCAAAATATGCTTCAGCATATTCTTTAGTTCCTGATTTGAGCTAAATAAGCCTTATTTCTTCAATAAACAGCAATTGAAAACTGAGATTCCCTTCCGTGCAATAAACCTGCAGTAAAGAACCCAAATTATCCAGTTTCTAGTTCAGAAAAGTTTAGTATAAAGAAAGAAACAAGTTTGGGGGAATATTATTCCCCAAATTTTGACAGAAAGGGACTGAAGAAGTAAAAGGCAGAGGCTAGTGAAATAAGGAATAAGTTTTGTCTTGTGGCCTATTTCCTCGAACAATTGGGTTCGCAGGGTGTTTTTAACACCTAGTACCCTAATGCCAACTGTACGGGAGTTGATAAGCCCAAAGTCTCTCTAAGAGTAATAGAAAGCCTAAGAAGACAAAACATTGCACTATTCCAAATCAGCAGAGAAGTAAAGGCAAAGATAAAGAACAAAGGAATCTCGCCTAAATCAAGTACATATGGAAAGTGATCCCATAAAAAGAATTCAAAAGAGGAACTGTGGTGAGATTAAGGAGAATCGAAGAAACAAAGAAGAAAAAGGAAGAAAGTTGGAGGCAACAATGTAGAAACAAGTTGGAAACTAGGTAATTTACAACCTAAAATTTTCCATTATCTACCCAATTACCTAGGCCCAACATTACAAACCTGAAAGACCTCATTGATTCTGAAAGTTGAATTTACCTACATTAGTGGAGATCAATAAGAAAAACAAGCATATGGGACTTTGATAAACAAGCTTAAGAAAACTCTGTAAGATTAACTAAATTCAATATGAAGTTGCAAAGGATTGAAGACTCCGCACACATACATTTAACAAGATCATAAATCAACTGCTTAAATACATTAGTTTATCAAGAAATTTGTAATAAGTATATTATGCTCGGTTTGCATAAAACCGAAATTTGGAAATAATAGTGATATCTCTTAATTTTTAAAATAAGAGTGGAATGAGAAAGACGCAAAACAAAATGTAAAATGTCCTTTTGTTTGAGGACAAACAAATCTTTCTTTTCTTTGCTCGAGGACAAGCAAAATTTTAAGTTTGGGGGAGTTTGATGAGCTTAAAAGTTATCTATTTTCAGTCCATTTTTCTGATTTATTTTATTCTAAAAAAGGCTGATTTATGTGCGGGAATATGGAAACTTTCACCAAACCGCCGTGGCAAAGCAGGGAATTCAAAAGAGCGTAAAATTGCAAAAAAAGGAGCGTAACGTATCGGCAGATTGGCGTAACTGGTCAAGGAAATCGGGCAGCAGGAGGCGCGCAAAGGATTAAAGGACGGATGTCGTGAAGCCTTTACAACAATTGAAATACATATTAAGGTTGCAACTACAAAGCTCCAGTCGCAAATGAAGCGTAATTGAAGACAAAACGAGCTGGGCGTGAAAGAAACTTAAAGTCAAGCAACCAGGAATTGATGAAGAAGAAGACATGATGTCGCGACATCGCCCGTGAGGTCGCGACGCACTAAACCCACATGCTGGATTAGAATGAGGTCGCTGACACCAAAAAAGAAGTCACAAAAGATAAAATAATTGATCGAATACGGCGTCGGATTTGATGCAAATAGCGACATCAACACCGACCGGGAAGCAATCGCGAAGCATCACCTTGCAAGGAAACTAAGGTCGCGACATCATCGCCAGTAGAGAAGGTCGCCGGACATCATTCAAATGGTCGCTACATCGGGCCAGACCAAAAGAAGGTCGCGACAAGATCGTCGCCGCGACATCAACTATTAATAAAAGGAAGTCGCTGAAGATCATTCGGCCGGGTCGCGACAATGGGCCAGAAGAAGTTAAGGTCGCGACAATATTCGGTTGAGCCGCGACATCACCGTAAAGACTTGAGGTCGCTACAAATGTAGTTAGCGAATGTGAGGTCGCGACATCATAAAGAGGTCGCGACAACATTGAGCTGTCGCAACATCAAATACAAAGAGGTAAGGTCGCGACATCAGTAAGCTGTCGCGACATCGCCTGAAGAGAAGAGGTCGCGACAAGACTGTCGCCGCGGACATCGCCTGACCAAAGACATGCCGCGATCAAACAAAGGCTTCGCGACAAAGACCGAGATTAATGGTGAGGTCGCGACAAAGAATCGATGTCGCGACAGTATCAACAAAATGGGCCAGTTAACTGAAGTCCAAAAAGAGGTGCATCGAATTCGTGGCCCAACTTCAACCCTTATAGTCATGTAGTCGCTACTCAAGGAACGCAGCCTTCTGGGCTTACTTGAAGAGATCTGGTTACCAAGGCTCCTCGTATTTTAATTTTCTTTTCTTTCTTTGTTTTTATTTTAGATTAGTTCGTATTTTTGTTTTAAATTGATCCGAACGTTAGTCGTTAAAGTTTTACCTGAGCGCAGAGATTTATATTTCTTCAAATTACCGGTTCCGGTTGTTTGAATTCCATAAAAATTTTGGATTTCGAACTACCAGTTTCCTAATTACAGTGGTTTCTTGATCAGCAAGCCAATGTATGGTGTAATCAGTGGTTTAGAAACCCAGCTTCCATTGAAATGACTCTATTGTCAGAAATTATCTTTCCTGCAGAATTTTATTCATTGATGCTGAACTTCAGTTTGTAAATCTACTCTGTCAGGTTTTGTTTATTTTGTGGATTGATCCCAATATCGTTGTCGCCACCCACGTACTCCGGATTGTCTCAAGCTTCTCGATTTCCAGGAGGCCCTCGAGTGACACAGGAAGGCATTCCGAGAGTGATGAGCAATCTCGTGGACGGCATGCGAACCTCGGCTATTGGTGATTTAATGTGCTCTATGATTAAATGAGCAACTTTTCACTTGGAGAATAGAATGAGTCAATCGATTTATCACTTCTGGTAAAAACATGCAGAGTTCGCCGATTCGAATGGTGAATTCAATCCCGTGTTAGCAAGGATCTAATCAAGGAAAGAATGAGTTGTTCTAATTTTATAAAGAGAACCAAAGATAGCGTAAAATCAAGGTACGACATAATTTAGAGCTCGTGCTCAGCAAATCTGTGTTGTGGGTATGAAGTATTGAAAAAGAAAATACCTGCACAAGGCAGCCCAGACAGCAGTTATCTAACCCAGACCCGCCTTCTCGAAAAGTGAACAATAAGGTTAGATGATGAATGTTCAGGGGTTTGGAGAGATCCAACCGCACTACCATATTCCTGGACTCGCTTTAAAACTGTGGTTCAGCAAAATTACAAAGACAAGCCGTGAGGAACCTGATTCTTCACAATAGCTTTATTTTCACGTAACCCTTTATAGATAATCGTCTCACTAAATTTGTCATTTCATTATTTCAAGATTCAATTCATTTGTTATTAATTCAATTCTTTTTAGTTTTCATTATTTTAAGGTTTTCAAAGTTGATTCAAATTGTCCATCAAGTAGTCCAAATAGTATAGAGCTCGAGTAGTCGTGGTAGTTTGATTTGTTTTGAGATCTCGTGGGGATCGATATCCGGACTAAAATCCACTTTATTACTTGTTCGACCTGTGTAATTCTGCGTAATCATGGATCAACATAAAAAAAAAGGAAATGTATCTATTCTTCAGGAAACCATTTTATATCAGTATACTTGCAAGGAAATATAATCAACAAGTTTCATGGGACTATTGCTGGGGATTAGATAATAGTCCTTTGGTAATAGTGTCATAAATTTGTATATGTCTTTTGGTCCAACGAACAACAAGCAGCTGAGCAGGCCTTGAAATGGAGTAATGCAGGTTATCAATTTTCTTATCCATTTCACTTTGAAGCCCATCTAATTCGATCCAAGGAGTTCCACAATATGGATTTTTGCCCAATCGGGCATTGAATTTCTTTGTTCTTCCAATACGCATCACCCACCGCCATAAGGTTTAGAATTGTCGCTTCAACTGGGGAGATTGGCTGTGGTGGTTGAGGCTGAGACAAAGAGGCATACTGTGGATGTGGAGGAGGTGCATAAGTTGGAGTAACACTGTAGGAGGCTATACTCGTCCATTGGTCTCTATATTCCCTCATAGACCTACATGGGTTTGGATTTCTCTTCATGTGTCAAGGCACGCCATGGAAGGTTCCTAATCTCATCGACATGAATGCTCTAGGGTTTCTTTCCACTAACATTCACTCATATTGTTCTCCTCTTCCATTTGATCATAGTCAATTTCTCCACTTGACCAGACCGAATCAAGCCATTTCGTAATTTTTAATCCACTGAAAATGGATTCCTGCAATAACTTTGTTTTTTTTTTTTTTTAAATAAAATAATAAAAAACTACAATGAAATATAAAAGAAATTCATCAAAACTTGTGATGAGGATCACAAGTGTTCCACAGCTCGTCAAATGCACTTAGGCACCATCCCCGGCAACGGCGCCATTTGATTCGCAGGTCAATGGTAGGTGATCCGGAATCAACAAAATTTGTTTCCTATATTCCTCCTATTGCTGTAGTCAAGCTACTGCAAAGATATGGTTCAGTGGTCGAACATTGTGGGTGGGTTTTCAGACAAATAATTTAAGTGAAGTCAAAATGGTGAATTTGATTTGGATTTTAAGGTGGTGATAAAAAACAAGGGGGTTGGTGTTTAAAAGCTGAAAATAAATGAAGAAAAATAAGAAAAGAACTCTCTTGAAGCATCGGGCTACTGGTTTTGTGGTCCTAAGGCAACCGAGAGGTCCCCGAAGTTCATTTCCTCAAGGCTGGGAGGATGACATATAGTCATCTCCCGAACCGGATCTTCATTTAACTTTATCAACTAAACCCTAATAATTTTCCTTTTGATAGAAAGCATTTATTTAGCATTTATGGTTCCTTCAGTGAAAATCTATCTTGACTCATCCTACAATGATTCGTAAAGGGCAACTAATGAATCTCAATGATCTAAAAATAAGCATCCACTGAACCCTAAAAGATTAATTGGTATTGATCAAAGAGGATGCACTTACAAAGGAAAATATAACCCCTTAACTTACCTCCTGGCTCAGAAGAGTAACTAATGGATATCAGTGTATCTAAAGCTAAGAATACACTGAACCCTAAAAGCTTGCCAAGTATTGGCCAAAGAAAGTACATCAAAAAGCTTTAAACCTAAAGTTGAAAATTTAGGAACCAAAATGTCAAAACTTGCTACGTGAAAAACAGGGGAACCACTCAAAGAAATTTCGATCCCACCCCCAACACCTTCTACTTCAAGGAGGAAGGGTTTTAGCTTCGCTTCATCCTCCAGCCTGCCATCCCTGGAGGGTGTCTGGCAACCAAGAAAATGAAAGAAAGAGGAGAGAGAAGAGAGAAAATGAGGGCCAAAAACCGTCCAGAATCATTCCTTACAAAAAATTAAACTTAGGGTCAACAAGGTTTTACAATGGCTTATATAGCCTTACAAACATGTGAAATAATAAAATAACCAAACTAGAATAATTACAAGGGAGGGTAGAAATGAGAAAACCAAAACGAAGCTCATCGTTGGGACAAAAAACAAAGCATAAAATTTCGCACGCTGATTTTCGCTATCATATAAAATTGGCTATGATAGCGAAATTGCTTATCATAGCTAAAAATACGTGCATACGGTACTGAAATTTTTGTTATGCATGCATTTTCTATGATAGCGAAAATTGCTATGATAGCGAAATTATCATGCGTAGCTTAATTTTGCACTGCTCGCCATCGTTCCATTGTTTCCCGGTTATTCTAATCGCACTATTCCATTTCTTCAAGCTTTGATATTCTTCTCATTCCGCTTGCTTAAATTGATAGAAAACCATATGAATTGATGAAATCAAATCTAACTTTTGGTTATCGGATTGACGATAATTTGGCTTCCACCCTGAAAAACTACAAAACAGCCTCGGAATGCAATCATAAGTGAAATAGGAACCCGAACATGTCAATTGGGTTAATTATAACAATTAGTACACACAAAGCGCTCAAAACCTATTAAAAATAGGGTTCAAAATAGCACTTTTTGGGCACTAATCACTAGTATAACCTTTTCTAAGGGTAGTGTGCGAATGCTCGAGAGAGATTCGAATATACATTAGTTAAATCGCCATCTTCATGATGAAATTGACCATCGATTAGTCGTTAGGAGGTCCATACACTCACAGCTTTAGGTGAAATCTATACCTTAAGGCTTTTTAGTCTTTATACAGTCATTCTTGCATGCCTAGATTAGTGTCTTTGAATTTTTCTATAGATTTTCCAACATCCAAATAAAGCATAGGCTAGATTAGAGTTCTGCACTTAGTAACCCACCTCCTGGGAACCATACTCACTTACGCTTATTACTGAGGCGACAAGTGCACTTGTGCACATAGGCGTACATTTATACACACACCACGCCTCGCCTATCAAGTTTTGAGCTGTCGGGAATTGGTGCTTTTATTAATATTGATTTGAAATAGCTTTAATGCTTGGATATAGTTAGTCTTGTTTTATTTTCTTTTTTGTCCACTTTACTTTTGAATTTTTTTTTTTGTTTTTTTTTTATAGCATTTCAATCACAATGGATCCTATCATTGAGTTGACAAATGCATTAGCTGACCTTGAGCAGCAACTAAGAATGCGGCAATTGGCCGATGAGCATCAAAGAAGAGTGACAACTCAAGTGTGGCAACCATATGCATCAATGGATTATGCTCAATATGGAGGTACCCCATACTGAAAGCAATCATAATTTCGATGGAGCCACCACCCAAACACCTCATAGAATACAAGCTATAACACTCTTCAATCTCCACAAGTCCAAAGATCAAGCCTAGAAGAAGCCGTGGGATGAATTAAGAAGAACTCAAGTCGTGATTTAATATGGCACAACCTGAATTTTTCAAGATCAATGGATGAAATGGACTACTCTCAAGTCAGGTTGCCTGGGCTTTTTAATCCAATGAGATAAGTCAACCTCCACATGAGAGAATGACAGTTAGAGGCAAAGATTAATTGAAATGAAAAGAGTTCATAATCAATGTGTGATATCTCAAGTTCAATTCATGGAATTGACAAGGGGCTAATGTTCAAATTCAGTATACACCATTCGAGTTAGCTTCAAAAAAGAGATGGCTCCAATATTACTTCGTACTTAACTTACATTTGAGAAAGAACAACCTAAAGAAGAGGAGAGTATGAGTATAGAAGAACTAGTGGCAAAATATATGAATGAACAAGAGAATATGGTTACAATGTCCTTTGAAGGACAACATGAGAGTTCGCCATCTACTCTTGGGGTGAATACAGAAGAAGAAACCTGGAGCTATAATGAAGAAATCACTTCAAGAGGTAATGAAGAACTTGAGAAGCTTCAAAAAGTGGAGGATGATGATGCAGAAACTTCGAAAGACTTAGTTGAAAAGGAGGAAAAAGAGTCAACTTCCTCCTGGAATTCATATGAAAAGGTAAAAAGAGGAGGTCAGGAGAGACTTTTCCTGAGATGACTTTGGCGGTGAGATGCATGAAGAATTGAAAATGAGAAGACTATCCCACCCGAGGTGGATGAGTACATCATTCACTTCAACAATGAATTGAGAGGAACCATTGTAAACAAAAAAATTAAAAAAATAATAAGATTGTGGAAGACTATGTGCTCAAGTTGCTGATTGAGCACAACTATCGCCTCTTAAAGAAGGATGGAGGCAAGAAACACCAACCCATCCGTAGTTGGTATAGTCTAGCTCGACTAAAAAGGAGGCCTGGGAGGCAAACCCAAGCTTAAAATGTTTTCTTTTCTTTTTTCTATTTCGTAGTTAGTTTTGAGTTTTTTTAATAAATTTTCGTGTTTGATTTTGTTTTTCTGTGTTTTAGTTTTTAATTTCAGGTTTTTGGGGATTCAAATCTGGTTTTGGAAGCTAAAAGGTTGAAAGCTTGAAGTTCAATAATTCTGGGCGACTTAAAGAACCAAAGAGGAAACCATATTCGAGCATCCCTTCATTCGAATTTCAAAGTCTAACCCATCTAACACCTCTTTGCCTAAAGTAAGCCATATTCATCGGAGCAACTTCCAGAGACTTGATCAACCTCGTGGGAGTACTCATTATCCATTCTGCTTTTGTTTCACATTGAGGACAATGTTCATTTCAAGTTCGGGGGTGAATTCAAATATGAAATCATTAAGAAAAAAAAATTTCCAAAATCCAACTCTTTGTATCTCCTTACTCGTTTTGGGCTTAGTTGTTTGGTTGTTAGTTGCATGTGCTTTTCTATTCTTTCTTTTATTTATTTTAGTCTCATATGAGTGAGTTTGATGCCTTGTTGGTTAGTAGAAGGTCATTTTGAACACAACTATTCAAAAATGCCAAGTGTAAAGAGGAATTGGACCCTTAGGTTTTTAAATGATCTGGAATTGTGTACTTGCGCCGGGTATGGGTGATCAGCTTAGTCACCTCCATTATGCTACAAGAAGCTATTTCTCAAGGAATCTATCACACACACACTTTTGGTCTCCCTTGTATACCTTGGTCCCGGACCCTTTGCCTTGAATTCAACTAACCTTGGGGGATTCTAGCCACCTAAGTGATGGGACACCTAATCAAAAGAGGATTACCATCAAGCCCCAACTTAAAAAAAAAAAAAAATACAAAAAATAGAAAAGTGAAAAAGAAGAAAAAGTAAAAAAAGGCTTGTGAATTGTAAGTGGATCATCTAATCGGAATCTCGGGCATAGTCCGAGGGGGCCTTTCTAAAGCCTAATGCCATAAGCCAACCGGTCGGAGTCATTAATTTCACCGCCCGCTACGGCGTAAGATGGATCATTCCTCACAACCTAGGGCCTGAGTTTGGTTGAGTGTTCTGGGGTGAAGTTTAGCGGAATACCTTAATGCCCGGTGCCCTTAACCAACTGGTGGGGAGTCACCAGCTGATCCCCGCTACAGGAACACCTCTTCTAAAACTTCTGGCACTAGTTCTCTTCACTTTTAGTATTTAGGAAATTTTTTAGGTATTTTGATATGAATAAAAAGGGTGCGTTCTTATCCTTTCTTAGTTAGCTTCTTCCAAATAGGTGAGTTGAGCTTAAGTTTAGGGGTGCTAGGACCTTTCTATACACTGAAGATCATGCTATCACCTACACTTAGTTTCCTTGGGAAAGGTCACAAGGACTCGGGGTCGGGATGAGCCAGATACCATGCTTTGCTTTGCCATGTTCCTTAGAAAGTTTAAAAGTTTAAGAATCCTAAATTTTGGTTGAAAAGACTAATATTGCTAAATTGTGTTCATATTGATTCTTCCATTTGGAATCATGTTATCATACTCATCTCATTATTTGTAGTTCATGTCATTTTCAATTTTGTTTTGTTTGATCGGGTCTCTCGTCAGGGGACAAGCAAGAATTTAAGTTTTTACAAAGATCTTTAAATACTCATTTTATCCCTATGATTTAGTTAGTTTTTCTAGTTTTTTTATGTTAAATAAGTGCCCTAATGCTCTAAAAGTTCATACTTATGATCAGGTCATTCATTTGATGGAATTGTGCAAAATTGGTGGAAAAACTACTACAGAAGTAGCTACTATATTTTGACGTTTTCAGATATCATATGAGCTCCAATTGAAGCAAGCTTTATATGTATGAATTCTACACTTCAAGATATTTCCAGGGATACCAAGAACACAAAAATTGAGTTCGAACAAAGAAGTTATGCAAGTTCCAAACTTGAAGAAAATCAAAGAACATTGCAAAAGACCTTTAGCGTGAGAGGCTACTGTATTTTGATGTTTTCAGATTATCATGGCGAGCCCTATTGCATCAAGACAATATACGACAATCATCAAGATATTTCAACGGTACCAAGAACACCCAAATTGGAGTTCAATGAGTTGGTGGTTCACGGTTGGAGCAAAACAGAGTCGCAAAGAACGCCGCTGACAAGCAGGTGAGTCGCAGAACGTAAAGATCCCTGACGTCGCGACGTTAAGCAAACGACGTCGCTGACGTTAGGGGTCGATTTGATGGATTTTTAGCTTTATATATTTTGAGCCTCATAATGGAGGATTTTAAAGCTCAAACCGTAGGGATCGAGAGGAGGACGCATTTGGAACTAGTTTTTGACGTTTTAGGAGTAACAAGCTCCTTTTGGGTGGAAACACCTAGGGCTTGTTCGAGGATTTCTAGGTTGATCTTGAAGAGGAAGAATGCTTGAGGAAGAAGAAGATAATGGAGGAGAAAAGGAGCTTCAACGCCAAATTTGTTTTTCTCTCTTTCCTTTTCCGTTTTTTCTTTCTTTGATGGTTGTATTTACTTTTCTACTTATGTTTTAGTTATTTCTGTGGTTTAGATGTGAAATAAAGGACATATTTGTATGAATCTCTCCTAATTTATATTGATTGATGTTTTATTCATATTTATGTTGAGTATTTCATTTAGATCTTAATGCTTGTGGATATTTGGCCAATATTTGCATGAATTGTGGTTTGATTCAAAATCTGAGAAGTGAGAGTTAAAATTAGACCCATGGATGATTTACCATCTAATTATCGCTTAGATAGAGATATAAGTGAGATTAGGTGTGGTATTAAGATTTATAGGGTTCAATGCATCCTTAGTTATGATGGTTTGAGGCAGTAGATGCGCATAACCTTTCTAGCAGAAGTGTGCGAATGCTCGAGAGATTCGAATATACATTAGTTAAATCGCCATCTTCATATGACAAAATCGACCATCGATTAATCAGCTAGGAGGGTTCATACATCATTGTTTAGGTGAAATCTATACCTTAAGGCTTTTTAGTCTTTATACGCCATTCTGCATGCCTAGATTAGTGTCTTTTGAATTTTTCTATAGATTTTCCAACATCCAAATAAAGCATAGGCTAGATTAGAGTCGGCACTTAGTAAACTAATTCATTCCGTGGGAACAATACTCACTTATCATTATATTACTCGAGGCGACGCTGCACTTGTGCACATAGCGTACATTTATACACACCCACGCTTCGGCCTATCGGGACCGGTTGTAGGTTTTGACAAAACTCCAAGAGTGTAGCCTTTCTCCTCGTCTTAAGGGCCATTCAAATGGCATGGGTCAGATGCTGTGGCCATGAGTGGCCATGTGAAACGGGCCCCAAGACTTCGTACAATGCGGTTGAGGATTCTCGGGATCAGCTTTTAACAGTCCATGACCGATTGGGACTAAGTAATTTTCCTTGTGTGCCATTTTATGTGCTAGAGTTAAAATGAATAATGGTTTTGGTTGTCTTGCCCTAAGGGGAATGTTTGGTGGTGTTTTGAACCATGGGAAGCTGCCATATTGTGGTAATACACATTAACCAAACTTTAGAACTGGTTTTTGGGTAGGAAATAAAGGGAATTTGGTAGTGAGTCCTTCATGTAAATTATATCCACATCAGTGAAATTGATGTTAGGATTTTGAATTTCTCAAATCGGACCTCTATAGCCCAAGTTATGGTCCGTTTACTCGAATAGTCTAGCGGAAGGGCTGCCCGGATGGGTTCGTCCGGCTAGGGTCATGCATGACCTCCAACTTCGGAAGGTCATAACTTTCTCGTCCGAACTCCGTTTTACATGTTCTTGAACTCTATGGAAATCCCATTGAGTCAATATTCCATCCGTATTCCTGTGGAGGGTAGTGGGTACTGGAATTGGCCAAAAAGGGGCTCCCGGGCAAGTCAAGTAGGTTGTCCAGGTAGGGCTGCCTAGTCATGTGTGACCTCCAACTTCGAAAGGTCATAACTTCTTCGTCCGAACTCCGTTTTGGGTGTTCTTAGACTATATAGAAAGCCCATTGAGTCAATATTCCAATTGGATTCTTGTGGAGGGCAGTGGATACCCTCTGGAGAGATGGCCGAAAGGGGTCCCGGTATCGTAGGCTGTCCTGATGCGGCTGCCTAGCCATGTGACCCCAACTCTAAAGGTCATAACTGGGTCCGAACCCGCTTTTGGGTGTTATTGGACTATATGGAAAGCCCATTGAGTCAAGATTCTAGTAGTATACCTGTGGAGGGCATTGGGTGCTGGAACTGGCCGGAAAGGGGCTCCCGGGCAGGTCCGGTAGGCTGTCCGGGTAGGGCTGCCTAGTTATGTGTGACCTCCAACTTCGGAAGGTCATAACTTCTTCGTCCGAACTCCGTTTTGGGTGTTCTTGGACTCTATGGAAATCCCATTGAGTCAATATTCCATCAGTATACCTGTGGTGGGCATTGGGTACTGGATATGTCCGGAAAGGGGCTCTCGGGCAGGTCCAAAGAGGGCTGTCCGGTAGGTCGTTTAGTCATGTGTGGACCTCCAAACTCGCAAAGTCATAACTTCTTCGTCCGAACTCCGTTTTGGGTGTTCTTGGACTCTATGAAAATCCCATTGAGTTAATATTTCAGTAGTATTCCATTGGAGGGAAGTGGGTACTGGAGCTGGCCGAAAAGGGTATCCCGGGCAGGTCAGGTAGGCTGTCCAAGTAGGGCTGCCTAGTCATGTGTGACCTTCAACTTTGGAAGGTCATAACTTTTTCGTCCGAGCATCGTTTTGGGTGTTCTTAGACTCTATGGAAATCCCATTGAGTCAAGTTTTCATCCATGTACCTGTGGATGGTAGTAGGTGATCATAACCTTGCTGAAAGTCTATGTTTTTCAATTCTGGGCGGTGCAGTTGGGTATGAGCAGTTTATATGAATAATGATATAATACGATCATCGTAATGGGCATACCGCAGGTTAATGTATCGTACGGTATGGCTGTATATGGGAGGCCATGAGAGGCCATATGGTTTAGTTCCAACAACTTGGGATTGAAGGATAGAGGATTTCTATGACCGGTTTCACACAATCCAAGACTATGGTGGGTTGGGGTTTGAACTAGAAACTAAAAGTTTCTAGGTTTTTTGGTCAAGCCGATGTTGTAATGGATGATCGAACCAAATCGGGTTCATGTTTGTGAAGCGAGCCTGCAGGTACCGCTCGATGGGTCCAAGATTGTGACCTGCTTGTGTGTTATTGCTTGTATGAATAACATGCAGTGTAAATATGACATGTTAATGTATGTTGTATGATGTATTAACATGGGTTATATATGAATGTTAATTATATGTACCAATTATAATTATCCATGGTATGTGAATGGTTCATGTAGTGTGTATCATACATGTAACATGAGAGCTGCAGTGGCATAATTGCATTGCATATGCACTAGAACATCGCATGACATGGGTGTGAGTGCATGGTTGGGATCGACACTGTGTTAGGTGTTCGATGGAGTGTCATGGGTACACGGTTGTGGATCAACACTACGTATGGTGTTGATTAGTGGGCTCAGTTAGTGGGACAAAGTCCAAATGAGTTGCACTGGTTAAGGAAATTATGGAGATAATTATGTGCTAGGGTATCCAATGGGGTGGGATAGATCCTCCACTCCCCAGGTGAAGACCGCATCGGTGTAATTCGGACATAGTCCCCGGCGGTGAAGGTCGTCAGTGTCTAGGTTTATACTGGAGCTCGTTGGTGCAACACCGATCCATTACCCACAAAAGTGCATGGTTGTAAATGAAAATGTTAAAGATTAAGAAAAATCTTTGGTTGGCCGTCGGGAAAAGAATGACAATAGTTCACACTTAGCATAGGTAGGTGTGGGGAGTCGGTGAGGAACGACTCGGGATATGGGCATGATGACATTTCATTGCATGACATATGACATTCATGTAGACATTTACTTAGATGTGTGTGCTTTACGTAGACCATTGCATATTGCATAGGTGGAGAGTAACCCTTGTAGGAGATTATCACTCTTGGGCTTTGCTTTCGCCGTCGTGGGACCCACGGTACGAAGACGACGCTCCTTCGAGGCCATGGAGTACAAAAGAGGCGGGTTGTGGCCTTGAAGCATTTTGTAAAATATATTAGAACAATCTAGTTTTAATATAATTTGGCATGTAAAAGTGTAGAGTTGTACATGAGCTCTTTATAAAATATAAGAAAAATTATATAGAAATGGGTCTCAATATATAAAGATGTGAATGTGATATCGGAGCACCCGATATCCACAGGTTTCCGTGGGTTGATGGGTGATAGGCCGAAGGCGTGATGTGTAAAATGTAGCGCTTCCTATGTGCACAAGTGCACGCGTCGCCTCAAAGTAATATAATTGTACTTAGAAATACGGATATCGATCACGGGGGGAGAAGTGCGTTGACTACTGAAATTGGTCTTATAATATTATCTGGACTTAGACTTTGAATTTCTATTAATAAAAATGAAAACTAATCCAATATTATTTGCTAAATCAATTAATTATTAAAACTAGGGTTTTGCCTTCACCTGCCACACTCAATGAATTTTAACCTAAATATATTATTCATTGATATATTAATTGGGTTCACGTTGGCCGGTTTGATAAAATTGCCTACAAGATATTCTCTCTCAGGAGATATATTTGACTATCTGCCCGGTAGGGTGTATTGCATCTGCGCCTCAACCACGGACTCGAAGCGGCTTAAATGTTTAAGCCCTTAAGTGCACACTTGGAATCGGGTTATCTCTATTTGCTGATTGACCAAGTGTTGCTCTATTCATATCCCTGGGGGTCATCATTTCTCGATCTCAGACTCCCAACAAAAACACGCCAATGTTGACCAAACACTACCATGTAAAATACAGGAAATACAAAGATAAGAGCAAGTCGAAATAAAAATCAATCCATATAATGAATGAAAGCGTAATTAACCATTAATCCGTTTGAAGTAGCAAAGGCTACGACGAAGCCTAGAAATAAATCTGAGGAGCATCTCTAAGTCAAGAAAAGCATAAAAAAAGAGAAACAAAGAAGAGGATGAGAATAAATGATTTTTTGAGTGAAAGGCGTCATCTCATTTTCTTCAATCTCCTTCTTCTTCAAGCTTTTTCCCTTCAAGATGTATTGCCCTAGGGTGTTTCACCTAAGAGAGGGAACTTCTCCCTTCAAAAAGCTCAAAAATTTGGCTGTCACAAATCCTCCCCTTTTCCAAATTCTCGGGTTTGAGCTTTAAAACCCTCCATTATGGGCTCAAAATGGGCTAAAAATCCACCGAAAGAGCCAACCCGAACGTCACGATGTCATGCAGCAACGTCGCGGCGTGGGATGCTGTTGTATAGCGTTGCGGCGTTGGTTCTCAACGGCCGCGACGTTCCAGCGATCATTTTTGCTCCAGCATTGAAGCCTGCTTTGTCATCGAACTCGATTTGGGTGTTCTTGGTACCGTTGGAATATTGAAGTTTATAATATGGATTATATTGGGAAAAACACTTTTATAAATTATTATAAATACTGAATCTACAAAATTCTCCAACTTGTCACTTTTGAGCTTTCTTCTCTTCTTCCTTCAACTACCAAGAGTCATAACTTTGTCATTTGAGGTCCAAATGGAGTGAATAAGGACTCTTTGGAAAGCCTAAGAAGTATCCTATCTATCCATATCAATATTGTAGCAATTGGGGATCATTATGCAGCTGAAAACATCAAAACACAGTAGCTGCTGCTACATGTGTTGTTTGCTGATTTTTGGGCTTTGTTTCTTTGTTTTTGCTCCATGTTGGCTCATGGATGACCTAATCACAAAATTGAACATTTAGAGCATTAGATCACTTATTCATATAATAAAAATACTAAAAATATAAGTAAAACATAGAGATAAAATGAGTGTAAAGTATACTCATTAATGGGTTGTCAACGGGACCCCCGGGATAGGGGCGTCACAAATTTACCCTTGTATCTTGTACAAAATCCAGGTTTCTAAATTTTCTCACTTCACAAAATAATAATTACGAAAATTTTCCAAATGCACTAATAATATACCATAATTATGTTTAAAAACGACTAGGGTGTATTTTGGGGTGTTACAACTAGAACATGTATGATTACAAGGCTTTTAATTATTAAGGTGGTAGCTAGAATTTGCTTGATTATAATATGTGGTGCTTAAAGAGGTTTAATGGTCATTCTAAAAATTCTTAAATAGTAATTTAGGTACGAAAAAAAACCCATGGGTGGAAAACTATAAAAAAACGAAATTCGTGAAGTACGTAAATCAAAAAGGTTAAAAGTAATAATAAAAACTCCACTATGCCAAATTAAAAAGAAAATGAGATATAATGAAAGCTAAATAAAAACGAGAAAATGAAAAGAGTAAATAGACTCTAAGAACCAAAGGAATTGATGTGAGTGTATTACATGATTGCACAAATAAACAATAAAAAACATAAACAAAAATTATGCTACTCCACACCACTAAAAAAAAACAGGAACAACACTCTCATGATTTGAATTGCAACTAGAAAAACAGTGAGTATAAATATCATAGATACCCACATTCCAAGTTGCCAAAAACAATCAAGATTAATAACACAACCAGATACTCACATTCCAGATTTGTGAATAGAAAACAATAAAGATTAATATTGCGGATTACAAATAGAGGTGAAAGCAATGGTATCAAAGAATAAAGCCCAATTTCATGTATACCAGTTTACAAAACTATTCATCTAGTCTCAAAACAGAGAACACACAAAGTGAAGCAAGAGGAATTTTTTTAAAAAAAAAAAACCCTTTATGATTCCAAAATTCCAAAACAAGAGTCCTTTATGATTTGGAATCAAATAGGGATAAGCATTCCAAGTAACCCGAGCCTATTGTTCAATCTTTTTTTTTTTTTGCAAAAAGTAAACCAATCAATATCAATAGAAGAAGAAGAAAAAACCACAACCTTGAGTTTATGGAGGATCGAATTCGGTACAAAAGGTAAGTCTGAGAGTTGAAATGGAAGGGGAATGAGATGAGCGTGTGACTACTTGTGAGGAGCTGGAATTAGGAATTGTTGGAGAAGTTGGAATCGTTGTTGAGGAGATGGAAAATCACCATGGAGGAGTCAGGAGCAGGAATTAGAACACATAATCTAGCCAAGCTAACTATCATGAACACAACCTAGTTTCTGCATTTTTCAAAATTGAAACAAAATATATGAAAAGAATTTAAGGGACTATATTTTTGAAAACATATCCATGCTCTAAACAGGTTTATCAAGTTGGCCAAAACCATCAAGTTCAACATTGAGAACTTCATCATTATGTTAAATCTAATCAGTATGTCAATAATTATAAAAACAATATCAGAAAGAATAAAATACACAAAAAATGAATGAAGTATAAAACCACAATTTCAGTGCACTTAGGTAATGGCGACTCAAGCTCACTATGAGTTCATATTTTATCACTATTTTTAATTATTTTAACTAAAATTATCATGCAAAGAGAGCAGCGTGTAGAACCCTAATTTTTTGTTGATGTTTATTGAACAAAAAGCCCCAAAATCAACCCCTCAATCTCATTATAATCCAACTCAGAAACTTATATTCAATATAATACATATTACACGAGCAATGGCATGTGGATGACTATCACGGTGGCGGCAAAGCGAACTCTAAAAGAAAGGCGTGTTGTAAGGCAGAAATTCAATTTATGGAAAAATGGCAAAATCGTAATTTCGGTTACAAAATTGTAATTTAGGTTAAAAATCTGGAATTTATTCTCTAGATCTCGGATGACAAAACAGATTTCACTGTTGGAATCGTCTCGCGAAATCTAGCTAGCATCGAATTTGTGAATTCAGTGATAGTCGAAGTTAGCACATTTTGGCATCATTCGGTCTTTGTAAAATGATTTTCGATGCTGCAAAAGTCACATATAACACGTACTCATGTTCCATAAGTGGCATGAGTAGAGAAATAATGAAAATGGATAGCCGAGATAGTGCCGAATGTCAAAACTGGGAACAGAAGGACAAAATGGTCATTTTTGGAATAGTTAAATGAGGAAAGGACAAAAACCTCAATAGTGCTCATCTTCCTCCTTTAATTAGGAGACCAAAACATGGGGTTGCAGGGGAGTTGCAGTGAGAATCAATTTGAAGGTTTTAGAGTGAGAGAGTGTCACTTCTCTCTAGAATATCAGGCAATCCGATCGTCGGTCGGGACGGAAGGAGGCGCACTCTCACAGCGGAGGGCCTACGCGTGGGTACCGGATTTAAGGAGTTTAGACAAACTCCGTGAGGTAGGGGTATCTCCCTAATTGGGTTTTACGCTTTGTTTCAGAGCTATGTTGATGTTTGAGTTGATTGAGGTCGTGAGTGGCCGTTTGATCGGTCCCAAAACTTGGGACCGAAATGTGAGAATTTTTTTGAGCCCTCTCTATGCAGTCCGTGGGGGTTAGGGGCTGTTTGGGCATCCTTGGTGATGTTCTATGCTATAAATGATGCTTTGATGTGTATGGGGCCGGAGGGTAGCCGTGAAATTCGAGTTCTAAAGTGAGCAGACGATTGTGGTGATTTTTCGGAATAGTAACCGGGGTTTCACTATTCAGATAATGAAATAATCACAAATAAATTTTGTGAATTAATGTGTTAGTCGAGTAATTCAAGTAGAATTGCTCGTGTTTGATCGATAGCCCATGTGAGCTAATTTTTGATGTGATGAAATGCGAGAATTACATAACATGATTGTGTGAGATTTAATTTTTATGTGAATATGCATGTTTATATATTTGCATGTGTTATAAGCGAAATGGAATTGGCATCTGCATTCCATATGCACGGACACCCTAAGATGGTAGGAGTGAGTGCAGCGAGATGAGTCTAGAAAATGGAGTTCGGAGGGTTGTCTAAAAATTATAATTATCGGAGGGTGATCCATACAGAAAATATCAATAAGTCGGAGGCAACCCAGTTGATATATATATATATATATATACATCGGAGGTTGTCCACAAATAAACATAATAATTTCTCATATAAGCAGGCGGTATAGAGGGAGTCGTGAGGACTCGAGTGCGAGATGGTCGAGTTAGACATTCAAGTAGGATTCATTGCATTTGCTTGAATGTGTGTTTTACTTTGGAGCATTGCATATGCACTTAGGTGGAGAGTAGCCACAGCCAGGGTGATTCCATACGGGCATTAGCTCACCATGTCGAGGATACTATTTTCTGTGAATGAGGACGTGCGAGGAGGCGATAGATCTAGAGGTAGAGTTTTAGAAGAGGCCCTAGAAATGTGTCTTTGATGGTTCTACATGTATTAAATTATTTTTATTTTAATATATGTTGTATGAAGTAAAAACAATTGAACTCTTAGGCTTGTGGATATAGTTGGATATATATATTGATAGTGAGTATTGTATTGGGTCCAAGCGGGTACATTTGTACTCATGATATTGATGTTTGGGATGGGTTATGTACGGTTTTGTATTTGGGGTAGAGCTCCGTACAGGAGACTCTGCCCGATTTTAAGTGAAAAATCGGGTTACGGCATTCGCAGTATTCCGCGAGGTTGACCCGGGTGGTCGATGGACCCCGGGTTTTGGGGCATCACACGTGTCAAGGGGCTTTGAGTGAATATGAGGTAGAAATCCTCCAAGCACAAAATTCTTTGCGCCCAACCATGGTCGTTCTCTCGAGGGTATTAGGATGAGAGAGGCCCTCAGCTCTGAAGTGAGGACGGTGTGCGTGAGAGGGAGAAGGTGGTAGAGCTGGGAGAGACACAAATCGCGCGGCCAAACGGAGATGGGTAGGGGAAGAATTTGTGCATTGAGTAATTGGTGGGAGGTTCCTTAAATTAATTAATTTTATAATATATTTATAATTCTTTTAACAAATGATTTACAATTATTTAAATAATATTAAAATATATATGATAAATGCATTTTTATTAATTTTTAACTCATAATTGCAATTCAGTTCTTTAATAGTTTATCTAATATTTTATATTTTTTTAGTTTTATTTATCTTAATTTGTGTATTAGTCGAGTAAGCCGATACATTGAGGCGTCGTCTCGAGAGACCCTACGAGTTGGTGGCGTCGCGATTGATATCATTTATCACATTTTATATAATGTGGGCCGTTTTTTCAAGCCAAAAAATTAGAGCCCGATCCGGCCTAATTGGGTTGGTCGGGCTAATATGACGGTAGGGCTCAAATTGCTAGCTGTTATCGGGGTAATGGGTTGAGGAGCGAGAGAGGCGTTGCGGCGCCTGGCGAATCCGGGGGTCGTTCATGACCGTCAGCAGCGGAAGGCCGTGGATGTCGGGTAACCCGGCGCCACACCGTGAGTCCACTTCTTCCCGGGACCGAGTTGCGAAAATCGGCCAGTCTCCTTTGTACGGAGAGCTCTGCCCAAAATACAACCTGTGCAATTCATGGCAGCCTATCCCGATAATATCTGGCGACCACATCGGGTCCACATACAGAATAAAAATGGCCCACGTAGGGCAGTTTATCCATATAAATACAATCTATATCACGAAGCCACCAAGAGTTATTACATCCTCTTAATACAAAAAATTATATTAAAACTAACATGTTCACAATATAATATACAAAACATGGATCAAGGCCACAATCCGGCCCGCTTCATAATGTTTTCCTCTAAGGAACACCGTCTGCCTGCACATGTCCTGTACCTGAAAGAGGGGTCCCACGACGGGGTGAGCTAACACTCAGTAGAGATAAGCCCTACAGGGGCTGTTCACTGCCTGGTGCGGATGGTTCGGCATGTTGGTGCGAGCAGGGTCGCAAAGAATCACTCGCGTGCGATGAGTCGCGATTTAATCGCCCGTCAAGTGCCAGGCCTCGCAATGAGTTTCATAAATAAATGCGTTTCGACAAGTTACAGTTGGATATCGGATGCAATTAGTTGGTTTCCCGATAAATCTGGTACGTGGACCAGCCTCGGTCAATATCGATTAGATCATTGCTCGTGATTGTCATGTGGTTGACCTCAGGTCGATGCATGTTGGAGAGCTCGGCGTTGATGGCGTGATGCCTCGATGTGTATACCTGTAAATAAATGTATTAAGATCAACCTGAACGCCTCGGGACCTCATGCTCACCTCGTTCAGATCTGTGTGATGTAATCCTTCCATTCATAACGCCTCATAAATAATCAAATCATCAGCTGTTTAATCAAAGTCAAATCTAACCATTCCCCAGATGTTATTGTTATATCATACGCCATGCGATGTCCCCGTCTTGGTCTGATGTAATTGTGCCATTGCATTCTAAGTCATGCCGATGTATAAAAACCTGCTCCATAGCACCTTATACGGTACTCCGTGTACCATGGACACTCATGTCTAATGCACACAAAAGTCCATACATTCATTAAACGTTAATATACATGCAGTCATACTAACATTTATCACATTCATGTCAACACATCAAACAAGCATTGTAAAACCCGAGAAAATTCTATTTTATGAAAAAAATGGTAAAATGGTAATTTTGGTCAAAATCCAAAATTTTTCTAGATCTCGGATGACGAAACAGACTTCACCGTTGGAATCGTTTGCGATCTGCTACTGCGTGAATTTCATCAAATTTCGAGACGGTCGAGAAGTTCACGTTTTTTGAGACGCAGGGGTCAGAGTGTTGTATAGCGGTTTGTGAGACATGTGATGTAAATCCACCTACTACATGTACTCATGAAACATGTTGCATGATTAGTGAGGATGGAGATAAATGACTTAGATTAAGCCATGTGTCAAAAAGCTTTAAAAATCAGACAAGACTGAAAATTAAGTGAAAAGATTAAAAATAAGACAAAAAGACCATCATCTTCTCCATTGGAAAATAAAACGTGCAGTAGGGGAGAGGAACCAATTTTAGAGAGAGAAAGTGACCTCTCTAGGTGCAAGCTTCCGGACCGTCGGTTCATCGACGAAGCGAGAAGTTGATCTACGCGGCAGGAGCTGCGCGTGGACACGAGATTTTGTGGGTTAGACAACTGCAAGGGTAGGGATCTTTTCCTACTTGCTTTATTCTTTAGCTAAGAGCCATGTGAATGGATAGAGATGTTCTGAGGCCGAATGGCCGTGTGTTTTTCAGTCCCAACGATTGGGATTGAGTGAAAAATCACACTATTGTGTGGCGTGACGGTGCGAGCCTAGGGTTCTCTTTGCGTTCATGTGATTTGTGTGTGATTTTTGTGTTGTTGGGTGATTCAAAATGGTGCTTGAATTGTTATTCGCTATGTGAGTTAATTTTGATGTTATTGTCATGGGTTAAATGACATGATGTATGAATTAATTTTGTTAATATATGCATTATAAATATATTACTTGCATGGTGTTTGGAAATGGCATAATGCATTCCATATGCAGAACATAAGCGATAGGTGTGAGTCATGACATGAAATTAAAGAAAAATGAAAATGGTTGTGAAAGAATTTCGAGGAAGATTTTCGAAGAATTGCCTTGGAGTTATCCAACAGTTCATCTCGAGGTGACCCATGGCCCATTTTGGAAAAATTACTTGACAATTCAAACCTCGGGTAGCCCGATATGTTACGCGAAACTTCGATATTGGTTTCGAGAACAAAAACCTTTTGTTTTGAAAAGCGTATTTTCTCACATTGACGGCATGTGAAATTCGATGGACTCGAGACATGGCATTGGGCATGTATGAATTCAAGTAGGGTCATGTATTTAGCGGTGTGTTTAGTTGTCATTATGTGCATAGGTGTGGAGTAACCCATGTAGGAGATTATCACTCTGCGGGCATTGCTCACCTGTCGAGGATCATTATTTCGAATGCGAGGGGGTATGCGGGAGACAAGCGCTCACTAAAGGCCGCTTTTTAGAAGAAAACCGGATTGTGGCTTTGGTATTTATTTTGTAAAACATGTATTAGAATGCTAAATTTCGATATATGTTTTGATTAAGAGTAATGTAATAACTCTTGAACTATTGTAATATAGTTGTTGTATTTTTGTGAGTATTGATGCATGGGCCCAAGTGGCCATTTTTACTCGCATGTGGACCCGGTGTGGTCATTGTACAATGTTGGGGCAGGTTGTATCTTGGGTAGAGCTCCGTCTGAGAACTCGCCGATTTTCATTAAATCTTGAATCACTTGGCAAGGGGACTCAATGGAGTAGTGTCGGGTTGCAGGCATTCCGCGAATCTTCAGTGGGTTGGCGGGTTGTCAACGGACCACAGGAAATGGGCGTCCGCGGCAGTATGAACCTAGGTTTATAAATACCTAGAGCTTAATGTCGGATGCTAAAGTATAGCTTAGGCGTGATACAAGTTGGGTATACGATTACCTAGGACTTGATGGGCACGGGTTAGATCACGCATTCCTTGTGCATTCTGATGATTGTTGTGTGATTATGTGTGATTGTGTGGTGTGAAATTGTATGCTTGGTGAATAGCATATAGGAAAAAAATAAAATAAAATAATGTGTTGAGTAATTTTTTCTGAGGTTTTACAGTATGTAAAACAGGAAAAAATAATAATAATAATAATAATGATTCTCTAAGATTCTACTGGAAGATTTGAACAAAAAAAAATAAAAAATTGGTCTTCGTGCATTTGGAACAAAGGAAAAAAAAAGGAAAAAAAAAGTTGCGGGGCGACTAGGTGGGCTATTGCCCATTTCCCGAGCAGTCCGCGTCTGACGCAATGTATCGTGACCGCAGAGAAGCGCCCCGAGGGCGCGATGCGACGGCGGGTGCATCTTTGGGGCGCCTTGGCGGGGCTGCGTGCGGCAAGCCACGGCGTGACACGGGCGACACGCACCGCGGGGTAGCGGCGCGCGGGCTGGCCATTGGGGTGTGTCCACCGATAAAAATTTTGCTTAATGTCATTGGCCAGGAGCGTGATGCCGAGGCTGCGATGCTACCAAAACAAAGGTGCGATCTGGCCGCGGCCCGGCGCACCACTGACACGGCGTAGAAACCACTGCGACCGCAGCGACAACTGCGCCTGATCATACGACAAAGGATTAATATCGCCAATACAATTTTTGTATCGTGACCCGAGCGAAGGCGCGGCGTTCTGCGACCACGGCTAAACGTGTGCGACTGGTATGCGGCTCGGCCTAGGTGGTGGGCCATGGGTGGCGCACCCTATGCCTCGACCCGAGTTTTGACTCGATTACCTTTATTTTGAGTCCTTTGTTTGGATCACTGTTCATGAACACTGTTCACGAGGTTTTAAAAAATTAATAATAATAAAATAAAATAAAATAAAGTAAAATAAAAATTTGTTTGCATATGATTTAATACATGGAAATTATTGTCTTGCATTACCTATGAATGCATTGAAATAAAGTATGAAAATTTTTGGTGTGAATAGTATCTAGAAATTTGTGTTTACCCTTGGAGATCTGGTGAAACTTAACTTGTCATTTGACGTAATGTAGATGGCTAGTCGCGGGGAGGGCGTGGGTCGTCCACGAGTCTTGATCGATCACCGCCGTGTTTGACTAGCAGGCCTTTCTTTGTTTGTAGGGATGCGGCTCTTGCCATTGCCAGGCTAAGCCTTGGTATTCAGCAAGGAGGTGAGGTAACCTCCGGTTCGGGGCACATCATCCTCAGATATTCACGAGGGAGGAGTCAGGTGGTGGCGAGACCATTGGTTCATACAGGTTTAGAAGGTATTGGAGGCTATGGAGATTACCTCTTATACGACCAGGATCAAACTAGTTGCATTCCAGCTAGAGGGCGAGACCCAAGTGTGGTGGAATTGGGCAAAGACCTCTAGAGATCTAGAGGCAATGACTTGGGCAGAGTTCCATGATCTTTTCAAGGGAAAGTATTTTTCGACCACTGCTAGACATGCAAAGGCCTAAGAGTTCCTAAATTTGAAGCGGGGAGCGATAGCCAGTGAGTGAGTATGTGGCGAGGTTCATGGAGTGCTTCGCTTTGTTGGCGATTATGTGGCCTGAGCCTAGCGAATTCGAGAGGTTTGAGATGAATTTGAAGTTGTCCATTCGAGAATTAGGATTGTAGGACTTAAACACAAGACATGGTTCTCCTCACAGTTTAGTTGCCATGACCATAGAGAGAGAGATCAAGATAGTGAGCACTCGGGATGAAGTGTTAGTAGCAAGAAGGAAGAAGCAGTCTTCTTCTAGTTCGGGGGAAAAAAGTAGAAGGCTTCTAGTGCAGTGAGTTCTGGCGTGACCATCAGAGCCGGGGACTCATCCCGGGGTTTCGGTCGGTGGAGCGGATGGTGTGCTACCATTGCCAGCAGCCAGAACACATGAGGAGGGATTGCCCCAGAGACAAGGATCCCGGGGTTTCGGAACGGCCTTGATCCCGGTCGACGGTGGGGCCAGGGAGGATCTGATATATTCCTCCGCTAGTATATAGGTCGAGAGGATCTAGTTTAATCCCGGTCTTTGCCACGAGGCACCTTGTTTTCTGAGGCAAACGAGAGGAGGCGGACTATGGGCCGGCGGAGGGCGAGTCCACGAGGCAAGAGGGCGCGTCCCGAGGGTTCGAGGCGTGTCTGCTGCCGTGTATACCGAATTTAAGTCAGCTGGTCGACCCGAGTTATATAGGAGTGCGTTTTGCTATCTCGCCTATGGGCAAGAGTGTTATTTAATTATGGTGCGTCGCATTTATTCATTGGTGCATCAGTTGTGATAGAGTTGGGCTTAGAGGTTGAGGCCTTGGAGGAGCCCTTGTATGTGAGTTCTCCCCTAGGGATTAGAGCGAGGATAGGGATGATATGTCGTGGTTGCGAGTTAGAGATCTCAGGATTCTACTCATAGTGGACCTGAGGGTCATGGACATGTCAGAGTTTGATGTCATCCTTGGGATGGATTAGGCGGCAAACACAAGTCGATCATCGATTATGAGCGTGGAGGGTTACCACTACCGCCTTGAGACGGTACTCGTGTTGTATTTCAGGAGGACAAGCATGATATTTTGCCCTAGACGGTGTACGAGTCCAGGTGTCAAGGACAGTTGGCGGGTTGGCTAGCAAGCCTTACCTTGGAGGACGAGGTGAGACCAAACTTAGATTTTCTACACTTGAGTAGTACGCAGAGTATGAAAGTGTTTTTCGGGATGAGCTACCGGGATTGCCTCATGGGGTTGTAGACTTAGGTAATCGAGTTACACCGGTAGCCGATCCATCTCTGGCTCCACATAGGATGGCACAGTTGGTCGGGAACTTCGAGTCCGGCCCTACGGGTTATTGGACAAGGGTTTCATTAGACAGAACACTTCACCATGGGGCGCTGCGGTTACATTTGCGAAGAAAGGGCCAGAACCCTTCGATTGTGCATTGATTACAGGCAGTTGAACAGGGTTATGGTCAAGAATCGGTACCCATTACCGAGGATTGATGACTTGTTTGACCAGTTAAGAGGAGCGTGAGTCTATTCCAAGATAGACCTTCACATTGGTTACCATCAACTGAGGGTTAGGAAGACAGACATCCCTAAGATAACGTTCGGGACACGTTATGGGCACTTTGTGCCCTTTGGATTGACGAATGCGCCAACAGCATTCATAGACCTCATGCATAGGGTATTCCAACCCTATTTGGATCAGTTTGTCGTGGTCTTCGTGGATGACATTTTGATTTACTCCCAGTCAGAGAGGTAGCATGAGGATCACTTGAGGGGATTGTTTTCTGAGTTCTTGAGAGATCATTAGCTATCTCATGAAGTTCGGTAAGTGCAAGTTTTGAGAAACTGCGAGGTGAGATTTTGGGACACGTGGTGTCAACATCAGGAGTGTTAGTGGACCCAAAGAAGGTCGAGGTCGTGATGAGTTGGAGGAGCCAGTTGGTCACTTTGAATCTGCTTGGTTTCTTGGGATTGTTTGAGTCTTACGGGGAGATTCATTAGGATTTCTCAGGATTAGCGGCTTTATGTGAGATTGACCGGAAGGAGGTCGGGTTTGATTGGGATGAGATGAGAGAAGGCATTTAAAGGAGTTGAGAGGGGCGCCCGGCTCCTATCTTGATGGTCCCGGACGGGGGGCAGGGGTCTGCCAGTGTATTGTGATGCCTCGAGGCCCGGACTGGGATGTGTTTTGATGCAGTTCGGGAGGGTAGTAGCTTATGGTTCCCGTCAGTTGAAGAATCATGAGCAAAATTACCCCACACATGACATGGAGTTGGCGGCCATAGTCTTCGCCTTGAAGATTTGGTGCCACTATTTATATGGCGAGGAATTCAAGATGTACTCAGACCACAAAAGTCTTAAGTATATTTTCACGCAACGGGACCTTAATATGAGGCCGCGCGAGATGGATGGAGTTCTAGAGGATTATGACTTCACTTTGCATTACCATCTTGGTAAAGCGAATGTAATTAGGCTGATGCATAGTCGGAAGTCAGGAGCGTCAGCTGTCTGGCTTCAGAGAATGGTGATCTCTTCGAGACTATGGGACGGAGTTTTGGGGCTGATGTGAGCGAGGCTCGAAGTACGTTAGGGAGTTTAAGTAGCTACCATAGTCTGCGGTGAGCGGAGTGATCGAGTCCCATGGACGGGATGCGGAGATGGAAGTGCCATCGGGGATGGGTGTGCAGTCAGTGCGGGTGTGAGAATTTGGGCCGAATCACGCGGATGGTAGTCTTACGATTGTAGAGGACGGGTAGTGGTTCCTGATTATTGATTTGAGAGAGGAGATTCTCGGGAGTTTCTACTCTCGGTTGTTGTGCATCAAGTGGCCACCGAAGATGTACGAGGACCTTCGTCGTCGGTATTCTTGGAATGGAATGAATAGACACATGGGGACTTTGTTCCTTGATATCTCGATGTCGGGAGGAGTTAAGGCTTTAGCACGAGAAGCCGGTAGAATTTGCCGACCATTGGAGGTGGCTAAGTAGAAGTGGGAGCACGTCACGATAGACTTTGTGACCCACTTGCCACGGACACTGCAAGGACATGATGAGGTATGGGTAATAGTGGACCGGCTCACGAAGTCGGCACATTTTCTAGCCGTGCGGATGACCTTCACATTGGAAGTTTTCAGGTTGTATATTCGAGATAATCCATTTACATAGATACCGGTATCCATAGTGTCAGATAGAGACTCGAGGTTTACGACGCACGGAGGTTCAAAGGCTATGGGCACTCGGCTAACCATGAAATGCGCCTTTCGACTACAGAGGCGGATGGTCGGTCGAAGGACCATACGGTGTGTCGGAGGACATCGCTGCGAGCATGCGTCTGGATCATAAGGGCAGTACAGGAAGAGCACTTGCCCTTAGTGGAATCGCTTACAACAACGGTTATCAAGCGAGTATACGGATGCGGCGTCATATAAGGGCATTGTATGGGAGGCTATGCGAGATCAGATATGTTGGCCAAAGGTGGGAAGGCTCCATCAGTGCGATGCGATTAGAGACACCTCAGGTGAGGCTTGATCGACGGCGTCTTCTCCGCGGCTCCGCCGTGGAAAAATATGTAGATGTACGACATTGACCCTTAGAATTCGAGGTTGGAGATCACGTCTTCTTGAAGGTGATGCGTAAGAGAGGAGTGGTCAGGTTCGGAAGCGTGGGAAGCTATCGCCAAGGTTCATTGGACCCTTTGAGATACTCGAGAGAGTAGGCACTGTAGCGTACCGATTGGCTTTATGCGCCCGGCCTTAATCAATGTCCATGGTATTCCACGTCTCCATACTCGGGAATTACACTCGAGATCGACTCATGTAGTGGATTGGGGAGAGATTGGGGTTAATGAGGATGGGACCTTTGAGGAGGGACAGGTGTTGCATTATGGATGCCCGGGATCGGGGTTTTGCGGCCTTGGGCCGTGAGGCTGGTGAGGGGTGCTATAAGCGGCACCGGTGGAGTGGAGGGATCAAACGTGGGAGGCCGAGGACCGCGATGCGGGGGCCCACTATCCTTCTTGTTTAGGGATGAAGGTACGTGGTTTAGTCGTTTAATACTTAAATGACTAGTTTACATACATGGAATAGTGCATGCATATGCATGTGATTCGTTGTGATTGTACAGAATTTCGGGACGAAATTCTTTTTAAGGAAGAGAGAATGTAAAACCTGAGAAAATTCTATTTTCTGAAAAAAAAAAAAAAAAAAAAAAGGTAAAATGGTAATTTCGGTCAAAATCCGAGAAATTTTTCTAGATCTCCAGAGATAATGACGAACTTCACCGTTGGAATCGTCTGCGTGAAATCTAAGCTCTGCGTCGGGTTTCGTGAGTTAGGGCAGTCGGAATTTCATGTTTTCAGTATAGGGTGGCCGGGTGCCGTATAATGACTTGTGAAGACATGTGATGTGACAAAGTCACCTACTACATGCTCATGAAGCGTATTTGCATGATTAGTGAAATGATAGAGATAAATGGCTTAGATTAAGCCATGTGTCAAAAAGCTTTTAAAATCAAACTAAAGGACACAAATGGAATTAAGTGAAAAGATTAAAAATAAGACAAAAAGACCATCATCTTCTCCATTGGAAAAAAAAAAAGCATGCAGTAGGGGAGAGGAACCAGTTTTAGAGAGAGAAAGTGTGACTTCTCTTTAGATTTCATGGCTTTCAGACTGTCGGTTCTCGTCGGACGAAGTAGGATTGATCTGGCGTGAGGGCTACGCGATGGACACCAATTTTATGGAGACCAGGCAACTCCAAGAAGAGTAGGGATCTTTCTACTTGGCACATTCTTTGGCTAAGAGCCATGTGAATGGATGAGGGATGTTCTAAGACGAATGGCCATGTTTTCAGTCAGCTTGATTGGGATTGAGTGAGAAAATCCTTTTTATTGTGTGGTTTGTGAGCGGTCTTGGAGCCTAGGGTTCTCTTTGATTCCATTGATTTGTGTGTGATTTTTTTTGTTGTTGGGTGATTCAAAATGAATTGATTGAATTGTTATTAGCCCATGTGAGTTAATTTTGATGTTATTGCCATGGATTAAATGACATGATGTATGTGAATTAATTTTTGTTAATATATGCATGTAAAATATTTTAGCATGAATTGTTTGGAAATGGCATAATGCATTCCATATGCACCGGGGCACCCTAGAACGATAGGTGTGATGCATGACATGAAATTGAAAGAAAAATGAAAATGGTTGTGAAAGGAATTTCAAGGAAGATTTTCTAAAGAATTGCCTTGGAGAGTTATCAGCCGATTCATCTTAGAGGCGACCAGTGGCCCCTATTTGACAGAATTTACCTGCTTAATTCGCCTCGAGGAGGGTAGTCCTAATATATTTGCGAAACTTCGGTAGTAAGTTTTAAAACAAAACTTTTGTTTTGAAAGCTGTATTTTCCTATCACATTCGGCTTAGGCATGTGTGAGGGAGTCGGTGAGGACTCGAGACATAGGATTAGGCGTGTAGACATTCAAGTAGGATCATGTATTTGGCAGGTGTGTTTGGTTGCCATTACATGTGCATAGGTTTGGGTAACCCATGTGAAGATTATCACTGCGGGCATTGCTCTTTGTCGAAGGATCATTATTTCGGGTGTAGGGGTGTACGGAGGACGGCACTCACTAGAGGGCGCTTTTAGAAGAAAGTTGGATTGTGGCTTTGGTATTTATTTTGTAAAACATGTATTAAAGTGCTAAATTTACGATATATATGTTTTGATTAAGAGTAATGTAATAACTCTTGAACTATTGTAATATAGTTGTTGTATTTTTGTGAGTATTGATGCATGGGCCCAAGTAGCCATTTTTACTCGCATGTGGACCCGGTGTGGTCGTTGTACAATGTTGGGACAGGTTGTATCTTAGGTAGAACTCCCCGTACAAAGGAGACTCTGCCCGATTTTCATTAAATCTTGAGTCTTGGAAAAGGGGACTCAATGGAGTGGTGTCAGGTTACCCGACATTCACAAATATTTCGCTGGTTGACGGGTTGTCAACGGACCCCTGGGAAATGGGGCATCACAAGCATGCATCAACATCATTCCGACTACTACTTAGACAAGTAATGTCATACTCAAATCCCTAGGCTACATCATGGCACATAATGCCCAATAAACCTTCTGCATGTCAATGCAATGGCCATGTCCACACTAAAACACATCCTGAGCCAATATGTTAAAGCACACATATTGACATCCAAGCATGACACCTCTTAACGAGAAATGTCATTTAATCAATCCACCTGAAACCACGTATTAACATTTAATCAAGTCACTACCTAGGAAAGTAATGACACACCCTCACATTTCCTAGGCTAATTCATGACATATCCTTTGCCTAAGACCTTCTGACACATGTAATGGCCACTTCAGCTTTCACACAACTCCTCATCCACAGCCAACAATTAGCACACTTGTTGTAACCAAATCAATTTTTAACAAGGATGTGACACCCGATTTCCATTGAAAAGCATGTGGTCCGATTCCTAGACTCAATGTCTTTCCATAGAGTCGGGAGGTACGAACAAAGCTGGGCGAAAGTTATGGTCGTCCAGAATTTGGGGCCTCGTATGAACAGTACTTGACACACGGAACTAAGCGAGGGCCTACTTTTTCGTCATTTTCAAGAGCGAATATGAGTTGAATTTTATCGAACTATAAATGGATGGATTAGACTCAGGGGTTTCCATAGAGTCTCAAGAACACCCCAGCGGGCTCGGACGAAAGTTACGGTCGTCGAGAGTTAGAGCCTTGCCTGGCTTGGTGGCCCCAGGGCGACGGCGTGAAACCCGAAATTGCTTTCTCGAGTCCTTTATGGCTCCGTACATGCCACTTTTCCCTGCAGGCTCATCCGAACAACCCTTTCACCGGCCAGTAAACCGATCCCCGGTGAGTCCATAATTGACCATAAACATGGCCTGGCTTCGTCGAACTCAGCCTAAAATTTTCTTCAAAGCTACCCAAAAAAACTGGACATCATAGCTCCAAAACCATAAAAAAAATTCAGTTTTTGTTAATGCAGGGAACACAACCCAGGAAACAGCCTAGGGCTCAACGAATAACGACATTTAGATGAAATATAAACCAGTAGGAAGGTTCCCTACCTCTTGGAGGCGAACAAAACTTTTTGGAGTCAGAAGGTCTGAGATTACGGCGGCTTCACGAGACTTCGCTCGAGATCTTGGCGAAATTCTTGATTTCGGTGTCCAGCGTTGCCTTCAACGATTACTCGACTTTAAGTCTTGTATAGATGGAAAGCCAGAACCGCCGTCGTAGTAAATCTTAGAGAGAATGTAGAGCTTCTCTCACTAGATTTCTTCTCCAAACCGAAATCTTGATTGGCTAGCGTGTTGTCGGGTACCACCGTAGCCCTCGTCGAGTAGATGAACTTTGAATCTTGGCTCGACGGATTCCAACCACCCGATCTCCGTAGATAGTAGAGAGAAGGTAGAGATTTTCTCCCTTCTTTCTCTACTCACGCCCATTGTTGGTTTTCCCCTCCAAAATGAGCTTTCTTTTTTTTTTTTTCTTTTTTTTGTCTCTCTTAGCTTAAGTTGGATGCGGGGCCCACTTCGTTGCACGCGTCCATGACCCGTCCGGGTTCATTTCTGTCCCGAAACAATTTATTTCTTTTCAGTTCAATTCATTTTAATTGAACTTAACACAAGTCGTTTCCTAACTCTCGAGATTTTTAAGAAAATCTCATTCTCGAGGTTACTAGATACCAAACTTCAAAAATTCATAAAGAATTCCCACTACTAAGGAATTCAACGAGAAACTTTTAAGGTTACTCGTTTTAGGTAGAACCCAGGGCTTCCAGCGCGATCCGTTTTGTCATGGGCTCTGAGGAATTTTCTAGGCTTCCTAAGCCATTTTAGCAATTGTTATTTAATTTTATGCTTTTATAAAATTTTTAAATTTTTAAGGGTTCTCTGAGGCGTGGGGAAGAGTTTTGAAATGAATGGGGAAGACTATGGAGGTATTTTGAAAAACAAATATAGCCAAAATATGTTAATTTTAGAGTTAACTTGACAAATGAAAAATAAAATTAGCATTTTTGTAATGGTTTTATTTATAATATATTTGGTAAAAAATTATATTTATATTTTTAAGTATGATTATGCTTATTTAAATAAATATGATTACAAAATTAAATTTTATTTGTTTTTTATTTAATATTCAGCATTAAATGATAAATAATTTATTTTTAATTCTATGCTTTAATTTGTATAGAAATGATATTTTTAGATATATTAATTTTAAATTTATGTGATTATGTTAATTTTTGTGATAATTTTAAAAGCTCTTTTAAAATTTTTGAAATTCTTAATTTAGGGTTTGGCTAAAAAAAAGCTCGCGCTTATATAAGCTCGAGCTTTTCAACCATTGGATCGAAATATTTTGGCATCTTTTTTGTGGGTCTTACTCCAAAAAATGATAAGAATCCAAATCTAATGTTCAAAAACTCAAGCTTATGTAAGCTCGAGCTTACTGTATCTCTTCCCCTTAATTTAATATATTTTGTGTATCATTCGAGACCGATATGCCTCGGGACACTTAGAATCGATGACCAATAATGCAACTTTAAACCATGTTTCAAAAAGAAAGATTCCATAAAAATTGGGTTTTTGAGAAAATGAAATATGATCTGATTTGATTAATGTTGACATCCATTATATGGAGTGAAAGGTAAAGGTTGAGACATATATGGAGGACAAGAACTTAATACGTTAAGATCTGATCTAGAGAGCGCCTTGGGTTTGCTCTCCAATGGCCATCGCTTCGAGTCCCCTCAAACCCTTTGGAGGTTTATCTGGCCGTTAATTTCAAGTCTCTATGTGATTAGTCGAGATGCGTGCAAGCTAGCTTGGACACCCTTGCACGTTTATAAAAAATGAGAGAAAAATATGTTCACATACCCTTAACAAAGAAAAATATCTAACATATTGGTCTGTTAGATAATGTTGATAATTTATGTTATTTATTTATTTTTATTTTATTATTATTATTATTATTATTATTATTATTATTATTATTATTATTATTATTATTATTATTCTATCATGCTCCATTATGTAAGAATTTTATTCTTCTTCATTCCAAATGAGTATAATCCCCTTCCACTTCACTTCAAATTCATGAAAAGTTTAAAATAAATATATGATAGTTCAGTATAATTTTTATGAGATTTCTTTTTTAACATTTCATGACATGTCAATTTTTAAAAACAAATTAATTATTTTTAAAATAAATATATTTATAACTAAATAAATAATAAAAATTAATGATTTTTTAAGAATAAAAAAAAATAGATATATTATTTATGTCATCCCCTAAAGTAGAGATATAAATTTTTTTTTAAAGTTTAAAATTTTATATACCTTAAATGAACCATGTTTGAAAGAACTAATTTTTATAAAGATTGAGTTCTTGATTGCAATAAAATAAGGGACCTTAAATGACCCTCTATATAAATGTTAATAGTTAATAATTTACCTTGAATTATAAATAAAATTTTAAGTTATCTTTGATAAAATGCCTTAAAATTTATAATATGTCATCATTGTTGTAAATACATTTGCGAAATTGCAACAAGTGTAATTTTAATAAATTCATTTTCAACCTATTTTCTATTAAAATAATCAATGTTATCAAATCAGAAACTTCACTTATTTTTAATAATAAAAATTAATAATTATAAAAAAAATCTTATTAGTTAATTTCTACATTAGCAATAACATTTATAAAAATATCGTTTCTAATGTAAAACCCGAGAAAATTCTAATTTTCTGAAAAATGGTAAAATGGTAATTTCGGTCAAAATCCGAAATTTTTCTAGATCTCGGATGTGAAAGCGAGACTTCAGTTAAGTCGTCTCGCGAAATCTAGCCACCACATCGAATTTTGTCGAATTCTGAAACAATCGAAATTTCACATATTTCGAAACACCGGGTGTTGGGTGCCGTATGATACCTTGTGAGAGTACGTGATGTAGAGAGGCGTATGATGGCAAGGGCCCGCCTCTAAATGTATCCATGTGACACATGTCACATGAATAGTGAAGGATAAAAGATGGGCCAGAGCATATTCGTAGTGTGTCGAGTAGTTCTTAAAAGTGAAACCAAATTAGGACAAAGGGAATAAATGAAAAGAAAAATTAACATCTCCTCTTTTGTTTGACCTTGTATCCGGCAGTGAGGAGAGGAAACATATTTTAGAGAGAGAAAGTCCACCTTCTCTCTAGATTTCCCGGCATTCGGACCGTCAGTTCTCATCGGAGTAAGAGAAAAAGTTGGTCTACGCTGCAAGGGCTACGCGTGGACACCGATTTTGTAGAGTTTTGACAACTCCGGGAGGTAGGGGTTTTCTCCTACTTGTTTATTCCTTGGCTAAGAGCCATTTTGATGGATAGGGATATTCTGAGGCATGAATGGTCATCCTTTCAGTTCTAAAGATTAGGATTGAGTAAGAAAATCCCTAGTATGGTGTGAACAGTTTTGAGACCTAGGGTTTTACTGTTCACGTGATCTTGTGTGTGGTTTGTGTTGCTTGGGCTATTCAAAATGAATTGCTTAAATTGTTTATTAGCCCATGTGAGCTAATTTTGATGTTTTTGCTATAAATAAATTACATGTGGTTAGTATGTGAATGTTGTTAATATATGCATGCTTGATATATTAACATGTGTTGTTTGGAAATGGCATAATACATTTCATATGCACCGGGGCACCCTAGAATGGTAGGTGTGAGTGCATGACAAATAAAATCGGAGGGTTGTCCAAACGATGAATTCTTTTGTAAAATTATTTGTAAGACCCAAGAAAATTCTAATTTTCTGAAAAAGAGTAAAACGGTAATTTCGGTAAAAATCCAAAAAAAAAAATTAGATCTCGAATGATGAAACGGACTTCATAGATTTGGAGATAAATCTCGTAAAATCTAGCTCTGCATTCGAATTTCGTCGGTCAGGGAACGGTCGGAATTTCCGTTTTAAGGAGCACACAGTGTCGGGTCATAGTAAGCGATTGAGAGACGTGTCTTGACAAAAGTCACCTATTACATGTACTCTTGTGACACATGTTGCAGATTAGAAGTGGAAATGGACGGCTTAGATTTATGCGAATTAACCGAAATCAAGAAAAATGGACATTATGGGAATTATTGGAATTGTTAATAATAATAAGACGAAAGATGAACAGTGTTCATCTCCTTCGCTGAGCACAAAAATCATCGCGTAGGGTACGTAAGGCATCACGGTGGCGTGAGATTTGATTTTTAGAGAGAGAGAGAGTGTCTTCTCTCTAGATTTCCAACCGATCGGACCGTCGATTCTCGACAGACAGAAAACAAAGTTTCTCACAGCGGCGAGGAACTGCGTGGGCACCGATTTTATGGAGTTCCGACAACTCCAAGAGGTAGGGATCTTTTCCTACTTGTAATCTTTGGCTAAGAATATGGTTAGGAATGTTCACAAGGCTTGTTTTAGCCGTGGTCGGTCTCAAAGCTTTTAGGCAAGTGGAGAAAATTCCTATTTGTGTGGTCGTGAGCGGTAACGAGGTTTCACTTTGTTCATGTGAATAGTGGAAACCGCGAAATTTTGGTGTGCAAATGTGTTTTGTTAAGTGATTCAAAATGAATTACTTGTGTTTGCTAATTAGCCCATGTGAACTAATTTTGGTGTATTGATGGTGAAAATTTGCACAACATGATTTATGCGATTTAATTATGTTAGTATATATGCATGTGAATATATTAGCATGAATGTTTTGGGATTGGCATCATGCATTCCATATGCACTGTGGCACCCTAGAATATTAGGAGTGAGTGCATGACATGAAATGAACAAAAATGAAAATGTTTGTGAAAGGAACTCAAGGAAGATTACACCAGAAGAATTGCCTTATGGGGTTGTAATGAGTTCATCGGAGGTGGACGCATGGCTTGTTTCGGATATCCGACAATTCGCCTCGGAGGGTAGTCTACAATCTTATTTACGAAATTCGGTGATGAGTTTTCAGTAAAAATATTTTGTTTTGAAAGCGGATATTTCTCGCGTCGGCTTAGGCATATGTGAGGATGTCGGTGGGACTCGGGACATGGGATTGAGTCATGTAGACATTCGAGTAAGTTCATGTAATTGCTTGAATGTGATTGTTTGCCATGGCATGCACTTGCCGGTGGGAGTTACCATGTAGTAAATTATCTCTACTGGGCTTTGCTCACCCTGTCGAGGGATCACCATTTCAGGTACAGGGAGTGTGCACTAGGACGGCGCTCGCTAGAGGCCGCGTGTTAGAAGAAAGCCGACTTGTGGCTTTGATATTTGTTTATAACATGTATTAGAACTCTATAATTTTAATATATGTTGTATTAAGAGTAATGTGTTAACTCTTAAACCATGTAAGATAGTTGGTTGGATATTTTGTGGGTATTAATGCAGGGGCCCAAGTGGCCATTATTTTACTCGCATGTAGACCAGTGTAATGTCGTGTGATTATATGGACCGGGTTGTATTTTGGGTAGAGCTCCCTGTGCAAAGGAGACTCTGCCCGATTTTTGTGAGTGGTGTCGGGTTACGGAACATCACGGCTGTTATTCCGCGGGTTGTGGTTGTCAACGGACACCAGGTTTTAGGCGTCTGACTTAGTGTCGAGCAGGCCTCTGAATATCTAGGGAGCTCGGGTTGGGTATCCATAAGTTTAGTCTGATACAAGTTTCATGGCCAGTATCGAGTTAAGGTAAACGATTACCTTGGGAGCTCGGTGGGTGTAGAGCTTAGGTAAATGAAAACCTAGGGATTGAGGGACTTAGGCTTAGGCTATGGTCATAAGGTGTAAGAACATCACAGCTTAGTATAGCTCAATGTTGGGTACTAGAGTTATAGCTTAGTATCGGTAAGTTAGGTATGCGATATACCTAGGACTTGATGGGCACGGGTTAGAACACTATAGGCATGGTGTTTTATGTGTGAATGGGTGTATGCGCCAACATGAGTTGTTGTGTGTATGAATTGTGATTGAAATTGTGCTTGGTGAATAGCACATGGAAAAAATAAAATGTTGAGCAATTAGGGTTCGTGTGAGAACAAGTGTTTGAGAAATTTTAAGCGAAATAGTCAAAAAAAAAAAAAAGATGATGTGAAGAAAAAAAAAATTCTAAGGTTTTACAGTGTGTAAATGGAAAAAAAATGGATAAAATAAATTTTAATAAATTTATTTGGTTTACTGAAAAATTGAAAAAAAAAAAAAAAAAAAAAAGAGAAATTTTTTTTTTGGGTGATTTTCGATGGCTGAATGAAAAAAAAAATGATGAGGAAGAAAAAAAAAAAAAACGAGGGTTCTGGTGCGAGAATGGGCTCTTGCCCATTTTCTTTTAAGTGTGAGTCCTGTCTGGTGTGACCACACGGGGCTTGACGACGGGCTGGGGAGACAAGCACAGGCGCGCGTGAGGCGCCTGAGCGCCTTGACGAGGCGCCTGGCGCGCATGGTTGGCCACATCTGACCGGTTGGACCCACGATACATGCCGGCCACGGTTGGCCTTGCGCGCGGCGGGCCCCCAGCTGGTGGATTGTGTCGCGATATACAGTTTTGTATCGTGACAAAGGCGAGGGGCTAGCCACTGGGAGGCTGGTGTAATCTGAGTGTATCGTGTTGAAGGAGGTGACCGTTGTGTCGCGACCGGTCTGGCGAGGCTGCGTCGGCAGCGGCGCCTTGCGACCTGAGCGGTATTTCTGGCGAGCCGCAGCTATTGTACGACATAAGCGTAGCGCGCGCGCCAGCCTTGGTCGTTCCAGGTGTGTCGCGATATAAGGCGACCTATGCCGGCCCGAACTGCGACCTGGCGCTATACTGCGACGCATGGCGAGGGGGCCGCGACACGGCCGGGCTGGAGCTGCGACACGGCGGTGTGCGTATGGCTGGAGGCTAGGGTGTGCACCTGGTCGCTGACCCGATCTTGGACTGTCTTGTTTTGGAGTCATTGTTTGGTACACTGTTCACAAGATTTTTCAAATAATAATAATAATAATAAAATCAAATCAAATCAAATCAAATCAAATAAATTTTTTTTTTTAAAAATGAAATTTTCTAAAATAATATTTTTGTTGTTAAAAAATGATTTAATGTGGAATTATTGTCTTGCATTTCCTATGAATGCACACCACACCTTACACCTTTTGCACACCTTACCTTACTGCACAGGACGTCTGTATAGAAATATTTTACGTATATGAATAATTATTCTCGAATTGTGTTTTATGCACCTTGAGATCTTGCATTAGGTAACTTGTCATTTGACATGTGTAGATGGCTAGTCGAGGCAAGGACGTAGAGGGCGTCCACGAGGTGCTAATAAGCACCTGATGTTGACCGACGGGCCTTTGTTGAGGCATTTGTGGTATTCACAATTCTTGCTATTGCACAGGCTAGTACAACGGTGCGAGGAGGTCAGAGTAACCTCCCGGGGTTTAGAGGCACACATCATCCTCAGAGCATTCACAAGGGAGGGAGATCAGATGGAGTGGCGGACCATTGTTAGTTCATGCGGTCGAGAAGGTGTTAGAGGCTATGGAATTACCTCGAGCCGACCCGAGGATAGACTAGGTACGTTCCGGCTAGAGGGTGAGGCCCAGTATGGTGGGAGATTGGCAAAGACCTCTAGGACCTAGATCACGTGACGTAGGCGAGTTCCGGGAGCTATTCATGGGTAAAGTATTTTCCGGATCTTTGCGAGACATGTGAAGGCTGGGGGAACTCCTAGGAAGCTGACGGGGGCGATATTGTGATGGATTATGTGGCTAGATTCGGAGCTAGCCGTTTCTTGATGACTACGTGGACACGGACATAGCGAAGTCGGGAGATTCGAGAATCAATTTAAAAGTTTTAGCCATTCGTAGGCGAGGAATGTAAGGACCGCCTACAGGACATGGACTTCATGGTTGGGACACCATGACCATAGAGAGAGAGAGATCGAGGATGCTTGGAGCACTCGGGATGCGGGTGTTAGTAGCAAGAGGAAGGAGAGTCAATCTTCTTCTGGATTCGGAAAGCCCCGGAGGGCTTCTAGTTCCGCACACGGGGTTCTAGGCGCGGCCATCTAGGCCGAGGGACCAGTTAGGGTTGCCGGTCGGTGGGCGGATGGTGTGTTACCATTGCCGGCAGCCCGAACATGAGGAGGATTGCCCAGACGAGGATCCCGGAGTTTCGAGACCTTCCCGGTCCCGGTCGTGATGGGCAGGGAGAGGTCGATATATTCCTCCTGACCCGATGCGAGGCGGAGGAGCCGAGTTTCGATCTCGGTCTTTGCCACGAGCACCTCCGGGTTACAAAGCGAGGCCCGGAGAGGCTGGGTGGGCGGCGGAGGAGCGGGGCCTGGTGAAGGGCGTCGGGGTTCGGGCGTGTGCATGCCATAACACCACCGGTTGAGGTCGGCGGATCCAGCCTTCGGTCATACGGGGCACGTTTTGCTATCTTGCCTATGGGCAAAGTGTTATTGATTACGGTCGTCGTATTTATTTGCTCATTATCGGTTATGATAGAGTTGGGCTTAGAGGTTGAGGCCTTGGAGGAGCCCTTATATGTGAGTTCTCCCCTAGGGATTAGGGCGAGAATAGGGATGATATGTCGTGGTTGCGAGTTAGAGACCTCGGGGACTCTACTCACAATGGACTTGAGGATCATGGACATGTCAGAGTTCGACGTCATCTTGGGGATGGATTGGCTGACAGCTTACAGAGTCGTCATCGATTGTGAGCGTAGAGGGTTGCCTTTACATGCGGGACCCGTACTCGTGTTGTATTTTAGGGGAGACCGAAGCATGACTATTTTTCCCCAGACGGTTATGAGTCAGTGTCGGGGACCGGTTAGGCGGTTGGCTAGCAAGCCTTACCTTAGGAGCGAGGTGGCTTAGGACTTAGATCTACTTAGTGGTTACAGTATGAAGATGTTTTAGGATGAGCTCTTAGGAGGAGTTCATTAGGCCAGAAACGCCTTCACCATGGGGCGCTCCGGTTCTATTTGCGAAGGAGAAGGACAGGACCCTTCGACTATGCATTGACTACAAACAGTTGAACAGGGTTACGATCAAGAATCGGTACCCATTTCCGAGCATTGATGATTTGTTTGATCAGTTGAGAGGAGCACGAGTCTACTCCAAGATAGACCTTCGCACTAGTTACCATCAGCTGAGGGTTAAGGAGACAAATATCCCTAAGACAGCGTTTAAGACGCGTTATGGGCACTTTGAGTTCTGATGATGCCCTTTGGATTGTGAATTCGCCACTTGACATTCATGGACCTCATGCATAGGGTATTCAGGCCCTATCTAGGTCGATTTGTATTAGTCTTGTGGATGAGCGTTTAATTCTTTCGGTCAGTGGAGCATGAGTATCACTTGGTCGTTTTCACGATTGTTAGAGACCGCTCGGTTGTACACAAATTGAGTAAGTGCGAGTTTTGGCTTATTGAGGTGAGATTTCTGGGACACGTGGTGTCATCATCAGGCGTGTCGGTGGACTGGGAGGTGAGTAGTGATGAGTTAGGGAGAGGCCGAAGTCGGAGTCTTCAATATCGTAGTTTCTTGGGATTGGTTGGGCACTATAGGAGATTCGTGGGATTTCTCTGGAGTTAGCACACGGCACCTATGGCCAGTGACCGGAGGAGTCGAGTTTGATTAGGATGGCCGTGCGAGGAGGCATTCGAAGTTGAAGAACTACTTGACTCCTATCTTGATAATCGGATAGGGGACAAGATTTTCCACGGTGTATTGTGATGCCTCGAGGGCCGGACTGGGATGTGTTTTGATGCAATTCGGGAGGGTAGTTGCTTATGGTTCCCGTTAGTTGAAGAATCATGAGTAGAATTACCCCACACACGACATGGATTTGGCGGCCGTAGTCTTCGCCTTGAAGATTTGGCGCCACTACTTATATGGCGAAGAGTTCGAGGTGTACTCAAACCATAAAAGTCCCGAAGTATATTTTCACGCGGCGGGACCTCAGCCATGAGGCAGCGCGGATGGATGGGATTCCTAGAGAGGATTATGACTTCACTTTGCATTACCATCTGGTAAAATGAATGGTAATTAACTGATACGCACTCGGTCGGAAGTCACGAGGAGCGTTGGCTAGTATAGCTTCCCGGGAGTAGCGGATCTCGAGGCGTAGGACGGTTGGGCTGTTGCCGCCAAGCGGGCTCGAGTGCGTTAGGGTTTAGTAGCTGCACCATCTCTGTTGGCTTGAGTAATTGAGTCTTTAGGGGCGGGACGGGGATGTGTCCGTCGGGGCCAAGGTGATCGGGTACATGACGAGGTTGAAGCGTCACGCATATGGTAGTCTTCGGTATAGAGAGCGGTCGTGATTCCCCGGTTGATCGATTTGAGAGATTCTCAAGGAGTTTCCTTTGCTCTCGAGGAGATTTGTCGTCATCAGTGTACGAATGTACCAGAGGTGTCTTAAATCGCCGATCTTCTTGGAGCGAAATGAAGAGACACGTAAGGGTTGACGATGTCTCGTAATGTCGATAGGTTAAAGTGAGGACCCAAAAGCGGCGAGGGCTCGCCGGCCATTAGAGGTGGCTAAGTTGAAGTGGGAGCACGTCACGATGGATTTTGTGACCCACTTGCCACGGACGCTGCGGGGACATGATGCGGTGTGGGTGATAGTGGGCCAGCTCACGAAGTCGGCACATTTTCTAGCCATGCGAATGACCTTCACATTGGAGAGATTCTACCGATTGTACATTCGAGATATCATTCGCCTACATGAGTACCCCGGTATCCATGAGCGCTGGGATAGGGACCAGGGTTCTGGTACTTTTGGAAGAGTTTCAAAAGGCTATGGGCATATGGTGACCATGAGTCGACTTTCCACCGCGGACGGATGGGTCGGTCGAGGAGAGGACTATCTGGTGTTAGAGGACATGATGCGAGCATGCGTCTGGATCATAAGGGTGGGCGAGAAGAGCATTTGCCCAGCAATTGGAATTCGCCTACAATAATAGTTATCATGCAAGTATACAGATGGCACCATATGAGGCATTGTATGGGAGGCCATGCGGATCAGGTAAATGTTGGGCTAGGTGGGAGAGGCTCCGTCTTGGTCACGATCGATTAGAGACACCTCTCTGAGAAGGTGAGCTTGATCGACAGCGTCTTCTCACGGCTCAAAGCCGGCAGAAGAGCTATGTTGATGTATGACGTCGACCCTTAGAGTTCGAGGTTAGAGATCACGTCTTCTTGAAGGTGATGCCTAAGAGAGGAGTGGTCAGGTTTTGCAAGCGATGGAAGTTATCGCCGAGGTTTATTGGGCCCTTCGAGATACTCGAGAGGGTAGGCACTATAACATACCGGTTGGCTTTACCGCTTAGCATGTCAGGTGTCCACGAGGTATTTCACTTCTCCATGCTCGGGAGGTACACTCCAGATCCAGCTCATGTAGTGGATTGGGGAGAGATTGAGGTTAACACTGATGGGACCTTCGAGGAGGGACCAGTGTGCATTAATGGATAGCGAGGGTCGGGTTTTACGACCTTAAGGCCAGGTGAGGCTAGTGAGGGTGGCAGCACCGTGGAGTGGAGGAGTCAGCGTGGGCGTGAGGATACAATGCGGGCCACATCCTTCTTGTTTAGGGATGAAGGTCACGTGGTTTGACAGTTTGTGCTTAAGTGACTAGTTTACATGCATAGCATAGTGCGTTGCATATGCATGTGAGTTGTTATGAGTGACCTGAAATCGAGATTGCCTGTTTGGATGAGGGTGTTCTTAAGAGGAGAATGTAAGACCCGAGAAAATTCCAATTTTCTGAAAAATGGTAAAACGGTAATTTCGGTAAAAATCCAAAAAAATTTTAGATCTCGGATGACAAAACGGATTTCATCGTTGGAATTGTCTTACGAAATCTAGCTATCACGTCGAATTGCATTGGGAATTCCGAGGCGGTCAATTTCACGTTTTTCTGAACAGGGTGTTGGAGTGTAGTAAAACGGGTTTGAGAGACATGTGATGTGACAAAAGTCACCTATTACATGTACTCTTGCGACACATGTTGCAAGATTAGAGAGAAGATGGAAATGGACGGCTTAGATTGTGCCAAGTGTCAAAATCAAGAAAAATGGACATGATGGGAATTATTGGAATTGTTAATGATAATAAGACGAAAGATGAACAGTGTTCATCTCCTAACTTCATTTGAGCCTGAAATCGATGCGGTAGAGGTACGTAAGAATGCGATGAGCGTGAGATTTGATTTTAGAGAGAGAGTGCCTTCTCTCTAGATTCCGAAGCCGTCCGGACCGTCGGTTCGGCGAAGTAAACAAAGTTGCTCTGCAATGAGGGCTACGCATAGGCAGATTTGATGGAGTTCAACAACTCCAAGAGGTAGGGATCTTTTTCCTACTTGTGTTAATCTTTGGCTAAGAGCCATGTAAATGGTTAGGAATGTTGAGACTTGTTTTAGCGGTAATTAGTGCAAAAGCTTTGGTAGAGTGGAGAAAAATTCTATTTGTGGTGTGAATAGTAACTTGAGGTTTCAGCATTCACTGAATAGTGTTCTGAGAAATTTTGGTGTGAAAATGTGTTTTGTTAAGTGTTCAAAATGAATTGCTTGTGTTTGCCTAATTATGTGAGCTAATTTTTGTGTGATGATGGTGAAAATTTACATAACATGATTTATGTGATTTAATTATGTTAATAACCATATGCATGTGAATATATGAATGTTTTGGATGGCATCAGCATTACATGCCTGCAGGCTTCCCCAAGAATCATCAGTTGAACATGACATAAATGAAACAAAAATGTTTTGAATTTCGGAAAGGATTTTTTCGAAGAATTGCCTTGGAGAGTTGTCCAACAGTTCATCTCGGAGGCGGACCCATGACTGTTTCGGAGAAATATCCAACAATTCGCCTCGGAGGGTAAAGTCCATTATCATTTCATAGAAATTCGGTAGTGAGTTTTCGAGAACAAAAAGCATTTGTTTTTAAAACTGGATATTTTACTCGCATTCGGCTTAGGCATATGTGAGGATGTCGGTGAGGACTCGGGACATGGGATTGGTCATGTAGACATTTGAATAGGTTCATGAAATTGCTTGAATGTGATTGTTTGCCATGGCATGTGTGCCAGGTGGGAGTTGCCCAATGTAGGAAATTATCTCTTGGGCTTTGCTCGCACGTCAGAGGATCTGTTTAGATGCAGTGCACGAGGACGGCGCTCGCTAGAGGCTGCGTGTTAGAAGAAAGCCGACTTATGGCTTTGATATTGTTGTATAACATGTATTAGAACTCTATAATTTTAATATATGTTATATTAAGAGTAATGTGTTAACTTTTAAACCATGTAAGATAGTTGGTTGGATATTTTGTGGGTATTAATGCAGGGGCCCAAGTGGCCATTATTTTACTCACATGTAGACCCAGTGTGGTCATTGTGATTATTGGGACAGGTTGTATTTGGGTAGAGCTAGTCTGAAAGGGGGCTCTGCCCGATTACCGTGAATAGTGTCGGGTTACCCGACATCCGCAATCCATGAGTTGTGGTTGTCGGGCATACAGTTTTGAGGCGTCACATTATTAAAAATAATAATTTTATCAGAAAGTTGTCCGAAGAATTGTGTTGGAAAAATTGTCCAACAATGGGTCCATGAATTGTTTCGGAGAGTTACCCAACAAATTCACCTCGGAGGATTGTCCAACGTATTTATATCGGATGGTTGCCTACAATTAAAACAAATATTTTTGTTTGGAAACGATTTTCATACATGGCATAAGCATATGTGAGGGAGTCGGTGAGGACTCGAGACATGGGATTAGGCATGTAGATATTCAAGTGGATCATGCATTTGCTTGAATGTATTTGGTTGCCATTACATGTGCATTTAGGTGGGAGTAACCATGGGGAATTGACTCGCATGCATTGCTCACCTGTCGAGAAGAATTATTTCATGTACGGGGGAGTGTTCGGAGGCGGCGGCTCACTAGAGGCAGCTTTAGAAGAAAGCCGGATTATAGCTTTGATATGTATTTTGTAAAACATGTATTATAATTTTTAATTTTAATATATGTTCATATTAAAGTGATCTGATAACTCTTGAAACTATGGCCAATATAGTTTATTATATTTTGGTGAGTATGATGTGTAGGCGCCGTGTGGTCGTTTTCTTCGTAGATTACCGTATGAGACACCTGGGTTTCTCACTTGAGGTGTGATTGGTCAGGGACACAGAAATGGGGCGTCACATCTAAAAATAGCGACGGAATTAAATTATTTTTCTCTAAATAGAGACGAAATTGAATTTCATTGCTAAAAAATGCTTGACATTGAATTAAAGTTTCTATTTTTACACATAACAGAATTAATATTTATACTTTATAGCAAATATTCAAATAATTTTAATTTTTAATATCAAAAAAATATTAATATAATTCACTTAAATTGAACATATATATATATATATATGATGAAGGTTTAATATTTAAAATCCATTTTTTTAAATAATTCATTTTGTAATATTTAAATTAAACTTTAATAATTTTTAATAAATTCATTTTATTTATTTTACTGTTAAAATAATCAATGTTATCAAAATCAAAATTTCACTTATTTTTAATAATGAAAATTAATAAATAAAAAATTTATTGGTTAATTTCTACACAGTAACATTTAGAAACGGAAATTTCGTTTCTAAAAATAGCAAAATTTTGTTTCTGCAAATAGAAACAAAAATAGAAACGAATATATTCGTTCTAGCCTCTTTTATAATTTATCAATTTTATCAAAATTTAACTTATCTTTAACAATGAAATTAATAATTATAAAAAAGTCTTATGATTAATTTTTATATTAGCAATAAAATATTAGAAGCAAATTTTCCGTCACTAAAGACCACCTATTTTACACTTGATGTTCGGCGATAAAGTTCTGACGGAAAATTCTCTAGTTTGATTCAGTCTCTAATTCCGTTGCTAATTCGGGTTTCTATTCTCGGCCATTTACTCCTTGACAATTAGCGACGAGTTTTTCTTCGTTCAAAATTTTAATATTTGCTTTAGTTTCTAAAGTTAGAAACGGAAGTAGATCGTTCTATATCGTTATTTTTGTGGCATGATTCCGGGGTCCGTTGACCGCGTCGGCCTGCCAGACTATACACATTAATGCCATATCATGAGACTCATACGTGAAGTAAAATAGTGCATTGTATACATTGCGTGCTGCAATGTATATTTTATCTGAAAAAAATGAGTTAATTTACAATTTGTTTTAATTACAAATTATCAGCTGAGTCTTTACTGATTTTTATAAAATACATAACAAGGCCATATATGATATTTCTTCGTCTCTAAGACCTGAATGCGTCCCATTCCCGGGTGGTTATCGATTTTTGAAATAATTTTCCTTCGATAGGGTGAGCAATGCCCAATAGTGGGGTATCTCATGGAGTTACTCACGCTTTCAAGTGCGCGTGTGGCAACCAAGCTCATTGACAAATGCATGATCCTACTTAAATATCTGTGCCCGATCCTATGTCTCGAGTCCTCAGGCTCCTCACACGTAACTAAGCCATGTATGAAAATCATTTTCCAAACAAAAATATTTGTTTAATTGTGAAACTAATCTCCGTGTCAAACGCGTTGGACAATCCTCAGGGAGTGAATTTGTTGTTGGGCCAACTCTATGAAACAATTCATGGGCCCCTCAGACGTGAATGCGTTGGGCCAATTTTCCCAAACACAATTCACCGGACAACTTTTGATAAAATTATTATTTTTAATAATTTTACAAAAGAATTCATCGTTTGGACAACCCTTCGATTTATTTGTCATGCACTCACACCTACTATTCTAGGGTGCCCCGGTGCATATGAAATGCATTATGCCATTTCCATACAACATATGTTAATATATCAAACATGCATATATTAACAAAAATTTACACACAACACCATGTTATTCCAATTCATATATCGCATAAAATTAGCTCACATGAGCTAATAAAGCAATTAAGCAATTCATTTTGAGCAGCGAGCAACATAAACCACACCTGAGATCACGTGAATAGTGAAACCACAGGTCTGGCGTTCCACGCGACCACGCAGGGATTTTCTCCTCGGTCCAAATCGGATGGAACCAAAAACTGGCCATCCCGGGCCTTAATAAATCCCATGGTAAAATGTTTCTTGGCGAAAGAATAAATCAAGTAGGAGAAGACCCTTACCTCAGGAGTTGTGAAACTCCATAAAATCGGTGTCCGCGATTGGCTAAGCTTTGCGGCGTAAGATCGACCTGCTCTTTACTCAGACGAAAACCGACCAGTTTTGAGCGTGAAATCTAGAGAGAATTTGAGGCTACTCTCTCTGCAAAGCTACATTTTCTCCCCCTCCTTTAGCCGGAGACCAGGCCAAAATGGAGAAGATGTCTTTTCTTTCTTTTCAATTAATTCACTTTTGTCCGCTAGTTTGACTTTTAAAATTTCTTTTGACATGTGTGGCTTAATATAAGTCATTTAATCACCACATCCTCCTTATTCGTATGACGTAATCGCGTGGATACGTCTGATAAATTAATGCTTGTCGCATCCGTCTCCATATTTATCATCTGTACTTTCAGCCCTTTAGGTGCCTCGAAAGATGTGAAATTCAGGCTATCTCAGTTTAAGCCAAATTAAACGTGGTAGCTAGATTTACGTGTAAGACAATTCCAACGGTGAAGTCCGTTTCGTCATCTGAGATCTAGAAAAATTCCGGATTTTGATCGAAATTACCATTTTACCCTTTTTCATAAAAATTATAATTTTCTCGGGTTTTACAATTTTCTTGTAGTGTTTCTTATGAATCCTACAACTTGAGTGTTATCAATTTCTATTATAAAAGGTTTAGGTAACAAGAATATCTCAAATTTATTAATTCCTTTTATTATTGCAAGTAATTCATTTTCATTAATATCATAATTAATTTGATTATTATTAAAAGTTCCACTTGCATATCTACATATTTTCCCTAGATTTGTTTTTAAAATAGTTGCCCAATGCCTATCTGAAGCACCTATTTGTAGTATTAAATTATCATTTTCATTGGGTAATCTAAGTTTTGGTAATTTGGAACAAATATCCTTCAGTTTTTTAACTTTTTTTGTATGTATTTCACTCAATCCTATTTGGTTTTTCTTTGTTAATAATTTATGTAATTCATGTCTTTTCTTAACTAAATCTTCAATAAAATCAGAGGAATAATTTAAGCATCCTAAATTTTTTTGTATCGCTTTTGTAGTTCTTAATTAGTCAAGGAAACCTTTTATTTTTTTGGCTATGTGAGGTTGTAATTTTATTCCTTTAGTATCTATGATCATTCATAAAAATTATATTTTTTCTTCGTTATCTACCTTCTTATCTGATAATATAATACCATTGGCTTATAGTGTTGTTATAAAGATATCTAATTTTTTTTCATGATTATCTTCGTTTTCAAAACATATCAAAATATCATCACTATATACTATTATAAAATTTGAATATTAAGAGAATATTTTATCCATTTTTCTTTGGAAAATTTGAGGAGCGTTTTTTAATCCAAAAGGCATTACCATTCATTCATATTGGCCTCTGGGTGTGCTAAAAGCTGTAATAGGTATATAGTCATTATCCAATTTTATTTGCCCTAATCCTGATTTACAGTAATAGTTTTTCCCTTTTGCTAAATTTATTAAAATTTCTTTATCTGTGATATAATATTTATCAAATTTAGTATTCTTATTAACCTCCTTATAATTTATCACCATCCTTGCTTTTCCTCTTTTTATTTCACTATGTTTTCTTACCATAAAAGCAAGGCTACTATGTAGGTTTTTACTTTCTCTTATTAGATTCATTTCTATTAATTCATTAATTTGAATTTTAAAATCTTTTATATCTTCTTGTGAGTATATCATTGGTCTTATTCTAATAACTTTATCAGGATCTCTCATTTCTAATTTACAGTAGATTTTTGTCTTTTCCCAATATTTTAATGGGTTATCATTAAAATTTTCTTTCAATTTTTTACATGCGTCATGAACTGTTACTTTATAAGTAATAAATGTATTTATTTTTTATGTTCTCTATTTTCTAGCATTTTGGTCATAATTTATTCTAAAGGGTTTTAATATTCTAGGTAATCTTATCCAATGGTTATAAGGTGTTTTAAACATTATAGTATATATGGTTTGTTGATATATTGAGAATTGTTGTAAAAAGTCATTTCCTAATATAATATCGCATTCTATATTATCATATTGATAAACTTTTCCTATTTTTCCCATTTTATTCTAAATCATTATTTACACATTTTCTTTTTGTTGTGTAATTTTTTCTTTATTTCCAGTTATACATTTTATAGAGATTTTAGTATCTTTCCATTCTTTTAATAAAAAATTTTTAAATATTATTATTTCTTAACTTGTATCTATCAATCCACATGTGTATAACTTAGTCTGAGATATTTACGATTATAAAAACCATAGTGGAGAATGTGATTTCTTTCATTATTGTCTTTCCAAGAAAATACATATGTTTTCACTATCTATTTCTATTCTTTCTTTAGTAATCTTATATTTATCTAATTTATTTAGGAAACTATTTCCTAATAGAATATCATAATGTCAATTTCCTTGCATTCTATCATCTTTGTAGCAATCTATCAAAAAGGTTATTCCTTGTAATCTTATGGGTATTTCTACCTTTAAATTACATTCTAATGTTTGGTCATCATAATTCTCAAAACTATGTGAGCTTGTCATATTTCATGTCATTTCACATTTATCAGCTTGGATATGGTTGTAACTAGCACCAATATCTATTAATATTTTTGTTTCTTCAACCTCTCTCAACCCATTATAGTAATTTCCTAATATTAGGAAAGGTGAATGTACTTCTTCTCTTATGATTTTTTGGAAACTTCTTTTCTTATATCATTTTGGCTATTACTGCCTATTAAGGAGTTTCTCCTAAATATGGGTAGATCAGTTCTTTGTATATGATTTTCATCAAGAATATTGTCTTCAAGACTTAAAATATAATTTGTTAGTATTTCTATCCTATCCAACTTTTAAGGTTTTATTATTTCAGCAATTTCTCTACATTCATCACTAATTTCTATAAATGACTTATCTTGGTAAATCATACCATAGTTTGAGTTAGTGTATATAAGGCACTACTATAATACATTGTTATGACAATATTTCCTTCTTTCATACAATTATTTCTTAAAAACTTAAAATATAAGCTTAAACTATTATCAAAAATTTTATCTCCTAGATTAATACTATCTTTTGGGTAACATATAAACATCAGTTTTGTATATGTTAAATTTCTTTGGATACTTCCTAGGTGACTTTCATGTGTTTGTATTAGTCTTTTATCATGTAAACTTAAAACTATTGGTGTATTTAGATTTTTAGGGAATAATGTTTTTATTATTATTTGTACTCATGCTAAATATACATATTTTAATTTTTTTTTCCCTTACTTTTTCATTTTTTATCTTACTTAATGTCTCATTTATAGTTTCCTTTGTTAGTAGATTGAGTTTTAAGTTTCCTGGAGCTTTGTTAATTGTTATATTTCTTTCTATCTTTTGGTATTCTTGGATTGTATATTTTTTATTTAGGTATCTTAGTAATCCTTCTCTTGGGGCTTTCTGGTCAAAATTTAGACTTTGGATTTTCTGTAATTTTCTATTATCAAAAGTGTTTTTTAATCTATATCCTTCATGATCTTCTTTTGAACTAACAGCTTCAAATTCATAAATATCATCCTCTTCAATTATTTCCTTACTCATTCTGTATCGCTCTCTGAAGAACTATTATCATTCTCACTATAAATATTACTCATTTCACTGTCAAAAACTTAATATACTTTCTAAATCATCTACCTTATTTTTTTTCCCCTTATGATATATGTCTTTTTCTTTTTTTGACATTCATTATTGTAATGTCCTAATTCTCCACATTTCCAACGTTTGTATTTGCTTTTATCTCTTGGTGTATTCTGTGTAATATTCCTCCTTTTATAATTAAATATTTTCTTGTAATATTTTTAAATGGCTTTTTCCATTCTTTTCTAAATCTTTTATATTTTATAAATTTTCTTCTTGGCTTTCCTATTTGTTTTCTAAATTCTCTTTTCTTATAATCCTTACACCCCCATTTTCCTGGGATGTTTTCTATTTTATCACAAAATATTTTTTCTCCATTTCTTGCACCTTTTATAATATTCCTCTGAGTGCATAATTATGCTAATCTTTTCTTTAAAAATTCTATTATGACTCTTAGAGTATCAACATCTTCTTTTCTTATTTTTTTCATATTCTTCTTGGTAGTATGTATTTGCTAAGATTGTCATATTAATATTGCTATCAAAGGCATCATAATACCATTTACTAAATTCACATGTATATTCATATATATCTTTCAACCTACAAATTTGTAATTGTGCTAATTTATTTCCTAATTCTCTTATATCCTTCCTTCTTTTGCTCTATCTTTATTTGTCATTTAATTTGTTCTACCTAGAAATTCATTTACTATATATATAATAAAAGTATCTACTCCTTGAATCTGTTACTTTCGAAAATTTCTGATGAATGTTATCGTAATTACATTAGATTAGGGGTGATAATCCTTCCCACCATTTTCTTACATCTGTCAATGTTCCTATCATTATTTGGGTCTTAGTATTACTATCCCAATTTGTTCCTTATGTCATAAAGTATAATGTCATTGCCTGTGACCATTTATTTAACATTGTTTTTGTGACACCCTAAATCCGGGGGTCCCGTTGACAACCCCTCAACCTATGGAATTCATGTGGATACAATAGTCCAAAATAATTTAATTACAATTGTTTTTACATAAAATGCTTTTTATAAAAGTATTGTCAAGGCCACATGTCGGCCTTCTTCACAATCACAGCCTCGTCGGAGCGTCGTCTCCTATGCGCTATGCACGAAAAGGTTTACAATGAGGTGAAGCGTGCCGATGAAATTTCTCCTACAATGACTACTCCCCGCCTAATTGCACATAAAATGGCGTATATAAAACATCAAATCATATTCCATATAAATAATGCAATCCTATATGGAATGTTCCATGTCATGCATGAGATGAGACTTCTCATCACCAAACAAGCCAGAGTCAAGCCAGAGCTCCACTCACACACCAACGGCGCCCAGTGTAAAAAAACCGGTCATTGGTGTTTCACAATGACTAAACCATTGGACAACCCTCAATTTTAAATTTATCAAATCTCGTGTCTATTTGGGTTGTGAATTTCTGGGTGCTCACCCCGAGCCCCATGGCAGCAACCGAACACTTTCGCGAACTTTCATCGTTGGATCCATATGTCGAAGCGAAATTAAATTTGGGTCTTTACTTCTGGGGGGGGAATCTGCCACATCTTGCTTCAAACACACGTCAGTTTTTCTTATTATTATTTTATACAGCCCAGTGAGTCTCGATTTTGAACATCAGTTCAAACTCATGTTTCATTCGTGAGAATGGTGAATAACGATACCATGCACCCACACACCCGACTAAACGATGTGACCATGCATATGAAATGCATGATGCGATACACATTTTCACTTCATGTGCATGTATATATAGAATTGGTACATGAAACATTAATACACCATGGACAATTATAATTTTTTACATATAATTTACATCCATACAATCCACGTTAATACATCAAATAGCATCAAATAGCATATATTAATATGTTATTCTTCACACTGCATAATAATCTTTTCGTTAAAAATTCCATTATGGCTCATAGAGTATCAACATCTTCTTTTGTTATTTTTTCATATTCTTCTTGGTAGTATGTATTTTCTAAGATTGTCATGTTAATATTGCTATCAAAGGCATCATAATACCATTTACTAAATTCACATGTATATTCATATATATCTTTCAACTTACAAATTTGTAATCGTGCTAATTTATTTCTAACTTCTCTTATATCCTTCCTTCTTTGCTCTATACTATTTGTCATCCATTGTTCACCTAGAAATTCATTTACTATATATCTAATAAAAGTATCTACTCCTTCGAATACGCTACTTTCGAAGGCTACAATTGTGTTATTTGTAATTACATTAAGATTAGGGACTGATAATCCTTCCCACCATTTTCTAGCACATCCTGTTAATGTTCCTATCATTATTTGGGTCTTAGTATTATTATCTCAATTTGTTCCTTATGTCATAAAGTATAATGTCATTGCCTACGACCATTTATTTAACATTGTTTTTGTGACACCCAATCAGGGGTCAGATTGTGCCGTCTGACACAATGGAATTCATGTGGACCACAATAGTCCAGAATAATTTAATTACAATTGTTTTTACATAAAATGCTTTTTATAAAAGTATTGTCAAGGCCACATGTCGGCCTTCTTCACAATCACGGCCTCGTCGGAGCGTCGTCTCCCTGTACACCCCCTATACTTGAAAGGGGTTCTCACAACAGGGTGAGCAATGCTCGGTAGAAAAATTCTCCTACAATGACTACTCCCTGCCTAATTGTACATGAAATGGCGTACATAAAACATCAAATCATATTCCATATAAATAATGCAATCCTATATGGAATGTTCCGTGTCATGCATGAGATGAGACTCCTCATGCCGACAACCCGAGTCCCGACCGACTCCCTCACACCTGCAACGCCAAGTGTGAATGTGACGCCCCAAAACCCGGGGTGTCCCGTTGACAACCCGTCAACCCACGGAATACTCGTGGATGTCAGGTAACCCGACACCACTTCGGCGAAAATCGAAAGCGTAGTCTCCTTTGTACGAGCTCTACCCAAGGTACAAAACCCGTCCTAACACTAACAATGACCACACACATTCATGCGAAGAAATAATGGCCACTGGGCCCCCCGTGATCAATACTCACAAAATACATAAACTGGTATACAATAGTTCAAGAGTTAATAAATTACTTACTAAACATATATCAAAATTTACAATTTTAATGAGATGTTATACAAAAATGGGGAAATGTCAAAGCCATAATCCCATTTTCTTCTAAATGCGGCCCTTGTGCTTAGCGTTTGTCCCTCCGTACACTCCCGCACTGATATAAATGAGTCCGACAGGTGAGCACCCAAGAGTAATAATTTCCTACACGGCGACTTCCCTCACCCAAGGCAATACGCTACGACAAAACAATCACACTCAAGTAATTATACGAATCCCACTCAATGTCTACATGCCCAATCTCATGTCCCGAGTCCCCACCGACTTCACATGCATAAGCCAAATGAGAGAAAATTACGCTTTCAAACAAAAGCTTTTGTTCTCGAAAACTACACCGAGATTCTAGTGAAATATATCGGGATCACCGGGTCGAATTACCGGATAACGCCCGAAATGTCATGGTCCTCATCCGTCATCTATCGATCGACTCTCCAAGGCAATTCTTCGAAAAATCTTCCTTCAAAATTCCTTTCACAAACATTTTCATTTTCTTTCATTTTCATGTCATGCACTCACTCCTAATATTCTAGGGTGCCCCAGTGCATATGGAATGCATTATGTCAATCCCAACAACTCATGCTAATATATAAAACATGTATATACTAACATAATTAATCCATATAAATCATGTTATTCAAATTCACAATCAATAACACCAAAATTAGCTCACATGGGCTAATTAACAAACACAAGCAATTCATTTTGAATCACTCAACATCATAAAAATTCACACCAAAAATCATGTCACTATTCACATGAACAGCTGAAAACCCTGCCTCGCAATCGCTCACGACCTCACAACAACGGGATTTTTTTCCACTCTGGCCTCGTGCTTTTCTCGAGACCGAAACACCGCTTAATCCAAGCCTTTAACATCCCCAACCATTTACACTGGGCCTAAATTCCAAAAAGTTAACAACACAAGTAGGAAAAGATCCCTACCTCTTAGAGTTGCCTAACTCCACCAAATCTGTCCACGCATAGCTCCTCGCCACAGATCGACTTTGTTTCTGCTCCATCGAGAACCGACTCACGAATCCACAAAATCTAGAGAAAATGAGCTCTCTCTCTCTCTCTAAAACTTCAAAAACCCAACCTACTGCATCAATTCCAGCCACCGACGCTTTATGCGAATTGCAAGCATAACTATTTGCTATTTTGTCTTATCTACTTAACATTTTGTTTAACCCCAATGTGTCCTCGTCTTGATTTACACATGGCTTAATCTAAGCCATCCATCTCATCCTCTCTACTCATGCAACATGTGTCACATGGGTACATGTAGCAGGTGACTTTATCACATCACATATCTTCAAACCCGCTTTACTAAGACCGACACCTGCTTCTCAAAACGTGAAATCTAACTGCCTCGACCCGACGAAATTCAACGGGTAGCTGCATTTCCTCGTGAGACGATTCCACCCACGTTCGTTCTTCATCCAAGATCTAGAAAAATTTTGATTTCTACCGAAATGACCATTTTGGCTGCTTTTCGAAAAATTTGATTTTCTCGGTTTCACAAGAAACCGCCATTAGTGTTTCACACAATGATTTAAACCATCGGACAACCCTTCAATTTTAAATTTATCAACCCACGCTGCTTATTCGTCATGACTTCCTGTCTCACCCTAAGCTTTGGTAACGCTTCCGACACTTTCGTAACTTTCATCGCCGGATCCATATGTCTAACCAAAAAATAAAATTTGGGTCTTTCACCCTAAGGATCTCGCCCATCTTCGCTTTCACCCAAACACGTACGATTTTCTTATTATTATTTTATACAACCTTGAGTCTCGATTGACTTTGTCCCATTTCTCTGAGCTTCATTTCACTCATTCACCAAGAATGGTGAATAATGCATGCACTCCACACCCGACTGACGCGACGTATCTGTGGTATACAATACCACGCTAATGCATTTTCCCTTCATGTTACATGTATATAGGAGTGCTACATGAAACATTAATACACCATGGACAATTATAATTTTTTACATATAATTTACATCCTGCAATCCATGTTAATACATCAAATAGCTTCAAATAGCATATATTAACATGTTATTCTTCACACTGCATATTATTCGATCAAGAAATAACACACAAAATGGCCCAAATCTCGGACCCATATACAATGGTGGCACCTCTCTGGCCCCTTCACTGTCATTAATCGACCATCGCAGCATCAAAACACACCACAAACCCCGTAGACATCAGTCTTGGGATCAAAACCGAACCTCAACATAGTCCCGGACTGCCCGAAAATAGTTTCCAAAATCCTGTCCGGATTGTCTGAACAAATTCACCAAATTAACTATCCGAAACACTCCCAAAATCTTAAAATTCCTACACTCAGTCCAAAAAATTTTGATCAAAATTTAATTACTAATTCCTAAGCCAATCCTAAGCCATTAAATGGCCTTTGAGCTTTAAATAACACAAGTAGGAAAATTTTCATCTTTGTGGAGTTTGATCTTAAACCCAAGCATTTTGTGATTTCACGCAGTAGCCCTCAACATGGGTGGATTAACTTTTTGCCTCTTACCCACAAATCCTGTTGTTTACTTCCATAATCTCGAGAAAGAAGCTGGCAGAAGAAAAACGGGAAAAAAATTCTCCCCAAGACGCTCTTCTTTCCACTCCCACGCTCCCTTTCTTTTGTTTTTTTTCAAGCTATCCTTTTATTTTTATTTTTATTATTATTATTATTTTGGATACATAGTTCATATTGCTTCATTCGGGTCCGTTTCTATCATGAAACAATTTATTTCTTTTCAGTTCACTTTATTTTAAATGAACTTAAATTTCAAGCTATTTCTTTGATCAAAGATTTTCAAAATCTGCCCCCGAATCACCGGGTAACTTATCACCCGTAAAACTAAAAATTTCGACACTAGAATTTCACTAAATTTTTCTAGGTCACTAGATTCTCATGAGACAATTTGAACTTCACAGTCCATTTCACAATTCATGAGTCCTGTAGATAATTAAAGCTCCCAAACTACTTCCACTTCATTGTTATTATTTATCATTCTTCCATTTCAAAAACTCACTTTCCTGTTAATATCCTTCCCTCTTACCGGTCATTCTTCGCTCCTAAATTCACACATACTATACACAGTTCATACATGAATATTTAATGCCAAATATTAGACCACTGCACCTTCATCCTTAAATAGGAAAGTGATATGTGGCCCTTTTCAGATCTCTTGTCTTCGTTCCCACGCTGCTTCCTCCACTCCCTCGGTGTTACCAGCCAAGAATTTTTGTTGGTCCACTTGTCTTACGTCGCAAAAACCTTATCCCGCTGACCTAAGATACATCGGGTCCCTCGAAGGTCCCATATCAATGCGAATCTCTCCCAATCCAATACATGAACTAGATCCGGAGTATATTTGTAGAGGCTGAGACGCTTTAACACCTTACTGACACCTGATAAACTCGGTGGAAAAGGCCAACCGATATGCACTTTTTCTCCCACCCTAGAGTTCGAGCAGATCACGCCTTCACGTGGATGCCCAAGAGAGGAGGCATGATTCAAGTGTTAGGGCTTAGAGCATGTCAGGTTTATCAACACCCAGTCCCATGGCCTTTGAAACTCTTCCAAAGTGTGGTTGAATTTAGGATTTTGTCTCGATACGATAGAGATCGACACTGGGCGTAACCATAACTTCACAACATACAAATCACACTCCACTCAGTGTAAAGGTCATCCGCACCGCTGTAGTGCGTGCCGACTTAGTGAGCCAATCCAGCACGAGTGCACCCATACGGCATCACGCCCAACGGTTCACTGTGGCGGCGGGCCACAAAACCATCATGACATGCCCCACTTCACTACCTACCTAATGGTCGTAGAGTGTAATCGCTAGCTTCCATGTCACTTTACCGCTGATACGGAGAGACCAATGCCTAACAAAATTTCCAACATGTTGCTTGATCTCGCTTCCACACATCATACGACTTCGTATCTTCATGCCACCCGAATGCACAAAGAAATGAGAGCAATGAACTCCCGCGACTTCCTCTCAAATCGGGTCCACTGGGAACCAACCCATTCCTTATACCGGAAGACTACCATCTATGTGGATGGTCACTTTTGTCACCGTAGATTATAATACACTAATCATGGACGATATCTTCATAGCAGGTCTCGGACTTAATCACCTGCTTAGTAGGGATGACGAAATAAACTCCTGCAATATCTCGAAATGGACGCATCGACGACAACAACTCCGTCTACGCTTCGGCATCCGCCACTTTGTGAAGCTACACTAACGAGTCCCTGCGACTTCCGATCGAATATCAGCTATTACATTTGCTTCACAAGATGAAATGCAAAGGGTCATAATCCTCTGCGATCGTATCCATCTACGTTGCCTCAAAGAGGTCCCTTGTGAAAAGAGGCACTAGATTCATGTCTAAAATACCTAACCGTCAATTATACATAGTGGTGCCAAATCTTTAAGGCAAAGACTATGGCCACTCAACTCAATCATGTGGTAATTCGCTCATGATTCTTAGCCATATCTAGAACTATGTCACAACCTCCCAATCGCAGACAAGACGATCCATCCCTTGGGGCACTCATGCATAATCGCGGTAATCGTTCTTGTTCCGGATCATCGTAATAGAAATGAGGTGTTCTCATTTCAATTCCCCGAATGCCTTCACACAGGTCATTCCACTCGACTTACTTCTCTGCAAAACAAGCGTGAGGCTCAAGGTGAAGTGCCTGCCTTAATTAAACCCCGTCTGTCACCTGCATTGACTTCAGTTCCTACAACTCCACTAGTGCCATTCTATAAGGAGTCATAGAATCACACGCACGCAGTGTAACTCCACACAGTCCGCTTTGGGACATCCCCCGCATGCGTAACCGTAGCCTTATCAAGAAAACATCCTCATACTCGCAAACTACCCGAGTGTAACGAATTCCTGCCTCACCTCTTCCCAAGGTAAGGCCTCATAGGCCAACCTGATCAACCGCCCACTCATCCGGAGTCGCACGGCCCAGGGTAGCGATCATGCTTCTCCTCCGGTGCAACAATACAAGATCTCACGTGTGTAGAACCACCTACGATCACAATCAATGAGATTTAATGCATTGAGTCACAACTACCCATCCTAAGGATGACTCAAACTCCGATATGTCCATGATTCCTCAGTCCACAAAATGAGTAGAATCCATGATCTTTACCACAATCCTCACATATTTGACGACACTCACCCAGTTCCCTGGGAGAATTCATACAAATCTGCCTAAGGTTTCAACCTCTGGGTTTCAAACTCTTTTCTTACATTATGCAAAGACAATAAACATGAATATGATGGATCCAAATTTTAAATACACCTCTTGTGGAGCGAAACGCACTCATGATCGGGATCGATTCGCAAGCTCGCCTATGGTACCACAACGTAGAAATGCCCCCGTCCCCAAGTACTCACTGCCTCTACTAACTCAACTCCATACCCTAAATTTCTCTCCGCCTATCCGTAGCATAATTTGACAACACCCCAAGATCGATATCGTCCCTTCACCGCACTAGGTGAGAAGGAACAAATCAACAGGTCGCATCGCCCCATCATGACTGGATCGCGTTATTTCCAGGGACAATCCTCTCATGCGCCCTGCAAAGGTATGAAGTACACATCGGCCTCGCCGTCGCATTGAGCGCCGTGAGACATGTCTGGTTCTTTCCCCTGCAAACTCAAGAAGGCCGATCCTCCTTCCTTCCCACCGCACCGCATCCCGAATGCCCGCCCTCCATCTCTATGGCCAGAGTCGCCCGACTATAGTCCATTTCCATGGTAGCTTGCTGGCCCATTAATCTTGGGCCCGAATGGACAACTTCAATCCATTCTCAAATCTTCTGACCTTAGCCATGTCTGTGGCCACATAGTCATCACCAAAACGTGCCAACTCGATGAATCTGGCCACATACTCCATTATTGTCATTGTTCCCCGTCTAAATTAGGGAACTCTGCATCTGCATGTCTAGCAATGGCCGAATACTGTCATAAAGCATCTAATAACTCTACCTAAGTCATCATTTAAGTCGAGGTCTTTAACCCATCCCACCACACTCAGGACTCACCCCTCTCGCTGAAACGCAAATCTAACCCCGATTCGTCAAGATCGGAGGTAAATATCCATAGCCCAATACCTTCTCTCAATCATGTAACTACCACACCATCTGATCCCTCCCCCGTGAACGCCTGAGGATGATGACTTGAACCCTGTGAGGTTACTCTGATTCCTCCCTAACTACTAGCCGCACTAGCCTGCAATGACAAAGAATACAACCCCAACAAAATTTCAACAGTTTGGTCGGTCAAAACAGTGGTGTCCGGTCGCACCTCGTGGACGACCTCTACGTCCTCGGCCTCGACTTTCCATCTACACACGTCAAATGGCAATCTAACTAGTAATGCACATGCCAATTACTAATAGATTCTGATAATCGCGACCTGCCCGGTTCATCACCTAAGGGAAGCACTGCCAACTACCATTTTATTTGGTGTCAATACAATCTAAAACTTTCATGTTCATTTCCCCTTTTCCTCGAACTTCCTAAGGTTATAGTTCAACCTTAGCATTCCACTTTTTTTCCAATATACATATGCCATGTATATAATTTTGTGCACAAACTGACGTGAATCACATTTCCCAGCACATCATACTCTACAAGTTTTCCACGCACGTGTAACACAATAATCACTGCAATCACAAACATGGAACACATATCCGAACACAACATGAAACACACCCACAGAGGCGCAAAGGGTCTAAACCCGTCCCATGAACCCAGGCATTTGCAGGCCCAACCCGATACCGCTGCGTTGACGCTAGTATCAATTTCCACCGCAACAGCTATGGCTCAAGCCCATGTCCCTCAAGCCTCAGGTAGTCGACATACCCATGCTCAATATCATGTCGCGACAACTCCAACTGATCCTGCTGACAACCAAATAACTTATGGAATTCCCAGGATTTCGTTACACTTGCTATCATGCTTGCTGTGTCCCATTTATCGATCCATATATTTTCACGAAAAATCTAGCAGAAATCTCTTTCTTGTTCGAAGCTCACCCAAACATACAACCTATATAATAAAGAATCATAAGAGTTTATTTCAACACTTTATAAAAAACATATATTAAAAACTAGCTTCGTTCTAATATATTTTTACCTTAACACTACCTCAATATGTCCTTTTTATCGGACTCATTCATTCATATTTAAATCATCCTAAATGATATGAAATTTAACATTAATGACAGTTCATAAGAGTTCGATCACTTACCCTCTACTATAATTACATACCCTGACTATTTATACAATAGGTCCAAAACAATTTAATTCATGAATTCTTTAAATAAATGTTTTAAGAGTATTGTCAAGGCCACATAAGGTCGGCCTTCTCACAATCACGCCATCGAGCGCTGGCTCGTACACCCCCGTACTAAAAGAGGTCTCACAAAGGCGAGCAATGCCCGGGAGGAAAAATCATATGACCCTACTCCCGCCTAATTGCACATGAAATGGCGTACAAAACATTAAATCATATTCCATATAAATAATGCAATCCTATATGGAATGTTCCGTCATGCATGAGATGCAGAGACTCTCATGCCCACAACCCGAGTCCCGACTCACTCTTCACACTCACAACGCCAAGTGTGAAAACTAATTGTTGGTGTTTCACCCAATGATTTAAACCATCGGACAACCCTCCAATTCTTTAAATTATCAAATCCCATGTGTTTATTTGGGTTAGACTTCTCAGTTCTGCACCACCCAGTCAAGAACACCTTTCTCGATTAATTTCGCGAACTTTCATCGCCGATCCATATGTCTGACCAAAAATAAAATTTAGGTCTTTCACTCGAGGGGGGGGGGGGATTTGCCCCATCTTGCTTCACCCAAACACATGTGATTTTTTCTTATTATTATTTTATACAAATCAAGTCTCGATTTTGACGCTGTCCTATTTCCAGTTTCACCAATCATTCACTAAGATCATGAAGCACAAAGATTTATGCACCCCACACCCGACTCGGGACGCTGGATAATCACATATGAAATACATGATGATACCGCATTTTCCTTCATGTTACATGTATATAAGAGTGCTATGAAACATTAATACACAATGGACAATTATAATTTTTATGGTATAATCACATCCATGCAATCCACGTTAATACATCAAATAGAACAAATAACATATATTAACATGTTATCTTTCATACATATTATTCAATCACAATAACACACAAAATGGCCTGCAAATCCTGACCATATACAATGTACACCTCTTGGTCCCTTCACTGTCACACCGACCATCGTGATACCAAACACACCACAAACCCGTAGACATCATCCCAGATCAAACCGACCTCAAAGATACCCCGGGATCGCCCGAAATAGTTTCCAAAATTCTGTCTGCATTTATTCAAAACAAATTCCAAAATTTCAACTCGACCGTCCGAAAACAAATCTCCGAAATTCAAATTTAACTGCCCAAAACAACCTTAAAATTTTAAAATTCCTACGCTCTACCAAAAAAATTAGACTAAAATTTACGGCCTTTCACGGCCTTCTAAGCCAATCCCAAGCCATTAAATGGCCTTTAGGCTAGAAATAACACAAATAGAAAATTTCTACCGTGGGAGTTCGACTAAACTCCAAGATTTTCAGACCACGCTGCAAGCTCGCGTGATCAACTTCGCCCCTTTCTCCACAAAATCCATACCCCATTTCCATAAACTGAAAGAAGGAAGAGAAGAAAATTCTCCAATACGCTCTCTTTCTCCCACCCGACACTTCCTTTTCTTTTGTTTTTTGCTTTTATCTACTTTATTATTATTATTATTATTATTTTGGATATATGGTTCATATTGCTTCATTTAACCGCTTTTATCCCGAAATAATTTATTTTTTTTCAATTCACTTTATTTTAAATGAACTTAGCCCAAGCTATTTTCGACTTCCCGAGATTTTAAAATTCCTGTCTCCCTAGAGTCACCGTAACTTATCACTCATAATTTAACGGCGCACCAGTTGGCCATCCCGGAGATTCAGAGAATTTCTAGGCTTCCCTGGAACTATTCGCAATTTATTATTATTATTACTATTTTGCCATTTTGAAAATTTCTAATTTTCCCGTGTTTCATAAATTTTAAGCCAAGTTGATTTAGTTAAGTTTTCGATTTGTTTTTGCGGCATGTTTATACTAATTAGACTCACTGGCGTTTGTCGTTTCGGGTGAAAGTGGTTGTTTCCGGATGAGTCAGGTAGGAAAAATAGCATGTACGGAGCTAAAGGAGCCCCGTGATCGCAATTTCATGGGGTTTCACGCGAATCGCCCAGCTGCACTATTTCGCGGCAAGGTTCAACTCGGGACGCGCCATAACTTTCTCTTCTCGTCCGGTTCTTCTATGTTCTCGGACTCCATGAAACTCCTTCGAGTCTAGAATCCATCCATATAGTTTGACAAAATTTGGAACCCCATATTTGGTCCAAAATGATATAAGAAAACAAGAGAGTTCCTCACCGGTTCCATCCCGTCAACAATGCTCATATGAGGCCTCCAACTCAGACACATAACTTTCGTCCGAACTCCATTGGGGTGTTCGACTCTTATGGAAAGATCTCTCGAGTTCAAATATGACCATATTCTTTTCAATGGAAACTGTTACAATCCTTGCTGAAAAATTGATCGTTACAACAAGTGCAAGTAATTGTTGGTTTAAAGATGTGAGGAGTCAGGTATCTATGCCATTACATGGCAGGTCAGAGGGCTATCTTTAGTGTATGATATGCCACGACAAATTTAGAAATGAGGTAAAAGGCCATTACCGCTAGGTAAAGGACTTGATGAAATGTTACCATGTGTTTGTGACATTGAAATGGACATTTCCTTGGTTAAGAGGTAACATAGCTTGGATGTCAATATGTGTGTCAACATACGGCCTGGTGGATGTGTTTTCGTGTGATACTATTTACATGGCATGTCAGAGGCTAGTTTATTTGTGATAATCCCAAATCCCGAGGCTTTGTCACAACCCACAACTCACAGGGCCTTCAGATGTCGGGTAACCCCACACCACCCATTGAGTCCCTTTTCCCCAAGACCCAGATTTAACTAAATCGGGCATGAGTCTCCTTGTACAGAGCTCACCCAAAAAATACAACCCGCTATTTAATGGCAACCTATCCCAATATTATACAACGACCACACCGTGTCCATACAAGAAATGGCCAATGTAGTGGCCCATTTATCCATATAAATACAATCTATATCATCAAGCCACCAAGATTTATTACATCACTTGCATTTAAAACATTATATTAAACCAATATGTTCTAATATAATATACAAAACACGGATCACACAATCCAACTTCGCTTCATAATGTTGGCCTCTAAGGAACACCGTCCCACAGACATGTCCCGTACTAAAGGGGTCCCATAATGGGGTGAGCTAAATTTTCCAACAGAGATAAGTCCCACAAGGGTTATTCCCACCTAAATGCACAATAATGGTCAAAACAACCAAGCATTACACCAACTAGACATGCAATCCCTAAGACATCCTACTTTGTCATGAATGACGACCATCATGCCCCATGTAATGTTCCACCGACTTCAACACGGTACTTTTCCGAACGAAACCATTTTCAAACAGCGTATTTGTGTTTACCCGCGGACAACCCCTCCAACATAAATAAAGGACAACACTCCGATAATCTATTTCAGGACAACCCTCCAATGTATATCAATCGCATACCCGATCACGACACATTATATGGACAACCCTCCAACGATATCAATTGGGTATACTGATAAATAATATTGTTGGTCAACCTTCTAAAATAATTTCTAAGAAACCACCTCATGCACTCACTCTCTATCGTTTTTGGGTGTTTCAATGCATGTGAAATGCAACGAAAATACTTCCATTTCCTTAACCCGCAAAACAATGCAATGGATCTCCATTGACTTCAGCCCGGTAAAGTACGAAGTTCATAACCATTCACCTCAAGGATGGTGGAATGACAACGACTATGCACTCACACCCACATCCATACGATGTCCCTCGCACTCGCTGCAACGCACCGTGCTGCATTGCACTCTAAGTCATGCCCGATGTATAAAGACCCTACAATGGACACTCCTATACCGTACACTCCACCGTGTGCAGGTACCATGGACACTCATGTCTAATGCACACAAAGTTCATACATTCATTAAATCGCACATACATGCACCATATTTCAATATTTGCATCACCTGGTAAGCCAACACATCAAACAAGCATGCATCAACATCATTCCAACTACTACTGTATTAAGTAATGTCACATCAAATCCCTAGGCTACATCATGGCGCATAACGCCCAATAAAATACCTCACAACATGCCAAGGCGAGTCAGCCATGTTCACATCAAACACATCACAAACCCAATATCCGCAAAGACACATATTAACATCCAAGCATGACACCTCTTAACTCAAGAAATGTCATTTCAATCAATCACACAAACAGATGTTAACATTTCATCAAGTCAAATTACCTAAGTAATGACACACCTAATTTCCTAAGCTAATTCATGGCATATCATGCACCTAAGATAGTACTGCCATGTAATGGCCACTTCAGCACATAACTCCTCATATCCACACAACCAACAATTAGCACACTTGTTGTAACAATCAATTTTTCAACAAGGATGTGAGCATAAATTTCCATTGAAAAGAATATGGTCAGATTCTAAACTCCAATATCTTTCCATAGAGTCCAAGAACACCCCAAACGGAGCTCGAACGAGAAACTTATGGTCGTCCGAAGTTGGAGGTCTCAGATGAATGTTGGATCGACGACGGAAACTGTGCAAGGGCCCACTGTTTTTCATCATCATTTTTGGACCAAATATGAGCTCAAATTTTATCAACCATATATATGGATGGATTCTAGACTCAAAGGGTTTTCCAGAGTCCAAGAATGTCCAAAACAGCTCGACGAAAGTTGTTACTATCCGAAGTCGGCGCCAGACAACAAATACACAAGAGGCCTGAAACTCACGAAATTGGCGCTTCCTGGCTCCTTAAAGCTCTCGTACATGCTATTTTTCCTACCCAAACTCATCTCCGAAACAACCCTTTCACCCGACAACAAACCTGTCCTAATTGGGACCAAAAATCGGCCATAAACATGGCACAAAACTCATCCCGAACTTAGCCCATAATCAGCTTCAAAGCTACCCAAAAAAAACTTGACATCATACCAAACAAAAAAACAAAAATCAGCTTTGTGTCCACTGAACTAAACAGCCCCTAGGGCTCAACCAAGACCAAAACAAGATTTAGATTAAATATAAACCCGAGTAGAAGGTTCCTACCTCTGTGAGCGAAGACGAACTCGAGTCCCAAAGACCCGAGACCCACGGCCTAAAACTTCCACCGACCTTCGGGCGAAAATTCTTGATTTGTCCACGCCATGCCCTCGACGAGCATCTGACTTTAAGTATTGCCCGATTTAAAACCGAGAAGGCCGATCGCCAGAAATTTCCAGAGAGAAGGGCAGAGCTTCTTCCACTAGCTTCTTCTCCAAACCCGAAATTTTCTATGAAATCGCTGCTGGTTGTCGGTACCACGCCGTAGCTCCCCTGCCGAGTATGAACTTTAAATCTTGGCTCACTGATTTCTCGACCACCCGATCTCAGATCGTAGAGAGAAGGAAGAACTTTTCTTCCCTCTCACTCTTCACGCCCACTAACGTACCGTCTAAATGGGGAGAGAAAATATGATTTTCTTCTCTTTCCTTTTAAGTTTTTATCAACGTGGGGCCCACTTTACGCCACGCTCCACGACTCGTCCTGCTCTGCTTTCGTCTCCGAACAATTTATTGGCCTCAGCTTCAATTTATTTAAACGAACTTAACCTACCATTTCCTAACTCAAGATTTTTAAGAAATTCTCGCTTCGGGTTACTAGGATACCTAACTCGTGGTTCATAAAGAATTCCCACTACCTAGGAATTCAGCGAAACTTTTCTAAGTTATTCATTTTCGTGAGATAGACTCAAAGGCGCAGTCTGTTTCATCATCCGAGCTCTGGGGAATTTTCTAGGCTTCCTGTTTTATCATACTATTATTTAATTTTATACTTAGAAAATTTTAAATTTTTTCGGGTTTTACATTATCAAGTATTATGCGCCACATGCAGCCTAGGATTTGAGTATGACATTACTTCATTCAAGTAGTAGTCGGAATGATGTTGATGCATGCTGGTTTCGATGTAAGCTGACATAATGATAAATGTTAGTATAACTGCATGTATGATGAACGCTTAATGAATGTATGAACTTTTGTGCATTAGACATGAGTGTCCATGGTACAATGTGTAGTGTACTCACGAAGGGTGTCCATGTGTAGGTCTTTATACATCGGCATGACTGAATGCAATGGCACAATTGCATTACACTGGTGCACAGGGACATCCCATGGTATGGGTGTGAGTGCATAGTCATTGTCATTCACCATCCTTGGTGAATGAATTGTGGACTCGTACTTTGGACGAAGTCCAATGGAGATCCACGGTTTGCATGGTTGACAATCAACATTGTGTTTGATGTCGGCGGTGGAGACTCCAGAATTGTGACAAAGTCCATTTGAGTTCACTGGTCAGATAGCATGAAATTAATACCTGGCAGAAATTCTAAGCAGGATGCACACTCCCCTCAAGTGAAAACCCAGACCAAGTGTTAGACATGAATTCTGTTTGCAGCACTAAGAAATGTCATTTGGCTACATGTCTGCAGAGGTGAGACCCTAAATATCAGGGCTCACTAAAATGCATATACGCATCTATAATTAGATCATATCACGGCACTAGAGGATAAAACTGGGCAGAGTGGGTTTATAAACAAAAAGTTTTTGTTTTATGAAATAAATGATTTTATAAGGGATCATCCAAATAGCCTTTGGATTTGAAAAAGAAATGAAAATGACTTTATAAAATGATCATTGGATGTGATCCGGAAAAATAAAGGTTTTTATCACTCATGGTTCTATCATTGCAGAGAGGAGTCGGTGAGACTTTATTACATGCTGGGGCATGATGAGTCGGTATCTCATTCATGACAAGTAGGATTTTGTACAGGATCGTATGTCCTAGGGTTGGTGTGTGTGCTTATCGCTTAACCATTCATGTGCATTTAGCAACAACCTATAGACTTATCTCTACTAGCGTTAGCTCACTCCGTCAGGACCCTTCGTGCAAGGCCGTGACATGTGCGCATGTATGATGCTCCTTAGAGGCCATGATTATGAAGTACTTGACAGGCATTGATTCATGTTTTGTATATTATATTAGAACATGTTAGTTTTAATATGATCTTTTATATTAAAAGTGATGTAATAACTCTTGGTGGCTTGCATATAGATTTGTATTTATATGGATAAATGGGCCCTACGTGGCCATTTTTACTTATATGTGAACTGGTTTGTATAATATTGGGACAAGTTGCCATGAAATTGCACGTGTTGTAATTGGGTAGAGCTCCCGTACAGCAGACTTCACCCGATTGCTAAACTCGTCTCGGGGAAAAGGGGACCAATGTAGAGGCGCTGTGTTACCCGAAGATCCACAAATTCTCCCAGGTTGATCTAAGCTATCAAACTGATCTCGAGATTTAGGTGTCACAGCCTAGTATCGAGCCTAAGTATACGACTAGGCGGTGGGGCATAGGTCTAGGACATGCTGTTGTAGGAACATCACAACCTGGTATGTTTTAGGTGTTTGAGTTTGGTTATAGTTACTCTAAAGTGCTCCATTTGATGTCCGCATCATAATTTGGTATCAAGGTTCAGGTGGAGGTTACCTAAGTCCATCGGACCGATTAGATCACATCATGCATCACAGGCTTTCTTATGTATGATTTAATTGTATGTGCGTTGATTACGTGTTACAAATCGCATGAATTATATACGTGGTAGGATGTAATGTGGGAAAAACAAAGCAAATTACCAGGCCGAAAACATAACCTGTGGGTTCAAAAACATAATGAACATGGAAATTTAATAACTTTTATTGCCGACATGATCGGGCAAGTCAAGGCTCTGGGGCATGGGAAAGTCGCCCCACGGCGCGGCTGCGCGCAGCACCAATTGCTTTTATCAAGAGGCCTTCATAGCAGCAGGAGTGTCGCACACACTCATGCTGCATGCCAGAGGTCGTGGAAGTGCTAATAACCTCCAGAGGTTCAAGGCACATCATCCTCCAACATTCACCCGGGATAAGGACCCGATGTAGCTTAATTACTGTCCTTCCAAATCGAGAGGATTCTCCGTGCCATGGAGACTACCCTCCGATACTACTCGACATTACCGGGCCTTATTCTAGCTCGAGGGTGAGTCCCAGACTGTGGGAGGTCACTACTCAAGGACTGAGACTATGACATGGGATTATTTTCGCAGACTATTCATGGGGAAGTATTTTCCAACTTCTGCTAGACATGTGAAGGCCCAATTACACACAAGTCATAAGACCGACCACCAAAACAATTTCAAAATAAGCCATAACAACCCTAAATCTGACCACCAACCTAGCCATGGGACGATTTCAAATAAGTCCCGAAATAAGCACCGAAATTAGTCCTAAAATCTAGACACAAACACATAAACAACCTAAGTTGTGGCAGTCCCGAGAAATTGACTATAACTTGGGCTGTAGAGGTCCAAATTAGTTGATTCAAAAGCCTAACAGCAAGTTCACAAATGCAGCTACAACTTCTAATAAGCGATGTTCAAATTCTCTCTGCTTCCAACTCCGAAACCGGGTCCCAAAATCCGGGCACATGTAGGTCAAAACAAGGCGTACTTTATCACATGCCAAAATCCAAAATCTAAACGCCCATTGGGCAAAAACACAGCCCTTAGGGTGGAAATAACCAAAGGATGAAGAATCCCACTGAACAGATCCCCCATCGGGAAGAGGGGCTTTAACCTCGCCCAACAAACTCCGACCGTAGGAACACCCAGATCAAAATGGCCTAAGCCACGATCTCTCCTTCCTCCTTTCTCTCCCTTTCTTCTCCTTCTTCCTTTCTTTCTCTCCTTTCTCTCTTTGTTTCTTCTCTTTTATTGATTTCTCCACCAAATTCCTCCCCACTCACTTCCTCTCTTTTAGGCTTGACATGCACTATCATGCCTGCCACTCACATGACGTGTGTCCATGCCACGCTGGCCACCACCGCCACATTTAGCCACCACCTTATCCTCCTAACGCACAAAGCCTTCAACTGACGACACTCGACCCTTATTACGCCAAGTGTCACCACGTTACGCGTCACATGACATGCGCCACGCTGCCGACACCCGATCCTCGTTAATTCGAAAACACTTAAACTCCAATCATTCTCGAATTTAATGTAAATTCGCTTAGCAATCAAATTTCGCGGTATCAATCCAACGCGCTGCTCGCTTCATCATCCAATATCTGTAAAATTTTCGCGCTTTTTTAACTTATATCAGAAATATACTCATCGCTTGTGTCATTTTTTAGAAAAATTCGATTTTTCTCTTATTTTACATAATAAGTTAGAGATTCTATTATCACAATATCATTTGGATCATAATCATCATGTTCTTCTATTATTTTCATAATTTCAAAAGTTTTAACACAAATATTCATGTCATGAATTTATTATTATGAAATTAATATGGATTTGTGATTCCACATATATCCATCCGAATTTTCCTATCACTTATAGTTCTATAAATTTATTACTCTAACTACTTTCATTTATTGCAAACATCATGACTTTTGTATAATTTTTATTTATACGTTTTTGAAATGTGATACTATCTCTAATTTAATATGACTACTATTGCATTTAATTCACAAGGACTTTTTGCTTTCTATCATAAATTTTATTGTTAACTAGTTTTGATATAACTCTTCTTTTAATATTATCTCTTATTATCTTATCACCTATTATTAATCTATCTTTATTATAACCTTGGCTTCTTTTCTTTTATAATCCTATCTATCATAAAGATTCTAAATGTTCTTAGCATTATTTAATAAATTTATCATTATATGTTTTCAACTGTAATATCTAAATTCTTCTATATTATATTGATCATAATTTTCGTTTAGATTTATTATTGATTTTGAAATTTCAGTTTTAAATTCTTTTATCTTTTTTTTTTTCGTTTAAATATATCATACTTATATTATAGCAAATATTTTCTATATAATATTTTCAAAAATTTCATATTTATTATTTTATCATTTAACCAAAATTTTTATATATAATTGTTCTAAATCATAAACTTCAACATTATATTTTAAAATTATTTGCTAATTTATTTTTATATTATTTTTAAAATAAAATAATAGTAATTTTTTAATTTCTTTAAATTTTAATATCCCTGTTCCTCTAAAGATATTTTATCATTATTATTTTAATAAAGTAATAATGATAAAATAAGTGATGGCGAGAAGACGAAATCCAGCCCTCTATGCTGTATGCTCTCCTTCGACTTCGCCTACTTGGCTCCAGAAGGCTAACGTCTGCTCGGTTTCAGCATCGACATCATGGTACGATTTCCTCTTTATTTTAGGTTTTTCGATCAAAATCTCTAATTTCATGTTCCTCTGTTTTGAGAAGAATAAGTGAATGTTGCATCTTTTGATTATTCCTTTGCTAATTTTGTCGTGTTTCTGACCTATTTGGATGTTTTATTCGCCTATTTAGTTAGGAATTCTGACCATTTTTTCTCTCTTATGGATAGAAGTGTTAACTTTTTTGTTCCTTAGTACTCAGTTCTGCAAATTTCTATCTGTTCTTAATTTTGTGTGGAACATGGGTTTGAATCATGAACAAGGTCTAGGGCTTGATTTTGAATTTCTGTAGGTTGTTGAGTTCAAAGGTGGCTTGTGTTTTAGAATATGATGGGTGATGTAGACAAGAAAAATTTACAAAATGGAACCATGTAAGTTAGAATTGAAATGCATGTACATGATAAAATTGTATAAAGCAGGACAAAGAATAGGTTGTCACATTTAATTATGGGTCAAAAAATTTATGGAGAGTTTAATAATGCTGATTGAAGTTGAATACGTGATATGCCCTCTTGTACATGTCTATACAATGCAGTAAGTATCCAAATTAAGTTTCATTTTGCAAGTTGCAGTCATACTATTGGTTTTGTAACAAGCTCAATGTATGTTCCTCTTCTATCTCATTTGTCATGTGATGTTTTCAAAGAACTGTCTTTTTTATAGCATCAACAAAAGAGAATTTGGAGAAGTTGATATGTTTGGGTAGGATATGTCACATGTTACATGAATACAAAAGCAGTTTTTCTCTTCACCAAAAATTCTTTTTAGATGATATCTCTAAAGACAGGATGGTATGCATAAATATCATACTTGTTTATTCAAAAACATGTTTTTTGCCTCTATTTTCGTAATAAATTCAAGGTCTCAGAAAAGTATGGTAAGTTTTTTCTGAAATATTTATTTTCCTGGTTGTATGATACTACAATTTAACCCTTTTTCTATTTCATTCTTGATTCCTGGACAGCTTTTTTACCAACCTTAGAAAGGTACTGAAAGGGTATGAGTGAGAGTGATCCAAATACTTACTAAACATTACTTAATATCGAATGTACTTACTTTCACTTATAAATTCTCTGAAATTCTATGAGAATATTATATCACATTCAAACCTTTATGGTATTTTATTTTTAAGTTTCCTCTAATTTTATTTATGGCTTAGCCACCTTTATCATCTCACAGTGGCAGCTTCCATCAACCCTCATAACAACTATATTAATATTTAACTATAAAACAATCATAATGGCTATTTCTAGTGCAACATTCTCATTTTCATTTATTGAGTGATTCAATTTAGAGAGATTGGTTTTCAGCTGAGATTTTAATTTTATCATGTTCTTTAAGTCACCTCTATCATGTTGCCATGTTGCAGTTGCTTCTATCAACCATCCCAGAAGCTTGTGATCATTTGCCTGCAAATAAAATGAAATTTTATTGGTAAACCTCATTTTGGATGAGTGTCAACAATCTAAGTTCTAACGCATTTATGGAAAGCCATTTATAGGTTTTTGGACTAAGATATTAATTTTCTGTATCTCCTTTGTCTATACACAAGTCTTTTTAGGGCAATTTTTAAGGAACACACTCAAATTTCACTCTATACAATAAACTCTTGAAATTACAAAAACACTCACAATCTCTTGAAAGAGAAATAAGAAGAATATGAAGAACACAAGAAGGTTTAAACAAGTTCTTGGAACTTTGTCCAAAGACTCTATTTCCTCCATCTCTCAAGAAATCTTTAGGGAAGTAAGATAGAAATAGTCTTGGATCGAATGCTTTTCACTTTTTTGCATAAGATTGAAAAAGAAGAAAAGTCACTATAGAACACTTTTAGGGTTGGAAATGTGGATTACAAAGAGATAGAAGACTTCTTGCCCTTCTTAATCCTTGAGATTGTAACATCCTAAAACATAATATATGTTTAATTCACACATTAAACATATATTTAACTTCAAATGTTACAAACTTATGATATTCCTCAACCTCTTAAGTTTTGTGACGACCCAATACCTTATTCATATGTTTAATGCACACATTAAACATGATTTACTTATAAATGTTATAAACTTATCATCTTCATTAACCTAATAAGTTTTGTAGCATTTCAACTCATTATTCATATGTTTAATTCACTCATTAAACATGATTTATTCTTAAATGTTGCAATCTTAATTCACCATTGAATATGTAACTCCTTTTACATATTAGATGCTTGAAAGTGTAACTCTTTTTACATTTAATATATCATCACAAGTGTAACTCTTCTTACACTTGTAATATTATAAAAAGTATAACTCTTCTTATACTTATTTTTAACCAACAATATATAAAAATATATAACAGAAGGTATTGTTATTGGGAACAAATATAATGATGCAGTATATGAAGAACTTGGTGGCTCTCCAACTCAAGCTTCTTTACATGTAGAAACAAATGCTTTTCTTGGGTATGCTGAAGATATTTTAAATGAAGGATATACTGAAAAAGCTATTATAGATGAAGGGCATTTTGAAGAAGCTACAAAAAGTGATATGGCAACAATTAACACAAGCTAATGGAGTGAGCACGAAGACCATAATGCTACAAAAAGTGATGAGAATGAAGATTTTGTAGTTTTGAAAACAGTTTTTGTGATTGTTTATCACTGATTTTTGCAACCTAAAACAAGAATTGAAAGAGTGATAAGTCAAGGTGGCAAGCAAAGGTGTGGAAATGAGCCTGAACCAAGCTTTATGATACAGAAGAGACAATGATTCATGAAGGGTGGAAACAGATTTGTTACTTCATCCACACTTGAAGTTTACCGAATAAAGAAGCTTAATAAAATCTCAAAGACCTCAAAAAGGAAAAACAATGAAGATGATGATAGAAAAAAGGAAAGCAAGGGAGAAGAATGATTCATGTGTTTTTTGTTTGTAAATTTATTAACACAAGTTAACTTACTTTTTTGTCTTTTCAAATTACACAATTGTAAGTGCATTACTGTTAATTTTATATTATATGTAACTTTGTTCCTTCAGCATCATCTTTAGAACATCTTGCCATGTCAAAATTCCTAATCTTTGCTTCTAATTCTTCATCTAAGAAGATGTTTTGGTTTTTATGTTTCAATGAACATAGCAGTGCCCACTGCTTCCTTGGTTTCCCCACCAGCTTCTAGGATGCATTAACATGTTTCTAACTCATACTCATTTATGTCTTTACATCCACTTGCACAGATTTACCCAGCTTTGCTGTTGATGGAGTACTGATTTTCCTTTGCATAAATTATCATTTTGATGATTGAGCCCCCATTTGATTCAGATTATCATGATAAGCCATGTGATATTAGATAAAGATATAATTCAACTCTTTAATATTTGATAAATTTAGTACATATGTATAAGCATCAGAACCATTCATGAAGGCATGGAAACTGTTTGTCTTAAGATGACTTTAAAATACGTTTTAAAGACACGCATCAGTCTCGAGGTTTTCTCCTTGAGCTTGAGTTTTGGTGTTTATGTAGAATTGCTCTGTAGGATTAAATCAGTGATGAAGACACTTAAAAAACACGGGAAGAAAAATACTAATGATATAAAAGTAGGGTTGGCCAAAAAATCCTTTAATATAAAATCAAATATGAAAGCCTACGGAATGAGTGATCTTCTACTCTTGAATGGATGTTTATTGTGTACTAACCAAGGTCACCATATTCCAACCTTCCCACTAATTAATAAACTTGTGTAGGGAAGGACATGAATAATTTGCATCCCATTGTGGTTTTCTATATGCCCCACTGGTAGTAGTGTACAGAGGTGAGCAAAAAGGCCTGACTTTAGCCATGAAGAATCTTTTGGTACATACGTTGGATGAATTACCAGAAAAACTTTGTATAAAAAAACATATGGATTATTGCCTGATTCAACAGTGCAACAGATCTCTTCTAACTTGATATACAACAAAATGTTGCTGAACTTAGCATATACATTAAGCAAACAAATCCACTAACGTATTATCGAGAGGATCGCCATTCATCAGCAACTAAAACCCGTTTAGTCATTCCAGTCTAATCTTAACTCGAAAGAGTCCAAGATTACAAAGAACATTACATAAATTGAATTAAATAAATTTGCAAATCAAAATAGGAATATTATTTTTCGAAAAACAATTTATTCATTAAGTTTGTCTTTTATTTTGAAAAATTTTCAAACTCCCTTGTTATTTTTTGTAAAATTCTAAAAAACTAGTGTTAAAACAAAACATGGCCAAGCAACCCTTATGTTTCAAAAAATTAATTTCCAATTCTTGAAATCTGAGAAGTTTATTTAGAACTATTTGACAATACTATGTTATTGAAAATAGAAATTTGTTTAATATAATGATGAACTAGTTCTGCAAACAAGATGTTTTTCAAAACATATTCTAATTCTTTTTACTCATTTTTTAAAAATTATTTTGAAAGATCATTATGCAAATATAAAAATATTTGAAAATAACTACGTATAAATATTTTTAAAAATATTTGAAAGTACAACAAAAAGTATCAAATAAATAAAAGAAGTATAATTATTCAATACAAAAATAAAAAGGCCTATATTTGTTGGAGAGCATTTACAAACTATTCAACAATCATTGTCACGTGCCCCCGAAACCCGCCTTAGGAGCATGATTGTGAATCTCAACTAATCCCAAAAGACCTGAAGTTAATAATCCAACAAATCTTTTAAGGAGATTCAAACTGGTGATTAATGGAGAGCAAATCCAAGAACTGACCAAATGACCTATCCTTGTGGTTCTCGTGTAATTTTATTTTCTACAAGCAGTATAGGAGGGAAGAGAGAGGGGACCAGGAGAGAGATGGAGAGTGAGAGAGAGACCAAATATTGGCTTTTTCATTTCCCCGGAAAGACAAAAATCGAATCCTCATGTGAATAATCAATGTTTTAGTTTACATAGAAAGACAAAATTATTCCCATTAGAGAGCTAACACAAACAACACCACAAGATTTGAGCACGAAGCCTCTTTTTCTTTTTTTTCTTTTTTTGGTTGTCAACCCTAACTCTCTATTAATATGTTACTCTAAATAACTGGGGTAAAAACCAGGACCTGCCCGCGAAAGAAGTTCCTCACCAGCATCCTTTCCCATCTTAATCATATCTTCAAACGCATATGGGCCCTTCCTAGATGTTTCAAGTACTGAAATAAGGAGACACGGATAAAAGCATTGTTAAAGACATATTATTGTGATTATGGAATATAAGAGAGATAAACAAACATAATTATATATTTAAAATAAAAATAAAAAAGAGGATATTTTTTCACCTTTGGTTCCATCCAAAGCCACTAGCCCTTTGAAAATGCAATTCCCATCTCATGAGAAGCATATCCAGCAATAGAGTGGCAAATGAACCATCCAAAGCCAAAAGAAAGGACCTCTCACATGCAACAGCTAATCTGGTAACCTCGTGATTCAGTGATGCCAAATAATTAGCCTGTAAAGGAAAATCCACAAAAAATAACAATAACATAGGCTTTCAAAGTTCAGATGATCTTGCAGGAGCAACAGTAGTAGTATAGCATCATAAGCTTTAAGACTCCGTTAAGACCTTGGAAAGTACTAATGAAATAAAATACAGAGAAAAATCGGAAGGAAAGAAAATCTAAAGGAAAATAAAAAAATAAGTTTAAACTTAATCAATTAATTCTATATGTTTATTCAAACTCATTTTATTTGTTTATCGTTATTATATAAGAACTAAGAAATTTAAAAATATGTAAGATTTTGAGGAGTTTTAATTATATTTGATTTTTTTTTTTATATTTTCAACCTGTGGAAACTAAAATACGAGGAAATCCTTCTGATAGCAGATCCCTATCGCTGCAAGTTCCAAATGGAGCCTAAAAGTTCAGAAAGTCTAGCAGGAGCAGCAGAACAATTGCTGTCGGTAGTAGTAGTTGTAGTATAGTAAATGGACACCTAACAAAAAAGGGGTACAACTCAAGTGCAGAGGAAGTATGTAGAAAGCACAAAAGGAAGCAAGAAAAAATGAACATAAGTTCAATGGAATTTTTCAACAATAAACCCAATGGAGCCCAAACACGCATAATAAAATAGGTGGAGGACAAACTCCCCACCCACTGGTAAGAATTCAGCTGAAAAAGAACTACATCTATCACTACTCTATTGAAATGGAGTTCACTTTTTTCCAAATTAACTTTAAAGACCATACACCCAACTTTGGAGCTGAGTAAACCCGCACCAAGTACAAGAAGAAATCACAAACTATCTCATAAAATAGGAGGAGATCATTAGCAGAAAAACAAATGCAAGACCTCCATTCTCTTCCCCCACCTTCTCCCCTCTCTTACAACCACTGATAAACCATCTACAGTGTTAACAATGAAACTCCTTGAGCATCTATTACAAAAATAAAACAAGGGAGGAAGAGAGAGAGCACTCTCCTAGTCTCAAACCCATTGGCTCATCATAAATTAACGAGGGATCCTTTACAAATAAAGAAAACTTAATGTAGAAGACACAGTAATCTTAACCAATTAGTTTGGGATCAAAGTCAACATAATCTATAAGATAATGAACTTTGAAACATGTCATCTGTTCTTTCAAATTTTAATTATATTGTTTTTAAGGGAATTTAGTTTAAAAATGGAGAAGGAGAAGAATTGCCCATGCTGAAATTACAGAGGCGGTCTAGAAATAAGGGAATTCTATTTTGATATCATTATGTTGAACTATTTCTACAATTAGTACATCATATAGACTCTTAACAGCTATGCCGTTACAATAACAACCTCCCTACATTTCATTCTATAAAGATTAGCCAAAACCCCATATTTCTAACCATCCAAAAGCAACATACCTATAAATGAAAATTAACTTACTGTTTCTTTAACTAAGCTTTTAGTTTTTCCCCCTTAGTTTTTCTATCATGTATAAGTCAAGATCTTGACTTTTGCATTTCCATTTCATATAAATTTTTGTCCGTAGATATTTGAAGAAACCAGAGACAAATGTTTTACACATTTATGAAGGTAGTTTGATCAACTGAATCTTTAAGTAATCTGTCAAGTCTTCTAGTTATTCAGCGAACAGATGCAAGGAATGTACTATATACCAATATGTGTTCATATATGCAAACACACTGTAAATAAGCTTACCAGTGCAAAACCCTGTCAGTAATAATAAAGACAAACAAACTCTATATTGCAGCTGACAAGCAAACACGATGCATGGGATTCCAGCAACACATCATGACTGACCTTTGGATTAAGTCATAGGTTGTTGAATAACTAAGACATCTGGACAAAGTAAAACTACTCATCGATATCCATCATTGCTCCGGCAAGCAATTCCTATTGCCCCCTGAGCAACAGCTGGAAGCATCTCATCAATTGAAAGAATGGACGTCACATTTTCTGTCATATTTAGCCGCTTGAGGCCAGCCAATGCCAATAATGTTGCTTGGACCACTCCTTCATTGAGCTTCCTCAATCGTGTCTGAACATTGCCCCGGAAGTTTTCCAAGACCTGGAAAATGAAAAGCCCAAACAAAGAACAAAATGTAACAGAAACACGTCACTCCTCCCAACTTCAAGCCGCCCAAAGAATAAAACAAAGGAAATATAGCCCTACAATATAAACACAAATAACCAACAATCAGGACAGCAAACAAAAATCTAAATATAGCACTGAAAACTGCTTGAAGCTCATATCCCTGAATACAAGAACATCTTACAAATGCAACAGATCTTGCCATCACTTAGGCATCAAACAACAACAATCTCTAAACAAGTAGATAGGCATATGTACATATCAATTGCACAATTGCCAAATTACTAATTCATCAATTATGCACATTAGATATACATCAAAGTCTTGATGTTGTACAGTTTCTATTTAGAGGATTATTTTATTTTCTTCTGCAGAGCATACGTCACCAAATACAGTGCTCTGTTGGCAGTTGTGTCGACCAAAAATTTTTCAATTCCATGGGGTACCCATGCATAAAACAAAAGAATAAAATATTTTCTCTTAAATGTGTCCTTTATAGATAATCAGTTAAAGCCTCCCTTACACTGTATAGCATTACTAGCAGGAAAAACCAAGTTCCAGACAAACTAAACAAACAGCAATTATTAACAGCACATCTTTCTTACATTTTTCATTTTTGATTGAAGAAACATAGATATTGACAAAACACGTTTTTTCTTTGCTCAAGGGTACACAAAACAAATCAAAACAAGGCCAATAAAAATTTTCAAAAATATCATCTCATGCAAAGACTAAATTACAATAGGAGAAGCAAGAAAAGCAACACCAAAAAAAAGAAAAAAAAAGAAGAAGAAGAAGACAAAAATGTATGGGTCTTTAAGAGAAAATACATATGGCCTTGAAAGAATTAAAACAAAACAAATATTGCAACTTGACGAATAGAGAAACAGAAAAGAAGAAAATTCTCATTGAATCTGCTCTGGTTTTTTTTTTTGCCTTACAAAAATAGGTTGAATGTTATTATTCAAACATTTTACTGTTTCCGGAAAACTCCAGATCAGCTTCCTGTTTTAAAATCAAATAATTAATAATTGAAACAGCAAGCCCCAAACAGTAAATAAATAAAAACAAAAAAACAGAAGTACTTCCAGACAAGCCTCCACAGTAAAGCTGAGATTAGACGGAAGGAAAACTGGAGTTTTTCACCTCAAAAGAAATGAAAAGACCTATCAACTATCTTGTTACCAAATGAGTCAATGACTATATCGGCAAACACGTTGATAATTTCTCTCTCAATGCCCAATGAACTGTGTTAGGTAGAAATGATGCCTGGTAATAAAATTATATTTTATTTATCAGATTAAAGACCTTTATTTATGGGCAAGAAAACATATAGTTATCAAAAAGGCTCCAAACAAGGCACAAGGAATATACAAGGCATATCCCAGTCAAAGAAGAGCGAGGAAAGTGCCACTAATTTACCATAGACCACCCAATACTTAATTATCAACAAAATCTAACAACTAGAATCCAACAAGAGCAATTTGACCAAGTTAGCATGAACTTTAAGAAAAGATCATTCATGAGTGACAATGTCTGATCATTTTCTACCAAACATTCATCTTTTCTTCTCTGTCCAAATGGTCCAGAATAAATTGAGAGAATCATTTTCCAGACCACCTTTCAATTTTGAACCACAAAACTACAATGCCACCCAATTAGGCCATCCAAGGAAGAACCCCAATCAGTCCAAACAAGAAAAATACTAGACCATAAGGAACTTCTTGGACACAAAGACTTACAGTAGGATTAAGATGGCATTCTTGGATACCTTCTACACTAGCTTATATCCAAAATTAACACACTGGAACAACTTATTGAAGCAGCAACAACTCCACTCCTTCCATCTCCCAGTCAAAAGGCTTTCACCCAAATTCGGCGTTCCAAGAATTTGTCCCAATCTCTACATTCCAGTATTTGGCCACCATCCATCTTTTTGCACTGCTAAATTGAATGAGTCCAGAAAATCCTTTAAATACCTTACTCCACACCATCCATCAATCCGAAATCTTGGGCACAAATTCTTACCTCCAGAAAAGGCAGTTCTTGCATGGGAGTTGACCTACTTTCTAATCATGGCTTTGATGCAGTATAGTGTTGTCGGTAGTGATAGGGCTGAGAATCAGAGTAGTAAATGGTAGTGGGGATCGAGGCAACACTGCAAAAGTGGTAATGATGATATTAGTAGTTTGGTAATGGATAATGTATATTGGAAGTGGTAGGTTGTAAATAGTGGTACGATGACAGAAATGGAGGAGGAGAGGAAAGGTGTCAAGGCTGCAATTGCAACCACGATGCAGAGAAAAAGCAGCATGACAGGACGCGTAACATAGTGATGTACAACAACGATGATGGTGGCATTAGAGACTGTGGCACCGTGGAAACAGGGTGAAGGTATGGAAGGTAACCAGTTTATTTCAGTATCGCTGGTGCCAAATAGAAGAGGTCATGGAAATAACACAATAGGATGACTGTCATGCAATGGCGTATGGAGGAAGACCAGCATCTTGTTTACAGCAGAAGTGGTGCTTGGTATTGACAGCAGAGGCATAAACCAATATACATACAATTTTTGAGCAACCCACGATATAACTGACAGGAAAAAAGTATAGATGATGGTACCACATGTATAAGCCCATCCTGAACCCAAACAGAGAACTCAAGAAAATTTATGGAAAATAACCTACCCTGTAATTGAATAATTTCCATCCATGCTCTGGTTAAACATCTGTGCAAAGATATCTAAAGAAATTCTTTATCACAGTCTAAAAAAATGTGCCCAATGTGTCACACAAAATACTTACATTGGAGGATTTATATCTATGAAGTATCTGTGACTTTCCGAGGAAGCAGTGCCAACAGTACTTCCAGCTGGGAGCTCAGCAAGAAGAAGCTGCAGTTGTAGCTTAGTCAATGGTGATCCTTGACATCCTCCCGTGGAAGATTGCAAGGTAAAATTGTCTTATCTGGTAACAGGTAGGAACATCTTTCATTGAGTGGACAAGTGTTCTTAAATATCATATCTAGGAGTGCCTCATCGATTTCTTTTGTAAATAAGCCCTTCCTACCACTGTCCGTGCGGTTGAGTTAGTATTTTATCACCCGTTGTTTTATCACTATGATCTGAATGGCCCCTTTCAGCTGCCTCTGAATGTGCTGCTGAGTTTATCCTGAGTCTCATAAGCCTGAGTGAGTGCCAGTGGGCTGCGCCTGATGATAATAGAAGGAAACATAAATAACCAGAAGAAAGAAAAGGAACCCAAAATATCATGACACCTATGTATTAAAGTCTACACCAAATTGATAACAAGTATTAGAATACATTAAATCTTAAAGTTCAGGATCTAGTCAAATGTAGGAATTCCTCTATTAGGATGCTAAATTCCCATTCCTCTCACAGTCCTAGACAACTCTAAAAGTAAAAAGGAGAGACGAAACAACACTAGACATATTAATATGTGGTAACTAATGGACTCCATACTTGCTAAAATGTTAAGAAATTATAGTTGCATGCTAGAGGGGCTGAATATTTACAAAATCTGGCATCTAGCCTTTTACTTATTATCACAGTTCATATGAAAATCTAGCAAGAATAAGTTTCAAAGTTTTAATTCTATCATATAAGAATCATGAATTAAAAATAAGACTCTTGAATTTGCTTCTACAACTACATTATAGTTCTACCAAACCCCTAACATATTCTGCTATACATTTTTTTCATTATCACTTGTGCCATAAATTTATAAGACAAGGCAAGAGTGACTACATTTCCATTGCCATGCAGCAACATCTCACCTAAACTTTTCCTTGCCATATGAAGTTTACTAGATGTATTTTTCCTCAAATTAAACACATTGCTTGGTTCTAATCTTTCCATTTGCATTTCCTAAATTGCAGTCACTTGCCTACAAAAACCATGAGTCAAAGATAAGAACCAGATCATCTGGGACAATGATCCCTAAGCTCCTATATTTCATATTAAAAATTAAATAGTTTCCCTTTCAGCCACTAACTAGAATTGCAATAAAAATGAAAAAGATCTACAAGAAATTGTTCCAATCATGATTGGATATGGAAAATAAAGTCCAAATCACAGTAAATTGCAACAACCCAATTGGTTAATAACCTCAAAAAGAGAAACAACTTTTTCAGACAAAAATCATGAAAATTAAAATATAAATAACATGAATGATTTACAGTCAATTGAGCACCAAACCAAAAGGACTTTTGAGATGTAAAAGTAAACCAGAGAATGAGTGAACTGAGTAAAGTGAGAAAATAGAAAACAACAAAATTCACCTTCCTCTGCCTATCCGTACAAGAGCGACATTCGTTTTCTGGGTTTCTTGCTCAACTGCAATTGAGCTGCTCAGTGACCATCTTCTTCCTCAGTGAGGTGGGTTGTCTTGAAGGCGGCACAGAGAAACCCAGAGCAGACTGACCAATACAGAATTCACATAAGAAGAAGAAGATAGACATCATGAGAGGCAGGCTCCAGGTTGAAACGTGGAAGAAGGAAGGGTGTGAAGCAGAGCACAAGGGTTTTGGCTTGAAGCAAGAGAAACAGTATTATTATTCAGCTGTGGGGGTTGATGGATAACATTTTATATTTTTGACCAATCACAAAGCATCCAGGGGCGAACCCCCATTACCTTCTGTCATGTACGGATTAAAAATAAATAAATTAATAAATACTGAAATTTGTAATTTCAATCTTTCAGCTTAAGGCTTTAATGGTAATAATATCTGGTAAAATATATATATATATATATATATATATATATATATATAGATGGGACATTTATCCAAAAGTTCATACAAATACAAATTATGAATTGGAATCAATATTTTTCAGAATAGTAGGCATAATCTTTTTGTAACCCATTACAGATTTAAGAATGACTAATGTTATGACTAATTGAGGATAAATATGCATAACTCATAGTCCATATATATGATAAATGTTGATGAATGAAATGCATAACTGAATTGCACACCCCTTTATGGTTATATGGTAACTTTTTCTTATCATAGGGAATAAAACAGCTTTCCCTTCTGACTATTCTCAAATGCAAGCACTTTAGTTTTAGGTAGTGAATAGCTTGTTGGAAATTGGTCATCTGGCCCAGTTAGTAAATGGATCTGGTGTTGTCCTTCTAAAACGGCTTTAACAAGCCCTGTAGTCTAGTCTTATTAACACCCATGTTTTAGAGCTTTAATGATCCAGTTCTCCATCAAAATAAAAATCCAAGTTTCAACATCGAAGCTTTGAAAAATTTAACCAAAAGTAGTGCTTGTAAATATATAACAAAGCCTAAGATTCTAACGCCTAAGCTCGAAATTTACAGGTTTAGAAGCCTGCATTCCCAACGCCGGGTTTCACTTAATTTAAATTTGGAAGCCTAAGATTCCTAACGCCGGTTTCTTAATTTTAAAACCTGCAAGCCTGACCCACCAACGCCTGGCTTCTCGGGTTTAAACCTAAGATTCCCAACGCCATTCGACTCTTCTAAACCCGACGCCCTTCCCTTTCTCTTTCTCCTCCCCTTCCCGCATTTCTTTCTTTCCCTTTCCTCTATTTTCTCCTCCTGATTTTCTTCTCCCAAGCAGCCAGCTTCCATTCTCCACCACAGCCTCACCCTGGGCGACCAAGAAGGGTTGCTTCTAATAATAAATCCGTGAGCACCCATTCTTATTGACGAGGTTTGTACTCTGTGATTTCTCCACCACAAATTTTATTTCCTTATATCTGTTAATTTGTGCACCGCTTCCAAGCCGAGATTTCGAGCCAGAACGCCCGAGCTCATCTCAAGTAGCCTCAACAAATGTTCATCTCTTCACTACTGCCGTAGAGTGAATGAAATCCTCGTTTCAGATTGGCTGTGGATTCATTCATGTTGATTTGTATTTTTACAAAGATATGAACTTTTTGGCTGGGCATATGGATCTGTGGGGAGAAAGCTTTAACAAATCCTTAACACTAAACCTTAAGTGTTTACATAAGCCAGGATTGAGTTTGATGTCAAGCTAAATAAACTGCAACCAACACAGGATAGAACAGACTTTTTTTCCTATCTAAAAGCCCTAATCGTCCTTCCATTTGTTCTTTCTTTCAATACCACCTTCGTTAAACAATTCAACTGACAAATTCGATCCGATAAAATCATCATATCAAATCCTGAAATCCTATTCATCGATATGTTGTAAATCTAGAATTTTGGGTATTCAACGCATTTTTGGATTATCAATCACATAAGCCTTGAACCGATCATTTTTACAATTAACATATAATGAGTCATCCTTAATGTTTTTACCATTTTAAATGGAACCCTTCCGCATTTGGGGGATAGTACATTTACTAAATAATTATCTGGGGAAGAGAGCTTGGAAGTTAAAAAAAGGTCCTACAGGTCTATTTTTTTCACTCAAACTTAATCAATAGATAATCGTATGATATCGAGGTAAATGCCGTCAGGTTTTAGATAAATTGTATTTCGGATAGAGCTCCCCGTACAAAGGAGACTCTCCGATTTTTCATTAAATCATGAGTCCCGAATCTGGGCACGATCAGTTCTTTATTTTATAAACAAAGTATCCAGCGATAATGATATCTCTTATACTTCATTTCTAATCTGTTCCATTTATTTCAAATGAAGCCATTATGTCTGCTTCATTCCTGAATAATGTGTTACTACAATGGACATATGAAGTGGAGGACTGATACTTAGTGTGAAGTATGACAACAAAGCTTCCTAATAAGCCTTTGAAATAATTACTGACCGCACGTTGAACACCACATATCATTTGCAAGACACCTTATTGACAAACGGAAGCCTCAACTTTAGTCCCCTCAAGTGTAAGTATCCCCTAAAATGTGGAAATAGGTTCCAACCTTTATTATCATGGAATGACAGACTGCACCTAATGTCAACATATAACACAATCTATCCAGGAAATTGAATTGTTTGTTGAGGTCGTTAGAATACAATCGATACAAGAGGATCAGATCTATCAAGGCCAGTAAATCGGCATTCGCGTAAATCGACCATGGTCAGGCCTGTGAGCGGTCCAAGAGACTAGATACAACAAAGATATCGAGATGATGATGCCTGGCGCCAGAGAGTCAGCTGCAACGGATGAATCAAATGAAGATGATGATGAATATGAATGATTACTTACATGCTCAAGTCGATGGACATGTATCATCATTCCGCATTACAAATCAAGCTGAGAATGAGCGAGGGTTATTTAATCCGCGCATCATTACATCAGGATGTATCGAATATCGTAAATGATGATGAGGGACCAACAGCCACTCATTCAAGATCACCTACCACAACACCTTGTTTTGAACATGCTGAAAACATAGATATCACATTTCAAGTTGTTTGACTCATGGCAAGAGACAACCAGTTATGCGAGTGGTGAATTTATTAAAGGGCAAGTTTTTAATTCTAAATCCGAATTGCAAGAGGCTGCAAAGATTTACTCAATTAGAGCACACTAGGAGTTTGTTGTAGTTGCCTCTAAAAATCGTCGCCTTAAGATGGGCAGCGTCAAGAACAACACCAACAAGCTCATGCCGTTAGCCTATTGTCAAAGAAACTAAATTTATTTGCGATCAAATAAATATGAAGCGGCCGCATACTTGCGGGTAAATCCGTCTTAACCGAGACCATCGTATATCAACTGGACTCAAAGTTGGCTGCTACTACATACTGTGCAAGAATTATACAATGTTGTCTATCCCCGTCGCTATTCACAAGCGTTATGAAGAAATGGGGATATGAAATTTCATATAAAAAAGCCTGATGGGAAGCATAAGACATTTAGACACTTATTCGTGATTTTTCCTACCATATACAGATCTCCTAATGCTTGTTCTCGCCATTGAACAGCTCAATCCTCGATGTGTTGTCATTTGGAAACCACCTCTCATAGGTGCAAACAATGGTACATTCCAAATACAGGTTCGGGCGTTCAAGCCATCTATTGAAGGTTCAGAATTGTCGTCCCAAGACTTAATATCGATGGTACACATTTGTATGGGAAGTATAAAGGATAATCGTTGATTACATGGGATGTGACGGAAATAATCGCTTGTTCTACTGGGCATTTGCTATTACTTCAAGGCTTGCAGAATATCGATAGTCGGGATGGTTCTCAAAAGTATGTATCGTAAATGGTATAACACAAACGGACGGGAATATGTTAGTATCCGATAATATCCGTGCATTACGGCAAATATGAGCGATCCTCATCTTCGCCTGACGCACTATACGCCTATCCAGATCTACATGCGCCATCTCGCGCACTTTATGACCCGCTTCCAAAGATAAACTGAAGAATTTGGTATGCGTATGTACTGCAACAACACCAATTGGGGTACAGAAGGGAAGATGAATAGCATATTTATTACACTGGGAGAATTAACTCGAAGCACTACAATGGTTAGAGAGCATCCCTCTTCCATATGGGCACTTTCAAATGATGGAGGGCAAAGATAAGGGATAATGACAAATAATATGTTAGAGGTATTTAATGCGGCTCTTAAAGGCTCGCAAATTACCAATCACAGAGTCGTTGGGTCACTTTTGACATTTTCCGCCTAACAGCTACTTTGTTGCAAGAAGGGAACAAGGTGCTGCTAGATTGACATCTGATGAGCATTTCACTCCATATGTTGATGTTCAGATTCAGGGACGTGTGATTAAGGCTGGGTCAATGGAAATTGTTCTTTACGATCACTTACTGTATGCATTTCACGAAAGTCTAGAAGCGGACGATTCATCACTTGAACTTGCATGAGAAGAAATGCACATAGAGGTCCATACTACAAATTTAGTAATGGATCTTTGGTGTTACACTATGTGTTAAAATATTTTACCTAATTTAATTAATAGACATGAATTCTAATTCTTCTTCGTTCACCTAGATCGCCGCCACGACCGACATAGCCATTCGCTCCCGTCCACGCCTCCCTGTGCTTTATGCGATACATCTGAGGTCCCGATCGGTGTTACACCGTAGACGGTGAAGACCATCGAGATCGCCGGCACACCTCGTGGAGGCTTCGACGATCACATGAGCCCATTTATTAGGACCTCCCAAGTGTCGCCCAGCCACCATCACGTATGCAGCCCGCTCGGTAGAGGAGAGGAGAGGGGAGTTGATCGCCAAGGTCGCGGCTCGATGGTGGTACGTGTCATCGTCTCGTATTACAATGAGGAGTGGTCTAGCACCCGGTTTAATTATGCCTACTTCGATACCCTCCTATACTTACCACTCACCCGAGCCGTTTATACCCCCACACACCTACACATCACCTTCCATACCCACTCACATTGACGCATCACCTACCCTACCCGCACATTACACATCACCTTCCATACTCCCACAGACTTACATGTCTGTACCTTATCCGGTGTCGACAGAGCTAGCCTCCATAGCATTAGGACATCCCATCATTGGCCAAAGATTTACCATCTCATACATCAGATCCCACTGTGATGATACCTCATCGACTTGAATCTATTAACGAGCCGCATAGATCAGGTAGCACCCATCCACGGTACATCGACCACTCCATCCATCGCATACCCTACCCATCGCCCCTGGCCTCCATCGCCCATCACCCTCAAATTCCCACCCTTCCTCGTACCACAGATCCTATTGGTCGCAGTCGCTTATCTTAGCGCCGCCAAGAGAATGAGGTAAAAGATTCGTCTCGCGACACATTGAGCACATATTATTTTTTTATATATGATATTCTCGTATAAAATGTTTTAATATATTTACATGTTTCAAAGGTATGCATGATAACTTGGGTTAATTTTAGTTTAACTTGGGTTGATTATTTTAAATATAAATCAAAATTTGGCCCAGCATTTTCACGTTGTCTTCAATTACAATTTTATAGTTAAATCAAATTGGTCGAGTCAACCACACACCTACTTTAAAACATGAAGACTCGTGGTTTGGCTGGGTTGGGCAACAATGAATTTTCTTATTTTAGTGTGAAAAAATATAATAATCTAATAAAATATTCAGGTCAAAAATTTGAAAAAGGACAAGGTACAAAGAAAGAATGAAAACAAAAAAAAATATCCATTTCGAATGCCATTAAAATAGCTGGAACTGAGATTTAATTCTACATTTACTATAGAAATGCCCCATCTGAGAAAGGACAGTTAATAATAACAAAGATGTGTGTTTTTACCGTGCTTGAGCCTCCATCTCCAAAAATGTTTGACATGAAATTCCCAATGTACCACCACTCATTTAATCTCATTAATTTATCTTTTTCTATCTTTACCGTTGTTTAGTAAAAAAATTAGAAATAAAATCCAGAAGCCGGCGTTGGGAGTGCCGGTTATTGCCGGTTTAAGAAAAACCCAGAAACCGGCGTTGGTGGTGCCGCTGGAGTTTTTAAAATTAAAATAACGGCTGGTTTAATGCCGGCCTAAAAATTTTAAATTATGAAACCGGCGCTGGGAATGCCGGCTTAAAATTTCACCAGAAACCGGCGTTGGGGTGCCCGGGCTTTGCCACCACATCAAACGCACTACTGCTAAATTTTTCAAACTCACGCTGACTTTGATTTTTTTTTTATTTTCAAGACTGATCCGTTATTTGAAAACTCCGATAACCACGGGCAATTTGTTCAATAAAATCAGATAACGTGTTACTGTCAAAAACTTCTAAAACTAGCTTTACAATCAGTGAGTGCCTTGTAAATTTCTTGCTTCTCAAGGAATGAGGGAAATCTTGGAAAGTAGTAAAATAACTAAATCAGTTTGAATTTAATCATCTTGACCTACGGGACAAAATTAGGTAAAGATATAAAAATAATCAGATTCGAGTTTATACTTTTAATGTATCATTATAACATTGTAATTTAAAATGAATAAATATAAGAAATAATCACTACAATGTTTGACAATCAGAGTATTTTATAAGAATGAGCTGTGAAATAGACTCGTGTAAAAGGCAATTCTTGTCGTTGTTAGTCTAGAAGGTTATTACCTATTTGATCAAGCTCAAGACATGAGACCTTTGCTTGGACAATAGAAACTAAGCTTGGTTATATTCCAAAAAATAGTTTTATATAATATTTTTCAATTGGTTTTATAATATTTGCAAAACAAGCTTACAACGTTTTAAAATCTGGATCGACGATCAACCTAAAAGCTTATCTGCCTGCTCACTAAATGTGACCTACTTACGAACCGCCACACCTAAAGGATGAATCAATATATTATTTATATTTTATTTAAATTTTAAAATATATAATTAATAATATTTAAGATTTTATTTATTACTCTTTTATAAATAAAGTATTTTAAAATATGTATAATGTTTATATATGAAAACATATTAAAAATCTAAAGAAACTTATTTATATAAATATATACTTAATTAAGAAGACATATAGCTCTTGTTAATATCTCGAATAATCAATGGTTTATGCATGATAACCCAGCTTGCCTTTAATAACTTCCCATTCCTCATATTCAATCAACGATAATTTTATTATTTAATCGGGAATTCTTTTTTACTTACAAGTCTTTAACCTTATAAACTTAATACTAAGTTAGAAACGACAGTAGTCCAAGAAAGATCAAAACGAAGCTATTTATCTGAAAAACAAAAAAAAAAACACAGATGTGAAGTGAACTGATCTGGCTCATCTTGCCTCACTCTGGGTCCGATAAATGGCTCTAGCTTCAAGTTCTGCTCAGTCCGTAAAACTACAAAGGACCTGACCTGCCAGTTTTGAATGACTATCCGACTCGACCGACGGTTTGGTTTCTAAATCATGGCAAGTTTGTTTGGTATCTCATTTATTTGTTTTAATTATAAAATACTTTTTTATAAATAACCTTAAACAAAGTAAAACTTTAAAATTGTTTAAAATGTCTTTTTTCCTCTAATATAAGATGATCAAGCAATTAGAAAACACAAATTGTTTGATGTTTTTTAGTTTTAAAAATTAGATCCAACCAATTAATATAACCGGTTAGACTATTGATTGATGACCCTTCTTATCCAATTTAAATCCGATTTAATGACGATTCAATTCTTGAATCAGCAATATTTTCAATTCAAACACTCATCCGATTTTGAAAACATTTTAAATCCAATTATTATATTATGTATAATTTTATTTATTTATGATTTTGTAACTAAATATTTTAATTAACTATCATTTATTTTTACTATGAAAACAATGAAATATTCAGAAGTTAAAATACTTCAAATAACTCAAAATTTATAAGTTAAATCTCTTCATATTTTTTTTCTTATAGATAAAAATGCCTTTTGTAATTTCATAGGTTTTTTGAATAATGACTCATTGTGGACAAATATATATATATATATATATATATATATATATATATATATATATATATATATATAAATAATGAAGGTACTAAGTATCGAAAGAGATAAAACACAGAGTTAGATTTCCAAAAACGAGTTTTCAAAATATCTTATCCACAACTAAATGGAATCTGGTGCAGACTGGGAGTGATGCAGTCAACGTATGAAGAATCAAGTCTGTGTTTGGATAGGGAAGATACGGAGTTTTGTGTACGGAAACCAAATTAAAAAAACAAAACAAAATTACGTTGTCGCCTAAAATATTTCCTGGATTCTTAATGCCTAATGAGAACGGTGGGATTTGATAGTGCAGTCGGGCCGTTGCCCAACTACTATGATTTGGATTAATTTAATTGTCACGCCGAACCCACAAGATATGAATTAGCTTGAGTGCTCGCTGCTCACAACGATCGCGATCCGAACTCAATTCAACGCCGCTGCTCGAACTAGTCTTAGAATCTATCATTAAGTTTTCTGCCAGCTTTTTTTTCCCCTTATTCTTCTCCTTCGCTTCCCACTCTCGCCGTCCGCCATCTGGCCCCGCCCCGACAACCGCCTCCCGCTCCCGGTTGCCCGCTTCCTCCTCTCCGCCCCCCGACCACGTGTAAAGTGTCGCCGTTTGGACTGCTTGTTAAACACTTATCCCCAAATGCTTTATGCATCCATTTGATTTTCATACGATCAACAAAATGCATTTAACCCGGGATGACGACACACGTTATTACTTGTCCACTTGCTTCAATTGGACATGTTCTTCCTATTTTTAATTTGTAGCCGAATTGTCCACTTGATTAACCTGCTTCTGCTATTCACAGAAATGAGCGTTCACTGCTTCGCCTGTCATTTACAGCTTGGTAAGATAATGGTTGGCTATTTCGTACTCAGTACTATAATTTAATGAAATTATTTGTTTGGCTTGGTTAGATTTGGGCTCGATTATTTTGGGTTATTTTGTGTTGTTAGCTGGATGGTCTCAATTGACCCATCAAATTTCTTTAGTTCTTACTTCATTCACGACTGGTTGTTTTCTATATCTTAAAATTATGTTATAGTGATTTGAGCCAAATTTTTTTTTTTTTTTGTCATATTCAAGATTATTATAAATACCTTATTATGTAAGCTATTTGATTATAATGAAAGTTTGAACTATTCATTATGTGGATGTAGTAGGCATACTATCAAACCACATAAATTTGCTAGATGCTCTTAATGAGATTATCCGATTTACCACCATTTTAATCACACATAGCAGAAATATCACAACATAAAGTAAATTGAGTGAGATTACTTGAACAAGCATTTTGTTTGTGTTATGTGGCCTGGGTGTGGACATGGTTGAATTGGTGAAAAAAATCCATCTTAGTTACCAAGACTACCAAGTAAAGTTAACTATGTATGTAGTCGCTTCTTCTAAATTAATTTGATATCATGCCAACACCAGAGAGAAAATGTTTTGGGAACTTCGTGCAAACTTGGAAGCACATTTCTTCAATGGTTGAATAGGTCTAGCAGGTTGTTTAGGATCGTTAGGTCACTTCAAAGGCTCCATACCTTTCTCTTTTCTCTCTAGAGTTATATCTGTACATCTTAAAATTAATTTTCTAATAAACAGTATAGTTTAATTTGAGAAATGTTTGGCGAAAAATACTCAAAACTAGCTTTGAGAATGAATTTTGGAAACTGCTTTTATGTGATGTTTTGTGAAAACAAAACATTCGCCGAAATAAAATCTTTGAACCTATTTCTTAATGTTTCTAAATATGGTTTAATGAATTTCTTGATATAGTGCTTTATTATTAATCTTTATCCATATTTGTATAATTAATTTGTGAAATTGTTCTCATAAAATAAGTGAAAACAATTGTAATATGTCTTTTTCCCTCGTTCATTATAAACTTCAGATTTGTTTTTGGATGCGATGTGTTTGTTTGGTTTCTTTATGGAGATTCGTTAAGAGTGGCTCCCAAAAAATTTTAAATCTGTCTTTTATTGAACTCCGACAAAAATAGTATTTTCATATGTATTATTAAGTGAATTAGCAAAATGTTTTATTGTTAAGCTCCAAAAAGGAAAAATCATATTAGCTCTTATAACACCCCTGGAACATGGGAGAAAATATGTGGGGTTTTATGTCGTATGAATTATTGGAAGGTAGAAGGGTGGTAGAAAAATAAGAAATCTTTCGTGTTATTTTTTATATTTGTGTGGTGCTCTTGTTCGCATCCAAATTTGGTGTAGCGAAATTAATATTATTAATTTTTCAATCCTGGGTTTGATTCTATTTACACTGATGATTTTTCGTGCACTGAGGGGCTCATTCTTAAAAATGTCTTTGTTTTTTGTTAAATCTCTGGAGGTGTTGGTTCCCACTCCGTTGATAGTGCTTATAGATGCTTAAGTTGTTTAGTTGTTACTTTATCTCTGCTTGAGAATATATAAAGAAAAGGAGATCATAAAGTTAGAGAGAACTATATAGTTTGTAGCTCTCAACCTAAAATCTCTCCTCGCGATGTGGACAATACACACAAGACCGAACATTCGGGGCCCCTCCCACCACCGGCCCATCCGCATGTGAACATGACAGCTGATTCTCCTAACGTCCATCTCTCCATCATATCCAATTCCCTCCGCCTCATTTTTTTTCCTTTTCTTTTACCGGGAATGACCATGCTCTTACGATCATACTCTAAGGCATGTTTGATTCCAGCTTTTGAAACCAGCCCAAATATCGTTTTTAAAACACAAAACATTATTAAACCCATCATCCAAACTACTAGTGTACGCGAGTCAAAGGATACGGGTAAGGCTTTCGCCTACAAGGTATCGACTTTTGATACTCGGGCCGCATTGGACTCGATGTCGTGTATATTAGATATGTGTGTGTATTGTAAATCCTATAACAAGATGAGTGACATTATATATATGTTTTAAATAAAATTTTCTAACCTTAGTGTCTTTAATTATTGTGATACACTTTCTCCAATACTAATATGTATATTGTGTTTTTTAGACATCCAGGATATATATATGGTGTTCAGAGGGCTACATGACGCTGATCCATTGGATCCATCTGCCTTGCTATTGCAAGACAGACACAGGTCCCACTTTGTTGACACTGAGCAGATTTGTATTTTATTATTCATGAATTCACATTCCAATTTTCTCTCTAATCTATATATATATATATATATGTTATGTCCAACAGGAAACATGGTTATTTCGTTAATTACAAGCATGGTGAGTTCTCCGACTCCGCCGCCAGAATGAGGCCTCCTCCTACCAGAGATTGATCCACGTACATCCATACGTGATCCGCGATTCTACCAGATATACCGCTAGGGGCCACATCATCATAGACCGCCGCTTATTACTGGTCTCTGCCGAGAGATGGCGCCCCGAGACCCACACATTTCACCCGGCATTTCTGAGAGATGACGATCACGCTTACAGATGTTGCTATCATCCTCGCCTTCGTAACGACTTTCGACCCGCCGTCAGCTGTGGACATGCATGCCTGAATGAGCAGAAGGCGGCGCCTGAGTCACCTCACTCTACCGATGTCATGGTGATCGACTATCTCTATCCTGGTTATCCCGCCAGCTTATCGACCCCCAGACCTCGACATGCCGGAGGAGGTCGCTGGGAGCGAGTGCACGTGGGCTTCATTAGCGCTTTATGGGATCCTTCTTGTTCCGACAAGAAGGGGCCATCCATGTTCACCAGAAGCTTCCCACTACTCCGTGATTTGACACAAAGATATCCATCAGCCGGGTGGTGCGCACTTGCACACACATATCGAGAGTTATGCCGCTGCCTCGACCGTATGCGGTATTAGTGGTCAGATACACTCATACTACGGTGCATGTATATATATTTTTTTGAATTTCATAAATCCTTTCACTTATGAAATTAGATCGCTAATTTATGTTTATCAGATATTCGCCATGGTCTTCGGGAGAGGTTTCACGGGGCTAATTCGATGGGCGATTCGGCAGACCATTTGGAAGACTACCCATTAACGTGAGTGCCTTACATGATGAGGATGCTCGATGGCGCCAGAGTCATGTATGGACGATGGATTACCCGTTGAGTACGGCGTTCACTCGAGCCGAGCGCCGAGGGCAGCCTCGAGCCGCTTCTTCCGCTGCACAGAAATAGAGTACCTTTGACACGTGTTTAACCCATCCGGCGTCCACTCTATACCGGTAGATCGCTAGAAGCACATACTTACCGTACTATATGTTAACGTATAAGGTTGTAATTATGGTACACAAGCATATGGTTCATGGCAGTATTCAATCTTGTCGACATAAAAGTATTTGACGTCAATATGTGTAGGTCTTATGGCAGCCGTACGTCGGAGAGTTAGTTAACCAGGTACCTGATATATGCTTAGCTGATCAGGAGATCTGGCGCACGATGTCACCGCTTATATGTTTCGATAATCGCTCGAAGGCATCGTCCGAAAGCGCCCAGCCCGGCGTCATTGAGCCGCATCGATTCCGCTTGCTCTACGAGCATCGCCATATTGTAGTCGATGCACGCGGGCGACACCAAAGGAACTGGGGCGACATACATCAAGTGCCCGCACATAGCACCAGCGGGAGACACGATCACGTAGGGTCATTACTTCCACCCTTCGGGTGGGTATGATGGACTTCGTGAGCCATACACGCAAAGTGGTATCGTCGTATTACACTGGGCCGCTTTATGACACCACCTGGGCCGTGATAGATGATATGAGGTTTCATACTGCCACCCTAGAGTATTAGTCTGGTATGGTAAGCCTGGACTGACGTTTTATATAATATTTTACCTAATTTTAATCAATAGAGTATGTAATTATAATTATTTATTTGGTTCACGCTAGACGCCATGGTCATACATAAATGATAGTTCGTTTTGCTACCACGGAAAGTATAAAGATAGATATCTATATTGCCCGCTCTGCTATGTCGTATCCGAAGAACATCGCGGCCGCGGGTACGCCCAGAGGCATCCACATCACATGCACCATCGGAAAGTAGCCCATGTCATCGACTACCTGACACGTACTTCCATTGGGAGGCAAGAGGCGCAGGGAGAGGCAAATGGGGAGTCGAGCCGAGGTCATGCCAGATGGTGCGGCAGTCATGGTGTAGATGCGGGCGCAGACATGCAACACTGATGAGTTTAACTACTTTGTTGCCTCTCATACTTACCCTCACCATCCACACCACTGCACTTCATCGACGTCACCTTCCACACCACATTCAAGACTCCACATCACCCTTCACCTTCCATCATGACCCGTGATCCACACACATCGAATTCGCCACCTTCCATAATTTCACCATCGAAGACATCACCATCCATCCCCGCACACGATGACACCATACTATACCTTTAATTCGGGAGTTAGTAGATCTCGTGTGCAGGCTGCACTTTGACTGACGCGCATCGACCACTTCATCCCACTCGTCCTCGCCTCCATCAGCCCCTCTGTCTGACATCATTCTTCTACGCCGCCTCACACAAGACAAATGATCCCGCCATTTCCTACAACATACAGATGCGTAAAAAGTGGGTTAGATTCTAGGCGCCGTTCTGTTATCCGTTGTCGCTTCTAAGGAATCTATCGATAAAGATTTTATATTTATATATGATTTTTTTTATATTTATACTTGTGGGACTCATGAATCACCCTTTTCAACAAGTATTTATGAAAATGGTACATATATAAGATACTTTGATCAAATATTTAATAAAAGTTTAAATTAATTGAGGGTGGTTATATTTGCTGAAATAAGAAAAATAAATGAATAAAATTATTTCAAATTTATTATCATTGAAAAATATTTATAAACTATGAAAATATTTAGAGAAGTCTATATGATAATTTTATGTGAAAATCAATTTTAATATAAATTCCAAAATCTAATATATTTTCACTAAATAATCTTTAAAGGACAATTCTCCAAATAATTTTGTCATTTTTTCAGGTAGACTCTTCAAAAAACCAAGTGGTCCCCGCAAAGTGGCTGGTTTCTGAGTCTCTTTAACCTTCTTTCTATGATCGTTTGCTACACTAGCCCAGCCCCATTTGCTTTCTTCTCGCCACAGATGAAGCTTAATCTTTTTTGATTTAATTTCATTATTTATTTTAAATGCCACTTTCATTTTGAAGGAACACGAATCAATTCGATAAATATCTAATTTGAATTCACAAGACAATATATTTCTGACATATCAAATTTTCTCCCAAAATGTTACTGGCTACTCGGGGTTTCAAGAGGATTACATAGCTTCATTAGTTTCAAAAAGAGAACCACAGGAATATATAAACATTATAATAATAATCCTGAGATCATCTTCAGAGAACGCAATCAATTGATTAAATTCATCTTCCAATATGACTGCCGACCCCTCGAACTCCGCTTTTAAGGCTACCGCTTTGAAATGGACCTATTAATACATAAGTATTATTTTTTTATGTATGATTTATATTTGTATACATGCACCGATTTTTATTATAAATAATTCTAAATTGGTCGTATAATAATTAGGTGTATTAATAAAGGTATGCACACATGTGTAATTGGTCGTATAATAATGATTGAACTGCTTTTCAAACCATTATTACTAAGAGTTTAAAAAAATACCATAAACCCTAAGCCGACCAAATGGTCCTTGGGTTTTAGGAGCCTTTGGCATAAGGGTGTTAGGGCATTAGGGTTTTGTGGTTTCCTTAGTCTTAGGGTTTTATAATATTTAGGATTTCGTGATTTTGTGTAAATATTGCTTTTGATGTAGTAAGAAAAAGCTCAAATGTGCCATTTCCAGACACACGACACGCAACAAGAATAATACGCTTATGGTTTTGCAAAAGTTTTTTAGAAAACCAATTCACTCCCATATATTTGTTAGATCGGGAAGTCATATTCAACTTTCAAAACTTCTAAAAAGCCGGTGGGTTGCTAGTTTAACACATTTTCAAAGCTTCGCTATATAAAGTTTTGAGGACCAATATTCAATACTCAACAATTAAATATAAAAACGAAAATAAATAAATAATGAACAATAAAGCCTACGTGATAACAAATTTATAGACATAGAGGAGTCAACAAATATATACAATCAAATGCTATGGACATAAATACAAAAAATAATATTCTTAAATCCTTGAAAATCCTACAACCATCAATACCATTTCACAACCTAAATTAATTGACAAATGATATTCGGACCAATCTGTTGAAGACATGATATATATCCAATCATACACTGTATACATTCCAAACTATTCATGCATGCGAACTCGCGAAATTTAATACTAAACTTGTCATCACTTGATCATTTACAAGAATATGTTAACCCTCGTCAGATGGTACCAATAATGGAGTCATCTCAAATATAGCATAAGCTCAGTGTTTCATATGACAACCTAGAAAAAGCAATGGCATAGGAACAAGCGCCTAACTCAAATATGTAATAATTGCCATGAAAACAATCCTCGGTTCCTAATTATGGTCATAATTACATCATGGGCCCAAAATGATGAAACAACTGTAATAATGCCCATATGAAAACAATGGACAAGTATCATATGCACTTTATCCATGAAAACAATGGACATATGATGAATTCAAAGATTTATTCTGGTCCTGAAATGCCTAAGTGTAGGATTTTGAATAGAGAAATGAAAACTGCGGTATGCAAATTCATAAATCAAAGACCATTTTAATCCGCAATAGGAGCCAACTATTTTAGATGATTGATTCTAATCAGAGGAAGAGAAGTTTAACTTAATAACAAAAAGAGTAAAAGGTCTTGATATTGCATTTTTTACACTAGGAAAACAACAGCATCATATTCAATGCATGCAACAAGCATTAACACATTGTGGTAAAATTTCTGGGGCTCTAGCCATAGCCTTTATCATCTTCATTAATGAAAATGATGACTTAAATTAAACATATTTATATTTTATCTATAATACCCACAAACAGTGGGAAAATACATCAATACACTTTGTATATTAGGAAAACAAGAGTAAAAACAGAGCTCTATATATATGACCAAAACAGGGCAAATAATATCAATACACTTAGTATATTAGAAAACAAAGGAGCAAGAGAAGCTTTCCCACAATATATCCAAATAGTTTGTTAAACGAGTGAAATCAAACACAGTCAAGAACTTGGTTTTATATTCCACTAAAAATTAATATTAATGGTAGCAAATAAAGTGCTTGGATGTAAAATTGATCAAGCCCCGACTATTTCAAGATTCAACCTTTTCTCTCAAACAGAATTGACACCCTCCGATTCGCGGCTCTTCCAGATGAGTAACAGCGCCCACAAAAGACTTCTTGATTTTCGAGGCCTCAATAGCAAGATTTACATCCCTGTATGCACAACAACCACATATTGTAAGATATTCATCTCGCATCACCCCATTAAGAGAGATATGTTTTAAGGAATTAAAATGCACTTCAAGCCCGCAACTTGTACGCTGCAGAGGCAGTAACAACCAATGGTATGACCAACCATAGCATCAAGAGTAACCATCCAATATAATGGGGTTGTGAATGGAGCCCATTAGACCCAATGTTTGTAATTGTAGTACATTATTTAGAAGATGTTAATATATTAATTATATTGCAAAAATATTCAAAGAATATAGATTTGAAGGAGAGGTATGGGAAAACATAATTCTCCTTCATCTTATAGCCTACATATGGTGTAAAAGCTCTAAGGAGGACCAAATGATAAATAATGGAGCAGCCTACATTCATATATTCAGACACATTCACCATCAACTGATTTGCCTCTACAAGAACGCCCGATATCAGGACTCGGGCCTGCTTGCACAACCCGCATGCGTGATCGGTCCCTCCCTAACGTCCATTTCATTATGTAACCAGGTTGATTTAGGACGTCCACTGTTACCGCATCGACTCCGTGGTACAATCACAAAGGCCATCGTAAAGAGGCCATCTATCTACTGGTCATTTGATGTAGTGCGGGTGCCCATGTATCATAGTACAAGATTCTAAGAAGGTAGTAGCCTTCTACAAACAAACTGGAATCAACACAGTTGATGTCGATAAAGTCGATATGCTATGGCTAAGGATGGAAAGCCATATATCAATGTCTTTTACACATGTGCAAGTTTTTTCATGTAAGTCGACGCTGACGGCTTCCTGGGCCACTGGACTTTTGAGCATCGAATAGCCCTTTACGTGATCGTAGCGACAATTTCCATTGAACCAAATTTAACAACACGGCCTCGGATCCGCGCAGATCAACGCACGGAGTGAATTGCCCGGAGGATGCCAATCTATTAGCACTACTTTCTTGCAACAAAGTAACTGCTGAGACTAAAGGTCAAATCAGATCTAATGCAAGTATCAAGGCTTCGAGCTCCTTGAGAGACACTTATTAAATAATTTCTAAAATGTTTGTTGTCATAAAACCATATCTTCGAATTGGTCGTGTGAAAGATTTCATAATCGGAAAGGACCTTCTAGCCATTGTAATGCTTCTGGAATTGATTCTCCTAATCAGATTCATATGCTTTTTGAATTTCGCTCAGACCGCTTAAAGCCGCTTCGGGCAAACCCAAATTCTTCAAAATTTTATCTTTGAACCGAGTCATAAAATTGCTAGCGAAATGACGCATGCAAATCCTGTGATATGAAAATGGTGTTGCCCAACCAAGATGAGGATCGACCATTGCTGCCATGATTCCTGGATGTCTGTCTGATATAACGCAAATTCCCGCCCTTTGAGTAACTTGATTTCTAATGCATGCCAAGAACCATCCCTGTCCATCGCGATTCTCGCTCTCAGAATAGCAAATGCCAATGGAAACAAATGACTTCCGCCACACCCCTATAGCAATCAATAACTCACACAGCATTTCCTATATAAATGTACCATCTATACTCATAACGGACGACAATGTTGGAACCCTTTCAATGGATGGCTTAAATGACCGTAGAACACACGCTTGAATATCTCATGTTCGTATGTTAGTTTCACATGTTTTCCAAACAACAAGACATCCGCCGGATTTGTTTGCTCTATGCCCAAGAACAAATGTGTGGCAACTCTGTGATATGATCGTAGAGAAGTCACCAAATAACTGCCTAATTGCTTCAGGCTTCCCATCCAACGCCTCAGATGATATTTGATATCCCCATTTTTCCATCCACACTCGCTCCGAATAAAGGTTCGAGACATGTGAATCGTGTCTCGACGAACTTTTATATGAGTGAAACCAATCGGGGGAGTTCCAGGTCGATGATGTCCCGTCAAGGATTGACACAAGTATGCGCCCAAGATATCCATGTTGATAAACAAATACAAGATTCTTTGACAACCATCGCACTAAGCTTCTCCATGGATAAATGACATTCTTCACTTAAAAACGAGCAATTTTTTTGAGATGCAACAATCACATACTCTTGGTGTGCTTTAATAGAGTAAAGCTTTTGCACTTCTTGCAACCGGGATTTAAAATTAAAACTTGCCTAATTACTAATTTCTCCACTAATTACTGTAGTAAAGGTCGCACTCATGGAGTCCAAACAACTTGCAACAAGATTATCCGTGCTTTCAACATGTTGAAATCGAGGTGTCGGGTGGTAAGTGATAGGCAACAGGATGGCCTGTCCAACGTTCATCCAACGATTTGATACATCACAAGACGGTGCTTGTGCCGCAGACATATATACCTCGTCATTCTCCAAAACTGTACGAAAAGCTCTGAGTTAACGCATTTACGCCGATCAACTTCAACATCCCCATCATTCCGACGATTCATCATCAACATCTTCACCCATCATCCATACGTTTCTTCATCCGCACCGCCTTCATCATCTCCATTCGTCTTAGTATCCCAGATCGACCACTACTAGGCCCACAACCGTAGTCAAACTGTGCAACATTGGAATTGTCGCGGACAAATATATCTCAATGAGAAGGCCACCCATTGTGATTGGTTCTAATTGTGCCTCGACTCAACAACTTTAATATACAATGAAATTCCTCAATGGTTGGTGTGTAAACCAGATCCAACATTTTGCGCACACTACTATCATCCCGTACTGGATAAGGTTAGAACTTTTTACCACTCCTAAGGGGATACTTACAAATGAGTACTAATTTGAACCTTCGCTTACAACGATTGTCTTTAAGTATATCATATCAATCAATTGTTGGAACGCAATTCAACGGGTATCTAAAGGTCAATAATAGTTTTCGCTTCCTCATATATTTGACATCGCTTAATTTCGATATTTTGTCCATTATAGTAACATAAGTCACGTGAATTGCTGGAACAAGTATATAATTGACTCCAGACAAAATTGTCTCAAATTAATTAAATATTATGAGAGGTACTATCCTTATATCACATCAACTTTATCATAAATAAACAAACAAAGTGTCCTCATTTATCACAACTAGAAACAAACCTCCGTTGAATTCATCTAATAAAACTAGTTAGGTGTACTAAAATTTGCATTTCTTAATTCATATTATTAAATTAAATATATTATTTTTATTTGTTATTTTAAAACTAGTTTAGTAATTTCAAATGTAAAATTAAATAATTTAAAATATAGAAAATTTTAACTAATTTTAAATTAGTAGATCTTTTAGATTTTTCTTTATTTTAATTTTTTTCTCTTTACTCAAACCAAACATATGTTATTTACCTGATATCAAAAATAAAAAAGCAAAGTATTACCTGTTTTTGGTTGATGAGAAAATGATGGAAGATGAGAATAAATTAGTGTTCATTTCGACTTTATTGTAGGACCTTATCGAGTAATCTCCTACACTTACTCCATGTGATATTTACCCTATATTGTGATTAAAAAATTTAGGTAAATCAGATGAGAAATACGTAAAGAACACATACAGATTTATGTGGTTTGATAGTAGCCTACTAAGCATCCACATAAATAACGTCATATCTAATCATTAGAAGTAATCAAATAGCTACATAATAAGGTATTTATAATAATCTTGAATATGACAAACACAAAAAAATTGGCTCAACCACTATAAATATAATTTTAAGATATAGAAAACAATCAATGTGGAAATTAAATGTTAACTAAAGAAATTAATGTCAAATGGTAATTCATCCAACTAACAACACAAAATAACTTAAAATAATCAAACCCAAATCTCACTAATTAAACAAATAATTTCATTCTCGAATTTATAATATGAGTACCAAGAAATATCCAACCACTCCATCTACACCAAATCGTAAACGATAAACATAAATGGCTAACCGTCACATATATAGACCAAAAATGTAAACAGTTATCAAGTGGCTAATCCCACTACCAAATTAAAAATAGGAACAATACAGAAAAATGGGCACAAACCTGGAAGAAACACAGAACACATCATCAATCATCATCCGGTTAAATGCATTTGCTGATCGTATGAAATCAAATGAATGCATAAACACACTGGGATAAAACTCGCGAACAAATATTCCAACGTTAACGACAAAAAATAAGTGAGGAGCAAAGCAACACGCGACTGAAATGGATTCGGAAGAGAATGAGCAGCAACCACCGGAAAGGTGAGCAAATGAAAGCAGATTCCGGCAGATCATGAATCCCGAGCGCCGGCAAGAGGATGAGAAGAAAGCGTATAAATGAAGAATATAAAAAGCCCCACCTCGAAACTTAAAGAATCAATCAGCGCGTCGGAATCTAATTTACATTCAATTACTTTTAATCACTGCCATAACGACAAGATTACTACTCCAAATGCCGCCGTTTCAACGACGATAATTAAAATTAATCCAAATGCCGATTACAAACTCGCCGTTCTAATACGATATCACAGATAATTGGGAAATATTTCTTAGACTCATTAATCGTATCTTATTTTATATGCGGCGGTTTTGACGTATTTCCGTACAAACTCGAAGATAATGACCTGCATTTATCTCTCACAAGGCTGGAATTCGAGTGTGAAGAGTGAGGTGTTTTGTGCAAGCAAAGGCAAAGCAGATTGCAGATTTCATTCCATCAATTAGATTTTCCTTCCAGACCGCAACTCCATTCTCTTCCACCCTCCCAACATTTGATTCATTTGTTATGGTTATCATAATGAAGATGTTTGAGCTGGAATCGCCCTTCTCCTCAGAAACAAAAAGCTTGCCTTGAAAAGTACAACATACTTAATTTCTCTGTAACTTTGATTCTTCTTCCACAGTTGGCTGTTTGAATGAATACCCATCATCATTATATTTATACATTAGGTCGGGGGCTTCAAACTATGATCCCCAAATACAAAGGGACTAGTTTCCAAGTGGCAGTACCCCCAGGTCAAAGAAGACAAGGAACTCTCAGAAGATGGATTTTTTATCAACCATGCTCGCATTTTAATCGGTTCGGGTACTGATACCTATGAGAAGGGCAAGGTTGCTCTCAAGAATTGGAGGTTTCTACCCTTTTCATCTTTTCTTAGTTGCCCAGATGCTCTTTTTTTTCAGAGGAAGACTATGATTCTGATGTTGATTTTAACTTTCAGGCATTTTTCATTTGATTGGGCGTTTGTGGACCCAGCAACTCCGATTCAAAGAGGGGTGAAGTTTCAGGGCAGCTACAATTTCTTCAGTGGACGGTGATGCTCTTGAGATTGTGTCTGTGGATGAAAAGAAATGATAAAAGGCTATTGCCTCGTTTGCCTGCCAGTGATCCCTCAGAGTCACTCCTGGTTAGTGCATAACTCGCTGACTGAAATCTTTTCTGTTTTCATTAATATGATAATAGAAATCGCAGATGTTGTTAGACCCCTTTGATTTGTCAGAACAAAATGTCTTCTGATATTATTAATTGATAAATAAACCCCTTGGTTTTGGGAATCAAATTTTGCTCTGTTTTGTTCTATCTCTGGTTTCAATATAACTGGTGACCAAATATATCTATTCCTGGTTTCAGTTATGTATGTACGTACATACTCATTTTTCCTTTTTCTTATCTTTTAGACAAAGCATGTGGTGGAGAGTTAAAATGGGATTGCCTAAATGTTAGACTATTAGTTATATTTTCATAATAATTGATTGGTGTTGTGATGTTTGAGATAGTAATATAGTTTTATTCATTGTAGGGATGGTACAGGTCAGTATGTTAATGACATGTGTGGGTTAGTTTCTGCATCCATATGTTTATGTTCCAGTGGTAATTTAGTTAGACTGATGAAATGTCTGATGGTAATTTAGTTTAATTCCATTTTTCTGTCTTGATTCCATCTAGTGGTTCTGTGCTAAGATTTGGCAGGCCCTCTTTCTTGCACCAGCCAATCTTCTACAAAGCTGGTGCTGATTCATTAAGGGTTGGCAACAATGAAGAGTTAGAAAGATAATCACAAAAATTATTAAATCTCAGTTTGATCCATCAAATCAATTCATATGGATTTCCACTTCTTAATTTCCTTGGGCATGACAGTAAGATTATAGTCAACCACTTGCTCATTAGTTTTTGCAGGTGGCTTTCTGTGGCATAGCCGTTTATTTCCGGGTTTCTTAGGCCTCTTTACTGGACCTTTAAAATTTCTAAAGTTAGCTTGCTTATTATTGAAATTGATTCTGTCATAATTTGGGTTGTTTTGTAGAAACATCTATCGATTATTTGATGTAGTTGCTGAGCTCATACATCTTTAAATTCAAATCTCTGGAAATCTGGGCACTAATGATCGATTTGTTTGATATTAAAGATTCAGATCCTTGAGGCAGATGAGCATGCCCAGAAAATGTCTTTTATGATTGTGTTGTTTGATCTGCTTAGCCATAAAATGGGTAGAAAGAAACCCTACTTGAATTTAGAAAAGGAAGCCAAACAATTGACCTTCCTGATTCCTAAACGAAAACAATGAATTTAAAGAAAATGAATAGAATCTCTGACTCATCCTGTGTAGGATAAATTTAAATCCTGCTTTCTTCTGGAGTAAAGGCCTGTTTAGTCATGCTTTTTAATTCAATGCATGGAGATTTAGTTATGTAATTATTCTCGATTGATGCTCTTCTCTCATATATTGGATTGTTTGATTCTGGCAAAAGAATAAAGTCATTCAGCATGTACCAAAACGCAGAGGTGACTCCTGGATGGCACTTAACATTTTAGCTAGATAGGTTTTGGATTTCTGTTGCACTGAGAAGGACATGAAAACTTAGCTGATAAAAGCTGCTTTTTTCTTTTTCTTCTAAGAAATAAGGTTATTTGACAGCAATCTGAATCTGCCTAAATTTTTACTTTATATCACTAATTATAACCTTAAATAAGCAATACAGTTACAGTTTTCCTCATATCTGCAAAATTCTGACATGCAACAAAACTACACAAATTTCATAAAAATGAATTTACCACGCTTGTTTAGTCTTTTCAACTTTGGCATATGGATTTTCTTCCTTGAACTAGTTAAATCATGAAGTGTGCTAATATTTCATGAGATTTTGTTGGAAGCAGGCTGGGGAAGAGCGGTTTTCAATTGAGTCCGGATGAGAATGATTCAGGTCTGTAGAGTATGAAGTACTTTTCCTTTCTCCAAGCCTTAACCCACAGTTCTCAGTACCTATATATGTACTATCCATGCAAAAACGGCTTGCCGTGCCTCACTAATGTAGTTCTGAAACATGCAAAGGGTATCAGCCTTAAGAACTCATAGGTATTTATAACAGTTCAGCGGTTTGTTGGCATGCTGCTTTCCAGCTTTTATAGTAACAACATTCTTATAGTAGAAGATGTACTGTATCTTTGCTTTTAGTCTTATATTTTGTTTTGTTGGGAAATCGATAATGCCTATCCAGTGTACATGGATTCAAAATCCCTTTTAGGTGGGTTATACAGTATCTCTTTATCTACGAGAAAATGGCTCTGATCTCTTTTTACAATTTCAAATGCAAGCATCTTAGTTTTAGGAAGTGTTTTTGCTTGAAACTGGTCACCTGCCCAAGGTTGTACAAATTGGTGAAATGATCCCTGTAAAAAGGCTTTAAAAGGCCCTTAGTTCATTTAATCTCGGACAGTTCTAACTGGATGAGGAATTTTTTGTTCTAGAAAATTGTATGATCAAACTATGATCTCACACAAAAATGTTATTGCTAAAAGCTCAAGCTTGTTGAAACAGCCTTTAAAAGCTAGCGCGCCTGTTATATTTCTGTTTCTCAAGGAATGAGAGGAATCTTTTGCCAGTAAAAATAACTCCATGAGTATCATGGAAGGCTTTGTTTTGCAGCTTTAAACAAATCAGAAGTCTTCTATAGGAATAAGCGTCAGATAATCATGTACAGCCAGTTCTTGTCTTTTGTGCCTATGGAGTATGGACGGTTGTTTACCCTATTTGATAAGCTTGGTGCTGATAGAGTTCCTGTTTGACAGTGCAAGAAACAACTGCTTATTTTGGGATACGAATTACACTCATGCTTGAGGATATCCTCAGAAGCATAATTTAATATTATATATATATTACAGATCACTTAATATTAATTCTGTGAAGGATACTCTCTTAAACATCAATGTAAATAGGGTTTTAGATTTTTTTTTAATAAAAGAAGAAGCATAAACTTTAGCAAAACCAGTTAAATGATATCCACGATAATCAAACATAAATTTTCAGAGTACTCAGGATGGTACCATCAATCACATTAATATTAAGGCTCAAAGATCCAAACAAGCTAACAGGCGCTGAAGTCTGTTGTTACCTGGATCGCTTGATCCTCCTGCAAGATCAACGACGTGATGCAAACTTGCAAAAAAGGGGGGTTCGGCGACAATGTGTCGGCCGCCTCGACGATTGCTTCCAAGAAAAGGATTATATTATGAAGAAAGTCAACACTACGCATCAGATACCTTCCTCATAGGCTCTTCTTTATACCGAATTTCTTTATTATAAGTGGTGATAATATCGCGATTTTAGAGATAAAATATCTCCTCTCTTCCTTATCAAGGACCACCTCCTTTTATTAAGGATGATGCTTTTCGACACTTGTACGAGATTCAATACTAGGAGATCCATGATAAATATCCCCGGCGCACTTTCTCCTCCTCAATATATTTGTCCATAACAAACTTTTCATATGGTAGAGATTGACCTACTGGGACCTCGAGATCCAAAAGGTGATGCTTCAGGACTCCACCATTCTATTGGTACCCGCATGGTTTTAATACTAGATAGGCTTTGGGTCGCATCATGATGCTTGGCCGTAGTGGGTCCGCGCCAGTGCCGTTAAGTATGGGTCTAGCCTAAAGGTCACTGTGACTACAATGTCCTACATTTTTTCTTTCGACCCGACGATTACGCCTTCAGTTTAAAACACTGGTACTCAAGGTCCTGCAAGCATTTGAGAATCAAGATTATTAATTCGCATATAACCCAATTGTCTATTGTGTGTGACGTCTCGATGATGTATTCACGCACCTAAGTTCCACCCCTATAAGGGCTGGGGTGAATCTACGGTCTATGAAGTTTCACATGGATTTTCTTCCTACATAAAGCTTTTTTTTCCACGTGATTCTTCCTCACTGCCTATAGGTCGACAAAGGTGGAAAAGGTATGGAAGGAGGCCTTCAGAAGTCTCTACAAATGTTTGTCGCCTGCGGATATTTGTAGGTTTGAACATGATTCCTCGGTGCGGATCCACTGTAGGTCCCTTGACGGGAAGCCCGATTATGCTAATTTTCCCGAGCTCTGATCGCTAGTTTACGTAGATCGACCGCAGGTCCTCGACGGAAGCCTAGTTATGTTAATTCCCCCTTCCAGAGTCTGCTGGCCAAAGGCCCCTCACATGGCACCCTCCGAGCCGCAGCAGCTTAAGGTGTATGGCTTAGAGGAGGAGAGTCTTCAAACATAATATTTCAGACTCTTCTTTTCTTCCACTTTCTCTTGTTTTTTTTTTCCGATTAGTCTGGTATGGTTGCTTAGACGTATTTGTAATGGGTTTATCATGGTTGCTTGGACGTATTTGTTATTGTTTTGTGTAACCATTGATGCCTATTAGCGCATTTTAATGAGATTTGGGTTTTGGCATACTTGTGTACCAAACTTTCTATCTTTCACTCTTTCTGTGTTTGCCGGCTAGGGAAGCAGTTAACCTGAAGCTGGCTTTTGAGAAGCCTCTATTGGTTATGTGGATGGGTTTTCAGATTTTCTACCGGGATTGTTCGGGGTTCCAAGGCTGACCTGCCGGGTAGTTCCGAAAGGAAAATTTAGTGGGCCCAACAATTACGCGATGAGGGCCCATAGGAACTACGGGGCTCAAGTGGTTAATAGATCCAAAGAGCTGGGTGCTTAAGTAATCAAGGAGTCAGGCGTGTTTTAGGATGCCTCAAGAAGATGAAACGATTGTGAATTACTGGGCAGGAGCACGCCTTCAATACTAGGTTGATCCGTCTGCCGCATTTAATGCGCCCGCAATGCTCTGCCTCTATATGTGATTAGATCCATATATATCCCTTACCGGCACTTAAACCTTTCGCCTAAAATTCTTTGAGCACTCCAAGCAACACTCCTCAAGATTTTCTGGGCAAAGGAGTCGGCCAAGACGCATGATCATTTTCCATCTCCCGGTGTTTTTCCTTTGCTTCGTCTCCGATCTCGCTTGTGCTGATTATTTTGTTTCAGGGTGGTTTTGTTCCCAGAATTTGGGCTTCTCAATGTGTGTTCTTCACTGCCGACAGTGGTCCCGACGACTAACCGCACGCAGGTCTCGGGATGCACCAAACAGTGGGCGCCCTAATATCCTGGAAAAGCCCTCAATTTAGTGGTTTCGGGCCTCGCTTATTGTTTTGCTAGGAGATCCCTAGTCGATCCCCTTTCTTTGTCTGGGTCAGAATAAGGAGAGGCCAAGAAGAGACTTCCACCAATCAAGCCGCTGTGAGGGCCTGGGGGCCGGGAGTCGCCCACTTGCCTGTTCAGCGATGTTCGAGGAGTCGAGGTCCTTCGCCAAGTCCCTCAAGGCATCGCCTTAGGAATTTGGTTGGACGGACCTAGCTTTCTCAATCGTAAAGAAGTCAATACGCCAGTCGCTTCACTCGAGAGCAGCCAGAGCCGGGACTTTGCTTTCCCGCTGTCAAGCAGAAACAATTCCTACATATCACCCGGGCACCTCCTATGCTTATTCATCCAAATGTTTTTCGGATTTTAATGGGTTGTAATGTGCTTAACTTTCTCTACCAGCTTGATATTTTGCTAGTAGAGATTGTTTACTCCATAGTCAAGTGACTGGAAGCCACTGGATTCATGTCAACCCACATCCATGACTACAATTTGTAACCCGCTCCCTGATTTTCCTCGGCACGGAAGCGTAAGGGGTCATCTCCTGGTTAGGGGGGCCTGGTATGACTACGCCGCCCGGCCTTTCGATGTGAATTAGTCCTCAGGTTCCCGTGTTTGTCTTAGTTCGCTGCAACTCATGTCTCCGCCAGTAGGTGGATTGTGGTACCGACATACTCTTCGTTTTTCTCTATGTTATTCGTGCAAGCGGTGCTTGTAAATTAGTCAATCGGATTGAGAAGCGCTAGCCCGGAGAACATTAATGACATTTGGCTGAGATAATCTAACCACACAACGCTAAATCTCATATTTTTGTTGATGGCGAAGAGCTTCAGGAGAGTCAAGCACCCTTCCCCTTACATTATCATCGTTGTTCCCTGCAGAGCTTATAAAGGGAGAGCACTTCATTCTTGCCGACCTTTTTAAGTTAAACCCAGGTAACTCTTCTCAAAGCTCGCCAGAAGATCGCCGAGGCCACTAAAGGACCTTAGTGAGACTCCGATCTGCCACCATCCAAAGTCCCCTAGCTTGCCTCCCAATCGACAAAGAAGAAGAAAGAAAATAGGACGAGGGCTCTACAAATGAAGGCAGCTTCTGCATTCGGGTCAAGACTTGTAGACTGGATTCGCATAATTGCCAGGTCGAGCTTCGCCGAGAGGAGGAAATGCTCAAATTTCTGTTGTCAGGTTTACCAGACGGCGTGTGTTGGTCATGTGCTCGAGTGAGACCACCCCGCATCTATTAGAGTTCGTCGAGGTGGTCTTTTCTAGAATGAAGCAGGCTTTAAGGATCAAGCAATAATTTCGTAGATCTTGATCAAGCCCCAATGATGAGCCAACTCGAAGGTACCCTTAACGAATGGTGCATCTCAGAGGAGGGATCCTGCCAGGGGCCTCTAAATGTAACATCCCAACTATACCATCAGTAGTTTATCATATGTTTGTGATATAATGTGCTCAAATTATATTATTTTAGGGATTTGGCGTTAAAAGTGAAAAAGGATAAAGCCAAGATTAATACAAAAGTCAAGGTTAAGATGGTAATTTGTAAAATGAGGACCCAAAAGTCATTATGTAAAAAGAGTATATGTTAATGTAGGAATTGGATAAGTTCATTTGCAAATAGATGGGAGTTGAAGGACAAATTGGCAAAAATGGAAAGTTAGGCCAAAATGGATAGACGAAACATATTCAGAAATCTTCATTTTTTAAAGTTTCAAGGTTGGGAGTATTTCGATGGGGAGAAAGAGAGAAAAGAAAAAGGAAGAAGGAAGAAGAGAAAAAGAAAAAAATCCAGATTTGGAATTCATGTTTGGAACTTTTGTTTGGAACATCTCTTTTGTTTGGAATATTTCCTTTTTAGTATGGAATCTACGTTTTAACATCTCTTTGTCAGAAATACTGTCTATGTTGAAAGGAAATTAACCTAATCCTCTTGTTCTTATTGAGGTGGTATAAATCCTATTAGAATTGTCTGGGTTGGTATAAGATGAGTTCTCAGGGTTTATTTGAGTTGGTTTGTCAACAGTTAGAAATTTCGCATCGATAAGAGCAAACCCGCGTAAATTGCAAAGTAGCATCTGCAGATCGAAAGTTGAGTACCAGTACTCAAAGTATGTTTTGGTTTAGAGAATATTGAGTACCCCAGATCGGTAAAGTCGATGCAATCGTACTCAAAGTTGTTTTTGGTCTAGTATGGCGTTAAGTACCGAGATCGAAAGTCGGTGCACCGTACCAAAGTTGTTTTTAGCCTGGGAGATATCGTTGGCACGATCGCGTTTATATCTGCACTCAAAGTGATTAAGGTCCAGAGGATGTTTAGTACCGACAAAGCTGAGACGCACCGCACAAAGTTGTTTAAGGTCCGAGTATCGGGTCCCGCAACCCTCGTTACATGCTCTTCGTTAATTCCGAACGAAGGGTCGGCGACATGTAAAAGTTAGTATGAAAAATGCTTTACGCTGGGCAAACATTTGTCTTCTACCCTATTTGCTAATGTGATTAAGAATAAAATGCAACAAGCTCAAGAATATATATATATATATATATATATATATATATATATATATATACTGTATGCTTGCATAAGACCGAATAGCAAATGAATAGGCACATTTGATTAGTGCGACGACACTCCTGCATTGTGCTACGACACCTCTATTACGCGGTAAACACGCTCTGCTAGCCGCGACGACACTCGCATCGTGTCAACCACGCCCTACGCGGCGTGCATGTCTCGCCCAAGACCGTATTATGCCTTGGTACTCTATCGTGGTCATGGGCCCTTATCATTCATTGTTACTGGTCTATATATGCAAACATTTATAGGAAAAATATTTGATTAAAATGATGTGTGAAACATTTATATGATAAGAATATGAATAATGAACAATAAGAAAGCTGTGAAGTAATTAGTTGGTGTCATTTCAGATGGAAATCTAATGCACTTCAGAAGGTCTCTCGGGGTTTCCAACTCCTACGAGAGATATGAAATTCCTGCTATATACAAAATTCAGTAAGATATGAAAACTTTGTTATAGAATTATATTATACGAACTCCGAAGGTATGCCCTATGATATATGTATCCTCAGAATTTGCGGACCACTCCAAGTGGTCATATCTCGTTATCCTGCTTCCCACAAGCTATGTTTAGTAATGCTTAGCAAGGGTGTTTTATCCGTAGGTACCAAGAGGATATCCGAGGTATTCCTTTATTTTCCGTATTAACATAGCGATAAGAGTCCACCATATGTAGGTTTTGCACTTTGTCTTGAGATGCAAATGTAATATTTTAAGACAGGAATTTGTTTACGTATTAAGTAAATCGACTCATAGATATGTACATGATAGTTCAAATAATGTATTAGTCTAGTGGTAGTATTACAAGTTTTATTTAATTATGAACCGCAGAACAAAATGGGCCCACCAAGGTCTAAAAGCAAAGTTAAAGAGTCCTATCCCGTGTCAGGCTCCCCCTTTGTTCGCCCATGTTTAGGATAGGCTGACACCAATGTCGATCAACAAATGGAGAGAAGGCCCCATCGTGCGCCTCCCTACTCCGATGCTCCCGCCTAGGCTTGCAGATGCTGAGCCTAGTAGGAAAAGGCTGCCTGACCAGCTGTTGTTGAGCATGTATGTTCCGTCGTAGGAGAGGATCCATTCCCTGACGGGCATGGTGGCCCCTGATCCAGAGGGTGCTCTAGAAATCATCTACCGCTAAAGCCCCTTCAACCAGGTGATTCCTATTCCGCACATGCGTGGACCTCAATCCCACTATTTTAAGCACTTGTAGGCGACCACGCAAAGCAATATACCACATCATATTCCCGCCTACACGATAAGGAGGCCTTCCCGTTGGTGGTCGGGACATGGATGCTCATCCAGAATCCATGATTTTCAATGATCGATGAGCTGGTATGTGCTTATTTTTTAGTACTTGATTACTAGTTTCAGAGTAATTTTCTTTCCTAACTTTTACAGGTCAAAGACCTGGCCATCCCAATATGACTCAATAGTTACCGTGAGTTCCACCCACTAGATGAAGCCGAGAAACTACGCTTTAAGCCCAATGCTACCGCTTCCCAAGCATCAGCCTTTGGTGCTTCTTTTGGCCAAGGTGAAACTGCAGTGTCACCATCGGGAGCGAGGCCAAAGCCTGTGCAAGATTAATCTGATGGAGAAAGAAACGATGGAGGCCAGGCAGGAGGCTAAGGTGGCTCGTTTGGAGGCCACATCAACAGTGATGCCAAGGCAAGGGTAGAGGATAACCTGGCTAGGGTCCTAGATGCCTTGGCACTCTATGAGAACGCACAGGCGAGGTCAAAGGTCGATTGCTCCGCCTAGCTACTGAGCGATCAACACTTTACTGTGAGCTCGTGAGCATCTAAAGATGAGGTGTCCTCCCTTCATTTCCGTGCGGAAAAGATAGTTTCATAGAAGAAGATCATCAGAAGCCCCGAGCCGATTTCGCTATGGCTATGGATGCCGTGTGTCTGAAAACATGAAGCACGCTGAGACCAGCTGGGAGATTCCTGACGGCATGTTCAACCCCATCGACCCACTTCTCCAGAGTTTTTGTGAATCCAAGATGTCTGTTTCCTCTTCTCCCTGGGCTCCAACAATTGTCTTGGTCAAGGTTGCAAAGATAGATTTGAGCAAAGCGGCGAAGGATCCAGAGGAGAGTGTCGTTGCAGAGGAACAAGGCTGACTTATTTTCCTATGTTAGTTTTGCTCATTTTGGGAGATTTTTGTAAGGGGCGCCGTTTTGCCACCAGTATGCGTATTCTTTTTTGTAATCCTTGGCCCTTTTTAACGCATTTTAATGAAATATGAAGATGCTAACAGGACATGAGTCATGTTTGATAAAATTCGCTGGGTGACAACAACCATGTTCGACTTTTTATTTTAAAAGTGCCGCTGACAATAAATCTATAATGTCTTTAAAAATGCTAGTAGGACAATAGCCATATCTGGGCTTTTTTTTTTAAATTCTAGTAGGACAACAACCATGTCTGGACTTTTTTTTTTTTTTTAAATGCTAGCAGGACAACAACCATATTCAGGCTTTTTAAAAAAAAATTTCCAAAGACACAAATAAATTCATGTTCTGACTTTTTAAAATGTCAATGGTAGGACAAATAACCATATCTCGGGCTTTTAGAGAAGGTAATTACAAGCCGTGAGGAAATGTCTAAAAGATAATATTTATCGATGATAGTATCTCTAAAGAAAACACTAACGATAATACTTAAGGTGCTCATGCTCTACATCTCAAGACAAAGCAAATTCCAAGGCTCTAGCATACTTAACGCATAAGACGACTATCCCTACTCAAACTACTATGTATGACCCTTCCCAATTGGGCTAGAACTTCCCGTCTACTGGGTTGGCCGTGTTTTCAAAGACCCTTCTTAAGACTAATTCTCCAAGCTAGGAATGTAATGCGATTTACACATCTACAGTAAGTTTTCCGCCTCATCGGTAATGACGCTATACGCATAACCGCCACTTCCCCCGAGAGTTCAATGAATGGTGTCTGTGTTCTTCGCCATGTCGCATTTGTTTCGGAATTTCGTCAGACAAAGGGTACCTGATTTGTGGGGATGATGGCTTCATCCCATAAGTGATGGCTAATGCTGATACTCCCTACCGGGTTCGTCAGGGTTGCTCAGATGCCTATAAAACCCCGTAACTATCTACCCACTTTCCTTCGTCATGTGCCTTTTTAGTCGATGTGAGAGTTGTATTAGATGCTTCTACCTCGTCTGCCTGTGGGTATCGTGGGGTCGAGTACAAGTTTTTTATTTTCAATTTGCTGTAAAAATTCCTGTATACTGGCTATCGACCTGTGGGCTCCTATTGTTTGCCATAATCGACAGTACTTCGAACCCGCATAATAATGTTCTTCCATACAAACTAAACAATCTCCTTTTTATTCGACGGATGCGAAGGTTTTTGGCTTTTATCCATTTGTCGAAATACCCAGGCAACGGGGCAGAATAGCTTCTCGAGCCGGAAGAGCGCGGCTCCCACGATGTCCATTCCCCATCGAGCCGGCGGCCAGCTCGGTTATGGTCGCAGCCCAGGCCGACACCTTGAAACTCGGGCATGTCGCGCCGGCCACACTTCCGACATAGGCGATCAGATTCATGCGTATGGTCACACGCGAGTCTCGTACGGGCTCTACGGGCCAACGCCTCGGCTTCACCGGATGATTTCTACATACCCCACTACGGAGTTCTCATGCACACATACCGCCCTTGGCCGTGAGTGAGGGACTAAGGTAGGGCCCCACCGCGACCGCTATATAGCCGATCGCTCACGAGGAGAAATCCAAGCCGCTGACCTGATCTCGTGGCTTCAACCCGGCTTATCCGAAAATTCTCCCGAGCTCGGGGCCAATGGACTATCGAGTCATCAAGTAGAAGGACACGTCATTTATTTCGCTTACCTAATTGGTAATCGGTTTACTCGATGGTAGTAGACGGAGGTTACGCTTTCTTTTATTGGCGCGACCGAGCCGCCACGGGCCGCTTAAAGTGTCTGCCTTTTCGTTTGAATCTCTTAGGACATGCTCTCCAATCGCTAAGCTATGAAGCTTCCCAATCGTAGGTTGACCAGACTTACATACTTGGTCATGCGCTAGTCTCTTGTTTCATATTCTCCATTTACCTGCCCTACCACCAATTGAGAGTCGCTTCTTATGATGATTTTTTCTAAGGATACGGAGATTGAGAGGTCATCCTATGACTTTCAGATTCCTCGACCTGCCATCGGTGAATGAAACTAATCACGGCTTCCACTCCAACGCCGGTGAGTAGCTCATGACAACACCGAACCCACTTATCCTAATCGTCACCGTTTCATCCGCCCCGATATCAGCCGATGATATAGTGCTTCAGAGAGTGGAGGCTCATGAGTACAAATGATAGTGCCTTGTACAGTGGATTTGTTTAAGAAATACCGAGAGCTGCCGCTTTCTAAGACGGTATGGTCAAGTTTCCGCTTTGACAGCGACTTACTTATGGCACAGAAGTTCCGCTTCCCGCTTCAATCTCTTTTTAATAATGTTGCACTCGCTTTATTTCGAGACTACTAAGTAAAGATAGTATGCCATCGGCTTCAGGATAAAGCAAGAATCGATGGTTTCAATGAGATATTGTTTGACGTGAGGTGCCCCGTTTCAGATTCTTATCCCACCCGCCCACCGCCCTTTAGTGGTGGCAAAAAGAATTGGCTTCTCAAACGATATGTGAAATTCAGATATAAACGCCAGTGGCTCAGCCACCAAATAATATCACTCCCTTTTCTAGAATTGAAAGAGCCAGAGTCCACATGGCTCGAAATGACGGACAGCCTCCAATCCCCTCTTTACGCTACTCAGCGCCCGTAGAACTTATTTCAGCCGATATCGAACACCACTCGGGGCAAGGTTGTCACGTCACCTTCGCAATAAGATTTTTGTGCATCGCGCGATCGTTTTTCAGATTCGGTTCGGCACACGGTCATCGATATAAACCCCATGGATTTACCCATCAGTGTTAACGTTCGTCATCATATCCTTTTGATGTTGCTCTGATTTTCGTCAACGAAGGTCATACGGTAAAGTAAAACATAAATTTCATGTGGTAATGAAGATTGTTTTCTCCGAACGCCGTTTACATAAAGAATCTAATGCGGGTATTCAGAGGCGCCCAGAATGATGCACTGGCCATGTCTCATCACAGGTCCATGTTAATACCTACTCCATACGCGGTATGGAAATTGGTCCAGAATGTACTAACAGGTCATAACGCAGGGCCCACACACATATCTCCACTACCATCCTTCAGACTACCACCATATCGTCGCTCATCTATGCAATTTTAATTCCCCTGGCAAACTCATTATCAAGATCACTTACTGGGTTTAAATGATATGATGTCGATCCGGATGGAATCGCCACCTTTTCGCTTCGCTTATTCGGGCACGTGAGGATCGCCCAAACACGAGGCCACCATCATATTTATCCTCAAATCCAAGTATCAAAGTGTCTCGTGAATACATCTATGTGTTACAGCAGCGAGTCAACTGCCCTTCTTCCATCGATACGGCGAGCCATCAGCGAATCCCAGTCCCGCTCAACCCATTCTCCGCGGATCCAATAATCGCGAGTCTCCCACCGACCTCCTGGTAGCATACCCGCGATTACTCATGAACCCGATTGGTCTGTGGGTGCTACTAATCCATACTTCTCTGGCCCTCCCGAGTGACAATGGCGAAGCGATTATCTCGCAAACTGGCCAGTCGCCAAAGGTCAACCCGCCAACGCTGTCATAGCTTGGCCATTTCAGGGTGAATAGAAGGCAAATAAATTCTTATGAGTGGCAATGAGTCTGTTCACTAAGTGGGTATTTGGGTGTCCCAAGTCTCAAGAATCGAGAGCAAAACTGCTGAGGATCGTCTCTACACAGAAGACATTCCTAGTCATCAGAAGGCGTTCGCTAACTTCAGAGATTCACAAAAAGGAATGAAGATAAGTCGAAGAAAGTCATTCAAATGGCATCGAAGTCAGTAAACTGGTTCTGAATACCTGATCCATCAAAGACTCCTAGCGCATACCAAAACACAATACGGTAGGGTGAGTAATTTAATGGTTAATCTCCAAAATTATACCTGATAACTGAGTAACATGTTTTTGGCATAATTAAAAGCAAACCATATTTTTCTTGAACAAAATAATGCTGAAAAGAAATTTTGAAACCACTCATATTAAAGATATGGTAAATCATGTCATTCACGAATTTAGGAATCCACTGGTGAATTCACAAAGATTAAAGCCAAAGTGAACACAAAATCAAAATATCATAGAGCGAGAACTGCCAAAATGTATGAATTATATGGAAGAGTCGGGAGGACCAAAACATCTCATTTTATTCCAAAAGAGAGCTCCATAATTTATCAGAGAGAAACAGAAACAGAAAGGAAGATATAAAAATAATGAAAGGTGCCAGAGAAGAAGAAGAATAAGAAGAGTAGTCCAAGGTAAGACAGAAGTCTGGCTTTTGCATAGAATTAGTACATGTCGGGGCATGAAACCCTTCATTTTCAGATGGTTTCGTGCGACTTGTTGCTGGTTGGTGCGGAATTTGTGGACTTTATGCTGAAACCCTCATCTGAGCTGTGTGTCTTGGTGTGTGTCAAAGGAGTATCATTTGTTAGAGCGCTGAAAATTTTCCCTCCAAACATTTTTATTTGTGCGCTGAAGTATAGTTTCATGGATTAGCTCGATTTTGTATGGATCTCTTTGTTAGACTTTAGTGCCGGAACTTAATGGGCGCCCAAAAAAAGTGCAGAACTCAGACGGAGGCTGCTGGTGTAGAATTTAGATACGATCAACTTTGGTTTTGGCCCTCGCCTTTATGGTGATCGGGACGATCAGGATGCGGTTTTGGCGCCGCGTTTTTGACATGCTCAGCGTCGTGGCGCCTTTGGTATCTCAATTGGGAGACAATGTGGCCTGGGTGACGCGCCTGCCCTGTGATGCGTCAAAGTCCAAATCAATGACAGCAGCCGCTTAAGGAGCTCTCTCGCCGCATCAGGCGTGAAGCTCACGCCACAGGCGGGTCGCCCGCACTGCAGCTCTAGCATGCGCTTTTGCGTGGAACCCATGCCATTGCGTGGTCGGGCTCAAAATTGCAATTTCGGCCACTCAGCGGCCTCCCGCCACACCTGCAGCCCCGTGACACCTTCAAAACCTCCAACTTCACGCACCACTTCTTCTCGTCCAACTCCTCGCTGCAAGTGTTCTTGAGTCCTATGAAAATCCCATTGAGTCAAGATTCCAACCACATACCTGTGGAGGATAGTAGGTGAACATAACCCTGTCGAATCTAGCCTTTCTAGAGCGGCCGCTGGGGATAGATTGGCCAGTCATGTGACCTCCAACTTTGGATGTGGTCAACTTCTTCGTCCGACCTCCGCTTTGATGTTCGACTCTATGGAAATCCTTTGAGTAAAAAAAATCCAGCTTACTATATTATGATAAAAACAACCCATATTAGGGTTTCTCCATAAATCATGAAAAACAGTAGGTATCATTGGTAAATCACAGTTATTCATGTATATAACGAGATATGAAAAATGCAAAGATACGAATAAATGATTGTACATATCACATATCATTACTGGATGAAAATAATTATTCGGAATATATATAGCAGATTTCAAACATAAATACATGGATTGTCTCATTTAGGAACCTAGTAGAGGGATAGGGACGGGCACGCCCATTGCAGAAAAACAAGTTTGTAAAGATATCGACGGGCTTGGCCCTGCTTTGGGTCATTACAAATAGTTTTCTAAGCTCCTTTATATACATTGTCTCAGATAATGATAATAACGCCTTCGGGCCTCATAGTTTCCTTTATCCACTTCTGGTGCTTTACTGCATGAACATAAAAAGCATCACTCAATATTTGAAAATGAATGGCATGATATATGACATGAGCATGAGGTTACTGAAGATAATTATGAGCCATATGCAAATAAATGATGCTAATATGGCTTGATAACAAAGAAGAAAAGTGGAAATTAATAGCAAATGAAATATATATATTAAGAAAAGGGAGACATCGTATGGTTACAAAACATGTATGAAACACAGAGTAAGGCTACACAAGGATGCTATTGAAATTAAAACAGTACATGTGACACATGTTATATGGGAGATGCAAAGGTTTTGATGACTATTAGAGTTCATTCCGACGAAGATGATTCCAATTGCTTCAGGTGTTTAGCACGTGTCTTCATCCATGAAAATTTTGGTGCCAGAGTAAGAGATCCTGACAATCTGATCGGGCTTCCAAGGCTCAACACATCATTAGGTGCTCACTACTCAAGATCTTTCGGTGTATTTCAGGTGCCGTGAGATCCTTTGTTATTCAGAAACAAATGGAAGCCAATGTAATGACGTGGAATCACAGAATGACTCACGCTGAGCCATATACTTTGTAATCCACGCCATGATATATACAAGCTATGTTTTAACAATATATGATTTGAAACAACTCAAAGCCAGGCAAAAAATTTACACTCATTGACACCATGTTCGTCAGGGCGTCACAACTGATGGTACCATGAGGAGCACAATTGTTCATTCCGACTGAACCACGGATGAACAGATGGTGGAGCCATTCATCGTCAATTTCCCCTGAACTGCTTTCTTCGTGGTGGATCGCTAATCACCGCTCTTGAATCAGAGCTTCACGAGTTCTTCCATAACGCCTTGATTGATACTGGTCATCAGCCGGGCTGCCTAGTAAATAGTTTATGATTGGTCTAGGTTCTGGCGAGGCCGTTCGACTGGCTATAATTCTACCAAAGGTCACTTCTTTGACTCTGTACAATTCCCGCATCTACTCTCGAGGTACCTCCCGATGTCCCGCTCTTGATAAGTTTTTCTACTAAGAACTTTGTAATTCCTGCACCCGCTGAAGGTTTCGCGGTCCATGGTTCCTGCAGTGATAATCGCCACTCACATGGATTTGTTTCCAAGTAAGATCCGCTTGGATGTGGGTAGAGACTATTTGAAATTGAAAATGCGAAATTTAGGACAAATAACCCGTAGAAGATATTTGTGGGTTGAATTGCGGTGGGTTCTCTCCCTTTTATGAGATCGCCCGTGGTCGCTTCAATCTCGCTTGACCTTCTCGACGCCGACGTGGTTTCTTCCTCACGGCCATCTTCAGCCGGCCGCTTTGTGATCATGGGATCATTCGCTATTTCTCGATATCATCCCTCCAAATACAGTGCATCCTGCCTCAAGCCAGCCGTATAACTCCTTCATTATCATTGGCTTCGTTTAGAGATAGCTAGTGGAAGAAAGGGAGCCGATAACACTAAGCTTTCTTAGTTCATAATCGTATCCATGTCAGAAAAAATTTTATTTGTTTGACGGTTTAGCTCGAATTTTTGTGAAGTCCTGAAGGCCGGACTCTTCTTCATGTTTCAAAATACGCTCTGTATGAACTAATATTCCTTTCGCTAATCGGCATAGGTGGGCCGCGAGATGAACACTCCCTAAATTTCATTAAACGCGATGGTTGAGCTTTCATGAGCTGTAGTGGGAAAACTGAAGCTGGTAAGGCCTCGGGAACTACTGGAAACCTCTTTACATAGTAGGCTGTCATTGCTCTTATCTCAAAGTCATCGCCCTCGATCAACGCGGGAGCACGCGACCCGCGGTCGCAGTTGTTAAAAACATAGTGAAAGTTGTGGTATGACAACCCGCTGTGCGCCTGTAGTCAAGAATACAAGTCGCCCCTATGGCCAGAGGCGGCGCCGTCTATGACTTCGAACTTCATTGCTACAAGCAAAGATAGTGGTGAGTCAGGTTCTCATCAAAGCTGGATATACTGAAGATGCACATCCCATGGGGTACGTTAATCCTGCCCTCATGCTTTGTTCATTGTCCCGCCCCTGCCTTTCATTTCTTCAGATGGAAAATGTGCCATTGGTCTACACTGTCAAATGCAGCATGAACGGAAGGTCCCCATGGATCAACCACATTTCAAGACGGGGAGAGGCCCCGCAGTCTGAGGACAACCATTGGCCCATCAGGTAGTGGTCTGATCGCTCCAGGCTAGCCCAGCCCCTTCCACGCCAGCCATCGTGCCTCGTCGACCATTCGCACGCTTTACCAAGATCACGTTTCAATCTGATCATCAAACTCATCGCGTCACAGATGTTCAACGACCGTAATCTCCCATCTGGTTCGTCAAGCCCTCTTCGCTTCTTCCGGTGTCTCAACCCAATGAAGGAACAATCCTCGTGATCGACCATCTGGCGTTTAATGGCATTACAACTGCGTCGATCACCGGTGATGGCGAACCGTCGAACCAATAGCGGCTGGCGGCCACTTAAAAGTCGCCGGCACGTTTCGCAGCCACCTGGCGGTGATTCTTCGCTTTGATTCAATAAAACCGGTGACAACGTCGTTATCGACTGGTTCTGACTGCAAGTACCGCCATAGTGATGCAGAACTCGTGTATGGGTTTGATAATGGTGCCACGCCAAGGATGCGCAAAAAGGATGGAGAAGACAAAGAACAGCTCACAGATTTTTCCAGAATTTGGTACCTTTCCGTGAAATTCCTTTCCTTTTATACTTACCTTGAATATATGAAGATAATCTTATCCGGAGATAAAACTTTCATTCCTTATCACCACTACCTCCTTATTAAGGATTTACATTTATAATGCATAAGAGATTTGATAACGGGAGATCCGCGGATAAACATCCTCATTAGTTTCTTCTTGAACATATTTATCCATAACAAACTTCCTGAAGATAGATGCCTAATTCGAGATCAGATCCCGCCGCACTTGAGTTTCAGACCCACCCATCGCTCCCGTTAGTACCGCATAGTTTTGACACTGGTAGATGTCTTTCTCATGTTTTATGATAGATGATAAGCAGTATCCGCAGTACTCCACAAAGGCCTACCTGAGATGCAGTCTCAGATCCAAAGGTCACTCAGATCACGTAGTTGAGTCATCGCCTTACAATAGTGGAAATAAAATGAAATTATTTTCTGACTTTATTAAATGGCGGTGATAAATTTGATCTAATCCTTTAAAGAAATGCTGATATAATAAAAAATGCAGTCAATTGAGTTCGCCTATCAATGGTTCTCCTCCAACCCTTCAAATTTCGAAGGCATTAGGATTTTTCTTCTTTCATATATTTACTGTTTTATTTCAGTCCTCTGAAATTGAGCTATAATACAAAGTCAAATTAATAATGAAGAATCGACTCACTTCCATATGATTAACGATCTAATCCCCACTTTCGTGAAATTACTCAATTCTTACAGCTAAAGGAAGACAAAGAACATTTAAAAATTAGACAATAAGATATTTTAAAAGAAGTTCTGATAAGGTTAAGCAGAACATATTGAATGATATTTCTATCTCTTATGTTTCGAGATGTTTCAAAAATAACGCAAACATATGAAGATTTCGATTGAAAATAATACCAGAATGAAAGTTCATTCATGATCGCTTTTTTTCAACCTGAATCGATGGAGCGTGCCTTAAACCGCCCCGGCCGGCCCGCCTGGATTCGATGTCAGCCCAAGAAAAACAAGAACAAAAGACTGCACCGCCCGCCTCGCCTCCCGATGCCCAAGCCACTCCTCTCCATGGGAAGAGAATACCTTAACTACTTAGGGAATGAAGTTTTCAGGCGTATCTTCACCCGATGGGGTGGCCTCGTATTTAATGGGTCATCATTGACCACTCTCCCACTGAATATCACATGTGAATCATAACTTCTACTGGATGTATATTGCTGTACATCCTATCGGGTGAGGAGATTTTCTCTCCTTATCGCAAAACCCATTTAATATGATAATTGATAAGCAACAATTAGGAAAACATCCTACTTTCCTAATTCATGAGATCGTATTTCCTTAATACGACCTTTATCATGGCCATCCGCCTTCTGAAGTGTAAATTGCGCCTCCTTGTTTTGGCCTTATCTTGGATGTCATCAAGGTCCCAACACCGGTACTAGGCCCGGCTTTAATCCCTTCTGCTTCGCATTCAGTCTGTTCGGGGCCTGCGTGCCTATTATTTTAAACCCCATCAACTTTACAAATTATTTAAAAAACATGTGAAACGTAATAAATATTCAAGTCCGTAAATGATTGCTCTACAAAAACAATTTTCAAAAATACGAAAATGCTTCAAGAACCTATTATTTTAACCCTATCGTCTGTACTTTGGCCAAAGGCGTAGTAAGGGTCAGGTCGTTTCAAGTTCATGTGTGACTTCCACGTGGTTACTCGGGGATGGTTTGATTGGGTCTAAGTCGCCGTTAAACATCTTATGATAATGACGACTTTTCACTTTCAAGGCCAATTTGACTATCGCTCATTGCCTTTGTGGACATCCTCCGCTAAGCATTGTATTCCTTTGTTCTGCAGTCCTCTTCCCTACTTCTGCCTGATTATCCCCCCTTTCAAAACATATTTGTCCGTTGCTCAAAGTCGCTTTTGTCGTCCTACCCTCCTGAGGATCTTTTTCTTTGTTTTCTCTTGGGAGCTTTGGGAGCGTCCTCCCTCCTTCTTCTTTTAACTTTCCCCTATCTCGCCTCCAAGTCGCGAGCGTGTTTTAGACCTCTTGTCATTCTTCGCCTTGGCCTACCTGTGCGGGAGCCGGGGAGTGTTCTTCAGTGGAGGCATCGAGCGCCCCCTCGAGGTTCTTCCTATTTTGGCCAGGGTCTTATATCAGGGAGCCGAGCCCCCGCTCCAACGCCATGACGGGGAAGGGTCGCTTGCGCCGTGTGGGGCACGAGACTCCCTTACTTCTCACGTGGAACTCGCTGTCGGCGCTTGTCCTCCATCCTTCGCGATTTCGACCTCGCTAGGCGCGGACGCCCGTCACGGAGGCGCCCGCCCTTCCCCGTCGTGGAACCACTTCTGGCGTCTAAGCCGCTCGATGCATCTATTTCTTTATCGTCGATCGTTAATTTACTCTTCGTTTCGGTAGTGACTACTTACGCAAAGGGCATGACAAGGCGAGGTCATTTTATCGAGGGCTTGGCCAGCGGCGAAAACTGCTGCACATATCAAGCCCCGACTCCAGAGGGCTTGGCCTTCGCCTGGAGGCGGGATCTGATCGAGGAGCTTGTGAAGCAGCGTCTCGACCGCATGCTTCGGTCGCAGGCCGCAGCAGGGACGGCGGAAAGACGCCTAAGGATCCGCGCCAAGATGAGCCGCGGCCGCCGCAGGAGCTGCGTCGCTGCGCGACCTCGTGTCAAGGTGACGGCATCGGATCGGGCCTCGCCGGCAGGCTTGAGGCTTTGGTGCCGTGGAGTGTCGATGTGAGGTGCCCTCACAAGCTTCGATGACTTCGAGAGGCATGGCGCTTTGCCAACTGTAGGCGGCGATGGTGCGTAGCTAGAGATGAGGCCCACCTAATGGCCGGTGGCTCGGGCTTCCAACAGGCTTAGCCCTCCAGCTGAGAGTCCCAAATTTCTAACTGGTCGACGAGAGCAGAAGAATCCGCCTCGAGGTCGTGCCGAGGTGCTTCTCGCCTGTGTGGCCCCGATCGTGTTCCTCAGCCCCATGATCTCACTCCTCCCAGCGCCCCTGGTCTCGCTGCTGCAGCTCTCGCTTTTTTTTTCCCTCGCTTCTATGAATTGGGGTTCGCCCTCAAGCGCTTAGACTTTTTATTTTAACCTCGCTATTTTCGGGTGTTGAGTCTTAGATTATGTATTTCTTCTGACATTGACTTTTTGCTAATATACCGGATTCGCTGACAGCCATTGTTTCGCCAAACCGAGATGCTCGGGTTCCTTGTAATGTCTCCGTCGCTTTAACCCCAAACTCGAGCCACGTCTGTGGCCATTGCGGATTTTTTTGAGCAATTAGCTCAAAATCGAAAGCCATTAGGGCTCGCGCATAAGGTTGTTCAAAGCAAAGAGCTATACAAATCAAGCATGGTTTCGGCGTTGAGGCCTCTGGCAGAGCCGCAGCTCGTGATACCGAGCTATGGCCGCCGGGCGCCGAGGCTTTTCGAAGCAGCTTTGCAATTCAGCCACCAGCTTCATGCGGGCGCCTTCCTGAAGCCGCAGATCTCGTGAACCGAAGCTATGGGGCTCGTGGGCGGCGCTCTTCCCGAGCCGCAGCTCTCCCGTAAATTCGAAAGGCTGGGCTCCTGGTGCGGCGCTCTTCTGAAATGCGGGCTCAAAGCCGAGCCGCGGGCTCGCGCCGAGGCCTTTCTCCCGAGCCGCACCCTCGTAAACTGAGCCACAGTGCTCTACGCGAGGCCGAGCCGCTGAAGCTCAGAACCCAGCCATGCTCCCGGGAGCCGAGGCCTTCCGAGCCAAGTGCTCTTACAAACTGCCGCCTGGCCTTAGGCGCTAAGGCCTTCCCGAGCCGTTATGCCTACAACCGCTTCAGCTCTGGCGCGAAGGCCTCCCTGAAATGTTACGCCTCCCAAACTTAGCTCATCGCTCCCGCCACGGAAGCCTCTGAAGAATAAGTCGCAAAATGAGTTATGCGCCTCGCCGAGGCCTTTGAAGCATAAGCTCGAAACCAGCTTACTGTGGCTTCAGGCCGAGGCCTTCCCTGCTCTTAAGATCCGCAACCGAAATGGTCCCCGGCTGGGCGGCGCCTTCCCGAGCCGTAAAGCTTCCGCAAACCCAGCCAGCGCGGCCTCGGGCGCTCGAGGCCTTCCCGCTTGTCGTCGCGAAACTCCAGCTCTCTCGCCGGCCCCCGCGCTAAGGCCTCCCAGCCTTTGCCTGAAAACTGCTTCGCTGGGCCTCGGGCACTAAGGCCTTCCCGAAAGCATTGTTCAAAAACCGAGCCATCGCCCCGGGTCGCTGGCGCCCCCTCTTCCGAGCCGCGGTTCCTCGCAAACTAAGCTACCCGGGCTCGGGCGCTAAGGCCCCCCTCGGAAATGCGTTCGCAAACTAAATCGCAGTCAGGCGCTTACTGGGCCTTCCCGAAATAAAGCGCTTTGCAACCGAGTTACTGGCTCTGGCGCGGCGCTTCCTCGAGCTATTGCTTCTACAACCGAGCTATTAAGCTCGCAACCGAGCCATGCGCCCCAGCGCCGAGGCATTCCCCCCAGCCATAAGCTTCAAAACCGAAAGCGCAAGGTCCCCGGCGCCGGTGCCTTCTCAACTTCTAAGCTCTACAACCCGAAATGCCAGCTTCGGGCACGCGGCTTTCCCAGGCTGTTGCTTCCCAACCGAGCTATGGTACCCTGCTTAAGGCCTTCCCGAAATGCTAAGCTCTCAACCCGTTATCGGGCTCCCAGCGCCGAGGCCTCCCCCGAATTGCGTTCTTACAACCGAATGGCCAAGCTCCCGGGCGCGCGTCTTCCCCGAAATGCGTTTTTGGAAAACTCGAGCACTGGCTTCGGGCGCCCGAGGCCTTTCCCGAGCTATTAAGCTCGCAAACTGAAATGTGGCCCCGCCGCGCCCCTGACCGCGCTCAGAACCGAGCTTACAGTTCTAGTGCCGAGGCTTCCCGATATCCGCAGGCCCATCCGGTTCTTATATGTATTGAGGTGACCCATGGTCTTTCGTTCCATCGAACATTTCAATCAGTGCATTCTGCACCTACTGGAAAGAGCGGAGCCATGAACACCCTAACTGTGGAACTGATTCAGCCGTTGCCACCCAAGCGCCACAGATTCTGAGTCACTTTATCGCTTCCTTCATGGATGAGCTCTCATCGGATGTCTCTAACCTCTTTCTCCATCACAGAACGCCCCCCCGCTTTCCCCATTAATGGCGATGGGTATGGGGTCCATCATGGCGCTGTCCTTCCACGCCCTTCCTCACCGAGATTCTTCTTCGTAGCCTTAGGCGATCGCCGCCTCAGCCGTCAGTTTCTCCTTCTTCATCGTTTCATAAAGCCCGAGCGTCGCTACTCTTCGAAAGGAGCGCTCGGCGTTTCCTGGCCTGGCTGTGGCTCCCGCGCACTTCATCCCCATGTTGTTCCTAACTCTCGCCGATGTTGTCAAGATACCAAACACTCATCCTCATCCCACAGATTAGTCGATAGTTTCGTACTTGAGGCTCGCCATTCCACGCCATCTTCATTATCGGTCTTGAGATCCGAGATTGGCGCGGTTCCACTATGTTCCGCGACATCATTAGTCACTCTAGAAACACTGGTTTCAAAGCGAATCCAGTTCCTTCCCACGGGGACGCGGCCAAACTAAGATGCTTCTTCACCAGAACTGGCCGAGCGTTTCACCGTCGGACGTCCCACTAATTCTGATGGTTCTCCTGGTGTAACAGAACAAACACCATGGTTCTCCCACGCTCCCATGCCCAAGCCCTTCTTTCCAGCGGGAATATAAAGATCAACAAACAGTGAACGCTCGCCAAGGTCCTTTCACCGTTCACGGCCGGCAGAAGATTTGGTTAATGCATCATCACATTTACTCCAATTCCACTGAACACATGAATTCCATGGAACCTCTTCACTGACAGGATACTGATGATTCCTTCACCCAAAATGGAGATTTTCTTTCCTCAACTGGGTATAAACCATTAATAAGTGAGATAATTGATGGGCAATAAATTATGTTTATCCCGCCTCAAATTGGTCACTGGGTTATTTCTCCCACACACTTCTTTTGTCAAGGCTTATCAAATTTCTTGAAGTGGGCGATCAGGTCTTGGCTCCCGCATTCATAAGGGATGTCATCAAGGTCTGAACACTGTACTAGGTACGCCCCAACTTCTTCAAGCCCCGCATTGGCCTCGTTGCTCGCCCCGGGACTGGGCTTAGTTTAAACCCCACCAACCCTTAATAAACGATTTAAAAAACATAGAATGTGGGCAATGGAACATTTTGAAGTCCAGAACATCTGCCCCACAAAAACAATCTGCATTAGTTTCAAAAAACAGTCCCAGAGAAATGATTTCAAAAAACCTTTTCTAAAACATTTCAAGTAAGTCTCATTTTTTTCCTTTGTTTTATTAAGATATGATCAGCCCACAAATCTGAACATAAAAAGATGGCATATTTAGAATGGTAATCTCATGTTCCTCTCTCACAATAACTATATTTTTTTAGAATCACTCATTTTCAGTAATATTTAGTGGAGAAGAAGAACTCAGTTCTTGGATATTTGCATCCTCCTGAATAAAACCCTTGTTTACAAGAACTTTACGCACTCCAACAATAAGTGATACTTCCTTTCCATCTCATCTTCAACATAAATATTTATAGATCTAAAATGAATATAACTGGATCTGTGTCAACTTGATTTGAATTTGGGATCAATGTAAGATTTAATTAATCCACCAAAACTGTCAGATTAGCTAATCCTAAACTGAAACAAGATCTTCTTGGTTGAACTCTCAAGAGCTATCTCAAGTCATTTTTAAACTCACACAGGTCATCCTTAGGTCTACTGGCAACCTTAAACTAAGTTGTAAAGAAAAGTTGAAATAGAAATGAAAAATTTGAAGAAATGAAAATTGGAGAAATCTAAATAGGTCAAACTATTAACGACCCATGAGATGTTTATTCAAACCATTCATTTGACTTTCCAACAATATATGATTGCCAACTGAGCAATCTTTTGAATAATCTGACGATATTGATTTTTGATATATTCAAGATGAAACTAAAACTTGAAAATTATCATTTTCCTTCCCAAACACTATAGGTCTAAGTATAAGCCCTAGTGTAGATTAAAACTTTGAAGTACCAAGTAGGGCTTCATTTTTCTCGTTAAATTTCAAACCTAAAGTGAATGATAGCCCTTGCTTAGGAAAATACAAAGAACGCCAAACAAATATAAATAATCTCAAAAAATGTTTAATATTTGATCTTAAAGCATTTTTATGTTTTCCAGCAAAATAAACAAAATTGAAACCAAAACATTTTTTTTGAGTTTGCCTTCCTGGCTTTGCAAAAATAAGAAATGGCCAAAAAACTGTGAAATGTGCTAGTTCTGTGTTCCAGCCAAGAGAGGATACTTGAAAAATATAGTGATTTATCTTGAAACTAATATTACGACGGTTTTACACGAAATATCAAGTTCAAAAAATTAGAGAGGTATATTTATACAGTGTCTCGACTGATCGTGGAAGCAGCCCATTTCTCTAAAAATAAAAATGTCGCGAGTGTCGGCAGCGTACATGAAAAAAGAGGTGTTAAGAGGCTTGCGGCGTTAACAATAGGCTCAAACTTGGCAAGAAGATTGAAAGCTTCACCCTGTTCTGCTTGGCTCAAATTCGATGTGGTGACTCCTTGAAATGTGCTCTTTGATCCTAGTTGTTTTGATCGTTGGTTAGCTCTCTCCACAATACCCATTCGACCATTCAATTTTGATTGCATTTTTTCCCTTTTCTCGGAAAGCTATCCATCCGAGATGCTATTTGTCGTATTAATGCCCAAAGAATACACCAATGCATCGCCGTCGGACTCCTAGTTTACTGGTTAGAGAATAACTTTAAAACCCATTATTATCACGTTCAAACAGTTTTAAAGCCGGCGAAATTTATGGTCCCGTGGTTTTTACCCTTTCATTAATACGCTTCTGTGAAAATTGTTGTCTCATCAGGACACGACACGCTGGTTGGCTCGCCGTGCCGGTTAATTTGATTGTTGAACCACCTTCGCACGTTATGGAAATGTCATTTTCGTGAATCATCGTGATTTGGTAATTCTTTCCCAACTGCGTACCGTAGCTTGGTTGTTTCGGAGCTTCTTCTCGCGTGCCAAAATGGATGAGGGTGCATTGCGATAAAACAAATCTTCAGTTGAATTATTCCATTTAGAAGCGCTATGATGAGCATTTCGCTCTTTATCGTGTACATCACATGCCCACATTAAAGAAAGCCATTCGACAAGCTTGAGGAGGATTTGCACGTCAAATACAGAAAGGCTGCTTCATACTAGCTGCGTGATGATCCAACCTCATATGAACATTTGTGATGAAACGCGCCGTATGTCGCACCCGAAACCCTTTGGCCGGTAAAACCATCAAGAAATAAACTACTTTATCAAACACTCGTCGACTCCGAACCCGCATGATGAGACCAACATGTCGGTTAATATCGCATTTTTCTCGCACAGATGGTTAAGGTCGGCAGCACGAACATTGACTTATGAGATGCCATCGCCATTTCAGTTCCATACTCTGATAGCAGAGCATATCGGTCGGCAACGCTTTAGTAATCTCCACCAAATGGATTCAAACTGAAGGGAGAGCGCAAAAGACAAATTTGTCAATGAAGAGGCCATGTTGGAGTGCTGTGAATCTTCTCTGCAGTACTCTGCCTGAAACGCAGCGCAAAAATTAGAAAGGCATGCGAGAAGTCAGCGAGGGAATCCCCATGTGGTTTTGTGAGAAAAAACTTATGGCAATATACCAAATTCATCACAAAGAATAAGGCTCGGTCACATGAAGAAAGAGTTGCAGAAATTCACGTGCGAATAGAAATCTATGAAGAAAGAAAATAAAGATATCTAACATAAATTTCTGGTGATATTATGATCGTGATTGATGATGTCAGGTTAGTCTCGCAACCCAAGATAGCACCCGTAACGATCTCGGTTCCTCATCTTACGTTACTTTCAGTACTTTCACCCGGGTACAACCCGATTTTCCAATGTTAGGAATGGGAAACAAAGCAGTATCCAAGATTCTGGCATTGGATATATTCTCCTAGAGACTCAATGGAAACAAAACTTATGATCAAGGATGTTAGACACACCAGATATCGCCCCCAACTCGATAACCAAGATCGATGACGAGGATTCAGACAAAATTCATGAGTACAAAACAGAAGTTCAACAAAGCCTTTGAAGAAGGCAAGAGGAAAGAAACAAAACAATTCCTCTGAGCGTCATGAAGCTGCTTACATGAAAGGCGGAGATATTCTTCCAATGCGTCAACGAGATGAAGGTAATGAACTGGTATTACAGAGGCCTGGTCAGCACAGGTGGGATAGGCGATTCAAACCCCGCCGAGAGGCACCTCGCCAAACTCAGAAGACATCTCCAAAACTCAGATCGATTATTATTTCAAAAATAACAGAGATTATTTCTATTAACAACAACCCACTGAACTGAAGGCCGAAACGTTGCCGATCACCCTATACGATGTTTCGAAATACGCTAAAATCAGAAACCGGCAGGGAAGACTTATTTTGGTGAATTTCTCTCAATAACGATCACCTGGAAAGTTTTAGACTTAGTTCGAAAACCAAACATCGCTATGATGCCTCAAAGAACCATGGTCTATTGTAAAGGATAAACGCTAGTTAAACAAAGGTCGTGGAGCTGCAAACAATCGCGGGAACACAGTGTCCATTTATGCGGTCACTGCAACCCATGATATCTGACTTGGAAAACATTACACTCCAAACTCTCAACAAAAATGGTAGCCAAGAGGATGAATGAACCACGGGCGAGCGGATTAGTGCGTGCGGTTCTTCCCGTCTCCAAGCCATCCAAGCCCAGAGAGCGCGCACATCACCGATTCGATTAAACCCTCTACCACCCTTGGGTGGTGATACCCCAAAGAGCGGATGGGCGCGAAAGATGGCGTTCGCACCACCTCGGAGAGTGCTCGGTCAGGGTATAATCCACCATGTCCCCCAGCGATGAGAGTCCGAAACTGAGTGTCATGCCTAAACTATGGTCTGTAGAAGTAGTCAAGAAGAATTCTGGTACATAAGTATGAGATCCAATTATAAGAAGATTTGTCGTTAGATGTTGTATTTCTTAGACTGGATTTAGTTTGAGGACAGACAAGGAACGAGAGTGTTAGTTCTTCACCAAATTCCAATTAGACTGATCCAATTTGTTCTTCCTTCCAAGGCGTACGCTGAATTATGGGAGAGTTACAGAAGTGATAAGTGAATGAAAACGAAGATATCCCAATAGTTATTTGATGCCTGAAAGTAAACCCAAAGCGATGGAGGAATCACATCAACATATGATCACTATTAGAAGATATACTTCAAAGAGCATCTGAATCTTCATAAGATATTCTCCCAAGAGATGTGACGCGATTAACATAGAGCTGAAATCACAACATCATACACGAGAGTAAGAAAGAGTGTTGAAGCCACATAAGAAGAAGTGAGGTCCTGTTTCATGAGAATCACTCACACTGGTACAGAAGTTACTACAAGAAACAAATTCCCTGAAGGGAAACAAACAAGGTGTGAATGAAAACTTGAGTACCAATGATACAACTTCAAGTAAGAAACCATTTGCCGTGAAGTGTCTGATAATAAGAAGAAAGTACTACTCGGGAAATAAAATTTTCCAATGGTAAAGATGTCCTCTATTCAGGCTGATCTTCGCCTTCATTCACTTGTCCTGGGGGGCTGAGCACCGATGAACTGACCTCATACTGGAAGAAGAAACAGGCATAAAGAAATCTGGCGACAGTCGTATGAAAGAAACCTGATTTGTAAGTTGGTACCATGAATTCGCAAGTTACCGCGAGTGGCGTTAGCTTGAACTGCCAGCGATGAGTCACGGTACAACGTAAACGGCGATATGATCAACAAGCTTAATACGTGCCGTCGGGGAAGGATGATCTTTGGTCATCCTCTCCCAGATATCGGAAGAAATGCCGATGACGTCACGATCTCCAACAAGGATCGATAGTTCAAGAGAGAGCCAATATATTTGCCATGGGAAAGACTGGGATCTACAGAAATATGAGTAATACGGCGCTAAGACTCGCATGTAAAACAATTGAGGGAAGTCGTTGGTCTCAAGAAAGCCACACGATAAGGCTGTTAAAAGATTCACAGAAAGGCGGTGGTGTAGTTGAGCTCCACCGGCAATCACTTAAAGTTTCACCCCAGCAATCCGCGCTGAGGCAAATGATGAGTTATATTTGAAAAGTCTCATACTGTTGTAAGTGGTACTGACGGAAAACAGCTAAGCTCCATTAGCCAACATCGCTCAATGCAATGGAGTTGTTAGCCCAGCTCAAGATCCCTGAATATATTCTGAAGGGAAGAATTATCAGATCTACAAAGAATTTAAGGTGTGTTTGCACCACAGACAGCTCCATGCTGAGATGACACACATGTGATTCAAACACGGTAGTATACGATCTACAGCTCTGTCAGTGTCTCCGAATTCACTCTTTACGTGGTGAGCCATCCTCAACTGGGTCATAAAAACAGCTGCAATATTCAACACAAGCCTAGCACATCGCTTCCATCGAGGCCAGAGAGTCATGATTATGGAAAATCTTAGAATAATAGGGTGTTGCACCAAAAAAGAAGTATGTTGTTTATAGGGATAGCCAGAGTGTCATTCACCTCTTTAAGAATTTGATGTTCCATTCAAGATCGGGGCATCGATCACATCCTTAGATTCATGATGTGCTCAGCCGTGCCAATCAGATTTTGGTGCCAAAATACATACCGGGGTATGAATGATCGCATAATGTTGGGAATCTGCAAGCCATTCATATGGAGAAGGTGTAAAGCTCATATGCAGAGAATGCCCGCCTGTTCCACCACAACAGAAAAGGCGGAATTTTGGGAGATTTGCGATACAATTCCATTAATGGCTAGACTTTAATGAGCAAGCTCTCCATTTCCTCTAAAATAAAAAATATATATATGAAAGAAGTCATGCTCAAGTGTCAAGCAAACACATGAAAAGGTTATGGTTAGGGGTTTAGTGAGAGAAAGAAATGTGACTTTAGTTTCAATCAAAAAAGAATATCAAATGTAACTAAGCTCTATTAGCCCAAATTTTACGTAGATCTTTTCTCACAGGTGCTCTTCAATCCTAATACTTGATTGTTAGTCTTCCACAATACCATTTAGTCATTCCACCATTTGCAAGAGATTTTTCCTTTTCTTTTCTTTGGAAGACAACCAAAGATAATAAGAGTCAGATTAATGTTCCAAGAATGATATTCTTGGAACACTAATGCAAGTGTTTCTTGCATTATGAAATCTCATATGTCTTTAGCTCATTGTGTTTCTTTCTTAGTTGATAATGTTATTTTTGGTGGATTTTCTAGTGGAATTCACTAGGACATACAAAAAGCATGGAAATTGGTGAATGTGTGGACGTGCTAGGAAATTATAGTATTTTCAAACTAAAACTGTGTCAAAATCTAACTTCTACTCAAACGAAAAATGGATTCCCTGTTCCCTTGATTCTAAGTGGAAAACTGCCTTGAAAATTAGATTGCATAGACTGAATTAAAAGTTAAGAGGAAATTTAACGGACTAGCTTGAATAATAGTAGATTTCATCATAGAATTTGATTGAAAATCAAATGTTGAAGCAAGAAAGCTTTGAAGTAACAAAATGCTTGGGAAGAAAACCATATAAAACTAAACTAGGAATTTGAAAACACGCCATTGTTTATAGAAAAATACAATAGAAATGTTGAAATGTTTTAAGTTCTGGCTGAGTATTCAACCTCCATCGTCTCAGTGTCTTCAACTCAACGCGTTGTTTTGAGCGTTCATCATCGCTCTATGGGCACTAATCATCGCCCTTGTTTTCTGAATAGAATTCAGAGGGTTAACGGGCCTGGGCCCACTAGCCCCATTGACTTAACACTAATTTAGCCTAACCCAACCCTTTCTATTCTTCACTACTTTCACTGGTGCAGTCCCGGCCTGTACCAAAGCGGGTGGCAGTGCGGAGCAGCATCGTCCCATGGCACACACTTAGCCTCAAGAAAAAAATCGACCAAAGAAACTGGGTCAAATATCCATCAAAAGATGGAAGAGCGCTGGGTCACGAGGGTCTCAGGATCTCAAACTTCCAACGATACATGAGTCATGACTCACTTCCTACTGGGGCCATGAGTTCAAGATGCACAGCACTCCATTTCCACAATAACCTCTCGAGATGCCAAAGGCAAAACCCTAACCCTAACTCCACCACAATGATGCATGTTCCTCTCTCTCTAGAATCTCTTTCCTTCTCTTTCTTTTCTTTAAATCCTCCCTCACCTTTTTATATGGTTTTTTTCAAGATTTTTCTTGCCTGAGCACCCACGCTTTTTCATCATTGCCGTTATCAATGGCCTTTTCTAAGATCTCTTTATTGGAAGCTTCATCACTCGACTCTTGTTTCCATAATTTCCCTTTTTGATTTTGATTTTATTTTGATTTTTTTAATCTCTTTCTTTTTCAATCAAGTCAGAGGCTATGAGGAAATGTGGAAATGGAAATAGATTAGAAATTTTCATTCTTAATTTTCTTTTTGCTTGTAGTTTATACTTTCTTTGTGTCTTCTTGTTTTCTTCCTAAATACCATATTTTAGCAATTTTATTATTTTATCCTATTTTGGTCTAATTTAACCTACGGCCCATAAAGGATTGAGTTGGACTTGTTAATAATTGATCCGAATAAAATAGGTCAAAATGATCCAATCCATTTTGACTCGCGAGTGAGCCGGGCTAACCCGTTTCTGATCTCTATCTACCAGGCTATTCTCTCATGCCTCCATGATCCAGAGTTTAAATCGTGCTGACTTTTTTTTTTTTTCTTAAGTGAAAACTGTCCCACATCGATGAGAAAGCGCCTGATAAAGCTTACTCTCTCCGTCTCTCGTATATGTACACGAGCCCATGGGATGCATGTGGACTTCAGAATGAGGTGATCTAATCCAAAGGGCTTGACTTTTGGAAAGATAATCCCTTGAAAAAAGGGATCCACTGTGACCGGTTTTAGACAATGAGCAAGTGTGGGTCATTGAGGACCCAACATTGCATGCGGGATTTGAACCGTACCATTCAATTAAAACCGTCATGTCCGCACCATTGAGTTTTGCGCCAGAACAAGTTATTTGAGAAAAACATAAATAACTGGTGGCGTCTGTAAAATAATTCCCAAAGCAGTAGCTTAACGCCAAATTCGTAAACTCGATATTTGAATCATGCGTATTTCAAGAACCGGACGGCGACATTTGATTTCGCGATCGCTAACAGCTGCGAACGATTTACATTCGATTTACTTAACGTCGTCGCGTCACAACGGCGGCAGCATTTTGAATTATTCAAATGCCGTCGCTCACAACTAAGCAGCGAATTAAACGGACCAAATGTCACGCCCAACCACATAACTGCATTCCAGACGCTGGATCTGGCTAGGGTTTTTTCCCTACTTTCCTTTCCTTTTCGTTTCCCTCCCTCCTCCGCCTAGTCGCTGATCGTCACCCGACCCGTCAGCCTCTCTTCATCCGTTCTTCGCCGCCTCCTTCCGTAACGCCTCCTTGCCTAATGCTTGCTTCATTGTTTCCTTAATGTATTCCGAAGAATATTAGATACTGTTTAAAGCCAAGCGATTTTGGCATTTTTCTTTTTTCTTTATCATTTCGTGGATACGTTTTTCAGTGTTTACATGTTTGATTCTTGAGTGTGAAACCGCCAATAACATAGGAGGATCACTGTCAGTTACGGAACTTTCTAATTACTCATGACCCGAAAAACAGTTCCCAATGCAGTTCAAGCCGAGAATAGTTTCAGTTTTTTAATCTACTCAAGTCAGGTTTTTACCCTCCTTCGTATTTGATATCAGACTCCAATACACTCTAATATGACCAGCCATGTTGATCTATGTTACAAGGTCCAGGCTTGATCCCTATTTCAAACTGATTCTAAAATAATTTGAAACAGGTTACCAGGAAGTGTTTTGAATTTGGGATTCCTTCAAAATGACACAAAATGAAAACCAAACAAATTTTTATTTCCTGTTCAGAACAAAAAATCGTTTCTTGAAAACAGAGGAACTTACAACCTTTATGTCTTCTCATGGTTACACTGTAATTCTCAAATTTGATCCACTACCTTTCTTAAACTGTAAGAATTAACAATTGGTAATGAGAGTTTAAATTAAAAATAATGAGATTTTTATTTTGCACCTGCCAACTAAAAGAATCTGTTTGGCCTGGTGATACCATTGTTAAGGAGGAGTGAAAGTAAGTAGAGGACTCATAATTCTTTATGCGTAATGTAAACCAGGAAAGAAGAAACAGAAAACAGTGTTAAAAAATGTAGAACATCCGATAAAGTCTATTAAAATATATATATATATAAGTATATATATATATGAGGCACATAAAAGAAAAGTGTGGGGTGTGTGCATTTGTGTAATCAGTCGTTGGAGGTATACAATTGATTCTACTTAGTTCATCGTTTATCTGAAAACTCTAGTGTGCTCGCTCTTCTTGGGTGCCGGCTTTGAACCACTCATTAATTTTGTTTTTGAAATTAGTGTCCCACGCTTTGTTCATTTTATTACCTAGATGTGCCAGTTGGCTTGGTTGTCGCATAACTTGAATAATATGTGTTAGCATGTTCCTTCGTATCTCTACTATCCTCCTTCAAAGAGTAGTTTCATCTAACATAATGGGTATTCCTTGATAACCTTCTCGCTTATGATTCTGAAATGCTCTAGTTTCTAATGTAACATGCATTTAAATTTTGAATGATAGTTTGTCTATGGCAGTAATGGCTTCCTCATGGCTTCCTACCGCATTATATTTGCTCTCAATGGCCACAAAGCTCACCCATTAAGATGGCTTGCACCCGCCCGAAATCTGCTGCATCTAGTTATAAAATAAACTCAAATACTATATTAAATTATAAACATTTTAACTCGTATTATAAATGATTGAAATGGAGGGATACTCTAATTGTTTTCTTTATGATAAAGTTGATTTGATATGCCAATACCCCATATTATTTAATTCATTTGAGACCATTATGTACGGTGTCAATATGTCCTGCTTTATCAATTCCCGTGATATGTTACTATAATGGACAAATAGTGAGGACTAAAATTGTATGTCGAATATGAGGGAGCTTAAACTTGTATCGCCCCCTTTCAAGATACCGCTGAACGCAGACGCTTCAACAATCGATTGATATGATATACCCAAAGACAACCATCGGGATAAACGAAGGTTCAAATTATTACTCATTTGTGGTATCCTCTAGAAATGGAAATAGGTTCCAACCTTTCTTCCCGTGACGGATGATAGTAGGTGCGCCAAAATGCATCGATCCACACGCAAACAAATCACCATTGAGGAAATTGAATCAGACATTAAAGTTGCTCGTGTCAAGGCACAATTGAACCGAATCGGTGCGCTGCGATTTATTTGTTCGCACTCGGTCATAATGCGTTGCACAACTGGACACGGTTGTGTCAATACCGAAGCGCAGACCGACACAGACCACGCTGATGATGAAGATGTTGGTCGGCGAAGAAGGCAATGGATTTAACACTTGATGAAGATGTTAACTTAACAATGTAGCCGTGGAGATGGATGAAGATGTCGATGCGGAGCACATGTGCATCCTCCTTTCTTCGAACTTTTAACCAAGTTTTGAGAATGAACAAGGGATATATGTCTCAAAGACAAGCACCATTCCTGTGATGTATCAAATCACCTGTATGATGAGACATCGACGAGTCGTCTCCCTCGCACTTATCATCACTTACCACCAACACCTCAATTTCAACATGTAAAGAACCTGGATAATGTTGTTGCAAGAAGGGGGAGAATGGGGAAAAAAGCCCTAACCCGATCACTTAAATCGTAACTAATTGTGCCGCTATTCGAACGACGGATTTTCGAATAGTTCACCATCACTATAGAACGGTTTACATTTGAATTAATTCAATGTCGCCGCTGTCGCATCACTTCGTAACGTTAATCAAATGCCGTCACAACGACTCAGAATTAACCTAAATCCAAATGTCGCCATCTCAGCTTGCCGGCTTCGATGTTTCAAATGCCGTTATCGTTGTTTATATTAAGCTCTACTGGGGAATTATTTTGATGCCGCACATTCTTTCAAATAACTTATTTCGTGATAAAACTCCGCACCATTAGCTGGTTGAATTTGTGGTTTGAAACTGCCTGGGGCTCATACTGGTCTACAGTCAATTAAAACTGAAAAATAACTGTTTAACAGAAAAATGGCTAATCAAACCAATCCATCCGATTTTTAAAACATTAAAAAATATTGATATGAGGCTCTCCTTTGATAGCCATCACAATCACAACTTACCAAGATTTTATCTTTTGTATCGGTCATGCTTTATTGAGCCACTAACATGGTTTTTTTTTCAACTTTTTTCCTAGCATTATGAAATCCCATATGCCTTTAGCTCATTGTGCTTCTTTCTTAGTTGATAATGTTATGTTTGGTGGATATTATAGTGGAATTCATCAGAATATATAAAAAACATGAAAATTGGTAAATGTCTGGACATACAAAAAAATTATAGTATTTTCAAACTGAAACTATGCTGAAATCTAACTTCTGCTTAAACGAAAAATGGATTTTCTAATTCCCTTGATAATTCCCTCGATTCTAAGAAAAATGTCTTTAAAATTAGATTGCATAGACTGGATTGAAAGTTAAGAGAAAATTTAACTGACTAACTTGAAAAATAACAAATTTCATTATAAAATTAGACTGAAAATGAAATGTTGAAACATGAAAGCTTTAAAGTAACAAATGCTTGGTTGCCTGATATAAAACTAAGCCGAAATCTAAGACTTCCGCTATTATATCAGAAAAAGAAAATGCTTTGAACAAATAATGTTCAATCACTCCATTCCTCTAAGTGTTCAATCATATGTCCCTTGCTTTGATGCTTTGATTCTCTTTTATAAAGGTTCAAGTGACTACCCACGTTCCCTTTTTCAAATTCTTCTTCAATTGCCATACCACTCTCCCACTAGGGCCAACTGCTTCAGTTAACTCCTTCTCTGGAGAAACTGCTCTTCCCCACTATTTGCTTGGGGGATACTCTTTTTATAACTTCTCCACGTCTCATAGTCCCTTTATTTCACCTTTACATGTGTCCTTGACTTTTTCCACTACCTTGGCTTGCCAAATCTTCAACCTCTTTGCATAGTTGTTCTTCCACGTGTCTTTCCTCTAATTTACTTTGCATAGTTATATGACCATTTCCTTCAATTTTAAAATTCCATGGGTTGGAGAAATAACTATTAGGCTTTGAGGAAAACAAAACCTTGACTGAGCATCTTCTCTTGAGCTACGCTTTATCTGGATTCCAAGCCTGGGCTCACACTGTTTGGCTTGTTATCTATTCTGGCCGATTTTATCGCCATTTGGGCCAAAAAATTATTTTGGTGTCAATGATTGCCTCCGTATAATATTGTCCATGGCAATGCTTATTGGCACTCCTTGAGTGCCAAAGCCCCAAAAAATATTCTTCTAGACTTATTTCCAATCATAAAACCCAAAATCCAACTTTCAGCCTATGATGTGGAGTTTAAACGGCAAAAAATGAGCAAAGTCGGATCGAACAATTATTGATTCCCTAAGAAAAAGTTCCCACCATTATCAAGTTTAAACCTATAACTTTTGTTTTTCCTACACCAAAGGATTTTGTTCTTCCAAAGAAAAACCATTCAATTTCTTCTCCAAACAACTTAGGATTTCCTTATTCCCAAAAAGAATTTATTTTCTCTTTCTAAAACATCCCCCACTTGTTTGGAAAAAGGAAACTCTTTTACTTTACCTTCTTCATCTTCTTCTTCCTTGATTCACGCTGTCACCACTCATCAAGGTCACATCTGCCCAAATGGATAAGCTCGCCGCTTTTTTCGGGTTGGCCATCACAAGCCTCCGGTAATTGAAAATAAAGGACATATCAAGCATTTTCGTTTACCTTTATGTTCTACATTTTACTTTTCGTGTGGCCCTCAAATTCTTCTTTGGTGGGTTCTGAAACTTGCCCACTTCCACCATATTTAGATACCAAAGATGTGAATCAGAGAACCCCTGATCTGCCGCCCCACCTGTTTCGCGGTCCGAACTAAGTCCGAAGTCGCCATCGTCACACGCTAATCACCTTATCAAAATCATTATCAAAAAATGACGTTTATTACACTTCAGTTGGTACAAAATCATTTCTTTCTAAATATGAAGTGTTTTTAAAGGTAAGCCTATTTCATTTCATTCATGCAAAGTGCACACTACTATAAAGGCATCGCTTCCTTTCAAATGATTTACAAAATAGATATTCAGAGTTAAAATTTATTTTTACAAAATATCAACACCAAAAAGAGATATGGGGTGAATGTGCAGATTTTAACATGTCTCAATTTCCTCTTTCTTTTACGACTAACGCCCTCACCCTGCTGCCTCCCTGCTCAACTCCAGACTAGAAAGATAGGAGGAAACCATACGCTGCATTTCTATGCTTAGTGGTTCTGCCATAATTCCATTCTTGCTTCACTTTAATCAAAATCAGCTTTTACTAAACAACCCCAGATTTTTTGACATCAAATGTCAATACAATACATATACTTATTTCATACAATCATTTATGGTTCATCGATCAAATCCAAATATGTACCTGAAGTATGCAATAAGTCATTGATAATCAAATCATGCATTTCACAATACTCTTTTCATTTCAATTTGTCACAATCTCAAATCAAATCGCACTCGGTTCAAATTTTAACAATGAATTTAATGTTTTCGCATGTTAGATACCTTAATCACCTGGGCATGCCTGCCAGTTACAGTCGGTATAAAAACGACGGAGTAACATTAAATACTGGCCCCATTGGCCGTTGACTGGTTATTAAAAATCAAATAGTGAACAATACCGCATACTGGCTCGCTGGTTATTGACGGAGGGATACATCGTACATAATCGCTCGCGCAAAGATCGCGATTTCACCCCGCTGGTATACTAATCTATCTCATACGAACTAAATCTGCTAACATTCAATTATATGCTCAAATCTTTTATAGCAACATACAAAAGATAATATGTACATTTCTATAAACGTGTCTATTTTCAATACTATGCAATTTTCATTTAAACATTTCACAATCAATTTCTTCAACCAATTAAAACAGTTCAACATGTTTTTCTGCATTTAGAAATAAAGCTAGTTCAAATCTTGGAAACAAGAATAGTATAGTATAGAACAAACCAAAATCGTCGCTTTGATTCCGATCTTCAAAATCTCGACTTCAATGCGGCTTTCCTCCCCGTTAGCCCCATTCAAATACAATAACAATCACATATTAGTAGGTTATTCTAGAGTTTCGGTCGTGGTTTACGCCTAACCGACACCCTCTCACTCTGAAAGTTTTCAGGGAAACATGGAGAGCCATAATTTTCATGATTCCCTGGCGTACTTTAGCTCTATGAGTCTATTTTAGCAGGAAATCGAATCATCCTGAGCCTGATCACCAACCTCGTTACATATTTTAAATTTTTCAACCGGTCGGCATGCCCTAACTCACTCAGCTTACTCATGTTATTCCACTGTGGTCTTAACCCATAAATTGGTAATGTTCCTTCTACTTAATTGAGTTTACGTCGGCTGGTTTCTTCTACAACTAAATCATCCAATTTGATCACCAAACTCAAGTTATTGCATTTCACATCCAATCATCTAATCTGCAAAGCTGCAATCGATCGTTTCACATATAGCTCCACTCACGCCAAATTTATATACCTCGGGGATTATAGTTTGCATATAGCCTTGGTAAGTAAATTATTCCTTAGGGGAAGTTTATTTTACCCATAATTTTAAATCACTTCAATTTGATGAGTGAAACCCACCCTATGGCCAAACACTATAACAATACCCAAAACAGAGCATAACCCGTGGAGCCAATGATCTCACTCTTTAAGCTGTATTGGAGCCTTAGAGCTGTACAATTTGCCCCTAATCCTTCTATAAATTTGTAGCCCCATTCTTATGGTTCATCAGTTAGAATCATCATTTGATGATTATAACTTAATCTATAGCCAAAACAAAGAACAGGGGTTCTGATTGTACTGATAAAGGCCTCCCTTTGAAACCCACATTTTCCTTTTAAAACACTCCTCCAAACCAATCCGTACCAATCTGAACAATGCAAAATAATCTCAAACTGAACTAAAACCATCAAGAACACTTTTTATACCACATTTGGGGTTTTTTATTAAACCTAAACACAAGTAGAAAGGGGGGTTAGGGTTTGGTTTTCTTACTTTAAATCCTTTCAATCTTTCTACACCGCTGCTTTCTTCTTCAACTCGATATCTTTAAACTCTCTGCTTTAATGGAGCAAGAATCACAAATTCTCCTCACTTTTCAAGCCCTAGATCTCCCCTTTCCTCTTCAAACTGCTTTTGCTCAAAATGGAGGTTCCAAGACCACTTTTGGTCTTAAATATCCTATATCGCTTGCAGCCTGCCTGGGCCTCTTTAAAAATCCATTTTTGGGTTTAAGTTCTCCACCAAGCAATACCACTATTTTGTCTCTTTTGCATTTAAATTTCATTAATCACACTTAGACATTTTTCTTAACTTATGACCTCTTATGTCCTTATTTCATGTAATTTCCAATTTTTGCCCTTTTTCACTTGGGTTTATTTCCGGGTTCAATTAATTTCTCATTTTAGCATTTAATATTTGCATTTGGATTTTAGCCATATAATAATTTAATCAACATTCATTTAACAATTCCTGGAAAATACCTAAGTTGGCTCAATTTATACCTGCATTACATAATACAAATAATGGGAAAAAAATTTAGGGTATTTGTGGGGCGTTACATGAACAATGAATAAAAAAAGGTTTTTCCTTTCACTTTGGCGTTGAGATATAATTGCAAATATATCTTATTTTGATTCTTTATTAGACCCTTCCCACCTCCTTAAAGGACTTGTAGGTGGTTTTGCTCCCGTCGCTCTAGTCGTCGCCGCTTGTGAAGGAGGAGAGATTGACGCGGTCGCCGCAGGCTCGTTTAACGCACCTGGCTCGCCGCTCGTCGCTGATGGTATGTGCTTCCATTGCTAAAAAGATCAAATATTTTTCTTCCTTGATGCAAAAAATCAAAACTTTCTTTGATGTCATTTGAAACTTTTTGTGAGTGGAGATTTTTTTGAAAAATAATCTTGAATGCATTCTCGAAAGAATTCTTTGATGGTGTTCGACTATTTCGAAAATTTTCTTGAGTGCAGAACTTAAAAATATTCATGAATGCACTCTCGAAAAAATTCTTTTGAAGTCGTTTGGCTTGTTCGAACATTTTCGGAGGTGCAAACTCGAAAACATTCTTAAATACACATTCGAAAAAATTCTTTAGTTATTCCACATCCGATCCTTCCGGTGTATATTACCAAAAATAACTAAACACACCTTAAAAGGCCAGTCTATTAAAGCTTTTGACTTATTACACAAAGTTAGTCATAGACGAAATAGTCTCAAAGCGACACCTTCAAAAAATTATTTGAAGTTGTTCGTCATTTAACGCTTTCTGGTGTGAATCTGAATATAATCAAGGAGTACACCATTTGAAAAATCTATCAAGCCACCACATAGAAAAATTTTAGGTGCAGACTAAAAGAGTATAGATTACACCTTCAAAAATTCTTCGGCGGTCATCAACCTTTTTCAAAGGTATATTTGTTGTTTCAAACAACTTTAGTCGAATGACCTAAATTGTTTCTTCTTTGGCGATTGCGTGTCGACATTGCCATGAATCGTTTATCTATCGCGAAACGACGAGCGTAGCTCGCCATAGACTTTTTTTGCTATATTGAACATTTCTCAACCCTGCAGCCTAAAATTTAAATCTCGGTTCGATCATGAGCACCCGAGTCTTGGCCCGACCGAATGGCGGTCCGAACCGGCAACCTCTGGGGTGGACGCCATTTATTTGATTACCACATTTTATTACGCTTTTTCAAAAGTGTCACGACCCGAATCCTGGCCCCGCCGACTCGAACGGGCTGATTCGAACTAGAGCCCTACATTCGGGACGTTTCATTTATCTGTAATAAACATTTTATTATGTCATTTCGCTATGGGAATAAGTTTCAAACAAGCAAGCCCATAATCATTTACACTCTAACAATTCGGGTAGGCCCATAAAACAAAACAGAGCCACAAAGAAGGCACCATGCCTTTCTCAAAATAATATACACCATGGTTAAGAGTTTAACCCTTTCTTTGCTTTACAAAATACCACTTGTTCAAAATAGATATGGCGTAAATGATTCGGAAACATATACTTTATATCGCCGCATCACTTTCCGCACTCGCTGGGCCTATGATCTTGGCCTCGCCTTTTTTCTTCTCGATATCCCATGATAAATTCATATGCTACACATGCTGTATGGTTCACGCGCCTCTATTCCAATATTCAAATTCATTTTATACGCATTTAATACCAAACAATGCCTATTATATCAACATATATTCATGCTATCCAATCCGTGATGCTTTCATTTTATAAGTCATTTATCATATCACAACATTCATTTTCAATGCAATAACTAATTCACAATTCAATTTATAGATCAAGAATATAAGGCAAAACCCACATACCGCTCATCGTTGGCTATTCTACTTGACTATTCAAATTTACATTTCAAGGATTCCGCCCGCTGATAACCCGCCTTATTCTCATTCGTAATGTGCTTTACACATTTAATAATTCGGGTCTCCCATCATGACGGCGCCGTTTATGCACCCCGACATGTATCACTTAAATGTCATACGCCACCGCGATTTCATGCCGATCGCGCATCCCGCCAAGCTGACATTTCTTCAATGTCATATCGCCATCGCTGACGATGCCGACAAGGCATCCCGCCGGCGGACATCGATAATTTCGATGCTCTCGTGGATCGATGCCGATTGTGTATCCCACAGGGCTGCTTCATTCGATATATCATTCAATTCACATTTATGGATGATTGCTTCAGCCAATCCGCCCACATCATTCACATTCAATCGTTCAAACATTTCACATTCTTAATTTGTATATTCTTTTCAGATATCTTTTCAAAGATATACTTCAATCTATGTACTTATTTCATACACCCGGCCCATTTGATTTCATTTCATATACTTGGTCATGCATCGTTTCATGGGTTATCGTTAGTCTCACTCAAATACGTCGAATAAGAATAGAGTCGAGAACAAACTGAACCTCCTGCCGGATCTAGTTTTTCCTTCATCTTACCCTAGGTTGTTTCATCATCACCCGTCCCTAGTTTACGTAATGCACAATAAACGCCACTTTAGTGATAATTAACAGCAAACAATTAGTGAATTGGCAAGTTTGTTTTCTTACTGTGACGCTTTTTCACTTAGTTCTATCCTTATTTTGAACCCCATTAATCATTTCTTAGGGTCCCTAAACATTCGGGTACGAATACCACTCCAATCTGCAAAAACATGCTTCAAACAGATCGCTGAGTCAGGTACTTGCAGATCACTCGACCAGACTTGCACTCGCTTATCCACCTGTCAATAGGTACCCCTGCAGATCGTGGGTAGTCCCGGTGGTTCAGAGTTTCAGAGCGGTACCTTTGTGACTGGACACCTTTAATCAGATCAGCGTGGTACTAAAGCATCCCATTGTCTATTCAGTCATGGCACCAGACTAATTTAACCTGGTGTCTGGCTTACCACCTCCATTGTTTCTTTCGTCTGAAAACGCGGATTTTATACTTTCTACCTATTTTCTTCCAAAACCTTTCTCCATCTATCCCATATATAATCCACCATGGAAATCCCACCAAAACAACTCCACCGGGAGCCGAATCAATAAAACCTTTTTTCTCTCAAGGTCGCTTTTCCCCAAAATCCAAATCAAATAGTGATGAAATTAATAGGGTTTGATTTATTACCTTAAATCTCCTTCAAACTTTTCTTCCAAGTTGTTTTGATCTTCTTAGGAGCAAGTGCTGGGAAGGATCACACCAAAGTTTGATCTTTCTCTGCCTCAGCTTTCTTCTTCCCATTTTTTCCTCCTTCTCCAAAAACGTGATTTGCTCACTTCTGTTTCCCAAGACCACATTTTCGCCTTTATAACTTTATGCAGCCCTTGTTCGCCTACATTAATTTATTATACTTTCTCATTTTCTCACCTTGGTCTTAAGCCCACTGCCCTCTTAAGGCATGTTTGGCTCTAAAACTATCATTCTATTTAAGTCTCCTTATTGATCCACTGCACATTCATATTTACTGGTAAATTCACTTAGATATTTTGTCGAGTAAATAACCAATTCTAGGTCCTCATTTTACACAAATTTTTACATTCTGCCATTTTCACTATGCGTGGTTTCTCTGGTTCGATCAATTTCATTTAGCATATAATATTAAATCATATGCTCATAATTTCTACTTCCACATTTCATATTTTATCAATTTATCAATTTTCTCTCTTGAAACTCAAGTTTGGGCTCCAAATTCATACCCTAATATTTTATTTAATAGAAAATTATTTATAAAATTCTAGTATATCCTCGTGGCACACCTGAATTTCCTGAATCTACTCCTCAGTGAATTACATCTCTCATGTTAGCCTGCACGGCTTCCACCCTAATCCTGCCTCTCATCATACCTAATTTTGTTTCAGGCTTTATACTTCATGTTCACATTAATACTAATTGTCCTGGGTTTTTATCTCCCTTTCCAAAACCTTGCTAGGTGGCCATCGCCTGCTCATTTTGTCTGGTGAGCGCGGAGACTGAACAAGATTCTGAGATGCTGAGACTCATCGTTACACTACAATCACATTATCACCGGCAACCATGAATGGCGGCAACATCCTCAGACAGATCCCTTAGTAGTCGTCATAGTCTTGCATTATGCCGCGGTAGTGCACCGCATTTTAATCGCCACGAAGAGTGAAAAATGTATAAAACCCAACGAACCAAGAGATCAAGAGCATAAAATGCAATTATCAACAAGGACTTAAATACGCAAGGTAATGAATATCGTAATGTTAAAAGCAGATCTTCGATTAATCGATAAATAGGAATGAAGAATAATTTAATAGCAAAAAGCAAATAATCTTTACAAAATAGGATAAGATCCAACATGGTCTTAAGTATAATATATTTCTCATTTTTATTCGTATATAATCTAGGTCAGACAAGTGAGAGAGAGAAGACAAGTGCTCTGATTCTCTCAATTTTTATCGCCTCCTTGTTCAATAGAAGAAAGGAAGAAGAAAAAGGTCAAGCCTGGTGAAGAAATCAAGGCATGAAACCCATATATGCATGAACCCTGTATAAACCTTATATGTATGGAAACTCAAGTTTAGGGTTCGTATGGATTTCGTCGGAAGTAGAAACCTCCTTAAACTTCTTTCGCTTCATGTTCTGGTTCAAAGAACCCCATTCTCAGATAAAGTATTTTGTTGGTTTTAGTTCAACAGTGGTCGGTTTTAGTTTTGTCGAAATTTTTGCAAAAACGGCAATCCCATTGTAATCGCAGAAGTACTCAGATCGAAGTTGAGTACCCAGATTCTCAAAGTTGTTTTCGTCTAGAGGATATTTGAGTACCAAGATCGTAAAGCTTGAGTACCCAGATTTGAACTCTATTGGTCCATAAAGATATTGAGCACCAGATCAAAGTCACACTGAGCATCCAAACTGCTTTCGTCTGGGAGATATTTGAAGCATCCAGATCTAAAAGTTAAGCACCCAGATCAAAGTGGTCGATGTCCAAGAGATGCATACTGTTAGCAGTTCAGATCGTTTGAAAGATCAGTTATTTTATCCAAACCTGATACAACATCTACCTTCAGAAAACATCCGGATCTGAAACCGTCTCAAAGTACCAAAACCAACCAAACTCTGATTGCCAAGTCTTCTCATTGGCTTTGAGTGTCCAACTGCTAGCTTTGAACTAATTTATGTACTGAAGAAAATAATTGCAATAAATAGTTAACATTTTTTTTCTCATAAACTTGTCCTGAAAAATTTTACATTAAAACATTCAACAAACACATAAGAAAAATAGTTTAAAATGGGACTATCAAAATTATACCTGCCAAATTCTTTTAAATATCGATACAAATTATCCAATAGCACCTAAATTTTATGTCAACCCAACAAACATGGAAAGCTTCAACATTTCAAAGTTTCATGCATGTCCTCTTCCATTGCATCCCCTCCACAATTTTACTTGATTCTCCAATTTCTAAGAAACATAGAAAAATGAGCTTAAGTCATCATATATCATAAAAATATAATTTAATAAAACCAAAAGAGATTCATGTAAGAATATCCTGTGTAATGTCTTCACATTTCTTCAATCCTGCAGTTAGTATCCTGCAAACGATTCGTGGATCTTTTCAACCAATTTTGTGAACAAATGTTCCATCATGAGATAATAAACTTTAAACAATTACCAGACACGTCACCACTAAATGCAGATTCGTGTTTATCAGTTGAAATGATGAATTGTCAATATATCTCTTGTCATCTGGTAGAGATAATCTTGAGAATTAGAAGTATCTCAACTTCCCACACCAATCCAGCACACATCTTAAGATCCTCAAACTTTTCAAGATTATCTTCAATACTTCCTAAATTTTTAATACCTTATTCCCAAAGATCTTATCTCCAAATTTCTTCTGAATGTATCAATATCATCGACTATCATTATCATCAATTCCTCTCATAATCTAGTGGGAGTACCACTGCTGGTCCTGCCCACTTGAATAAAAATCATAATACTCATTCATATAATCGATTGAAATTTGATTCAACGAAAGCAATTTTTGTGGTGGATACCTTCACTGCTTTCCATATATACTTGCTCAAAACAAATTTCACATACTCAATCCTATATCGAGGATCCAAAACAGTGAACACAACAATGCACAAATAATGACATTAAGCAAAATTTTCCAATATTCATAATTTTCCTTCCTATTCTACACATGGGCAAATTACTCACTTTATCCCCATTAGCCATTTTTTGCAATTATTTCCTTTAGACTGTACTACCCGCCTTATTAAAAAATATTTGAAGCACTACAAAAAGATCCCAAAACTTCAAAACAACATCTATAAAACATTCTCAAGAATTTGGTTTACACTCGTCTATTCCAATCTTCCTGGGAGCCTTTAATTTCCTTTTCTCAAAACGTTTTATATTTGAGCATCATGATATTATAATCCCAAACAGTAAATTCTTCACGATCCAACAAATCATGGAGATCAATACTTCATGGAATTCCACCGGCCCTCTAAGATCAAGACACACAAATGTATTTCCTATTTGATAGCTTTCATGTAGCTGTTCAACACACTTTCAGAAAAGCATCTCTCAAGTCTAGCTGAGAGATGATCTAACATATCGAATCGCATTCGGGCCTTAATAATGTACTCATTATGCTCTTTCAAACCATTCTTGACAATAAGATTTAAAATATGCGTAATAACCAATACAAAGCAAATTCATTGTTTAAGACCTTTACACCTCAAAGAAAATTGATCTTTCAAATTTGTGGCTAATTCAAACTATTAGAATCCATATTATTCATAGTAATTACTTAGATCATGCTCAATGCCCCAATCCAACAAATAACTCTCAATTACTCTTCCAATTGTGCTTCCTTTATGATTAGGAACTTGACAAAAGTTCAAAATTTGTTTATATAACTTTCAATCTTGATCAATCCAATGAGCAGTTAAGCACATATAATTATAATTCTGAACATATGACCAAGTATCAGTTGTTAAGAACAAACATTCATTCTTCAAATGGTTTTTCAAAAGTTTTTTATTTTCTATGAAAGTTTTACATAATCTCTTCAAATGGGGCTATGAAGGAATTACAAATCTAGGTTCTAATAAGCTTAAAATAATCCTTATAATTCCCTCCCCTTCAACTGACTTAAAAGGCAATTCATCACTTAATAATCATCGATGTCAAGATCTTTCTGTTCAATCGACTTTAAAATCATACTAGCAACCTCTTTAACTCTCAATCTAGCACTATCAACATCCTCGACCTTTAGGCATCAAAACCAATGGTTTTTTGTGTTTCCTTATCAATTATTCTTATAAGGAGATTTTTCACATTTTATCATGCCATCTTATAAATTACAGTTCCCACTTTCTAGAAACCACTAGCATAAGATTGGTCATGCCATTGCATGCTGACAATGTGGATTTTTCTCATAGTTATTTCTTTGTGTGTTTGATCCTATATGTAGAATTTTTCTTACTCCCTTCACTTCCTCTTTCATCTTTAAGTTTTTGTGGAGTTAATGGGCCTTTTTACCTTCATCTTTCTTTGTCATTCTTAACATTATTGTTTTCCAATCTCATCCACTTTGCCTTTCTCTTCTCCTTCATTTTATACTATTCCTCTTTCGATGTAACCTTCCAACATTTAATGGCACATCTTCATCCATCTACAACAATTCAGCCAAGATATAATTTATATTAGGAAATTGAAATTAAATATGTAAACTTGTTTTTCATAAATAAAACAATGCTTAAAACAATGAAAATAAAAAACAAGTGATCGCTTATATCATATGAGTAATGAAAAACATTTTTATTTCTTTTACATATTATTTTTAGTATTCATCTTCATAACAAAATTTCATTTTTTATTTAACTATTTTAGTATTCAAAGTATCAAACCTATGGTTTGATAATGTAATAAAGTGCATAATACCTCCTCTTGAAATGTCTACTTTTATTCTTTTTTTATAAAGTCTTCAATACTCATAACTTATTATGCCAAAAATCATTAGTTCATTTTCTATATTAAGCTACTAATTCTCATCACATGGGTAATGATGGTTAGATCATTCAAACATTGTTTATAGTGTTATATATAGCCGAAGTTATAGAAATATTATATGAAAAAGGAAGACTTAAAGAAATTAAATTTTTTAAATTTACTATGTATGATCCTCATTACCAAATCTTCATTTGTAACAAACAAGTGAAATAATTCACTTTATAAAAACACTTAATTTAATTCTATTTTTGTCATCACAATTAATAGGCATTGCAAAGTTGCGGCTTATTGTAAATATATAAAGTACAATATCATAAACAGAACAAAACTCATCATGTAAATTTTTTTATTGAAGTTTAATACTTTAGACTTGAATTTAATATTTATGTGCTCTACATAGCAAATATCTATATTTAGCTTTAGAGAAAACTCCTTAAAAAAAATATTTTTATGGAGGATATAAAAAATAAAAATAAAAATTTATTTTCCTTGATGGGTCAATTTAAATTTTAAGTAGATGTGAAAAAGTCAATAAATCTGATCAAAAGTCAATAAATTCAAACTTGATTGAAAAGAGTAGCATGTTGTATGTAATTTTTTTTTTTCAACATGAGCTGTTACCTAATCACAAAAGGAATCAAAAAACAATGTAAATTAAATTTATGACCCACAGAGGCGATGAGTTCTTCATTGTACCTAGTTCAAACACAAATCCACAAGAAAAAACATAATTTAAAATAAAATTACGTGAGTTTCAATTGGCAAGAGGCAATATTACACAAACGTAATGGAGGTTTAAGAGAAGAATGTAGATGGTCGGATGCAGGAGGATTTGCTGCATCGTTGGATAGCCTGAGATCGATTTTCACAAAATTCGCCATCAGCACGAGCTTCTAACATAAAGCAAAGCATTTAATGTGAAAAACGAGTTAAGACTCGTTAATATATATATATACACGCCACACATTCACACAATGGCCACACATATATGCAATACTGGAACTGGCTTAAAAGCTAATGAAGGCAAGATGTAATAATATTGAATATAATATAAATACGGGTCAATAATAGCTTTAATGGAGAAACATACTAATAGAATATATATCTATTGCTTATCTATGCAGATTGTTGAATATATATATATATATATATATATATATGAGTATATATATATATATATATATATATATATATATATATATAACGCCCTGTGAGGGATGTTAAGTACCAGATATTGAAAGTCGAGTACCAAGATTTCAAACCAGCGTTTGTCAAAAGTTTCAAACTAATCCAAACCATAATCTTTTGAAACCAATATCTTGGGCTCTTTGGCTAGCGTTTTGCCAATTTATGAACACTTCGCTACCCGACTAAAAGTTGAGTACCGATGCTCAAAGTGGTATAACGTCCAGAGGATGTTAAGTACCCAGATTTCGTGCCGGTACCAAGACTGTAAAATTCGTTACGTCGCACTACCCCCAACCTAGTTTTATTCTGTTCCTTCCGTTAATTCAATGAACTGATCAAGACATGTGCGAAAAAGCATATGACAAAATGCTCTCCACTCGCCATTGGCTAATAAATGGGCAACATTGTTTCTTGTCTCTTATTTACTAATGAGTAAGAACAAAATAATAAGCTCCTAAACAAGCATATAGTTGTAACACTCAACATACCCTAGTTAGCTGACTTGTTTTAGCACATTATGCTCAAATGTAAATTCTTCGAAATAAAACAATAAGACCTGAAATTTATCATAGCTAAGGCAAAATTAGCCATTACTACTTTAGAGACATAAATGCATGGTATAACCAATGGTTGATGCAAAATTATGGAACAGAAAAGATGGATGCAAACAGAAAATTAATAAGTTAGAAATGGAAAGAGAGAAATGTAGATCAAAATGCAAAATTTGAAAAGTTAAAAGCAAATGGGTTTCTTTGTCCTCAGCCAAATTACGGGCCTTAACAAACATTTGCAGATCAAGACACCGGTCCCATCTATGGACTCAAACCGTAGTGGGAGAGAGAGGGAGCAGTGAAAAGAGGAGAAGTTAAGAAGAAGTCAGCAGGGAAGAAGGTGCCAGGAAGCACAACAGGTGCCAAAGGCTAAAGAAGAGTATGGCAGGTGGTGCTATAAGAAGAGAGAAGAAGAACAAAGCTAAAGGTGTGAACTTTGGGATTTTGTATGAAACTACTAAATTTGAGCATGGATCTTGGTTTGTAAGGATTATTATCCCTGCCCAAAACCCAGTGTTTGCTAGGTTTCAATAGCAATCCAACAGAAAAGTGTGTAAACTCTGGGGCTAGAAAAGGCAAGAATGCGAAAATCCCTCGAGGGATGGATTCATAGTTCAATGGCAAGTAATTGAGTTGTGGTTTAGGATAAAACCCTAAATAATCATCATGTTGGGTATGTGTACGTTGCGACCCATATTAGAAATCTCGTTTTTGGCGAGAAAATCATGAAAGGTTTTGAAGAGTTATTATCCATCAAGGATGATTCGTGCATAAATCAGGTTACAAGATGATTGCGAAATGGTTTTGACGTGTTTTATGAGTATAGAGTTGATTTAGCAGCAGTGCAATATGGAAAATTGGTGAAAAATGGGCCACATTCTGGGGTATGAGGTCAAAGCATGCACCGGCACAAATCTTTGAACATGCACCGTACACCTCTTCCAGACCAACAATGCAAAATCGCACATGTTAGACATGTACCCAGACACTCCCCGGCTGGCTCTGATGGTTTTTGTACTTAGCCATAACTTGCCTATTTCATCCGGATCGGAGGATCCATGGCTAATTCGGGAATCCAGGACTCGCTGAGAACTCAAAACATCAAGAAATAGGAATCTTCTGTACCCTCGGATTCTATGTGGCCTAAAAATTCACCAAAGTAGTCGCGTCTAAGCCACTTCGGTTCGCTTCGAGTCATGTGAGTAGTCCGCTGTTTAGACATAACTCGAGTTTTTCGCGCTCCGATTTGGGGCGGATTTCTAATTGGTAAAAGAATCAGCACCTTAGATTTAAAGGAGTACAAAAGAGAAAGTGTCAATATGGAGTCAAGACACTAGAAAATGCTATATTACAAACTGTCTCAAGTGTAATATCGGAGCAACTGACTAGTTTGACGCTGAAAATGCCACAGAAATTTCCCATTACGATCCGATTGAATAATTCCACTTCTAAGCAAAGTAGATCAGAGGAATGGTGAATACATGAATGAGGTATACTCATAGACACCATACCATACATATGAAGTGCCAAGTGTAATAGGCATGAAACAAGGAAAATATAGAAATGCAACATGTATAAATGTGTTCATGAAACATGAATGTGGCGGAAAATGAAAACGAATCTAGTCATTTAATACAAATATGAATATGAAGGGAAATATGTCGCTGAAACACATGATGTGGTTAGTTATATGTCATGATCATTATCACATACAACTTAAATTGATAACAAAAATGATAGAAACATGTTAGAATGAGTATATGAACGAGTATACGAAATGAGTATATGAATGAGTATACGTGAAATTAAATACAAGCACGAATGAGTATATGTAAATGAGTATATGAATGAGTGCGTTTGGAATGAAATATATGAATTGAATGATGCATTTGAACTATATACGTGAATGTATATATGAACGAGCATACGTGAAATGAGTATATGACGAGCATATCGTGGAAACGGCATGCTTGAAACAAGTACATAGATTGAGTACATTCTTTTGAAAAGATAATATAAGCGAAATTGAATTGAAACGCATTGCACTGCCATGAATGTTATCGCAAATATATATAAGCATAAGTATATATATATTGATTTGAATTATGGTTATTCGAAATGTTTGTCACATATATGCATGTGCGCAATGAGTCAACTAGCGAGCAAATTTCACTACATAAAAGTGTAAAATCAGGGATTTGAAAATGTATCATAATGACCGGTTATTGACGGATTCACTCAACCCAATTCGCCATGAAGGTAAATCAGATCGCGAATGTGAAATCACATTGCTATCGAATGACAACGTACAGATCCCGCCAACCCGGCGTGGAACGCCATCTCATGCCTACATGTGACTATAATAATTGAATGAAATCACATCACATCAATGATGCATACGCGTAGATTCCTCCAAGTGAATCTATCGTAACGCCTACGCAATAGCGCGTGTGACGGTAATTGTTAAATGAAACCACATTGCTACTCGAATGAAACACAGATTCACCAACTGACCCTGGCTGTGAATGCCGACCTCTACAGCCATATGTGGGAAAATGGTAATCGTTGAAATGAAAACCACACACAAACACCACGTCTTAACAGGATTCACCAATTGAACTGGCTGAATGTCGATTTATAGCCATATGTGAATGGTAATATCCGAGTGCGAAACCATTATCGTTACCCAACATAAAACAGATACAGATTCAATAACTAATCTGTCGGGGACGTCAATTTACAGCCAGAATCAACCCAAGTGTTTAAACACGGTAATGGGAAATCATTGTTCAAGCATCTTTCAATACATACATTATAGTAAAAAGGGTATTAGTTTTGTAAAAGATTGATCAACTAAAAAAGGCGCGCGCTGAACAAAGGGAACAGAATGAACAACACAAACAAAATACTGAAAATAATCAGTGCACTGCTGAGTAACCCGTCTCACTGGATCCACGACCAGTTATGAGCGATTCGTCGCGGCGACTTTTGAGAAAATAAAATTTGAATAAAACGAACAAAATGTTTTTGATTGAAAATGTCTTAGAGATAAACTCCGCTCACTGATCCGCCAATCGCCGGTGCTCATTCCAAGTCACATCTTTGAAACGAAAATTTAATATGATAATTAAACAAATTTTTTAAACTAGCATCCTCAAATCATGAACTATTACAAAAGTGAGCTGATTGAATGCATTTAAACGTATGCGATAGTGATAAGAGTCTGAATACAATACTGATATTATCCTGATCGATCTTTAAGATGAAACTTCGATATTAATTTCCATCTCCGTCCATTTTTCTGCCATTCAGAGATGGTTGTTGTTTAAATGATGATCCCACATGCCATACATGTAGAAGATGTAACTGAAAACCGTAAAAGACATGACATGGATGATACTTAATCGCGAAAATGATATGGAAACCCAAAAGACAAAACTAAGGAGTGAATATGGATATGAATCAAGCTCACAATCAACAGCTTCTCATGACCATATGAAGTACAAAATGTGAAAAGATATGACGCTGGTCATTGTTGGCCATCGCATCGTTCATATGTTCCTTACTTAGTTGCAAAGTCAGCACGGCGTTCAATCCGTAGAGGAATGAAGAGAGATAAAGATATTATGACATTCCGGCCACGCAGATGTCATCTCAAAGATAGAAAGTCACTGTAAGATCATTCCTAAGCTTAATTCGACAGCCAACAATAGATATGTACATGTATAGCGATTTAGAAGAAATGACTTGGGGCACTATGTGTATAGATTTTAATGGATACCAATTCTGAAGGTAGTCCTTTAGATATGAACATTTCGTCATAAATTGTTATACCACTATAAGTTACTCCCAAAAAAAGAGTCCTGAAGATATGGTTTCACTGAAACTGCTCGATTCGCGACCATTTAATTTGGGAAATTCATGATGAATAATTTTTGAAGGTCACATTGAATACGAATGAAATGTGTTACCGCTGACACTCGATTGTATATGGTACCTCGTTACGTGGTAGCACGCCCTCTGTTTCGCGTCATTACTCCATTATACACGATACTTTGAAAGACGTATGTATGATATTTCTTTGACTAAGACAGCCATTAATCCCTACTAGTGCTTACGACACTTGTCACGCAAGACACGATTAAAGTTCTAACATCCTGTCTGCTAATACTTTACACATCTCTTAACACCCATTATCGCCCCTCCCATTCATTGTTATTTTGGTCGCCGTACAACATTATCATGATAAGAACAAGAACAATGAACAAGAAAACATAAGCACCACTCTGGTCATGTTCCATGTATCACTCGCGGGTACCTTTCTCGTATAAGATCTCTGTTTAAACTCCTACGGAGATATGAAAACCTCGTTTTGCGCAACTATATCACGCTATGAAAACACCGTGGATAAGAATTAGGCTATGTGAACCTCGATATGCAATATGCATGTATCCTGCAATTATTGACCACTTCATGGTCATATCCTCACATTCATTTCCCACTCGTTTTTTTATAAGTTTAGCACGTGTTTTATCCATGTAGGTACTTCAGACCCTACCTTGATCCACTGGGCTGGCGCCGACTCACTTTTATGAAAAGAAAATGTGGGTTGATTTTCAAAGTTTTTAGAAAATCCGTCCCGATGCAGGAATCCGCTGGCTGAGTCGCCACTTACTTTTGTTTACTATAAATGAACCAAGTAAGAACAAAAAAACCCTATGACTCCAAAGATGGAAAGCAAACATGAAAAACTAGATTCTAGGTCCTGATCGTTACCTATCTGAAGGTACCTCATATGAGGTAACACCCTCTAGCCCTGAACTGGGTCTCTACTAGTGAATCTGGCATGGCGGCGCCTGGTCAAGATCAAAATGTTCTTAGGCTACATAGATGACTTTCGAATCACACCAACCTACTAAAGATTCAACATAAACACTCAACCAACAAAACAATGAGGTACTGGTGGTCCCCAGCTGCTAATCGTATAAGAGGTCGGGCCACCAAGCTCAACACACCACAAATGTCAAAATCCAAACACCATGTACATGCATGAATACAAATACCAATGCCCAAGCACGTACCTGAGGTCCTTAGCCATGCGCAGCAGGAAGAGGTAGGGAAAATAATACATCATACATCATGCCTTTAAAACCAAATATCGGATCCCATACCAAAATAAGGGAAGCAGGCTGAAATGAGGTAAGTGGTTTGCTTATCATGCTATGGTCCCTTTAAATCTCAAGCAAAACCAACCCATGCCTACTTCAATCCCATGGTCTACCACCCCATTTTTCTGAGTTCCAACCAAACTAACTCATACCCCAAAGGCGCCATGTGTTCTCGGCAACAGAAGGCCATGGCGTGGATCGCTTCTCGGCATAACACAAATAGCGCTCGCTGAGCTTCACCTGCACCTACGAACTGGTTTCAACAAGTCCAAAACAACGAGAAAAATCTAAACTTTCGGTTTAAAATCTTCGCTGGCAGTATGAATCCAATGCACGCAATCACGCATTATTCCACCCTTTGATGAGTAACCATTAACGAACATCGCAGCCAAAATAGTGGCCAAACTGGGGTTTCACCCCATTTTATTAAAATGAATACCTATGAACCTTACTATCAAACACGCAGCCACCTAGATCCCGGTAGAACCAAACCAAATTCAACTACTCAAACCCATGAACCTCAGCTACAACTAACTACATATAGCTCACGATACAATGGTCGTTCTGCAAAGTCATGCGCATTCATTGCAAACGTCTAACATAAATGCTCTCAATCAACGTGGCAACCATTCATATAATGCCAAAGTGCCCAAACCAACCCAAACATGGCGGCAGAGACCACCCATAATCATTAACTATCCAATCAATAACGAGCTCCTCATCCGAACTCCAATACAATAAACGGTTTGCTCGAAAATTCAACCCAATGAACCCGTTTTGTTTCTCCACCGCTTCATCCGCCGGCTGAGATGAAGCTCGAAAATTTTTCGTGAACCTTCTCACAGAGTTGAATCCAACACGAACGAGCGCAAATTCCGGACCCCAAACGGCGAGAACTCTGACACAAAAAGCAGCGCTTAAAACTCGGCTTCCCTGGAAAAATCAACATACGAACTGGTTGGTTTGTTTCCCCAAACGGTCCATCTGTCGAGAGAAGATCTAAGAACTTGTCGCAACCTTCCTCAGAGTCGGAATCCAAAAAACAAACGGAGCAAATCACCAATAACCAAGATCCGCCAAAACAAAGAAAATACTCATCCATTATTCCGCAAACGGTGAATCCAATAAATGACATTGGTTCATTTCCTAACCGGCCCCACTGAACACAGCGTTGATCTCAAACTTTTTTCAAACCTTCTCGGCAGAGTCGTGAATCTAAACAAATGGACAAATTCGACTAATGGTTGGTAACGACACACAATAAAGTTAAAGTACCAAACCGTCGTTTCAAAATCGAACATAATGAATCGCTGGTTCAGCTCAATCAACTCATCCAGCTTGAGAGAAGATTTTAAACTTCTGGTCGAACTCTTTCCTGCCAGTTATAATCCAAATAAACGGAGTGAAATTTCACCCACATCGCAGATCCCACACAAACAAAGGCAGCATTCGCAAAACTATTGTTTCAGTAATATAACTCCAATGAATCTACTGTTTCCTTCCCAACTGTGTCCAGCTGGTTTATAAAATATTTCCAGCACTTGCCAAATCTCCCAAGCAGAGTTGGAATCCAAAAACAAACGGAGCGAAATTCCTGACTCAAATGAGTGAACCCACACAAACAAAGCAAAGTACCAAACTACTATTTCGAAAAATCGAATACATACCGAATGTGCTGCCTGTTTCCAATAGGTTCATCCTCGGGTTGAGAAAGATCTCAAAACCCGTCAAACCTTCCTCACAGAGTCATAACCAAAAAACAAATGGAGCGCACCTAACTCCTCGAATGACCAAGAACAAACACAAACAAATCAAAGTACAAAACTATCGCTTCAAACATACCGTAAATAAATCGGGTTAGTTTGTTTCCTAATCCAGTCCGCAGGATCGCCAAAAGATCTCAAACTTGTCAAAATTTCCTCATAGAGTCGAATCTGAACAAAACACCCGATGCAATTTAACTCAATGACCAAGAACCAACACAAACAAACAAAGTACCCAAACTGCTGTCATGCAAACAACCTAATGAACCAAGCAGTTTGGTTTCCTAACCGGTCCATTCCTGGCGAAGAAAAGATCTTAAACCTGCCAAAACTCTTTTCTCACAGAGGTCACCAACCAAAACAAACAGAGTGCAATTATGACTCCGAATGACTAAGATCCGATATAACAGTTAAAGTACCCTAACACGAGTTTCAGAACACCAAGGCAAAGAAAAGCATAAAAGAAACTGAGAAGGATATAACTTCTTCACCAGATGCACCATTATCCCCATTTTCTTTCTTTCTTTTTCTACTTCCAAGAAACCGAGTCTCCATTCACCAATGAACTGTCAAGAAGATCTTGAACCGAGTATCACCACCCCCTCCCCTCCCCCAGAAAATGCCAGGAAAAAGCTCCTCCTTTCTCTTCTCTTCCATCTCTAGCCTTTATATCCCAAACCCTAACTCAGCCTCCGAACCCACCTGTTCCACCACTTCTAACTTCCTGAATCAGCTCCTCAAGATGGGATACACACCCTCCATCAACGCTCTTGTATCTAATACGAGGCCTCACCTTTACCTTTCGCTTTTTTAGCTTCAGCCACCACTAAGAATCCATGTGGATTCATGGTGGGGCCACAAGGAACCCGCAACCTAAGGCCTAAAATTGACCCACAATATTGCCCAAGGTCGCATCCTGTTTACGGCCCGGAACCGGTGGTATAGGATTCGAGCTCCAAAATCACAAAATCAGCGCCCATTGCCGGTTCCTGGCCAACTGGCTGAACTCGATACAATCAGTCGAGCCATGAGTGAAAACTTCATGAAATTTGACGTAATTGTTCCTGAAAATAAGGAGACCAACAAAAAAACCGTGTACACCGTCTGGATAAGGGAGATATGATCGAAACAAGAGATGCCCCGCCAAAATCACCTGGGCGCCAAAGGTCGATATTACGCTCGATGAACTGGGCCAACCTAATGGTCAAAACGGTTGAAAATTGAATCTCCAACAAAACCTCCCATGGACATAGAACCCAACAAAACAAACGGCACACACGTCCCCGAAGGTTCGATCATGGCTACGCGACAGTTCGGGCTCCAGCGCCCACCGACATACCAACAACTCGACTGAGCGAAACCTGAGGGTCCTCCATCATTCTTATGGCATCAGCGCCACAAAATTTCACGATGACACTATGAACTACATATCGCGACTCAACGGATTCGCACATGGCTGCTCCACTTGAGGCCCGAAACCGACTATGCTGAATCTGAGAGTCTCCCACAGCCATATGAGTAACGATTAGAGCCGATATCCATGTGTGATAAAACAGTGTGTTGTTGAGTGGGACAAACTGAGGGTCTACAATACGCCTCTTCTATATTTAATGGAGAACGAGTGAATTGTGAGTGCGGGCGTAAGCGATGCAAGAGTGAATGGAAACTAAAGTGAAGAAGACAAAATGACTAACAATTTTGTCCCCTTACCCAAGATTAAAGGCTAACTAATAGAGTCAGCCTGGCCAAGGACTTAGAGAAACCAAAAATGCCCGAAAGATGAGTGTTCCGGGCACAATGCCAGAAAAGATAATGAAATCAGGGGGCAATGCTGGAGAAGATGAGGAATATGGACATGATGCCAAAAAAGATAATGAAATCTAGGCAGTCCGAGAGTTGTCCCGCACCGGTGTCGATCCCATGGAGGCACTAGAAAAGGTAGAATCTGGGCAGTTCGAAAGTAGAAAACAGTGGGCAAGTGCCGAAGGTGGAATCCGGCTAGCATCAAGATAGTAAACCGACGAGTACCTTAAAAGTAGAATCCGGGCAAGTATCAAGAAGGGCAACTGGCGAGCAGCGTGAATCGCGCGTCGAAGTGAAATCATGAGCGTTGAAGGTGAACCGATGAGTAACGAGAAGGGCTTAGCATCAGCGCGGAATCTCGCCAGTAATCGAGAAGGTTAGATTCGCAATTTAAAGGTCAACCGCCAGCCTAAAAGAAATCGCTTTTGTGCTCTTAAGGTGAACTTCAAGGCTGAACTTAGCGTAATCCGCGGTGCGCCGGAAAAGTTGAACCGCCAGTACCGTACGCCCGTGTGGAAGATCAGCGCAGCAGACCGCCAGCGCCGGAATGGAATCCGTGCTAGCACGAGAAGTGGTGGATCCGGCATCACCCAAAATGGTAATCCGTGCGAGTGTCGGTGTTGTGAAATCCAGCGTATCGCCAGGGCGTGAACCAGCGTAGTAATCGGAAAAGTGCAAAATCCGGCGTGAGTGCCAAAGTGGAAATTCATAGTATCGCAGGGCAGTGAATCCCGCGAGTATCTGAGAAGGGTCCGGAAGCCAGCATTCGGTATGGCAGAATCCAGTGAGCGCTAAAAAGGTAATCCCGCAGTGCCGGAATGTGGATCCGAGAGAGACGGAGAAGGGGGCCCAAAGTAGCGAGAAAGAACTAGAGAAAGGGTAGAACTTCCACAGTAATTTGAGAACCACCAAACTAAAAGGATAGTATTTTTTCCCCTAAACTAAGGCTCTGCACACCTGTAAACCGAATATATTTTTCCCAAAACTAAAACCTAGAGCAAAAATGGGAGACTCGGATGCAACTCACTGGGACATCGACCGACACAAAAAAGGCATACCAGTGACGCCAAAAGTTAATAAAACACGCAGAAAAATTCATTACACCATCAACAAAGATGGAAAGAATTGAGGCGCCACCCGTCGACAAATCAAAATGCATCAACAGTGAAAGGGCTTATGCCTCACCTTAGGGCGGTCAACGCCGCCATGTCAAACCCATAATCACATGGGCGTGGTCAAGCCCGAGTCAAAATGATCGAAGACTCATTCATTCATGAAAATCATCCATTTATTCCGCCATCGATCCGAAGATCACAAAACTGATATAGGGGTGGCACCTCAGCGTACAAAATACATCCTGATAATGCGTAATGTTCTCTGGATGAAAGACTCCTGGGCCAAATTCCCCTCTACACCAACGCCCAAATGCGAACGATAACATACGGGGTGTGCGTGGCAAAGCACCCCAAATGAGTTTATGACTATGCACTGACCAACAGCCTCATAATCACACGCGAAACCAGTCGTACGAGCACACCAAACCCCTTTGATGCCAAAATATTCTCTAGGCGAATGGTTGTAAGGGTATTACGCGAAAAAGATGCAAAGACAACATGAAAGGATGGCATGTCCTTAACGTGAACTGGTCAAACACTCAAGCCAAGGGGCTATCAAATCCGCCCCTAAATTCTTCAGATTACTCAGATCGATCATGAACTCCGATGCAAGTAAACCTGAATGGAGAAGCAATATGTGACTTGATACCTCTAAGAATAGACCGTCATATCTCATCAACTGCAGGCGTAACCTTTCCATATAAAATGCTTTCATAAACACGAGATCTCTGCGTCTTGTTGGTGGTTCCTACGACTCGGATCGTGAATATATAGCTGGGGAAGAAAAGTAACGCGATATGCATGGGAAACAAAGGCCCAAAATACCTATTGGGACATCGCAAACCCGCAGATGCGACAATGTCAACATCAAACAATCATGAGCAAGGTGACTCAACTAACACCGAATGAATAATGTAAAAGACAAGAAGTGCACCAAAGGACACGCTACTTAAGAATGGCATCGCCATCACCAAAGTGAAAGAAGATCAAGGATAAGATTAAATGATGAATGGATAAAGAAAAAAATAGAGAAACAAGCTGATAATCGCAATGTGTGACCAGCTACTTAACAACTCATCCTGTGAACGCCAACCAAGTGTTACTATAAGATGGGAGGGTGGGCGCGCATGATCCAGGACCTAGGCACAACCAAATCTAGTCTCAATGGGAATAATCTGTGATTCATGGAAAGATCACACAATGCTATCATCTAATCTCAGAGAACATTAAAATCTTCACCCAAATGACTCTCTTGATGATCCCGCGGTTATTAACGATTATCAACAACAACAAAATTTTTTTGTTTTGCAGTCAATGCCATAATAATAATCAACTAAAAGAACCCCAAACTCCATCTCAAACAACTTTCAAACTTGGTAACCCCATCAAAACTCGACAGAGAATCATGTGCAGGCAACTCACTGGTAGTCCTGGGGGATGAGCAACTGCCATCATCATGCAGAGAAAAGAAACTAATAGATGACGAAATTAGACCAAAAGTGCACAAGAAGATACCAGAAGAAAGAAACAAAAAATACTGCAGAAAGAACAAACTAAGAATTATTGCCAATGCTCATAATGCTCGTCACAGATCCGAATTAATAAATAAAGCATATGGTACGCCCCCAACCTGAAATGGTGGTTATAACGAATTGTTAACAATATGAACAAATTATGAGACTGTATGTATTAGCAACAGATATATCATCACTAAAGTGTAATAGAATATGGTTACCAAATGACACACCATCCAAGATCTCCACGCCAGAAACTCCTTAACCTGATTCCACACCGACCGCTCCGCACCGATTTCATCCAGATTCACAACCACACCCTTCTCGAGTTAGATCCCATGGCATATACTGGGCTTCCTCCCAATCCCTGCTTCCAAATCCTGCTCAGGCTCTTGATCTAACTCTCGATGACTTTCACACTAGGTCACCTCTTTGAATTTCCTCGCTTAACCTCGAAATGCACCCGTCATTTTCCCTCTTATGCCTCAAACATGATCTACCCGTCTTAATCTCCCACTCAGCTAACGCTGTTTGTCATGACAACCTTTAACCCAGCCTCTCCACTCGGGCCTCAAATATTCACGCTCTAATGCTACTCTCACAGGATCCATCTCACCCATCAAAAACACCACTTCCATGCACATACCAAAGAGTAAGGTGTAGCCCTAATAGAGGGCAACAAGATGTATCGATAAGCCCACAATGCGGGTGAGCTCTTCTCCCACCAACCTCAAAAGTCCCAACCATCCTTCTCTAAAACCTCTCTATGTCCGGTTCGCGGCCTAACTGCCCCATTAGCTCAGGCCTCGGCGCGCAAAATGGATCATGATGTCAACGCCACACCAAACCAATATGTCTATACTCTCGCTCGAAATGCACTCCCCATCGTAAACTCGCCTTGCGAGAACTGTGCCATCGCCGTATACGTGCATTCCGGCCAGAAACTCTCGCCACCTCAAGCATCATTAATCTTCGCGTAGCACTCTTCCACCTACTCAGAAGACCACAGTAATCAAGATGTGCTCGGCGCCTACCCAAGACCTGTAGATCTTTCCAACAATATAAACACTCTGAGACGGAAAATGTACCTTGCGATGAGTGTATCAAATATGTGGCACCACGTCAAGTCCCCATCCATACTCTAGATATCTCCGTACAACCCCAAAACAATCCCGGCCTCCGAAGTCAAACCGGTGGTGCGAAACTGGGCCCCGCTGACCTCACGCGCCAAAGGCTGCTCTCGTGGCCTCCCACGTGCGCCATGGGACCCCAGAATCTCTCCCATCACTTCCATCTGCAGAGGCAACTCCAAATGATATTATATTAGCTAACGGTGATCTCCCGGCGAAAGGCAATCTCAATATGAACAAATTGGTGGCCAACCCACTAATGCTTCCTCCCATCCTGGTCAGGGCTAACCCAGTAGGTTTCTCACACGGATAAACTAATGTAAATATCATGATGACACAGACAGCTTATCCCATCCACACACTGAACTGGAACCATACAGCTTTCAGCACTGTCTCAACTGGTGAAGCAATTACGGCCCATCCCCGGGAACTTTCAAACTGCGAGCCAAGGTGGCTGAAACTGATTCAACAAACCCATATCCGCCTCTCAGTAAGATGGCATGGCGATCTCACCTGGTTGAATCCCGGCAACCAATGAATCGCAAGGCGAAGAGGTCAACCTCTTTCATCTCAGTCCCCGGAGTACTTCGTCTATCGAGAACACGCGGGAATCCCCATGATTCCAATCATTCAACGCCAGGCGATCCGTTACGCGTTTCGTAATTTATTTACGCATCGATTTAATAACGTATTTCATTAATCGGCGATGATCAACACAAACTTAACGACCCCGAATAGATCGACCTGCGGTGATATTTAATGGCGATGATACTTATCGGGTAATAAACTGACCTGATTCAGGCGCCAGCCGATCAAAACGCATGAACGCTTATCCCCAATGCTCGTCATCAAATTAAAATCGTTAATAGTAAAACATTCGCCAATCGGTTCGGTCACTTATAACGCGAAAGAAGCCGCAAATGATTCTGCAACAATGTTTCCTCAATAATTTCTTCGTGTAATTTGAGCTCACATTGGGAACTCCATTAACAATACCAACTATCTCATGAGTCACTTCAACATCAGGTCATCGGAAACAAAATATTCTTAATGGATCCAATCAGAGATCAGGTGATGGAATTACTCATCGCGCCACTCGTTCCTTCATGCCCAAACCACGCTTCTCACTGAGGCACCAATCAGAATAAGATATTTGGTAACTGTATTCCTGGAACATCCCTTCATCAGATAATAAACGTCGGTCATTCTCGAATCGATTGAAATGGAGCTAATACGTAACTCGGTGCCATGTCCCAAATCTGGCAAATTGAATAATTTTTGTCGCTTCTCATGGAGGAAACCCGAAAACCCCTTGATCTTTCAAGACGCCCATTGATACCTATCCTTTCCAAACCGAGGGCTGTCTTTTCCTTAGACAAAAGAGAAAAAGCTCATATATTCCAGTCGGGCCTGAAGACGAAACCACCCATATAGACATAGCCTAAAAAGCCTGATCTTTCTCACTCAGAGCAACACACAAGTGATGACTCATGATCTTTCTCCCGGATCAACCCTCACATCTGGTCACAAGATTCAAGAGTGCCCATAGTGGGTCACCATTCGTATGGTCACATTATCTATTCAGCGACATGACATGAGATGTCGAGGTACATGGGATGACACGATATGAAGTCCCAAGCGCGTGGTGTTGATCACTTTAAAGGAAAGTCACGGTGAGGATTTCAGAGATCATTAGCTTCAGATTGAGATCAATCCAAGAAGGCAACTGGGTAACTAATGGTGGAAAATCATCTTTGGTCGCCCATTCAAATCCCAAAAGTTAACACAAACTTTAATCTCATCCTCTTGTAAATTATGACTGATTAATGTTAACCACCAGATGTTCAAATGAACTGGACAGAAGTCAACAATTGTTGTTTCCACTTCCTTAACTCCGTAAACTCACCATGTTAGTCTCCTCAATTTCTTTAATCGCCCACTTCACGTGGTAGAAATGGGCGTGTGATAAGCGGAACCAAGGAAGGCCTGGCGCCCTGGTAAAGTCCCTACTACTGACTATGAGTACATACCCAAGCATGGACCAGCAGCTCACAATCTATCTTCCCATCGAGGATAGGCGAGATGGATCCCACCCCTGGGCCAATCGTGCCTCAAAACTCCATCAACCCCATGCCACGAACGGTGAATCCTTTCCATCCTCCAGATCAGATCATTTGTACCTGACCTGACCACCAAACATCCGTGGTTCCCACATCACATTTACATACAAAGCACAAAAGCTGGTGGTGCAACTCAAAGTGAAAATGTGACACAAGAAATAGCTCTGCGGGCCATCACGCGTCACACACGCACCGAATGTCATCAAAAGCAGACAAAACCCAGATATTATGGTCGCGCTGAAAAGGTATCCATTTGAAACAACAAATCGTCTCATCAGAAAATGGTAATATTCGGCGAGAACATCGGTAGTAAATAAGTCCACCAATTATTAACCTACATGAAACCAAACAATAACGTTTTACTCTAAGTTAGGTTAAACATCTACCCGAATGCGCCAGCTCACTACGTCCAACGCCGGTCAATGTGCGCCGCGATCACATCATCAAGATAATCATAGAAAACTCCAAACATGTCAAAAGATAATGGATCTAATATGGCTTCGTCATGGATACTTACAAGGTCATCACAGGTCCACATCTCTGTCTGAAGGCATCAAGAAGGAGTCATCCATTAGAATCATCCCAAACTCATAGTAGATCATGAAGAGGACCTCCCCAAGAAAGGCCACAGAAAACACTTGAACATCCAGCGATATGGCAGCCGATCATGGCCCGGGGTGGCCTGGTCTAATAACCAAAGACATCTGTTTCAAGGCCTCACTGACGCCCCTGACCAACCATCCTAAACATGGTCACTCCCTTCCATGGTGCTCCATCCTTCCCAAAATAATGCACCGAACCTTAAAGGTGATTCTGCTTATGGGTAACGGTTCGATCCCATGTTACAGTCACCTGGTCCAGACGCAAATATCATCATAATGCATCACCAAAAGTGAGTGTAACTGGTATCTCATATGGTATGTCGTGGATTGAATAGGAAAGTAATCATGATTTTCTTCGTTTGGCACCAAATCCCAAGTCATATAGAGAAAATGATTGAATACAATGAAGTGACAAAGTTGTTGTCGGGTCGATTGTAAAAGCATATGGGAGTATTTATCTCTTATCGTCATCTTCAAATCCACAACCCAGACCGCCGTAAACGAAACTGGTCATGCAAGTCGCCCGCGATGACCATTTCAGGGAACACTAGCCTCTAGAGGGTAACAATGATTCATTTTGATCAGATCGCGATGGAGGTGCCTGCAGGCGAACTCACCGAAGAAGAAGACAAGGTCACTCATCTAGTTAATCCATGGAAGTGCCCAAAGTAGAAGAAGATGACTAACTGCAAGAACTCCGAAAATATTTAGTAATATCTGATTGGGTCTCATCGCGACATGTGTAGCAAGAGCAACCATAACTGGTCTTTCTTCAGCCTCGCCAGTAAGCCTGAACTGCATGGACGCCCAAAATCGCATCAGAACCCGTAAAGGTGGTTAAAGAACTAAATGGACATAATGCTCAGAGAGGAGCCGTTATTCCATTACCAGATGTGATTACACCCATTACTCCAAACAAGGGTAATATTTAAGGGAAACAAAGATTTAATATTATTCTAAACTAAGGTAAATCACTATTAAAAACATTATAAAGACAGCTTTATCCATTGCCGAAGGATCGAATCGCTGGGTGGTGGAAGAGATAAATCCTGATTCACTGAGAGCTGATCGCACGCGCTCATGTGCTTGATGAGCAACATTATCTCCAAATGGAAATGCAAATTCGGGCAGCGCAGCCGGCACAAAAACTGTCGGTCCTTCTTTGAATTATCCGAGTACTAGAAGCAAAGGTTCATCAACAGTGGTTTGAGTCACTCTCCACCTCAGAACCCAGATCACAACAAGTCTATACTCTGAACATAATGATGTGTCGCGGATGGAATGATGCCACATATATTGAAGCTATTGTCTGGTCCTGCTTCCAGGTCGCATCATCCAGAATCAATCAAATGGTCTGAGACCAAGGATCATGGTGTCCACTAAAAAGTCCCAGTCCTATATTACAAACAGATCGCTGGCGAGCCCTCCATCCCATCCAATGTACAGAAGATTCATCTCCCAAAACTAATCTTAATTGTGGCTAAACCCGAATAGTGAAGGTACAGCTCTACATAAGTGTCATGAAGGAGCTTAGTCTCCAGATTAATTCCAGGTAATCTCCAAACGAACAAATTTCATCGACCAGACTTAATAGGCTGCCTGAATGTCACAATCATCCATCATGAATTCAGCTTCTATGATGATAGTACCCGCGAAGATCCTGCCTTCGAACCGGCAGGTGTTAATGTGGTAACAGGGTAAGGAATCAAACCCTTCACCGATCTTCAAATGCTCATCAGCAACATCCCTAGTCGTAACTCCATCGCTCAATTCTGGTGAGCGAACACATTTCATTGACTATACTAAGATACTGGGCCTCCCAGTCGTATATGATACTTCGTCGCAGTGGCGATGAGATGGGCAGTCCACAACCAGCCGGTGCGAGAGCTAGTCACCCGAATCCTGCTGAGATCATCTCTGTATGATGTCCAAACTGCCTAAACTTTGTAAGACGTGTATCTCAAAGAGCCCCCTATTACATGACGGCACCAATATTCTACGGCCTGTCCCACCCCGGCTTCTTTCCCTTCTGAGTCCGGCGGGAAGAGATCTCCATTCACACCTTAGATGTGCCCCTCTCAATGCCAGCAGAGGCCCCAAATAATGATCCAAAGTCCACCGTGAAGTCGCAGATGCCGGAACAGCCATCGGGACTACGTGATAATCATGCTTCATCCGACGGGCCTTGCGAGGGTCTACCCTGGCGGCCGCGGTAATCTTCTCCCTCCAAATAAGAGAGAGAAATGCCAAAGTAACTGAATCATCCCAGTCTTGCTCGAGGATCGGGCCCACTATAGTATTGGGTGTTAATACTAAGGCGACAAAATCTCAGACCAACAGTCTCTACGTCCACACCATGGTCCAATGAAACCAATCTGAGCCAGCACCACTCGCTGACAGAGGGAAAACCGCTGGTCACCATGCCTCATCCAATCAGTAACCTACAAGATACGTTGTATAATTATGAATATGGGGCACCCTATCCCCGTACTCAATGTCCTACGTGAAACTCAATCGAAACGTTTAAACGAAGCGCCATTGTATCCGCTTCAACTTATAACTCCATCGGGAACATGCGTGAGACTTCGATCCTTCGCAACTATCGATACGGCTCAGGTCACATTAATTCGTAGGCTACTACGGATCGGTGGTTCGCCGCCGGTAAAGAGCGAAATGCTCAGACGCGCCGATTGAACACGGTATGTGACGTGGAACCTGGCGTCCCCACGGAGCAGCGGTCCAAATGGGTGTGGTGGTGGTGCGTGTGGATTACAAAGAAGAGAGTCACAGTGGGTGCTCTGGAATTATAAATGGTCGGGCTCTGATGCTCAACAATCCCATGTCCCATTCTGAATATGGCATCCCTGAGAGATCACGTATTCAATCTTTCTAAAGCAACCGTCAACAAAGAATTTACTCAGGTCCAATATTCTTACATTCCTAGCATTCGGGCCGAATCGATCATGAATCTGATCCTTCTAACAGGTTCATCTTCATCTGATCTCGCCTTGAACCTTGGGTTCATCTCCCAATCAATCCCAAGCAAACTAAATTTTAGTCCCCGTGGATCTATCAATCTGTAACTTAATCCAAGATAACTAGTTAATGAAATTCTTCATGAAATGAGCTTTATATGGAGAACAATAAATTCAATCTTGATAGAGGTGGTCTACCGCGGTGATGATTCTAGCTGGCTAAAATATTTTGAAGGGCGGCCTGTGAAGCTCAACAAAGAGAGTGGCAGTCCTAAAAGGCTAGATGACCAGCAAATGCCACAAGGCACGGGTGATCCAATCAATAATCAATCAGCACCAAAGTCTGGCCACCATTATTGTATCCATGAAATTGGCTCAGTACAAGTTCTTCTTATCAAGGTTTTTACGCTATTCGCCATTCCTATGTTTCCCAAAGATTGATATAGCCTTATGGCAGACTGACCCAAACCTTGATTTGTCATACAAACACTGGAACACTTCCACAACATGAAAATCATGAGAATGCTCTACCAACACTAGTGGATTCAAATATGACATAAGCACCTTATAAATACAAAAAAAAATCATAACATATGAGAGAGGTACACAATAAACAATATGTAAGAGTAAGTTTACTTTATAGAATTCACACACATAATCGGAACTGATTACGCCAATCAGAAAACATAGTTAAAAATAATTAATCCATGATAAGTATGCGGTCCAACATAAATGATATATAAGGCCAAACAAACCAATGTAGATGCCAAACAACATTTCTTAACAGGTGGGAGCATGAAATTGATCAACCCATTGTGTAGCCTAAGAGTCCACCGGCCTGAGAATCAAAGCCCGAATATACCCAAACACAAACCAGAAGCTTTCCTGATCATCTTATGAAACCACAGATTCTTGTGGTTCATTCCTCAAATGGAGTCGCCAATTTATATCCTTACCCAATCCACGCCGCAAGGCCTCGCTTTTCAAAGGAAAAGAAAATGGGCTGGTTTTTCAGTTTTAGGTAACTGTCTCCCCGAGGATAACCGTTTCCTTTTCTGAGCCTTACCACTTACTTTTGTTTTTATTTTATAAAGGGAAAACCAAGTAAGAACAAAAACCCCTATGACTCCGTGGGATGGGAAAGCTATCAGGAAAAACTAGATTCTAGGTCCGAGGATCAAAGCCATCTATCGTGAAGGTACTCATATGAGGTACTCACCCCAGCCCTTAACTCCTGGCTCTACTAGTGAATCGGGCATGTGGGAGCATATGGGTCAAAGATCAAACAGCCTCCCAGTTATATGATGACTCCGACCACACCAACCTACTTCAACATTCAGAACATAAACACTCAACAAATCAAAACAATGGCACATGTGGTCCCTAGCTGCTTGCATGCGAGTCACTAACAAGCTCAAATGCACCACAATGTCAAAATCCAAACACCATGTACATGCATGAATACAAACATTAATGCCCACATCGCACTCCAGGTCCTTATTACAAAGAGCAGAAGAGGTAGAGGAAAACACACATCACACATCATGCCTTTAAAACTAAATATCTGATCCCCAGACACGCATGAAGTAGGCTGAACAGAAAGTGGTCAAGCCACTTTAGTACAGCTGCCCTTTGGCAACCTGCCAAACTAAACTATACTTAACAACCTGCCATTGCCCACTACTCCCACCCTTCTTGTTCAAACCCAAATGAACCCATGCACCAAAGGCGCCTAGCGGTGTCTCGGCTAAATAGAAGGCATGCTATGTATGGATTCCGCTCTCGATACACAAAAACAGGGTCACATGAGTCATTTTGGCCAACCATTGAACCTTATTTTCCCTCAATGTCCAAAAATTACAGGTAAAAATAATGAAACTGCCAAATTCCTCATATAGTAATGAATCTAATGAAACAACGATGCATGATTCCGAGTCTTTAGCTGGAAAGCGGAGAACCAAACTTAAAACATTCATAAAGTGTTCTTAAATGGGGTCTAAACCGTGCTTTTCACCTATTTATCAAACAAAGACCACATCTTACTTAATTTACAAGCAATGCACCACCTAGATCCCTACATGAACTTAAACTGAAATTCAACCACTAAACCAGAACCAGCTACAAATTCAACTACAGCTTCCACATACATCCATCGCTCCCGAAGTCATGCTATTCTACAAACGTCCCAACACAAATTCTCGTGGGAATTGAATCAGCAACCATTCGTGCATGAAATGCCAGCGCTCAAACCAACCTCAAGGAGATAAGAGGCCAATCTTGTAATCACACACCTACATTCAAACCAATAATCAGAACCTCGCTTCATCCAACTTCAATACACAACCAGCTCTGTTTCCCTGGGCACCTAACCCACTGAATCGTCAACCGGCTTCTCAAATCAAATTCCAATACCAGAGAAGCCGTACCAAAACTCCTTCCTAAAGGTTTAAATCAAAATAATGGAGTGCAATCTTGACCAATGAGTGAGAATCGATACAAACAAAGCAAAGTACCAAAACTCCGCGATTTCGAAATCAACATAATGAATCGGATTGGTTTGGTTTCCCAACCGGCGAAATTTGGCCGAGAGAAGATCTCAAACTTTTTCTAAACCTTCCCTACAGAGTCGAATCCAAAACAAACAAGGAATTCTAATTCAATGACTAAGATCCTAACATGCAACAAAGCAGTACCCAAACCACTTATTCCCAAAACAAAACTTAATTACTGGTTGTTCGTTCCTAACCGGTCCATCCCGGCGTTGAGAAAAGATCTCAAATCTACAAAACCTTCTTCATAAAGGTCAAAACTAATAAAACAAACCCAGTGAAATTTACCAATTGAGCAGAATCAACACAAACAAAGTGCATAACCTATATTTTAAAAATTCCAATGAGGAAGAACTACCGTTCTGCCTCTTAACTTGTACCCATCCGGCCAGAAAAGATTCTAAATATTGCACCCTTCCCATAGAGTCAATCAAAATAAATGGATTGCAATTCCGACCACGACCAAGAACCAACACAAACAAAATAGTACCTAACCGTTACTCTGACAATGGTAATCCTTAATGACTCCTACCAGTTCTACTTCCCAACCAGTCCATCTAATCGGGAAATATCTCAAAATCTTTCAGAACTTCCTCGATTCAAGAGAATCCAATGCACAAACGGATTTAATTCGATCAATCATCAAGAACTCGCCATTGAAACAAAGTTAAACACTGTTGAACTAAAATAATCATTGAACTCACTGAATGGTTTCCTAACCTGGCCTACTGTTGAGAAAAGACTCACAAATCGTCAAACCTTCCTCAGAAAGTCGAATCCAACAAATAAACAGAAAAATTCTCAATTCGAATGACTAAGATCTTACAAACAAAGCAAAGTAATTCTAACACAAGTCTCGTAAACAAACAAGTGCCGCAGAAAGAAGATAAAAGTTAAACTGGGAGGTGGCATATAACCTCTGGTCTCTGTAGATCCTCACGCTTATCCCCATTTTTGGTCTTTCTTTCTTCTTCCAGAGAAACCGAGTCCCTCTCACCACTTAATCAGCCGCAAAACCTGCAGCCTCCGCCATTTAATCCGCTACAAGATCTTGAACCATATCACCCCCCTCAAGAAAATGTTGTGGAAAAGCCCTCTCTCTTCCATTACAGCCCCTTATATCCGAAACCCTACTCAGCCTCCGAACTCCACCTTGTCTCTACCACTTTCAACTCCGACCGCCTCCCCAACATGGATACACACCCCCATTTAACGCCTTCAGTCTGGAGCAGCGCCAACTTAACCTTTCAGCTTTTTTAGTTTGTTTCACCACTAAGAATCCATACATGGATTCATAAAATGTAAAGGAACCAACCCATGCTCAGTAATTGACCTACAATATTTCCTAAGGTCACGATCTGAGCCACGGTCCGAACTCAGGATCTGGGCTCCTGTAATCACAAAAACTTTCAAAGCTCACACAAGACGCCGACCAACCCGATTATCCTGGAGAAACCAGCCAGCTTGGCTGAGGAAAATGCTGTACCACAATGCCCTAAAATAAGAGATAAATGTGTTTGGTATACCCAGTTCTGGCTGAGAGATAAGATCAACAAGGAGGAGCGCTCTGCCAAAATCACCCCAAAAACAAGAGTTTAGATATCATCGGCCTTTGATGAACTCACAAACCTGGTTTCAAGATTGAAAACAAGCACTCAAAAGAACTCCGGCGAATATGAATCCAAATAAAACAAAAAGCACACGATTCCGAGTTCCTATTAAGGAGATGCTACAAGGAAACAGTTCGCGCTCACCACTTAATAAAATTTCCATCGCTCAAAACCCCTGGGCACTGGCTCTATGCATACGATGCTTCATACAAAAAATCAACACCACGACACTCAGCGAATCACATAATGCACTTAATTTGACTACATACGTTTCCAATTTGATGCTCGGAAACCGATCATCGCACTTAAGGGCCCTCAAAGGTGCCATGAGAACGTCGATAAGAGCGTGATATCCATAGATAAATATAAGTGTCGAGGGACAAAATTGAGGGTCTATGTGATTTAAGAGACATTCGGGGCAATGCGCATTCGCCAGCCAACATGAAAATGAGCTTCACCCGATGTAGGTTTTCGCTTCGGTTTGAATGCAAACAACATTTTTTGTAATAGTGGGGTTTGTGTAAGTACAAGTAAACGTAATCAAGTATATATATTGTGGTATTTAAAACACCATCAGGGTAGTATTTAAAAGCTCTACTCTATAGATTTATAGGCGGCGCTGAAACACCATCGTCGGCGCCGCAAGAGTTTTCACCCCGCCACGCCTCTTTCACTGTGTGCATGATACGTACAGTGATCGGGCGTGCAAAGTACGCCTACCTTTAGATGTGTCGGAGTGTTTATGTGAACAATTACGAAACATTTATAACCTGACATTTGACACTTACAGTAACGTTTCATAATGCATTGTACTGGATCAAAGTGATACCATGTCAGCCTCCGGATGCGTTTCGTCATGACTAATATTTGGCGGTAATGCTCACTCATGTGGATTTAATTAGTGGACCAAGGCATAAATTAAGCCTACCGATATTTGTTGAAGACGATTTTTAACAATTTTGAAAGGCGCAAAACGATTTATTATGTCGGATAGGTACAACAAATTTTGGCAAATCTTTATTTAAAAAGGGCAACCCAGAATTGCCACTAAGGGTTGGTAAGCTTGAAATTTTCTAAATCTCATACGACGAATTGATTCACTATTGATTCATCTATGAAATTGAGTAATCGTGATTTAATTTCTCTTCTGCATTCCTGCATAAGTAGGATTCTCAATGCTTTTCGAGGCACAGTGTCCCCAAAAATGATTTTTAGGAAAATAAATGAAATTTGGAAAATAATTTAAATAAAAGTTCATATAAAATAATTTGAACTTCTAAACTCCGGATTTGGGCCAAATCGCCAGGCAAAAATCCGACCCAATAAACTATGACATGTGGCGCTATCGTGGCCAAGTCTTTGTTATATTAAAGCCAATAAATCAGGTTGGGACAAAACATCCCATTCATTTTCTGGTCTGTTCATGGAGAGAAAGAGGAAGAGAATGAGAGGATCCAATCTTCTTTCCTGCCATCCCTGAGCTCATTGGTTTACACTGGCGAGCCAAGAATCCAAAGTTCATCACCCCACAGCTACACTCGTGTGTATAAAATCGAGGTCACCGGTCCAAAAGGAGGAGATTTTTTTTTAGTAAACTGAAGGTTTTGGGCTTAGGAGGTGTTCTTGAGGCCTCCCTTCAATACTCTTCAAGAGGTTCTTTTCCTACTTTGGTTTGTCACCTTAAGGGGTCACTTACGCTATTTTAAACATCATATGTAGATGTCCCATGATCACGATTATTTTTGGACGTTTATGGTTTATTTTTACGGTTTTGCAACATTTTGAGTGTTTATAGCGGCAAAACAGCCACGTTTTGTTTTTGGCATTCCTCATCAAAAATATGGAAATGCTTTATGGTTTGTCTACCGGGCTTACTAGCCGGCCATGGGTGGTTCAGCTGGCTTTACGCCGCCAAGGCATGTTTAGCTTTGGTTTGCGGACAAATTAAGGGCATGTTTATTAGTTTACTGGGCCATCTAAGGGCCTATTTATTGGTTTTTAATGCGCCGTCTTAAGGGCTGTCGGGCCACTGGTACGCTTCTCGTGCCATGGCCTGTTTAGGCTAGCCTTATGGCGCCATGGAAAATCAAGCTAGTTTTATGGTTAGCCTGGCGCCATCGCGGTGTATCATTTGGGGTTGTTTTGTGATGATCTGGTGGCCTATTATGTAGCGTCACATCAGCCTGATAACTATGAATGTTATTACTCATTTCTGAATAACATGCGTTGTTGTCATGGTTCGATAAAACATCGATATATTTGTTTTAACATAATGAGATCATACAAGCTCACTGTGTAATTTGAACCCAAGATTCCTGGATGATTATAAATCTGATGGTAAACTCCGCATATAATAATCATTACCATAGCAAGATTGGTAATATTCTATGTAGTTTACTGTGTTGGTAGAGTGTCGATGTTCATGTATCGATGAAGAGTGAATCACGAATACCGGAGGGTCTAGAATTCATTATGAAAACAGAGATAAAGTAAAAAGCAATCCACTAAGTTTAAAAAGACAAGACTGTAAAAGAGTTATGTGGAACCAAAGATAAACTTATGAAATGAATACAATGCAAAGTGATAAGGTTTTCCTTCGAGTTTCACCTGAAGTGTCACATTTGAAAGAAAGGAAAGTCAAGTCCTCGTTACATTGGTCCGCATGAAAATTGCAGCTCCTGATTGGTCCACTTGCTTATGGATTGGCTTTTAATCTCCGCACTGGTCGCAACTTCAAGGATGCTCTTCAAGTGAGTATGGGTGCCACTTAACGATACCGGTCCGATCCTTCATACGAGCTGCCCAAGACAGACTGAAGTGTCCGATAACCTAAGCTATGTTGGAAGAGCCGGTACAATCCTTCTGAATTTATACAAAGGCAGTTAAGGAACAAAGAAATCACCAATGGTGAAGGTCCCAGGGTAGCGAACTGCAATAGAATAGCTACAACATGGGAAACCGAAGAGCGCGCACGCCACTTATCCCCATTTTGTCTCCTGACTAGTGTAAAGGAATTTCTAGATCTAAATTCTTTTAAAGAGGGAGAATTGTAATAACTCATCCCAAAGGCATAACTATTCATGTGCATGCATTCATGCAATGCAAGATACATGCATAATAGATATGTATTTGTCATGATTTTGTATGATTAAAGTGACAAAATTGAAAGTTAGGAGTTAAGTGTTAAGTCAAGCAAATTGAAGGACCATTTTGAAACTCCTGTCATTCATGTGATAAAGCTCAGGAGTTGTCCAGAACCTTTGTTTCCTTCTTTCTTTCGTTGTCCCGATCAAGTGTGATATAAGAGAGGAAAAACCGGTTTTGAGCAAAATTTATCATTTTCGGAATTCAAGTTGACTCCTTTAGGCAAACTTGTCAGATCTGTTTTGGCACCTCTATTTTCGGGTCCTTAAGCCTGTTTTTAAACAAGTTGTAAATATGAAAGTTGTTGTTATGTCTCTCTAGCTTCGTGCCTTGTAATTGGGTTGTGTTTATCTCGAGTTATGATCTGCTGACCACTGATTGCCTGGGCGCTGTCCTGATTATGGCAGTTTACTATGTGAAATTTGAAAGTATGTTTCTCCTCTTGTGTATTTGGTATTTTATTCTAATTTTCGATATGTTATACTTATATGTCTAGTTCTTTCCTCGAAAAATATTAGGCTTGATCAAGTCCCAACCTTGAGCTATGGTGGTTTTTTTAAAGGTCATATGTAACAGGGAATCCTGGAGTAACAATACAAGTTTAAAAAACTTGGTGTACAAATCTTGCTATATGGAATATAACATTTTTGTTGATATGCCAAAGATAATATCTAGTTTCAACAAAAAAAAAAAAAGAATCATGTCTTTTGGACGTATATGTCAGAGTTATAGCTAAAGAGTCGCCAGCGTCCCCACTCATAGTACAGCCAGGGCCGACCTAGGTTGCGCTGGCCTCGCATGCTCGAAGCCAGAAGTTTATGTGGCGCTGATACACTTCGATGTATGATTATTATATGTTTTAGACCACGAGGAGCAAGACATAAAGACGTGGCGCACATATGCTGACAATGGACATCATTTTTGTGAGTGGATAAGAATGTTTGATTACTCATGCTTTTGTTTGTCATTTGATGAATGACTTGTTTTTTTTTGTAAATGAAATGCGCGATCCTCCTAAACAAGCTCATGTATGATATATGTTATGGACTATGCCGCTTGTTATGTGTAAGAATGTGCGACAACCAAGTATAAAGCTCTGCCGGATGCTTTATGTGATAAATCATGAATGTGGACATAGCCACAACAGAAGGAAGATCCACGACAATAAATGATAAGAGATAAGGTTATGACCCAAAGATGTCCGGCGAAACGCGAAACATGCCATGGCGAATCCAATGGCTTCAAACAGCGCATATTGTCGGGCCGTTATCACGCTTCATGTCATAAGTTATCGCTTCACGTCCGCATACACTAACTGCGCTTCAGGGCCCGCAACCCATGTGCAACTGATACACGTTATTTGGCACGACAAGAACACATTGTCCGCGAATGCGCCCATGTCGACGCCAGAACCTGGTTTGGCGCTCTGACGGATGATACTAACGGCAAGAATACAGAGCCATGCTGCCAGCTCGACAGCCAGAATGGCCTGCCGTATGACGGCTGAATGTGTGGCAGATCTGATTTCATATCCCCCATCGAGGCACAGATCTCATTAAAGCAATATTTTCTTAGGTTCCACGGGTCAGCAACAAGTTGTGTTTTGCTCCGCCACCCCATCGCCACATGAGTTACAGGCTCCCACGGCTTACTTCCCTCCTCTCTCCACCACACACGCGCATATGTATTCTGTGACTTCGAACTGTATATGCGTCAAATTTATATATGTTATCTAAAAAAATTTCGCAAGCTGTTTAAGAACAAGAAAATGTATGGCGGGCAGCTGTTGAGCCTTAACGCTTTAAAAAAATCCTAATGTTTCTTCACAGGAGGTCATTTCTCAGCCACTATGCTGGATCAATTTAAGTACCAGTGATGATCAGCCTTTTAGGATTGCAAAGAAACCAGATTTAAAGATGGCCATAAATGCACTGAGAACCAACCACCTCCGGTGCCAAGCTTGATCGAGGAACAGGCTGTCCTTCCCCCGCCTTCCCTTAGATGTTTTGGAAGCCGTTCCGCACCCTCTCGTGTTAATCACCCTTATGGCGGATTCTACATCCGACAAGTGGGGTTTCTTTCTAATGAGAACAGAACCCTGTCCCCTATCCAGGCATGTTGGAATTTGCCTCGCCTTCCATTAAACAAAGCCATTTGGCTTCTTCTTGGAACAAAGAATTTTCCCTTTATAATCTCATCAGCCTGGAGGTGTGACTCATCTCCTTATGAAAAGGCTATGCTTTTGCTGAACATCTTGCTCCGCACTATAGCCTTCCCTCCTCTGAGTTGCACATCTCTCGAGGTCAGCCTTCGCAACTTCTTTGGGGGAGGAATTTAACCCATCTCCGTGAAGCTCAGCCCTCGCCTTTGGGGTTCTTCCCTCCTGGGCTCTCTCTGAGGAATCTAAGATGCAGCTATGTTCCAGCTGCCAGGTGGATCCCTTCCACTCACTTCACAGAGAGATTCCATAAATACTCATAATTCTTTTTCAACTTGAATAACACGGAGCATAAAACAATACTTCATAGGACCACACCTTTAAAGATTCTTTCTGCCTCTCTCTCTCTTTCTTGATTCAATCAATAGCTCCCCGTCAATAATGTTTGATCGAGTCCACCCAAAGGCAGATCCTCACCCATCGCCATAGCCTCGCTTCCGGGAACTTGAGTAATTTCCTCGTTATCCCGTCTGGAGTAATATCACAAACCTCTCAACACATTCAAGAATGGTCCAAGTGATCAGGTACTACAACAAGTTTTTCCCCTGATTCATCCCTCAGAACCGGTTCAGTGAAGGTAAATTAATTTTCTTAATACAGAAATTGAATATTTCCATTCGCAATCAAAGCATCGACATAGAAAATAATCGACTTCAGCCCTTCCAGCTGTAATCGTTTTTTCATAAAAACAGTGAAATGTCCCCAGAGGGGTAGGATAGATAGAAAGTCACCGCCACTCTGCTCACCTCTTACCGCTTTTCCACTACGGGACTTCCGAACCCTTCAGCTAAGCAACTCATATTCGCCACCACGCAAGTTCATAAACAACACCTCCTCAAATTTCACACCTGGAATTTTTTCTCACTCAAATGCTTTGGAACTTCAGCCATTTTTCACTTTATTTTGTCTCTCTGAAGATGACAACCCTGCATCCGTTTCTCATCTTCTTAAACCAGGAGTGAACAAATCAACAGTTTCCCCATTTCTTTGAGTCACTCTGAATAGTTCTACAATGCACACTTCTAGCTTAGCCTTAAAGAACTGAGTATAGAACCTCTTTTCCATTTCCTGCCAACTTCGAATGAAAGCTCCTTTGATGGGCCGTTATATACTGCATCGTCTCATCAAAGAGTTAGGGGAAATGCTCTAAACTCAAATAATAGAAATTCATACTTAGCCAATCCCCCACATTGTACAAATTAATTAGCAAATATTCAGTGGTGGATTGACTATCTTCTCCAAAGAACAAGGAGAAATCAGTGATCACTTTGTCTCTGGTAGAGTTCTCTTATCTATCGTTCTATGATATGTCTTAGAACCCCATCGCCACCTTGCCAAGGGTCAGCCCATATAATCCACATCGCCTTTGATTTAAGCTCCCCAAATCGTACTGGTGTCCGGTTGCCTAAAAGGTCATTAAGAACTTCATTAAACTTGTCATCCCTTGTTGTAATTCACTCATATAGGCGGCTGCATGATGCCCTTGGGCCTCCATTGAAATAAAACCCTCTTTTCATGCCCAGCGCGGCGGATTAGTCCGAGCAAAACCTCAAGGCTGCGCCCAGCCGCATTAAGTCTCCCCGCCATGCTTTCTAGAGTACCGTCCTTCTCCCGGGAGAGCGCACGCCTCCGCCTGACAGTATGCATTTTGTAATTCACTGGGCTTTCATAGTTCTCACCATAACGTTACTCCCAGCCGCTGGTGGAAAATTGTCTTTTCAGCCAGGAAGAAACTTCGTCTTTGATCGCTCTCACTTCAAGGTTCTTGTTGGATTGAGATTGTCGCTTCATTCTTCCTAGCGGGAACGTTAGCCATGATCACCAGCTGCTCTTTTATCATTTCACAGGAGAGCCCAAATTGCTAGGAATTATTATAAAAAAGAATAGGCACAACCACATTACTCCGCAACCTCCTTTCACTTATTCAACGGAGGTTGTCATTTTGATCCCCCACTTGCTCTTCAGAGAATCTTTCATCGAGTGTTCTATCCAGATCACAAAGGCTATAACTCTTCCTTCCTATAAGCCGTTTCTACTGCATTTGACCCCGAGTCTAGAGATTTCTATAATTGTCTTATTATTTCCTTATAAAATCAACCCATCAGCGATGCATTTTCAAGAAAACGGTCCCATCGTTATGTTTACAAAAGATGTCACTTAAAGTGCATATAAAAAATATTTTTGAGATCTTTTTTACAATTCACTTCAGAATATTATAAAAAGCATGGAATTATAACGTAAGTAAACATGCCGCTAAATTATGTTATTTCCAAAACTAAATTACGCCGAATCTAACTCGCTCGCCAAAAATTTATCCCACTCTAGATAATTCTGGGATTTATAGTTTTAAAATGCTTCAAAATTTAGATTTTCCATACACAAATTGTTTTAAGGAAATTTAATGAACTAGCTGAAAAACATAAAGTATTTCGGTTTACAGTGAATTTTATTTGAAAATTAAAATTTTCTTAAGCAAGAAAGCTTTAAGCAATGTAAAATGTTTGAAAGAAAAACATATAGAACTAAGTTATGAATCGAAAAAGATCGCTGTTGATCTCAGAGAAAATAAGAGAAATGTTGAAATGCTCTCAGTTTCTAGATATGGTCAATCATCTGCCTATGAGTGTTCAATCATCAACTTTTGCTCACGCCATTCCCTTTTATGTATTTGCGACCACCACGCCCCTTTTTCACATTTTTTTCTCAACTCGGCTGCCCCACTTCTACAAGCACTAATCGCTTCAGTTAACTCCTCCTGTAGGAAACCTGCTTCTTCCACTGTTTGCTTGGGGAAATACTTTTAAGTAATCTTCACGTTCTATACCCTTTATCTCACCTTTACACGTGTCCTTGAGTTTTTCCACTATCTTGGCTTACTAGATCTTCAACCTCTCTGCATAATTGTTTTTCTACATGTCTTTCTTCCAATTTTTACTTTGCATAGTCATTTGACCATTTCCTTCAATTTTAAAATTCCATGAGTTGGAGAAATAACTATTAGGCTTTGAGAAATAAACCTTGGATTGACATCTTCTTGAGTTGGACTTTATCGGATAGGCCCCACCGCCACTGAGATATCTATTCGACTCATTCCACTACTTTATTTAAAGCCAAAAAATTATTCTTTAATGCCAATACGTTTCATATATAACTTCCCTCTCCCCAGTACTCACGGAAACGTGATTCTGTCCTTCTTCCGCCACTTAAAAAATGGTGTTTGATGGTGTGTATTATGACTAAATTTTTGTATAAAAATTAATTGAAATCAAATTTTAAATCCTAATAATTACTTAAATTGTATTATAATTACTTTTGATTAGGCTAAGTTTCATATCATTTTTAATACGTTAAATAAGATTAATTTTTTAGTTGAAAGATCTATTTAAATAAATATAATACAGTTTCTTTTATGAAGTTGTAAGGTAATAAGGTTGAAACCCTTATTATTCAATCAATTGAGAATATCTTATAAAAAGAAGTCCTTTTTTGGGAAACTTGTGTTTCTTCATATCGATTTACGGAGAATATCCATTAAAAATAAGCCCATGCTTTCTTTATATCGATGAAAGTGGTTGTTTGTTTGACTTAACGCCGAACTAAATAATCAAGATAAGCTTGTTTGCTTCTAATTACAACTTATTGCTGGGAAATTTTTTTTAAAGTTCTAAATGTAAAGCTGAAATATTTTGCTTTTCTTATTTTAAAAAGTTTCATTTTCTACAAAAAAATGTTAAAAATTCAATCATTACCCAACAAAGCAAGAAAAGTTGTAATATACACTACTATGGATAATAACGAGGCCGTGATACGCTATTCCATCCTTGATCTCATTTTATTTTTCAATTTCAAACTGATCTCATTTAAAAATAACGTTGACGCTTGTATTTCAGAATTTCAACCCCATTTGCTGGAGATTTTTGTATTTTGTTTTTGCCTTTAAATTTCGCCTTTTACATTTGCTTTTT